>JAMXBC010000011.1:72923002-74159252 GCA_024138005.1 Lumnitzera racemosa | reverse complement strand
GCCTCTAGTGTATTGAAGTCATCTGATGACTTAAGTCCACGGATTTCCAATTTGGGTATAAATTTGTAGATTTGTTGAGCTACACTTTAACATTTAGTAACCAGGCTTAAAGGTTGCAGTTTTGTAATTTACTTTGCGATTCTTTGCCCATTGTTGCTTACAGAGTTTTCATGGTGCCTAAGTGTTTCAATTTCATTATTGTAAGCTATTAAGCTTTCTAAAGTTAGGCTTAGTGATCTAGCCCCTAAGGATCCTCTTGGATTTCATTACCTCAAAATTTCCTCAGTGCTTAGGTATCTCAAAATTATCTGAGCAATTCAAATTTTCCCCATTGGATTATTTGTGCAATTAGGATTTTTCCCCAACATGAGTGCCTTGAGATTATCTATGTGAGTCAATTTTTTCATGTGGGATTATTTGAACAATTTGGATTTTTGTTTGCATAAGTTGGATTTTTATCTGAGCAAATTGAATTTTGTATGTTTGTTGGGAGTGAAGCTCGGATTAGAGCAATTTACTAGTGCTTAAACTTCAGTTATGCAACTTAGATATGCTTTCAAAGTTCAACATGGTTGGTTTGCTATCCATATCACATGCATGGATTTCAACAACTCAGGTTTATCACGTTACATGGCTTTGTACGTCTTTACAATCATAACCACACTCAGTTTTTGCTTCTTCTCTTTTGCTAAACCCTTTACAGTTTGACAAATGGATGCACGATATTGAAAACTTTCTTGTGCTTTTGTAACAAGCTGTAAATCCTCTTGTGTGAATTTTGCCATCACGAACCTTGTATCCTTGAAAATTTCTCTTCATTTCTTGGCGGCTGTAGATGGCATAAAGTTTTGAATATTAGGGATGGGGGTAAGTTTTATCATTAATGAGACCAACCATATAAAAGGAAGAAGGGTTTTTCCTTGTTTTTTTTTTTTTTAAGTCACTGTCTAACAATTGACAAAACAATTATTATTAACCATAAGATATTACCCTCATGAAACTTTCTAGTAAATTAGTGGCTTTCTCACTTTAGATTTCTTTAGATTTGGATCTGGAGAAAAAATTCATATGTAACACTTTAATAGGATCAAATTTGGAAAGATAGATGTACAAGTTTTGGGAATTTATAAGAAATTTGGATTCAAAACGTGAGATAATTGTTGGTTTTGAATAAAATGTCTTCCTACAAAGGTGCTAATGTGGAGGATAGATATTTGCTCCGTTAAATTGCTAGTAGAGATTCCTTAATTTAGATTGTTTGCAAAAGAAAACACCATTAGTGAGGTGTCAGGTTTGTTTTGGTGCTATGATGCCTAATTCAATAAGGGTGTCATGGGAGTAAAACCTTAGCTAAGAGAGAGGGAGCGAAAAGTTTTTCACCTAGGAGTTGGGTTTTACTTAGAGTAGAGTAAGATTATTAATGACCTTGGTTCGATATGTTTAGGCTTAGTGGCCTAAGTACTAAAAATAATCATCCTCAATTTCATGGTAAAATATTATCAATTCCCAGCCAATAATATAAAGGAGTAATAATTATTAAAGGTTTTATACTGATTAAGCACGTGGAGTTGTCTTGTAGTTTTGCCTACATCAGTAGTCTCAAAAAGAAAAGAGAAAGAGGTAGCTATGGTAAGGGTTAGCGGTGTAATATTAGGTGAGAGAGAGAGTTAGGGTTAAAAAATAAGAACATGAAATAATGAGAATTCACAAATCAATACTTCATATTTGTAGGAAAGTTGAAAAAAGAAAATATTTGTAATCATGAGAGAGGGAGTAAGAGAAACATAGGGGTTTAGTAAGCATTGGGCAAAAGAGATGTAGAGGAGAATAGGTAAGAGGATATTGGCTAAGGTTTTTTTTTTTTTAAAAAAAAGATATATAAGGCAATTTAGTCATTTGCATTATATTACTAGCTTATTTCTTATGTGTGCTTTTTATCCAACTAAATAGCATAAAAGGTTATGAAGGGCTTATTCTATTCCTAATGAATAATAATTCTATATGTAGCTATTGTATTTAATGCAATAAATGGGATATTCATGCTTTTTTAAGTGTTAGTTGATTAATAATCAAATATCAAGAATTTTATTATATTTTGATGAATTGTATAACTCTAGTGATGACTAGCAAACGACATACTTGTAATACATATGCAAAAAAAAAAAAAAGAGGACTACTTAATAATATTTGTTATGAGAAATGATGAAAATATTAAACATAAACTTATTGATAACTAATATTTTATAAACCAACTCACATGGTATAAAGAGTTTCTTTTTTTAATACTTTCATTATTTCTCATAACAAATATTAGGTGATCACAATATTTAGATGGGATGAGCAAATTTGATACCCTAAAAAAGTTATCTTAGTATATTAAAGCAAAGAATGATTCAAATTCAATGTTAAAAATGAGTTTCTCAATCTTGTAATATGATTTAAACAATATAGAATAAACTTTGCAATAATGACAGAAAAATAGCACATTCTTGAGAGAAAGAGACCTAATCTTAAAATTAAAATGGAAAATATTAATGAATAATGATTGAATTTTTATAATAATAATTAGCTTTAATGGATAAAGTAACTATGATGAATTTAACTTAAAATTAACATGACGATATATAATTCATATAGAAATAGAATATTACATTAACAACCTCTAGAAATAAGAGATTCTGATTGGTGTAAAACATTAAAATATGGGGAAAAAAAATAGAAAGCCACTAAAATAAAGAATACAATTATTACATTTATATAGCCAAACTCCTTTATCAATAATAATTTATATCGTTGTCTCACCAATTTTCACCACTTAGTCTGTTTCTTCATTATCACCTTCATAATATATAGATCTTTGAAATATTTGCAAAAATGCAAAGAGTGAAGTCTATACGAGAAATGTAATTAAAGGTTAACAAAAAGGTATTAAAGAGAAAATAGTTGATATCACTCATTAAAAATATTAGAAAATCAAAATGTCTACATCTAGTAAGAACATCATTCTTATAATTTAATGAATATTATATGTTGTTTGTAAAAACTTACAATGTACTTTAAGTTCCTTTCTCATCCCTGTATAAATAAAAAGCAGATGAAGGTTTGATCTCATTTAGAACATGAATTTGGTATTTAGGTTTCTTTTGTTTTAAAAAAATACATATAACACTACTCATGATCAGAAGATGTCAGAAGCGATGTATTCAAATATGCATCATTTTCAAATTAGTAGATGATTCTTAATATGTTTATCTTTTTATAGATAATAGAATACTAAATTTAATATAAATTGATATAATTGTTGTAATTGATAACAATAATAACATCGTAAATATAGAATTAAATAATGATGGTAAATATAGCAATAAATAATAACAATAGAATACTTATATGATGGTAACAAGTATAATGGATGTTATACATAGAATTGGTTATTTTCGATGTAAAGGTGAATGACATTTTTAATCTCAACGAAATAATACTAAAGACTTAATGTAAGTTAATAAAATTGTAAATTATACAGAGTATTATTAATATATTAAATGGGAAAATTGGGTAATAATGAAAAGACACCAACTCGTCCCTCTTTAACTTTAATTTTTCAGTGTAAAGGTTGACATTTTTAAATTTGATGAAATAATATTAAAGATTTAATGTAAAATAACAAAATAGTAAATTATATGAAGTATTATTAATAAATTAAATGGGCAAATTGAGCAATAATGAAAAGACAACGATACAACTATATGAAGTATAATTTATAAATAATGATGATGAGTTATTCAATTATAAGACTTTAAATTGCTAAAAATAATTTCTAATTGTTTTTTTTTTCATTTTTAAAAACACCTTTACAATTTGAATAATTATATATATAATAATCAATTTACCAATAAATTGAAAGAATGAGAAATTGATAACATCAAATAAAAAAATAATATTAATCAAATTGAAAATGATCTAATAAATTAAAGGGAAAATTGTTTAAACCTTCCTTAAACTTTGACCATCTAAACTTTTAAAGTGTGGTTTTTTATCTTAAACTTTCATAAATTGGCAAACAACCCTTTAGATTGAAATTAACTTCTTGTGTGTAAATACCTTCTAAACAATGTGGTGTTTAGGGGGTATTTAGATACCAAAATCAAAGTTTAGAAATGTTTATATACTGAAATTAAAGTTTAAGGAATGTTTATATATCAAAATCAAAGTTTTAAGAAGTTATAGGGGTCATTTGCTAATTTATAAAAATTTAGGGGTAAAAAACTATACTTTGAAATTTGAAAGGTCCAATTGTACCTAAGTCAAAGTTTTGGAGGGGGGAGGGGTTTATGTATTTTTCCCTAAATTAAAAGAATAAGTAATTGACAACAACATACAAAAAAAAAAAAGAAAAGAAAAAGATGTTATGCCTTCAATATGGACTACAAAAAATATATGTGTATTAACTAATAAATAATAATAAAAAAAAGTTTTAAATCAAAGCCATATCTTTGAATATTTTATCATATCCAACAATATTAATTTCAAACCACCTTTATTTGACAACAAAACACAAACCAAAATTTTAGTACAAAATCATATAACACATTTAATCTAAAGTATGATTTAGATGAAAAAAAAAGGCTTTTTTGAATTTCATTTGACTATGATGAAAGTTTGATAACTGTATTCATTTCTTAAAACCTACATTCTTCATGAAAAAATTGAGAACCTTAAATAAGAAAAACATATAATTTTGCTCACTAAAATACTAAATAAATCAACATATGATATAAAAATTTCAAATAGGAAATAAACCCTCGGTTAAACATTATTAATTAACTAAAAATGACACCATAAATGAAGTTCATTGGCATTATTTTTGCTATAATTATACATAAAAAAGAGAAATAATTGGTTGACATATATTGGAAATAAATCATAAGTCAAACGTTATTAATTAATTGAAAGTGGCATGATAAATGGAAGTTATCATCATTAACCTTACTATAATCTATCTATAAAAAAGAAAAATTATAGGTTGGCTCGGTTTAAAATATCATTTATATATGTATTGTAAAACTATAATAGTAAGTTGTATAATATATTAATAGTATGAAAGGATGAAGAGGGCAAAAATGAAAAAGACACCAAATCAGCTTCTTTTTGTCTTAGTAGTATAAATGACTTATTATTTTATCTTTTATTTATTTATTAGTGAGATGTCACACTAATTGTTAAAAATTTTCATGTAGGATAATGTCTAATATCTAAATAAAACCTACTTTTCCTCGCAGGGTATTATAGATTTTTGAATCCATTAGAGCGCACTAGCAATGGCACCAAGAGCATCCCTTTACTAGTTGAGGGGCCTTGAAAGTTTAATGAACATTTTAGTTTGTTTAATATTATCATCATCAAAATATGAAATCTTTCACTCAGTGCCATATAAATCCAGGACATATGCAATGTGCAAAAAGCATAAGTTGCAATTGTATTTAAAAAAGGGTTTTTTTTTTTTAATACTAGTTGAAATTGGGGAAATAACATGAATGTGAAATGAGCTGAAGAAAAATTAGACCTCATTCCACGTTTCATATGTAAATTTATTCATCAATTTGCATTTATGTAGTTCTTAATTATTCTTCATCAATGTGGTCCGACTCAGAGATTATATTACATAGAGTCAATACACTTCTAATTTATTAATGGTAATGTATTATGTAGAATTCATCTAGGAAGGTATAGTTAATTCTTTTTTTTTCCCCCTAAATTTGCAGTGCACACATTTAGAGAGGAGGGTGTAATTGCGTTTTACCTTAAGGAATACCTTAACCTTCTTAATGGCTACAAATTGCGGAGACCTTTAGAAAGCTATCTTTTTCAGATAGAAAAGGATAATGGGAATTGAAGTACGAAAAAAACAAAATTTTAACGAGTAAGAGTATTTGCAACCATCCGTAATAATTTTTTGAATTTAATATTAGATATGTTAAATTCTTATTTGTTCTTATCCACAATTAAGTTATATATATATATATTTTTTAATTTTAATTTCTTATTAAAAGGTTAAGAGAAAAGTTTTTTCACGTATGCATAGAATAGCTTTTATCTTCAACCATGTAATTGATCCTCAAAGGAAAAAAAAAAAAAGAATAATATATTAATAAGTGTTTCGAAGTACGTATTAGTAGCACCGTATTTAACCCCATGTCATAAAATATCTACATAGTTCGCAATATACAGTGCATGCTTCCAAGGAAAAATGCCGAGTGTCTTTATCTCCTGGGTCCACTTCCATGTTTTTGAAGGTTTGTGCATGAAGGGAGAAACTTGTAATTACTGGTCATCTTTGTGTCAAGTGTTGATATTATAATGATATGAAGAACCGAGACCCGGTTTCAGAGAGGAATCTTCAAGGTTATATTCCGTTGAATTCCATAAAGATTCCGGCAATTTCGTCTCTTCTTGGGATATCTCGTTCCATCGATGGAGATGTTTCTGGATTTTATATTAGCTACGTCCAATTATACAATTTGTGCTACTTTCTCTAGGATCCATGGTTTTGATAAAGACAAAGCTCCTTTTATGGAAGCCGGTGTGGTTTTGGCTCCAACCTGGATTCTTTTATATATATTATGAAAATACTTATTAATACTTTATGATGATACGTTTGATATATAAAATTGATTTGAAATATATTTAATTAAAATGAAATCAAATGAATCCAAGACTACAAGTACTAATATTTATTGAAAATGCTATTAATTATTAAATTTTATAATTAGATTAAAAATTAAATAAATAATTTTTAATTAATGATAATTAATAAAAGCGGAATAGAATCACGATTCTAAACCTCCTCAAAAGATAGAATTAAATTCTTTTTTAAAGCTGAAATAGCTAATTTTATAGAATTATGATTTTAGCTTCTAAAAAAAAAATTTAAATATATGAAATGGAATGAAATATAAAATCATGATTTCACTTTAGATCATCAAATTTGGTATATCAGATGTGATATAATTTTTTTTAATATTAATTAAGTATATTACGAAAAGAATAAATATATTGAAAGATGATTAATTTATCTATTTGAATCCTTAAATAATGTTTGTATAGTACCTAATATTCTTTTTCTAATAGATAATGACGATGTTACACTTCGTTCATTGAATTTTTAATAACGCTAGCGAATAAACAAGAGGCGTCAATGGTGAGGAAACTTGGGCTTATGGTCATTGGAGATTTAAATGCCAGCGGGCCAGCAACTGCATAGCTCCGTTGGAATATTCCCCGGGATCTGTCCTAGTATCATCTTTCAAAAATGGTACACAATGCCATGTGGCTAGAGATTGACAGACATCCAGCTCGGCTAACCAACCAACCAAACCATGAATACATCGTAAATCCTCTAGAAGTTATCTAAATTTTAAAATATTTTACAACATCATTAATCTAAACTAAACTGTTAATTACATGTTATGATATTTTAAAGATAAGAGTTAAGAAAATTTAAGAAAGTAATTTTGGAGAATTTAAATCCATTCTTTTTTATTGAAAAATTCCTTCATTTTTTGATTTGGCATTATGTTTATGATTAGAGGTGTCCAAATTGGTTAAATGTACCAATTCGATCGGGTTTACTTTGACCAATAAGTTAAACAGGTCGGATTTATTTGATTAATTTTTAAATGGATAAAAATACCTCGATTTAAATTAGTTTAAAAAGTAAGTTATGATATGTGATTATAATATTCTGATTAGATGATTGTGGAATATTTTTTTGGATAATGAACTCGATAAAATGTTTCATGAAATGCTAATTAAGAAGTTAATTAAGTAGGAAACGATGTAGGAACTAGCTCAAGAATGCATTTTTATAATTAGTTCATAATATGTTTGAGGGTAAAACTTCGTCCGGATGAAGTGTGCTTTCCCATCTCTTGCGATCGAGTGATTCGAGGTCTCTGTATCCTACAAATAGACACTTCATTGCCAAAAAAAAAAAAAAAAAAACTCGCTTGATCTAAGTGCCTTCTAGAATTTAGAAAAAGAAAAAAAAGAAAAAAAAAAAAACATAGGGAGATGAACTTCGAATGAAGTGAACTGCGTTTTCACGAAGTGCTATTTTACAAAACAGTGTGAGTCTATACGTTTGGATAAATGTTAAATAGTGAGAAAAAATCGGAAAAGTGCATTAAGAATTCAAAATGAACCAATAAAGTTTTTTTGATTTTGTCATCTGAATAACGAATGGTCTAATCCATATCAGGCACATAATTCTTGACAGATTTTCTCAATTTATTTTCCCATTGCTTTTTGTTAAAAATGTCTATTAATTTAAATGATAAGTTAATGTCTAAATAAATGATGCAATGGTAAGACTTAAAATTGAAAAGTCATGATTTAAGTTGTAACATTTTTCTTTTTTGCGAAAATTCCAACCCAAACCCTCCTTTGCCCACCCTCTCTCCTGAAAAAACCAAAATAAAATATAAAAAAAGGTCAAGTGTGAATTAAAGGATTTAAATATTCTTATTCACACTCCTCTAGACTTAGTTGTAATCATCAGGGACTATTGCTACTGAATTCCCATAACAAACTTAGTCTATCGGGCATAAATTCTGAGGAGAGCAACCTAAAATACCTCTAATTCAACTTCACATCTACTCTATTCACCATCTTTTATGTATCCAATACCCAAGAATGGATTGAGAGTTTGTCAAGTTAAATATATTTGATGGAATAAACTTCAATGGATGAATTGACAATATGATATGCCAACATTACAAATGTTCTTGATCCCAACAACGAATCAACTCATGCACGAAAGGTGAAAGCAAGTTTGCTAGAAAAGATATAGGTGGGGCCAAGAGAGATTTATGTTGACAACGAGTTTGCATGTAGATGCCATTACCATAATACACTTAGTCTCTACAATCTAAATAAAGAAAATTAAAAAAAGAAAAAGAAAAAGAAAGATTCATGTAGGTATTACATAACATGTGGTTGTGGCATATGAAACCTATCTCTACAATCTCTACGTGTTGTTAAGTCTTCAGTAGAAATCTGGACAAATTTTAGATAGCCCTTGAAGAAAAGTATGGCATCGAAGATAGCTAATGGACAATTTTTTCATGATTGAAATATTTTGTCTTTAATACGATGGATACATCTATAATGTTGTGAGTTGACTCCCGAGTCTCTTGAAAAGTAGGAGTTATTATTAACGAAATTGCTTTGTCATGTGGAACGGGTATAGGAAAAAGCTATCCCATGTAGTCAAAAACTTTACAATGAGAAAATGCGAAGAGACTTGTGCGTAGATGAAGAGTCTCGAAAGCATGATATCACGAATGCCCTAACTGGTTCTTGTGCAAACCATGTTAGGGATGGTCAAAGAAAGAATTAAAAAGGAAAACAAAAAGCATAGATCTCGAAAACGAGAAAAAAAAAAAAAAAGTCACTCAAATGTTATATGCAATACAATTTGTAACACTTTTTGTTTTGCGACTCTTAATGTTTCAGGATTACCTCTGTAGTGGCCGAATTTCTGAAACAAGCTATCTGGGTGAAACTTTAGCAAAAAATTCATCACCGGTCTTGCTATACAGACATTCAGGCAAATGGTGATGGAATGTCAAAATTTTGAATATACAATCTTCAATCATTAGATAATATATCCCCCACAAATCGGAGACTACCTAGCTTGTGATGGCGTAAGATTTCGGGGAAGATCGCGTTTATACAGGGAGAGATCGGTGGTAAAAATGGTGTATTAAGTATATAATTAATTGTAATGAATAACTAATTGTGATCGTTGATTCAAAGCCTATATGCATGCAAATGCTTAGCCCATCTCCTAGCCATGTAAGGGTCATGGTAATAATCCAAACTCTCCACACTGCTTGTCCTTCCACCAATGCTCATGTCTCTCCCTCCGGCATCTGTACTCACACTGCTACCTTCTCTCTTATCCCCTCGAGTCACCACAGTTTCCCCTCTTGTGACGCATTCGTCAGCCCCGCCCTCGGCATAGCTATAAGCGACGTAGACGTGATCATCTTCGCATAGTTCCAATAGGACTCTTCTCTCTTCACCCCCTCGTAGTTCTCCAAGCCTTATGGACCTACCTTCCTCCCCGATCCTTAACTGGAGGTCTCTAATGACTCCTCCCAGCATCCGTGATAAGAACTCTTCAAACTCGTGCATTACAAACCCATTTGATGCCCCGAAACCAAATCCCACATGAAACCGATGCACAGGAACCGGCATTTCCATGTTAAGGGAGTGGAAAGACCTTGTTGGGCTGTCGGATAGGTGCAATATGCAAGAATGTGGATTCTTGTGCATCCGATCTTCAATGATTTTCATTCCTTTCTTAAGCCCTTCGACGGGATCAGCTTGTCCCATGTAGAAGAGCCGGTCGATAACTTGCAACGCAGTTCTCTTTCCATAGGATGTCATTCTCCTTAGGGGAAACACTCTGGTCGCAGCAGATGAATAGGTCACTATTGCAAGGCGATCCATCGGTCTTAGGGAGAACACTACCAATGCCATGGATTGCTTAAGAAGTCTGAGGTGTGGGCCATTTGGACTCGCTACAAGGACTAAATCTGTAGCCCGTTGATGTGCCAACTTCACTGAAAGGTGGGCTCTGTGTGAGGTGCTCAAGTAAGGAACTTGATCCATCGGTGTAAACTGCTCCGGTAATTGCTGCATTAAAGAGGTTGAGCTCATCAAGTGGTGCAAGGATGGGGCTCCACGAGGATGGTACAATCTGTTACCATTTACTTGCAAAGACGGATGCATGCATGAATGAAAGCTAGAAAATGTTGGCAGGGCCGGTACTAGGGTGAAATCAAGACGGGGGTAACTGGATGTGTGGTCTGGGTCAACAGGGTCATCATCATCATATCTAGCAGAGCGTAGAAAGGATCGTCTATGGACCCGGAAGTTGGCAATAGAATCATCAAGGATTCGAAGAATGGGATCAGTTTGGTTACAGGACATGGAAAAGGGTGGGTTAAGATTGCGGGGCAGCTGAGTCCAATGAGCACGGCAGATGGGGCAGGTGACACTCCCATGTCGTACATTTGATGAGATGCAACCAAAGTGGAATGAATGAGAGCATTGCGCGGTGAATATGGCCTGACCTGGGCTGGAACCATTGTTGCAGCTAAGCGGATCCAGGCATATGGGGCACAAGTTCTGTTACGTAAGAAAAGTTTTGCAATTGGTTAGAATAATGATACTACACATTGCATGAGCATTTGATAGAACTTGTAAAAACCCAGCATATATTCAATCATCTAAGTTTCAAGAAGATCCATAATGGTATAAGTTCATGCTGCCCTAAGATGGGGAGCATTAGGATCTTGCTGAATCTGTTTCATAATTTTGAAGGAACATCCTTTTTTCTTAATTAAAGAACCTGAGAGCACATCACCCACATTGTTGTCGAGAAAAATTGGGATAATGTCGAAACTGCCATTCAGTGGGTGCAATTAACGTTAAACTTTTGTTTATTAAACTATACTTCTCTAGTTTGAAATTGCTAAATATCGCAGTTAATTGAAATTTTATTTATCTAATTAGTATCTCCATCATCTTTCAAAGGATGTTGTAAAAACCATTCATTGATTAAATACTACAAGTAGCCAGTAGGATGACAATGGCCAGGTAAGATGATGAAGGTAGAAAATAGTTTGTCCAAGTATAAGTTCGATTTCACATAATTCTTAATAACATTATGAAGATTTAGGTAGGGACTTCGATATATTATTGAGAGAGCAAAAGTTGCTGCATATTGGGATAATTACTGTTGTTTTTACCAGACAAGAAATAATCATTGGGATACGGTTGAGCACGATGTTATCATTTGAAGGGGCCTGAACAATAAGTTGTAATGGGGTTTTGATATGGAAATCCTCAAAGCCACTGAAATTTGAACCAATTGTTCAAAAAAGGCATGCTTTTCGGCTTTTGTTTCAATAAAGTATTTCCATATGACCCACACCTGGGGTAGGAGAGAATTACACTTACATGATGGAGATTTATCATACACAGCATGAGCCTGAAAATGTAGTATCCTACCCAATTTTCAATTCATGTTGTTTAAATGCCCAAATTTTTATGCTTTTAAAAAGCTAAGAAAGGAGAAAGGAGTGTTTAATTTTCAAGTAGTGATTAGATTTTGCAAAACATTAAAAGTGGTCTTGGATATGACTGTTTAAAGGGTTATTCTATACTCATACATTAATTCATACATAGGCATTTCAATGATTAGATTGAAGCTCCTCTACAAAGTGTGTCTGCACCAAGCAATAAGTAAAACTCTTCTCTTTTTTTTTTTTTTTTTTGGAGTAATATATAATAGTGTAACTCTTGCACAACTTGATATATAAACATACAGCTTTTTTACATACTAACGTCTAAAAACATACATAGCTAATTTTATTACTTTCATTAATATAAATATATATGATTTAAACCGATATCCGAAGATAATACAGGTTCGAGTTATAATTCATGATGTTAAGTTTCAAATATTTGTGCTATTAAAATCTGGGAAAAGATTATTCAATTTTTCAAAATAGTGGTTAAATTCTCTGTGAAACATTAGTGGTGGTTTTGGATATGGGTCCATCGAGGTGGGGGTCTGCACTACGCTACTGAGACTTCTTCAGTGCATTAGGCATGTGTCAGCTGTGCTCAGTCTTTCACATGCTTAGAGCCCAACATGTGTCCTCATTCATCTAACGGCTGGAATTATATCTATAGATTGTAGGGCAAGAAAAGGACCTTGGGAACTTTTACTTTGAAATTCCGACCACACATTATAGTTGGATATATAAGAAATATTTCATCCGGTACAAATAAATTTTCTAAACCAGTGCGATTTTACTTTCTAATAACTCGTACAAATATACATAGATTTTTAAACCATTGTTGAAATCCCGAAAGATAGCAAAACATCAAAATGTATAAACAATGATGATTCTGAAGTTATAATAATAGTTTACTATATTTATACTTTTTCAAAAATTACGACTAGGTGAATCTAAATATAGTAAAAATTTTCATATATTAGATTTAGTATGGTTTTCGAAAGGTTTTTTTTTTTTTTTTGAAAATTTTCACACACAAGGAAGCCCTATAAGAGAGCAACGTTCATGACATATGGGCTAGAAGATCCGCAATATTTTGTTTTTGAATCCTAAAATAGTCAATCATCGATTTGGTTTGGCCAATAAGTGTCTTTAACAAATATAAAAAGAACTTTTTTTAATCTTTTCTTTTTTTATTAAACACCTAAAAAACTAAGTATATTAAAATGTATAAAATTAACCTTTTTTTCTAAGTATATTAAAATGTATAAAATTAACCTTTTTTTTTCTTTTCCAAATCCTTTTATGAATATTATCATTTCGTTATTGATGTAAGAAAAATTATGTTAAGCCACGACATACGCGACTTCATCATGGTAATCGCCAGCTGTGTACATTTGAAGCGCCCAACACGACAACATTTTACACAAAATCTACAAATTCCTCGTTTCGGGTGAATATGCTGTAATGGAGAAGCGTGAAAGTTGTTGACGTTGGCAAAATAAGCCAAAACAAAGGAACATGGGAATATGAGCATAGTCAAAGACAGGAGCCATTGGATTCCAAAGTGAAGAAACAAGTTTGGTAGCTTTTAAATCCTCTTAATTGTTGGCATTCAATTTTGGTAACTTGATGAAGCAAAAATAAACGAGAAACAAAATAAAAGGTCTCATAATGTTATGTTGGGACATGAAGACGAGGTCCCAACAAGACAAATTAGCATGCAATAATTCCCTTTCTTTGACTTAATGTATACTCAATCTTATGGCATCATTGTCATTTCAATTTAAATATTTTAAAATTCCTAAATTAAATTTAATCAAATTTAACGAGCTCCAACATTTAGAAATTTTAAGCAGTTCTTTACCCGGTAAGTAAAATACGATGTAAATTCTTAAAAAAAAAAAAAGCCTCAAAAGGATATGATATGCCAAAATTAACACCGTCACACTGGACATAATGCTGGAAGGATAATTGAAAATACGATTATAATGATAAAACATGAATTTGGTGCACACGATATAAAAGGTGCAATTATTATACGAATAAAAATAAAAATTAGTTATTTATGATTTCTATTTAAATTCATACGAATTTGGCCCGAAATGAAATGCAAAACTGCACGGTTCAAATTGCCAACCATAAACGTAATATAATCTGTCATATTAATTGAAGATGTGTTGTAGCACTTGCTGGGTTAATCAGCAAATAGTAATGTATTGAAAGAGTGAGAATTTTCGATTTCTAAAATTACTCGTTAACACGATCTTTGTCTTCTTTTCTTTTTTGTTCTTGTTTTTTTTTTTTTTTTTTTTCCTGCGATTATAAGTTCAATCCGACATAAATTTTCGCAATTATTTCATAATTCGAAAAACAAAAATTAGAAATTAGCCATTAGGGAATTTAAATTCACTTTGAAAATCGAAGTATGTGCAGGAGAGACCAGTAATAAAAGTACCTTAGTGGTGGTGACATTGGCGGTTGAATCCTCTGCGATGTTTTCTGATATATTCTCTCGTTTTCTGGGAGGAATTGCCGATGAGTTCGAGATCTGTTAAGTAATCACATCAACATCAACAACAGCACCCTGTCAAACTCACGGCATATCATATGCTCGGAGACAGTCGGTTCAACTGCGACCATACCCCGTACTGAAACAAAGCAAACAGGACATGGGGAACACGAGACTTGGGTACTTATACTTACATTGTTATCCATGACAAGAGCTTGTTTCTTAGAGAAGGAAGCACAAGCAGCTATTACCATCTTTCTAGCTGCTTTCTTTAGCTTTGAGGAAGCTCCTTCTCCTACCCCCATTATCTTCTTCCTTTTGTTTACTCCTCTTCTCCTCCTTAGGATGTTTATGCTCTTGGTGTTTTCAGTATAGTACAAGTACTTGCTGAGATCAGAGGAAGTAGTTGGTGTGTTGAAGCAAAAACCACAGAGAGAGAGAGAGAGAGAGAGGAGAGGACAAAGTGTCCGAGAAAAATGGTCAGCACTTTGAAGAAGGTTCAGTTGGGTTTTGTATATTATATATGATGATGGTTCTTCTTCTGAGTACAGACGCTGGCATGTATTCAAGACCCTTCCTCCCTACTATTATACAGTATATTATATGATATACCGCCGCATAAGGACCTAGGGGACAAATTTAACTCTCATTAGTTTTCTTCTTAGTACATTTGAAATTGTACTTTTGGACCACCGTTTATAAAAACAACAAAAAAAGTTATTGAAATAAAAAAAAAAAATGAATTAAATTGGAAAATCTGAAGAGTGAACTTTCATTTATTTTAATACTTTTTAAAATGTTGTTATTCTTAATATTACTATTTATCTTTTTTATTTTATAAAGAGCCAAATGGTAATGTAGTAGGCTTCTTTTTTTTTTAGACTTTATATGTGGAAAAAGAAAAAAAAATACATAAAACAAACTCAATTGGGCGAATTGTATGCAGCTTGCAGTTATACATTTGCATTTTTCGTAATTGTTTAAATTACTTATGAATTTTTTATTTTAATAAATTAAGAAAATTTTACTTATAACATCTTTTATAAAACTTGACTTTCAATTTTCTGTAATGAATCTCCAATTATCTTTACAGCTTGTAAGTTACAACAATTGCTCATATCCATAAGGGCTTGAGATTTCATGTCTATTAACCAAAGGTTATATTTAATTTTCAAATTCTATTCTCTAAGATAAGACTTTAATTAGGGACAGCGTTAGTAAAATTGTTCAATTTTTGTTGTTAAAAGGTTTTTAAGCTTACTTTAATAAACTTAGTAGGACTAACCATCCATAAATAAAATTGAGAGACTTGCTCATACTATACATTTCACTTTACTAATCCATATTTTTAAGCAAACAATTTGTTACTATTTAACTCTACACATTTTATAATATGTAGTTTGAATGTGTATTACAACTTAGTGGACACCTTTTATCTAATCAACTTTCTATATAGAACTCTTTAATTCATGTAACCAGATGCATGTTGCTCTTGTAAATATTATACTTACTTAAAAAATAAAAAAGTATTATACTTATTTTTCATTTTACCCTTGCCTCCAGTTTTGCTGTTTCTAAAGGGTGCTATTTTGGAGTTTTCTCAGTACAGATAAAAACCAAATAAATGTCTTTTTGGGAAAGGGCTAATTTGATCTTCCCACTTTTTCTTTTTCTGTTGGTTCTTTTGGCAATAAACAACTGTCAATTTTCTTGCTTCGAGCCAAAAGAAGGAAATTGTCCATTCCCAAGATGTTAATAGCATGCTTGCAGTAAACAGATTCGAATTTATACTTTACCAAAAGTAGAAGAATAAATAAAGGATCCATCTTTATTTAACTTTATTATCTATTGGATCAAATGGATTTCGAGCCTAGAAACTAAATTTGTTTCTCAATTTGAGGAGTCTAATTACATTTTCGGGAGTTTATTCTTGTTTAAATTCTTTTAAGTTCCATTTAGTTAGATGGAATATGAGCTGATGAGAATATTTATTCTATCCAATTAAAAGTTATTTTAGGGTTGCAAATGAGAGTTCAAATGAGAGTTAAATTGATGTTGCTTTTTTCGATTTAGTTCACCATAAAAACTCCATATGGCGGTAGGAATTAGTTTTAATCCTCATACTACTAGAGAATATGAATTATAACGATAAATGCCTTTTAATCGGAAACAAAAATATACACTCTTGTTTCATTGGTAAGCATACAATATCCTCTATTTGGTGAGTCACATTTAGTATACCAACTTAATTTTTCACACTCACTTGTATAATTTAGATCTCTTCTCTTCCATATAGTGAGAATGTTCTTAGTCCTAGAAGATAAAATTGATAAATATCTACATCCTTTCTCAATATTTGTCCAATTAAGAGTAACTTTAGACACTAAGACACCATGGGATTTCAACTAATAATATATCTTTGTTATCATTCAAAACATACTCTAATTTCAAAGTCACTTCTACAAAATACTTGGTCACGATTAAAAAAAAAAAAAAACAGAATGAAGTTAATTTTTAGTTGGTTTTCATATTATATACTAAGCACATTGCATCTCCTAATCGAAAAAATATGGCAAAAGACATAGCAATCATTGCAAACAGTTCTAAAATTACTTTAGTTAGTTATAACCCAATAAATTTTCAAAATGCGATTTTACTTCATTATAATATTTAAAAATACAAACATACCTCTCAAATTATTGTTAGAACCTTAAAACCTTAAGATGACCATAAAAACGATGATTTGGGATTCTTAGTGATGGCTTGATTACATGCATATATTCAAAAGTTATGGACATAGTTTAAGACCTTAGGAAAATTAACCAGTTTAACCAATGGTGTTGGGATAATTCATAACTTATGAAGTACATATCTAAAAGTTTTTGAATAAAAATTATAATTGTTAAGGTTATTATAGTTTGGGAAAAAAAAATAAAAGGTTATTATAGTCTAATAATATGGATATTATTGATTTTGAGGTTCAAATCCCCTTCTATGGGTTGTAATACATAATGTTGTTTAAAAAAAAAAAAAAAAAGAAAAGAAAAGTTACAACCGATATCACAGACAGCCATGATCATTGAAAAACAATGCAATAAGTGGTGATTTAGACATGGCCCATTCTTGTAGTAGTGCATGGGAGCCAGCACAGGAGAAGAGGATGCGTTGCAAAAGACAAAAAGGGACCACTTAACCTGAACTTATTGGTATTAGTTGGTTACAGTGTATGGCCATGAGACTTAGCCAATACCAATACCTATCCCCACGCTTCCACCACAACACAATCCACAAATTCTCTTTCCGCTCTCCCAAAAAGTGAATGAGCCACCGCCTTATCAATCCAAACACAACAACTGATCTTTTACTCCTTTATTTGCTTTGCTACAAATGCCTTTATTTCTTTATGTAATTTGTTGGGCCAAAAATAAAATAATAATGATAGCAAAATGAATTGGATTCACAAATTCGTTGGGGCACCCTTGATGATTTAAATTTTGAATGTCCATCCCTATATCATTGATTATGGCATTTTGCACATCAGTTTTTTCTTTTTCTTTTCCCCAATTAAATTACAATGAGACTAAAAGATTCTAACATATGCCCTTAAAGATTAAATATTGATACTGTAAAGTTTTTCCTTTAGTACAATACCAAATCAATATTCTACACGGATATATACTGACAATAGATTCTAAGCAGATGCATTGTTTGATTCAAGAGTTTTCTTGACAAAGCTACCATTTCATTTATTTTATCGGATATCTCCGAAGACATCGTGTCAAATTGGACTATAAATAGATATCATAAAATTATGACTATTATATTCTAAAATTAACATGGAATTGAATTAGATGATGAACTATCCAGCATTTACACGTTTGCAGTAGGGAACAACACAGTATTTTGGAAATTCGAGATGTGTTATGATTTTGATAGTTTTTAGCAAGTTACGTTGTAAAAATTCTTCAGCTAAGTGATTTTTAATTATAGATTCATAGCTCACCATTTGTATTAAACGAATGAAAGCAGCAGCAGGGCTCCACGCTCCAGCTGGAAATGAAAGAGGACATAAAATGCATAATGAATTAGCTTACTTAATACGAGACAAATGTTGGGTAGAGACAAATTAATGTAATACTCGAACTTTTTATTTTGAAAACTTTTGCTTTAAATGGCTCAGTTTTAAAGGCTTTACAGTAGAAGATATATATATATATATATATATATTTTCCCATAATGTTTATAGGCACGATTACTGTCCTCCCACCATGATAAAACTGGATTGATTCTATCTCCAATAAAATGTAATGTATATAGTTGGAGGAAAAATGACATGAATATGTGACAAGCAAAAAAAGAAAAACGGAAAATACCAACAATCCTCTAAACTTTGGCCTAACCAGAAATTTATCCCTTATTTTGTAAATTTTGTAAATCATCTTTTAAACTTTGATAAATAATTTTTATAAGGTATAAATAATTTCATTAAACTTTAAACTTAGTACAAAAATATTCTTAAACTTATCAAAGTATATTATAAGACCTTCTGAATTTTGATCATAGCAAGATTTTTTTAATTAAAAATGAAAATATCCTTTATATTATTAATTTATCAAATTTTAGGTCGTAATTTATATCATTTGAAAGTTTAAAAGATAAATTTACGATTAAATCAAAGTTTAGAGTAGTAATTCGTTAAGTGGTGATTGTAAACGTTATAACCATGGTTGATTACTGATAGCAATAGCCATTACATTTTGCTACCAAATGTGATAATTCGTCTGATCTTTTGGCTAGTAATTTGCTTGAAAGAAGTAAATAAAATTGATTATTGAAGATTATTACTGCCTTTTATGACTCTCATAACTCATTGATATGAACATGACTCTTGCATTGAATAAAACACATCTGATTCCCCTCTTTGAGATAGAATTCAATTAAAAAGAAAGATTTTCATCATTGGCTATGATGGAAAATTTCTTATTAAGGATTGCTTAAAGCTAAAATTAGGACGAATGCAATTAATATGTGTGGTTGTAAAAATTTTATTACCAAAGTAAAATTTTGTTTTTGTTTTTTGTTTTTTTTTTTTAATAGAAGTCAGTATGACTTGATCAATTATATACATATATCTAAGTGTGTGTATAAGACCAAAAACTAGATGTCTTCTTGGCTGATGAAGATTCCATCTGTTAGAAACAAAAAAAAAAAAAGAAAAAGAAAAAAGAAGCACGTCTATATATATATTTATTTATTTTAAGACTTTGGAGCAATCGACATATGGTTTATTCAGAATCCGGTTATTACTTGGGATTTATTTAGACACATACACAGGTTGAAAAATACATGGTCTCAGGATAGTGCAAGCAAAACACGAAAAGTACAAGGCACTGTTCAAAGAACACAATTTGGTACTATTATTGGGTTATGGGCATGTAAGAAAAGGCAGAAAAAACCGACAGGAAAAAGAACATTGGTGAGAACACACAGGGGACAAAGACCGTTGAGTTTGAATTTGAAGTAAAAGTATGGTTTATGGACAAGTACATCTCTATGTTTTGGAGTATTGGTTGAATTAGCTAGCAAGTTAGATACGAGTGAATCGAATTTCCATAAATATATATTATAATGTAAAAAGAGGATTTTTACTACGGATTAAGTTTTGAGTGAAAATTAAAAGAAAAGAGGATTCTTATTATAGATTAAGTTTTAAATGAGAATTAAAAGAAAAGAGGATTTTTACTATAGATTAAGTTTTGAGTGAGAATTAAAAATAAAAAAGAATCAAGTGTGATTATTGCTTTTAGCTTTTTAACTTCTGGGTGATCGATGAAACATAAAACTTGGTTTGCCAGGCTTGCCACTTAAATATAATTGCCCTGTAAAAAATGCACTCGAATTATGAACTATTGCACTACAAAATCAAATGCGACGGAATAATTATCTTTTTCTCTGCAAAATATAATGACCAGAAATCAAATTCGAAACTTGAGCATTAACATGTAGGAATATATACTTGCCTTGAATCCGTTGCCGTGAAAGTCGAAATCTTGATATCATCAAAAATTAGTATAATATTTAGTGTATTCAGGGGTTTATGACCTAGTTGATTCAAGACTGTGTGTTATTTTGTAGGAGTATAACGTATTCAAATCTTCCTTTTTCCATTGATTATATATATATATAAATAAAAAAAATGACATCTAATATTAAGAATTATCCAAAATAAAAAAAAAGGGGGGGATAAAAGGAGAATATTGAGATCAAGAGATTGGTTACTAGCACTACTTGAAGGGTTCAAAAGTGGAGTTTATCTTGTCATTTGATGCAGGAGTTTTTTTATAGATGGATTTTTAGTTAAGAAAAGAGTAAGGGAAAGAGAAATAGACAACACGGGGGCTTTTGTGAAAAACCTCAAAGAAGCTTGGGTTTGAAAACCATGAAAGAGGTGCAGTATGTTCACTGCACCAAAAAGAAATATTTTTGACATAAAAAATGAACTTTTTCTTATGCTTAAACCTATAAATCCATATATATTCAAAATTAAGCTGGCAAAAGAAACACAATTTGTTATTTCATTTCAAATATCCTAACTAAGTATTAACCTTTTTCTATTCGGTTGTAGGTTTGCCGATTAAACGCTAGCGAACCAAGAATCCATTAATCAATCGCCTAAGCTCCCGGTCAGTTTGACACATTCTCCAACTTGCCCATTACACTGATTTTTTTATTATTCCTTAGATACCTTAAACGCATAATGGAACATAACAACATAATCCATCTATTCTGTCCTCCTTGGCACCATTTGTTGTTGTGTTACTAATTGATAATCTGCAAACAATAATGATTACTTTTTACTTGCTCTATCTGAAGCCCTTTATATTTTCCTTCCTTAATTAAAGTTCGATCGAGCACCTTTGTTTGAGAATTCGGGACCTCGTGCGAAAGCTAAGAACAATTTCAGCAAGTTGAGGACCTTCATCGAATGTTGTCTCTACATTTTGTATGAAGTTCCTTAGTAAATTTTAGTCTTCTGTTATGTTGGGCAATCTAACTTGACTTTCAAATGAAGTACCCCTGCTTCTTACACAAATCAAGTTAGCATGTTAGGAATCCGAAGTGATCACTAAGTTTTTTCTCATATAATATTAACTTGCTTCTTGTGCACCAACACTTATTTGTATATATTTCTTATTTGCACGGTTTTGTCTCGTCAAAATTAATAACTAATCCTCTGGTTCCGCAATCGTCCATTTTTTATAGAGATAAAGTTCATAAAAGATTTTGAAAACCTCCACCTCAATTTAGTACTATGTTTTAATTGATAGCTCCTCGAGGTGCTTAATTCGACTCAATTTAAAACTATACTAAAAGGTTTCAAATATCAAATTAAATCACAAATCAAATCGTACCATTAAAAAAGAAGAAGAAAAAAACTACAATTTATAATTCAGTTCAATACGCTCCACACATACGAAGACAATTCCTAAACGAGAGCTTATCTTTCCAAAATATATGAATCACGACTTCTATTTCTTTTTCGTACGACATGAAAGTGAATGATGTAGAGACGACAGAGTGACAATAATTGGCAGAGACATAAACTAGTTTTAGTTAACATGATCGAGCAGATGCTACTTATCAATCAGCAAGTGGGGAAAGCATAATACATGAAATATTGGCGTCATCCATCATTATCTGATTTACTTTTCACAATCAGTCACGTTCATTCCGTACAACACATGCATTAAACCTACCCGCGTAATTTCAGAGCGATGATCCAGCTTTCGTTTACCCATCCTGAGAAGATCCAGAGAAAAGAAATAAGATTAGTTTGCGTTAGGTCTACGCTCGTGGATTGTTTAATTTGGAATAAATACATCGAAAATTATGACATTTTTATGTCAGAAATTGTGATAGCCATAACCCTTCCGAAACATCTATTATATGCTTTTATACTAGATTTTGAGTAAGGTGAAACTGATTTGGCTGTAAATGTTAGGAAATAGAAAAGAAAAAAAAATTTAAAGACTAGAAAGTATTAAATGTTTAGAATTAATATTAAATGTATTCATGTAAAACTCTAACATTTCTTAAGTGCTACAAATATTCAAGTAAGTTGTCAGCAAATTATGTATGCGAATTGAGGACATGAAAATTCACACATAAGCGATGCAAATAGCTACACAGAAGTGATAGTAAAGTTGACTACATTACATATTTATGTTTAAAAAGTTTCCATATAATTTAATGTTTATAAGTACCAATGTGCTGTTGGAAGTGAAATAAATGAAAAATATTATAGAAGTCCTTTTTTTAACTCTTGAACTCTAAATCCGTTCATTTGAATCACTACTTGTCAAGAATTAATAGCACTATGTAAAAATATACTAATGTTTATTGCAACATTTACATTATAGAGGAGTCGAATAATTTAGTAATAAATATAAAATTTTTAATAAGAGAGATATTTTTAGTAGGGAGAATATTAATAAACTATTATAAAAGACAGCATATGCAGTATAGCCTTTATAGGTGTGTGTTTGCGTGAGTTGTTGAGATTATGTAAAAAGGAGTTAAAATTTATACGTAATAAAATAATTGAATGTATTTTGTTTTTTAGCCCCATCTTAATTTTTAGACGTTGGCACTCAAAATTGAGTGAGAATGCCAACCCCTTTAATCACATAAGGGCTTGCATTGCTGGCCTCACACATATTTTCCTTTTCCCCTCGATGGAATCAGCTTAGACCAATGGTTCCACAAGTTTAGTCGGTTAAACCGTTCATAACCTTTATTTAGATCCATGGAGTCCAAGGACAGTTAGAAAATTGACTCGATGTGTTAGTTTCATACCACATATATAATAAACATAGATTAAAGAGTACCAATGTAATGAATAGTTACTTTTACCTATCTATAAAGATAATATATGTGATCACGCTTTTAAAAGTTATAGATCTAAATTCGATACCATATTAATAAGGATATATTTAACTTGACATGATAAAATACAGTTGGTGGTTATGAAGGTATTAATTATTTAAAACTCTAATTAATCTTGAACTTAGCGAATGAAAAGGAAAGCATGGTCTTAATACTGTTGACATGACTTTACATAACGGTGTAAATTAATCATAAGTTCAATGTATGGATGCAGTAGGGCTCACCTACCAATTAAGATATCAACAATACACGAACATAATTATTCTTAAGAAGGATAGTGGCATCCATTTAAGACAAATGCAATGGTATTGTTCACTAATTAATCCAATAAATTAGTCGATCCCCTTTTTTGCAACATTTGCTTCCCTATGAACCCATAAAATACTTAGCTATCGGTCATTGAGTCAATCTAGGGTTTTATGCAAATCTCAACCCGTGATCCATCTATATGTTCCTTCAGACTCTTATTGAAAATAAATAAAATTAACCGTCCATAATTTTGGAATCTAATCCAAAATAGTTCTTTGATTTTCCTTTGATCGCTCAGTGTCGATTTGTAGTTGTAGTTGTTAAGATATTAGAATTTCCTAGGCAAAACATTTTCTTGAAAATAACTATGTTTAATGTCTTCTTTTGAAGATGTTAGAGTGGAAACCAGGAAATTCGATATTGTATGGTAGGAAAAGAAAAGGTGTCTATCACATGCATTTGTTGATAAAACAGAAATTCTTGGGCAAAACTTGTCTCGATGATATCTATATGTTTATTATCTCTTAATAATATTTTACTTGGGACGATATATCACATGTATTAATTTAATAATAGATGTCTACAAACAAAATATGATACGTGAAACTTTTATAACCAATAATAAATTTTTTTTCGTAATATGGTGGATTATGTTATGTGTTTAGTTTATTTTTCTTTGCCTATCATAAAACACTTTACATGCCATATCACTCCTAATAATTTTTTTTTTCTTTAAAGCTATATCTGTTGATTGTTAATGGTAAAAATAATTTTTTTTTATTTGTTATTGTTATTTTTTTTCTTTCATTTTTTCATATGCATTACAAAAGACAGGGAATCGATCCATGACATGTTCGTAATTCTTGGGAGGATATGTTCGTCATAAAGTGTACTCTTCACAACACTATTTTTTTGTGGCGCTTTCTCAAGATTGACTTGGGCACGTTTCGATTTCAATCGTCATTCACGAACACCGTTTCTATTTGAAATATTATTACATTAGATGTATCTGGGCATCTTGACAATTAAACATATGCACTTTTTGATCGTTGATTTCCATACCAATTAAAATTTTTTATGCTAGCGACATGACGCGCTTAACTTTATCTATATCATTTATCAAGCTAACATTTTTAGCGAATTATAGATTGACACATATCCTCAATGATTAATTTAATAGTATAAATCCATTTAAGATACTCAAGCAGCCTATAGTTAGCGAAATTAAAAAACTTATAAATTATCTCCGCTCTATAGTTGCAAACTAGCTTAGTTAAACAAAGTGTTTAAAGTCTCGGGGCTCAACTCATTTAAAAATTATTAAACTTATATTGAGCGGAACTTTTACCGAGCTTGCAAAATGTAGGTTTGAGCTTAAACTTGTTAAGAAAATTTGAAGCTTGAGCTTTGCTAGTTTAGCTAAATAAGCATGAGCCTATTTAATTAAACGAGCCCAAGCTCGAGTTTGATTTTCAAAATATAATTTTTAGATAATCTTTTAATTATATTACTTATTTTGTTATATTGTTATATTATATATATTTTTTCATTTAATATAATTTTTTATATAATATATAGGTTTATAAGCTTGTTCATGAGCCTATTCATGAGTTTGTTTGTGAGTGAGCTTATTAATAATATAGATGAGGCTATTTTTAAGCTGGGTTAGCTAGCAAAAAGTGAGCTTGAGCTTCACTTGTTTATCTAAATGAGCTTTATTTTGAGCTTAATTTTAGCTCATTTATGAATCAAGTTTAAGCCAAACCAAGTTTAAAGTGAGTTGACCTCGAGTAGCTCATTAATTCTCGGTTCATTTACAGTCTACTACTCGCTATGTAAGGCTAAAACAAGCACATAAATATAACTTCATTAACATGTAATATCTTATTTCCATTAGACTAAATAAATTAAAATAACCAAAAGGATAAGGAAAAATTCTTCTAAAGAAGAAAACATAGAAAATCTATTCATTGATGATGATAACTTCAAGCTTTATTGACTATTCCGCACATTTTCAATTAAAATTCAAGAAAACTCAATTCAAACACTCCCTTCCCTCTCCCTACTTTCTCAAATACTTAATTCAACTTCAACAAAGAGAAAAGATCATCAAACAAAAGCATAGTCTACAATAGAATTGATAGAAAAGGGAAAAAAGAAAAGATTAGAAATATGAACTACAAAGTTTCTAAATAATGTCCACAGCACTAAGAACAACTTGCTTAAAACCTTACTGTTTAGATTCAAACAAATAAGAACAACTCCATAACCCAAACTTCTACCTTCTCTCTCTAAATTCAAACAAATTTAAATTCTAGAAATCAAGTTTTAAAGAATACAATAGATTGAGACCTCATTAATTAAGACATGAAAATCCAATGTTAATTTGAAAATCTAAAAAAGTATATGGCTAAAAAGACCAATTTGACATCCCAATTTAAAATCATAGTCGAGTCTTTATTATAAAAGGAAATGTTACAAGAACTCTTATGTCTTCCATTTGGAGACCTTAAATTCCTCATGACTTATGGCAATTCTTAATGTCCTTGTGTTGTTGCAACATGTTCCCTAGTTTTTTGGTTTTAAAAGTGACATATAAGGCCACAAGAAGATGGTCGTAAGTGTTTGGTTAATATATAGTTTGTTCGCTAATAAAAGATTTTGAGTGAACTTTAGCACTAGAAAGACATGATGATGTGCTAGACATGAAGTAACTCTTACTAATCCTAGAGTATTGATAGTTTAACACTTACATCAAGCTGTTTTATGAGAATTGGTTTAGCCAAAGTGTGTTTATTGTATAGTGGAGGTGTATAGATTCGATTAAGGTGATCACATGCATGCAATATGCGTTAGGTGTTATTTGTAACTTTGAGGAATAGCATAGATCACTTGTAAGGGATGATTATGAGAGAATGAGATAGGCAGAGAAATAAATGATCTCAAGAGGCTCAAATGCATACATAAGAGGGTAGAGGAGCTCACTAGCATAAAACCCCACTAGTAGTGAAGAGAGTCATTGTGTTCCTCAAATTTTCAATTACTTGATGCTTTTAGAAGAAGATTCGATAGCATGATGACATTTGTGTAGAATTCTTCCCCAAATAAGGAGGTGCCCTAGGAATTTATAATAGCTAGCCATCAATTATATCCATTAGATTGTGATGACGATAAATGATTGATATTAACCCTTTCAATAATGGCTCTCTTAATGGGCTGATTTTTGTATTTAGCTCTAATAAGGTCCTCTTTTGAGTGGATGAGCCTTCTTGAGGAGGTTGAGAGTGGATTAACTTTTCTTATTCCAAGCCTATCATACCAAAATTTTCTAAATTATCCTAATTTCATGGGTTGACTCACTTAGTGTTGTTGCCTTAGTCTAAAGAATCAAACCTAAATTGAATATAGACCTCTACATATAACAATGATGAAGAGCGAGCCATGTGATTAGTAAGCCTTGCTTTTACTATCTAATAATTGATATTGTTATTCAAATCATTAAAACATAATATAGGATTGGATATGTAAGCCCTAAAGCCAAGTCAAGTAACCGTAGGATTGAACTTAGAACCCAAGGTTTAGGGCGATCGGTTAAAGGATCCGATCAAACCCAAATTAGAAACTATTGATAGGAATATTAGTAAAAATGACCCTGTAAACTTAAATTTAAGAAAGTAAGTAGTAAAATAGGAGACTATAAAATTTTCAAATTTTAAGCATAATAACTGCTAATTATCGAAAAGGCGAAAAGTGTCATGAAATAACTAAGAAATTACTAGAGATAAATTATATGTGTACTAAAAATTTTAGAATGACCAAATTAATATTTAGGAATGTTCACGTGTACCCTACATGTATTTACGTGTAGATAAAAATACGCGTAATTGCTAAAATAGACCGAAAATTAAGTAAATAATTAAAGAAAAATACAAAATAACTGTAAAAAAATAAAAAAAAATCAGAAGGAGAGGTCTGCAACTGGATCAAGTCGTGACTGAAAAGAAAAAAAATTGGCCAATAAAAATGTGCCAAACTAAAAGCCTAAAATCAAGGAAATAGGCAAAAATCACATCAAATTAATGCACATTAATTACTATGTTTGTCTATAAATAAGGAAAAAATTCACAGAAGACATTTGGACAATTTGTAATCTGAGAAAAATAGAAACACAAGAAAAATCGAGAGAAATTTCAGAAAATAAAATAAAAAAAGAAAACTGTGCAGATTAGCAAGGTGAACGGGAACCACCACCCACCACCACCTGGGACCGAACCACCACCACCACCCTACCCTAGGACCAGCGTCTGGACCGGCCGACAGCCTTGGACCGGTTTTGGACGGCCAGAAATCCTTGAACCGGTTAGTCATTTACTCATCCCGATTTTTATATAATTTTGTAAAATTAGTTATTTTGCCCAGAAAATTATGAAACTTGTTATTCTGAGGTTTTATTGTATGTAGATTTAGGAAAAAATATTGATTTAGTTTAATTATGTCTGGAAATATAGGGTTCTTAAGAAATCGTTAAAAACCGAGCATGATTAAACCGGAAATTAAATAAGCTTAGGGATGTAGTTTGGGGCTCAAAATTTTTCTGTAGAACTCTCACATGATTTAGAACAGTGCTATGAAGCCTTTTTTTTAAAATTAATTTTCGAAAATTTTAAGTTAATTTTTAGCCCTAAAATGATGGTAAAATTGAGTGATTTGGGATTAATTAGGTAATTAGAATGTTAATTACTGATTTGGATCTTGATTAGATGATTAAGGAAGTTAATCTCTGCAGTGGAACCCTAATCCTAGCTTTTAGGTACTAATTATGGTTAATTAGGGAAATTAGGTAAAGAATATGAGAAATTAGGAATATGTGAAAATATAAATTACTAAATTTAAAAAAATAAAGTTATTTAGATAATATTATAATTGAAATCAGAAAAATAATAAATCGGAATTAATATTTAATTTTAAGCAAATATCTTAAAATGTAAGATTTTTACACCTCGGGAATAAATCCGATATCCCAATTAGGGTTAGTGTGTACCGAATAGTTAGAATACCAAAATTACGACCCAATAGGATATTTGAATACCCGAGCATAAGGTGATTAATGTCACATTGGGATTCGAGCCTAATTACGACCTAGGAATTAAAACTAGAATCTAGTTTAGGAACCGAACCCCGAAATAAAATACAACGAATTATTAGTACGTTGTCGGTATACATGAGGAAAATGAGTTACATTATAAATTAAAATAAGAATCCATAAAAATAAGTACTAAAAGGACCTCTTTGAATTATAGGACACCCAGAAACAAATCAGCTCGCAATTTGAGGATCGAGCGACCGAGCAAATTCATGTAAGTTGGGTTATTGCTTATTGTAATAGAGTACTAGTTTTGTAGTGCTCGGAGACTTAGGCTTGTATATGCTTGTGATTGTAAGTAGTTTGCGCATGTGTGATGTATCTGAATTCGTGCTGGAATTTGTGCTGTGGGTGATTTTGTGACTGATTGAATTGTTGTGGTCTTGTTTGAACACCCTAACCGGAATTTAATCTTAGTCGACCGTAATAACCGAAAACGTCATGCATTGCAACCCGTTAGGAGATCATAGGACTCTCCAACCAAATACCGACCCCTTCGAAAGGGATAGCGCAGGATTGCAAAATGGTCCCTTCTTCATCCTCAGTCGAACTAAGTGACAGGAGAGGAGGTCGCGGCGGGGGTGAAGTCAATGGTTCGAAGGTAGTCGCGGGAGGAGCGAGGTCTCCATTGCACAAGCCTGGGTTTGGTTGTGAGCTGCTGCATAACATGGAACTCCTCAACCCGGATCGGAGCGGGTGAAATTTCTCTGATTTCACAACGGACCGGACTACGTTGTGCGATGACACTTGATTGTTGCATTGCATGAAAATAATTGTTTGATAATCCTGTTTGTGCTTGTATGCATTCATGAGTCTTCAATTCAACTTACTGAGCTGTAGTTGCTCATACCCTTATAGATCCTTTTGCAGGTTCTGATTTGTAATCTCTTCGAGTACCATGCCGCCCTACAATTATCCAAAGGTTAGTCTTTTGACGCCAGGGGTGTGAGGATCAAGTTACTTAGCTTAATGTGTAACCAGACTGACCTTGTAGTTAAAGGATGAAGACTGTTAGTTATTCTGTAAATTAGTAAACTGTAGTTCTTATGTAAATCTTCCTGGGAAGCTCTGTGGACTTACTTATATGATTATCTATGTTTAATAGTAATTTGAGTTACTCATCATATTTGTAGTATAATCATTAATCGAACTGTTTACTTCAAAGCGAGTGGTCGTCGACGCCTTGTGTAGATTATCTCTATAGTAGGAACTGTGAGGCCAGTTTCTATCATAGAGTGGTTTACACGGCGGGACTGTTGCGACCTCGCGACTTCGGGTGTAACAGTTCTCGGTTGGTATCAGAGCGAAGTTTTAGTAAACTCGCTTTGAAGCGTCATACCTTAAAAGAAATAGACATTATAGGAATGTTGAGAGTGGGTAATATTAGGTGGACGATAAAAGATTGTATAACATAAATAACCTTAATCTTTAACATAGGAAATATGACTTGGTTTAATTATAATTACAGGGTCGAAGGGGAGAATTAGTTCATAGTTGGATACGGTTTGGATGGAATGGAGAAGTATCTCCATTGATTATAGGTTGAAATTACAATGGCTATTGATGGAACTAGCTGATTGGAATATATTTAGGACGGTTGATGAGATCATCAATAAGTTCCATGATCGGATGTGCTATAGTTAGAAGGATGAGTGGGCATGGATGGAAATGAGCTTAGGCCCCCAGTATAATAGATACACTGCTATAGCCGCTTTTGAGCAGAGATGGTTGGAGAAAGAGGGAATTATAACCCTGATGATGCCCTTACGGTATTTTCCTGCTAGGTTAGAGGATGGGAGACCATACCCTGCCAGTATTGCACACATCCCTGTTGATATCCCATACATTCCTAGACAGTACCCACCAGGGATCATTGATTGGTTTCCACAGTTTCCCGAGCCTGCTGGGGATGGTATAGAGATACCATTGAACTTTAGTCCTGAACCTGAACCTGAAATACCAGGACCACCACCAGAAAACCCACCTCCAGTTGAACCCCAAGAGGATGAAGTTCATATAGAGGAAGACCCTGAGGAGGACCCAGAAGAAGAAGAAGATCCAGAAGAAGACCCTGAAGAGGAGCAGGAAAACGAGGGTGAACCTGGTGTAGACCTACATGCTTTGCTCATGCAGGTGATTGCAGACACTGGGATAGCTGGAGTAGGAACTGGTAATCCAGTTGAGTCGGACGATGATGAAGTACAGGAGGTGATTGTGATTCCTGAGACTCCAGAGATAATATATATAGACTCTGCATCGGAGAGTGAGCATGAGGACCATTCAGTTGGAGGCCATATGGATTATGATCCCTTTGATGAGGTAGCTGCTACGGATTCAGAGGAGGACTAGTTTAGTTGGATGACTGACATGTTTAGTTAGGTAGATTTTTGGATATGATCCAGTAGCAATTTTGATGGATACTGATGTATTTTAGGACCTTTTGATGTATTTCGACTTTTGATGTATCTTTTTGACTTTTGATGTACTTTTTAGCTTCTGGATCAAGTTAGGTGTATGTTGTAATTAAGTTTGATGTAACCTTTTGTCTTGTACAGTTGTAAAGATCGAGTCTGTAGTAGATGATGTAAGTAATGATGTAATCGAGTTGTAAATTCGATGTATGTATTTGAAAGATTATCGAGTTGTATCTTTTGTTTTAAAGTTGTAATAGTGATGATGTAAGGTTGAATGAAATATATAGTGAAAGTTAGATTTCTAAGTACGTTGACTCTAATACTATTGTCATTACTATTTGATATGAGTACATATTGCAAGCATTTATTTATTTATAAATATTCTCTAAACAAAAGTAGGGATAACTTATAGATAGATATGAATGCAGGACTATATGTTAAACTAGTAAGTGATTATGGCTGAAGCTGGAAACGGAAGTAATCAAGGAGGAACTGAAGGGAATCAAAACCTCCACCACGAGCACCATCACCACCAAGAGAACAACATAGACAAGATTTACCTCCACCGCCTCCACAAGAAAATATGCCTATTGGGCAAATACTTGCCAGTATGCATACGATGATGAGACAGCAAGGAATGTTGATTCAACATCTTATGACTGGTGGTAATGTGGGAAACAGAAGACCCCAAGAAGTTGAACAACGAATAGAGCGACCTCAAGAGGTTAATAAACTTCATGAGTTTATAAAAGCCAACTGTTATTTTGAGGGGGAGATGGGTAGGCCAGATGTGGCTGATGATTGGTTAGCCCAAGTTGAACGGAGTTTTGAGGCTTTTAGAGTCCCTGAATCCCAAAAGTTATCTTATGGTACATTCATGCTAAAGTTAGCTGCAAGAGTATGGTGGGACTCGAGAGCAAGACAACTTGGAAATAACATTGATTGGCAACAATTTAAGGAGGAATTCAGGAAGGAGTATTTCCCTCATAGTATCCAAAATAGAATGGTACGAGACCTATTTGAACTAAAGAAGGGAGGTATGAGTGTAACCCAGTATGAGACTGAGTTCAACAGATTGTTACAATATGTACCTGGTTTATACCGAGACAATATAGAGTTGAAGAAAGATTTATTCCTTACTGGATTTGACCCCACAATGTGTTGCAAGCTGCTGGATTATGGTTTTACCACTTACAATGAAGTGGTAGATAAAGCAAGGCAATTGGAAGATAATCGTGTGAGGATGCAAGCAATGTGGAGTCAAAAGATTAATAGAGGTTATCGACCAGGACCATCATTTAAGAGATCATATCCTGGTGCCTCTAGTAGCAATTCTGGACTGAAGAGAAGGAGACCAGTAACTCTGGCTAGTAACCCAGCGCAGTCACTACCGAGTGTGAGTTTTTATGACAAGGATGGTAATGTCAAATGCTGGAAGTGTGGTGCAAATCATTTTCCAAGAAATTGTACTCAGCTAAAAGGGAAATGTTTTATATGTGGAGATCCGAACCATGTGCTGAAGGCATGCCCTAAGATGAAATTGGTGAAGTGTAGTAAGTGCGGTAGAAAGGGTCATTTCTCCAGATACTGTCCACAGTTTGTACAAGGAGCTAAGCGAACAGAAGGTTTTGATAACACCACTGCACCTGCTCGTATCTTTGCTTTGGAGGATATGGAAATTGAGGAAAATGAGGATTTTTCGGATTTTATGGAAGAGTACTACCATGACGATGTTGAGGAGCTCATGGGAGTGGAAGAAGAAAATGATGAAGGACTTGTAACTGGTATGTACTCAGACTATTTATTTTAAGAATAATTCTAAGTGTGAATTAAATTGAAATCTTTGCATTTTAAGATTTATGAATGTTAGTGTAGTTGGTAACCATAGTAATAGTACATTCCAGGACATGTGCTGATAAATGGACAACCTGCTTTTGTGCTGTTTGATACCGGTGCATCACATTCCTTTGCAAGCCAGAAATTTGTACATGAACAAGAAATTAGTGTGGTTACTGTTAATGTAACTTATAAAGTTAGAACACCGACTGGGGAGAAAGTAACAACCCGAGAAGTAGTAGCAGATGGTAGAATAAAAATCCAAGAGAAAGAGTATCCTATAAGTCTTGTGATATTACCTTTACAAGGTTACGATGTAATAGTGGGAATAGATTGGTTGTCTAAGAATAAAGCCATTATGGAGTGTAGGAAAAAAATTGTCGATCTTAATGATGGAGAAACGATATTTCAAGGAAAAGCCGGTGGAAGTAGGTTGAATATATCAGTGATGGAGATATGTGATGAACAATTTGAGACAAGAGTAAAGGAGGATGATTGGGCATTTTGTTGGGTGTTTGCTGTGGACGTAGAGAAGGAAATACCCAAGGTAGCAGACATACAGGTAGTGAATGAGTTTTTAGATGTATTTCCGGAGGATTTACCAGGGTTAGCTCCACCCCGAGAGTTGGATTTCAATGTAGAATTAGTTCCTGGAACTGAACCTATTTCGAAAGCCCCATATCGGATGTCACCCATAGAACTTCAGGAACTAAAGAAACAACTTCAGGAGCTATTGGATAAAAAGTTTATTAGACCGAGTGTCTCATCGTGGGGAGCATCGGTATTATTTGTGAAAAAGAAGGATGGTACTATGAGATTGTGTATAGACTATCGGGAGTTAAATAAAGTTACCATTAAGAATAGGTATCCGCTACCTCGCATTGATGATTTGTTTGATCAACTCCAAGGTGCAACTGTGTTTTCTAGAATAGATTTGAAATCAGGATATCATCAGTTACGAGTTAAGCCGGAAGATGTGCATAAGACTGCATTTAAAACTCGATATGGACATTATGAATTTTTGGTGATGCCATTTGGCTTAACGAATGCTCCGGCTGTATTTATGGACTTGATGAATCGTATATATCAACCATATTTGGATAAGTTTGTTGTGGTGTTTATTGATGATATCTTGATTTACTCAAAAACCAAGAAGGAGCATGCGGAACATTTACGATTGGCATTGCAGAAGTTGAGAGAGAATCAATTGTATGCCAAGTTAAGTAAATGTGAGTTTTGGTTGGATAGGATTGCTTTTCTAGGTCATATTATATCTGGTGAAGGAATCTCTGTAGACCCTGATAAAGTGAAAGCAGTAATGGATTGGAAGCAACCAACCACAGTGACTGAGATAAGGAGTTTTCTGGGTATGGCTGGATACTATCGACGGTTCATAAAGGATTTTTCCAAAATCGCTAAACCATTGACTCGATTAACCCAGAAGGATGTAAAGTTTGAATGGAGTGAAGAGTGTGAAATGAGTTTTCAGGAGTTGAAGAAACGACTGGTTACAGCACCAGTGTTAACATTACCTGATCCGGATAAACCTTATAATGTGTACAGTGATGCTTCACGAAATGGATTAGGTTGTGTATTGATGCAGGATATAAAAGTTGTTGCATATGCATCAAGACAATTGAGGCCACATGAGAGGAATTACCCGACTCATGATTTAGAGTTAGCAGCTGTAGTGTTTGCCTTGAAAATTTGGAGACATTATCTTTATGGGCAACGGTGCGAGATGTACACTGATCATAAGAGTCTAAAATACTTCTTTACTCAGAAGGAGTTGAATTTAAGGCAAAGAAGGTGGTTAGAACTGATTAAGGATTATGATCTGAATATAAATTATCACCCTGGAAAGGCCAATTTGGTGGCAGATGCATTAAGTCGAAAGAGTTATGAACAGGTTGCTTTACTGTTAACACCTCAATATGAATTAGTGCATGAATTTGAAATGATGCAAATTAGGTTTGATTGGTGTGAACCTAATAGCCAGTTAATGAACTGGGAATTGCAACCTACTTTATTAGAGAGAATCAAGCAAAAGCAAGAGGAGGACAAGGGTCTGATGGAGATAAAAGAGAAATTAAGTAACGGACAGGACCCTGACTTTAAGGTGGATGATAAAGGTCTAATAAAGTTTAGAGGAAGAATATGTGTACCACAAGATGCAGACTTAAAGAAGCAAATTTTGGATGAAGCACACATTACAGGTTATACTGTGCACCCGGGAGGAAATAAAATGTACCAAGATCTAAAACTCATGTATTGGTGGAATGGGATGAAGAGAGAAGTGGCACAGTATGTATCGGAATGCCTTACATGCCAACAAGTCAAAGCAGAACACCAAAGACCGGGTGGATTATTGCAACCTTTAGAAATACCACGATGGAAATGGGATCATATTACCATGGATTTTGTAGTAGCCTTACCAAGGACTCAAGTTGGATACGATTCTATTTGGGTAGTCGTGGATAGATTAACAAAGAGTGCACATTTCTTACCTTATCGGACTGGTGATTCAATGGAAAAGCTGGCTAGACTGTATGTTCGAGAAATAATAAGACTACATGGTGTTCCTGAGAGTATTGTTTCTGACCGAGATAGTCGGTTTGTATCCAAATTCTGGGAAAGCTTACATAGAGCTTTGGGTACAAAGTTGCAGTTTGGTACAGCCTATCACCCACAAACAGACGGGCAGTCTGAACGAACGATTCAAACTTTAGAAGATATGCTACGAGCTTGTGTGTTGGATTTTGGAGGTGATTGGGATAAATACTTACCGTTGATAGAATTTGCCTACAATAATAGTTATCATGCAACGATACAGATGGCGCCGTATGAAGCACTATATGGGAGGAAATGCAGATCGCCACTGTATTGGGATCATGAAGAATATGCCATGATTGGACCAGACATGATCAATCAAACGAGTGAGAAGATTAAGATTGTACGACAACGGATGAAGGAAGCTCAGGACCGTTATAAAAGTTGGGCTGATTTGAAGAGAAGACCCTTGGAATTTGAAATGGGTGATCATGTTTACATTAAAATAAGCCCATTCAAAGGACTTAGACGGTTTGGTTCAAAGGGAAAACTGAGCCCACGATACATTGGTCCATTTGAAGTGTTAGAGAAGGTTGGCAATGTATCGTACCGAATAGCTTTACCTCCAAGTCTATCAGGCTATCATAATGTATTCCATGTATCCATGTTAAGAAAATTCATTAAGAACCCGAATGCAATAGTGGAAATAAAGCCAGTGGAGTTAACGAGGAATTTTCAACTGGTGAGACAACCCATAAAGATCTTGGATAGCCGGGTTCAGAAGTTAAGGAACAGAGATATGGAGTACGTAAAGATTCAATGGAATGAAGGTCCAGACTTGGAGATGACTTGGGAACCAAAAGCTGCGATGATGGAGCAGTATCCATGGCTTTTCTGATTTCCAGGTTAGTAAAAGTATACAAGTTACTGTATTTAGTCAATTAAGTGTAAATTAGATGTACAGAAGTTTTGAGGACAAAACTTTTTTGAAGGGGGGTGGAATTGTAAGCCCTAAAGCCAAGTCAAGTAACCGTAGGATTGAACTTAGAATCCAAGGTTTAGGGCGATCGGTTAAAGGATCCGATCAAACCCAAATTAGAAACTATTGATAGGAATATTAGTAAAAATGACCCTGTAAACTTAAATTTAAGAAAGTAAGTAGTAAAATAGGAGACTATAAAATTTTCAAATTTTAAGCATAATAACTACTAATTATCGAAAAGGCGAAAAGTGTCATGAAATAACTAAGAAATTACTAGAGATAAATTATATGTGTACTAAAAATTTTAGAATGACCAAATTAATATTTAGGAATGTTCACGTGTACCCTACATGTATTTACGTGTAGATAAAAATACGCGTAATTGCTAAAATAGACCGAAAATTAAGTAAATAATTAAAGAAAAATACAAAATAACTGTAAAAAAATAAAAAAAAATCAGAAGGAGAGGTCTGCAACTGGATCAAGTCGTGACTGAAAAGAAAAAAAATTGGCCAATAAAAATGTGCCAAACTAAAAGCCTAAAATCAAGGAAATAGGCAAAAATCACATCAAATTAATGCACATTAATTACTATGTTTGTCTATAAATAAGGAAAAAATTCACAGAAGACATTTGGACAATTTGTAATCTGAGAAAAATAGAAACACAAGAAAAATCGAGAGAAATTTCAGAAAATAAAATAAAAAAAGAAAACTGTGCAGATTAGCAAGGTGAACGGGAACCACCACCCACCACCACCTGGGACCGAACCACCACCACCACCCTACCCTAGGACCAGCGTCTGGACCGGCCGACAGCCTTGGACCGGTTTTGGACGGCCAGAAATCCTTGAACCGGTTAGTCATTTACTCATCCCGATTTTTATATAATTTTGTAAAATTAGTTATTTTGCCCAGAAAATTATGAAACTTGTTATTCTGAGGTTTTATTGTATGTAGATTTAGGAAAAAATATTGATTTAGTTTAATTATGTCTGGAAATATAGGGTTCTTAAGAAATCGTTAAAAACCGAGCATGATTAAACCGGAAATTAAATAAGCTTAGGGATGTAGTTTGGGGCTCAAAATTTTTCTGTAGAACTCTCACATGATTTAGAACAGTGCTATGAAGCCTTTTTTTTAAAATTAATTTTCGAAAATTTTAAGTTAATTTTTAGCCCTAAAATGATGGTAAAATTGAGTGATTTGGGATTAATTAGGTAATTAGAATGTTAATTACTGATTTGGATCTTGATTAGATGATTAAGGAAGTTAATCTCTGCAGTGGAACCCTAATCCTAGCTTTTAGGTACTAATTATGGTTAATTAGGGAAATTAGGTAAAGAATATGAGAAATTAGGAATATGTGAAAATATAAATTACTAAATTTAAAAAAATAAAGTTATTTAGATAATATTATAATTGAAATCAGAAAAATAATAAATCGGAATTAATATTTAATTTTAAGCAAATATCTTAAAATGTAAGATTTTTACACCTCGGGAATAAATCCGATATCCCAATTAGGGTTAGTGTGTACCGAATAGTTAGAATACCAAAATTACGACCCAATAGGATATTTGAATACCCGAGCATAAGGTGATTAATGTCACATTGGGATTCGAGCCTAATTACGACCTAGGAATTAAAACTAGAATCTAGTTTAGGAACCGAACCCCGAAATAAAATACAACGAATTATTAGTACGTTGTCGGTATACATGAGGAAAATGAGTTACATTATAAATTAGAATAAGAATCCATAAAAATAAGTACTAAAAGGACCTCTTTGAATTATAGGACACCCAGAAACAAATCAGCTCGCAATTTGAGGATCGAGCGACCGAGCAAATTCATGTAAGTTGGGTTATTGCTTATTGTAATAGAGTACTAGTTTTGTAGTGCTCGGAGACTTAGGCTTGTATATGCTTGTGATTGTAAGTAGTTTGCGCATGTGTGATGTATCTGAATTCGTGCTGGAATTTGTGCTGTGGGTGATTTTGTGACTGATTGAATTGTTGTGGTCTTGTTTGAACACCCTAACCGGAATTTAATCTTAGTCGACCGTAATAACCGAAAACGTCATGCATTGCAACCCGTTAGGGGATCATAGGACTCTCCAACCAAATACCGACCCCTTCGAAAGGGATAGCGCAGGATTGCAAAATGGTCCCTTCTTCATCCTCAGTCGAACTAAGTGACAGGAGAGGAGGTCGCGGCGGGGGTGAAGTCAATGGTTCGAAGGTAGTCGCGGGAGGAGCGAGGTCTCCATTGCACAAGCCTGGGTTTGGTTGTGAGCTGCTGCATAACATGGAACTCCTCAACCCGGATCGGAGCGGGTGAAATTTCTCTGATTTCACAACGGACCGGACTACGTTGTGCGATGACACTTGATTGTTGCATTGCATGAAAATAATTGTTTGATAATCCTGTTTGTGCTTGTATGCATTCATGAGTCTCCAATTCAACTTACTGAGCTGTAGTTGCTCATACCCTTATAGATCCTTTTGCAGGTTCTGATTTGTAATCTCTTCGAGTACCATGCCGCCCTACAATTATCCAGAGGTTAGTCTTTTGACGCCAGGGGTGTGAGGATCAAGTTACTTAGCTTAATGTGTAACCAGACTGACCTTGTAGTTAAAGGATGAAGACTGTTAGTTATTCTGTAAATTAGTAAACTGTAGTTCTTATGTAAATCTTCCTGGGAAGCTCTGTGGACTTACTTATATGATTATCTATGTTTAATAGTAATTTGAGTTACTCATCATATTTGTAGTATAATCATTAATCGAACTGTTTACTTCAAAGCGAGTGGTCGTCGACGCCTTGTGTAGATTATCTCTATAGTAGGAACTGTGAGGCCAGTTTCTATCATAGAGTGGTTTACACGGCGGGACTGTTGCGACCTCGCGACTTCGGGGCGTAACAGGATATACCTACAAAATGAACCATGTTTGCTAATGTAACTCCATACTTTGCTTCCCTTCCATAAACTTCATTAGCTCTTGGCAAATAGATTGAACAATATGTAGATAAACTATTTGAGTTCCAACCCAGTATTTGTTGAACTCCCTTCAACTATATTAGAAACATGATCAAAAGAAGTAGTTAGTTTAAGTCCAATTTACTCTACTGTATAATGACAAGTTGCAACCTTATTTTTCATTATCTTCTTCCCTTTATATTAGTTAAGGTATCCAATAATTCGAAAACATTCTTTATTGTAAGGTATTTAGTTCAGCAATTCCCACAATAAGGTTTTCCTCTACTGTTACCATTCTCTTTCTTTTTAACCCTTTTTTTTTTAATCCCTCCATTTTGTTTGATACCATTTTGTTGTCTCTACATCATTAGATAACATAGCAATAACTTGTCTTTACATATCAATTTGTTAGATAAGATAAAAGGATGTAAGTGTAAGGCTTCCTTGTTGATATTTTTGTTCAAACGCTTCTCTTAAGCTTATTAAAAATACATGAGCTTATTTTGTGATTCAAATATTATAAGCCCTTCTATCAATTTGCCAGTACAATAATCCATTATTTCCCATGGAAAAATGAGATTTCCATTCAACACATGCAATTTGTCCCAAACACGTCTTCAACTTGTTACAATGGACACTATGGTTTAATTCCCTTGTTAAAGAATAAAGATTACTAACTTCATGATGTAACTAAATCAAATGTTCCATTCAGTTGTCCATATTATCCATTAATCTCTTTCTACAATTTGAATGTAGATTGTACATACAAAAAAGTTTATGGACAAATCACTTGATATATAACTCAAGATCCAACATCAAATCAAGTAATCATATAGTACCCTTTTCACTAAGTCACTAAAATTCTTATTAGGCTTTGTGATTGAGAACATACTAGAGAAGAGAAATATATTAATACTTGCTTGCTCAAATATCACACGAATCATATGATTTTATATATTTGTAAAGTTGTTGTCATGAAGGTTTATATCAATAGGAGCCATGATGCGAAAAAATAATGTGAAATTTATCATTGAAGTTACTAAAGAAAGTAAAGATAAAAAAAGAAGAAGAATACTTATATACAAACTCTTGGAAAAGTATCTACACTTATGTTGTCCTTAATTCTTTGTTGGTGCAAAGTTTGAAGCCTTCTAGGGTATATGAGTAGGTCGACGGGGCCTCGAGATGGTTGGATTGACTTGCACAAACAACACATGACTAAGTGGGCATTAGAGATTATTCTAGTATGGACACTTCGAAAATTAAGTTAGCTTTAGAGGATAAGGGAGGGTAAAGAAAGAAAGTAAGAGTTTAGGCTTAGTGGGCATACCATTCTTAGGAGGATGAGGGCTATATACATATAGAGAAGGGAGAATTAAATGGAAGAGTAAGTGGAAAGGATCATTTCAGTAATTGGACTTTTGGTCCAATTTAATATCATAGACTGGGCAGGCGAGTGATAGGGCCTAGGAAATTGGGCCAAAATAAGGATGTTTTAAGGAGATATGACTTAGAAGGCTTAGAATAGAGACGTTAAACCCATCGTTCCAATCTTAGCCTTGCTTGATTAACTCGTACACAAAAAATGAGGCTTAGAAGAAATACTTTTGAGCTTGTTTGGATTTTGTTCAACCTCAAAGGAGCTATTTTAATTCATATATGAGCTATGGCCTTGTTTTGTAGTCGATAGGCTTATTATTTTATTATAAGCTATTAGGCTTATCCATAGCCCAAAGCCAAAGCCTAAGCTCATGCTCCATAAGAGGAGAAGGATTGAATCTCAACCGTTGGATCATCCAGGGCAATCCAACATATACCAGCAACATCAGATCTTAACTATCCATCTTAGAGTAATTTAATGGTTGAGATCTGCTAGTAAAATCTATAAATAAGACCCCCTCCTCTCATTTGAGGACATTTTGAGCATCAGCTAACCTGAGACAAACATAGAAACTCTATTAAAGTTACTCTATAAAAGATTGAATAAGCTACACAGTAAAGAATGAATCAAGAACATTCACAAAACATAAGGCTTCATCTTCTGTCATACATGCGCATAAGTGATCAAGTATGTTTGTTATTCCTCCCATGAATCTCTCCATTACATCCTTACACGTGTCATTAGGTTAAGTGATCTCTAAGATCGACCATCACATACATAGCAAGTGATCGATCGTTAATGGTAACCCCATCTACAGTAAGTAACCTATAATCCTGATGTCCCATCTTAGACCTTTGAGACTTGTATTGGTTGTACCTTCTGGTAAAGGTATGGTTATGTACCCCTCTTATGACTTATACTAGCCCCTTTGCATTTAATGCTTTTATGGCCCTTATAGGGTTATGCATTAAGGTGGTAAGACATCATAAGGCCTAGGATAAGGGTTGTATTTAGTTGTGGTGTCAAATTGTTATGCAACACCGATAGATTAAGAGGTCTCTAAGGTACTCTTAAAGTGGTTGACTTCAACAGGGGGACCTAGGCTACCAGTTCTCCCCCAAGGTTTAAGCTGTTTTTCTCCATAGTTGGAGCGCCAAGTAACTAGGAAGAGTAAGTCAAGCCCCGTATTAAAGTTCGAGGAAGGATTAGGTAATACAGCTTAGGCTCGAAGTAGGTTAAGTGGGGCTTGGTGGGCCCATGAACAACTAAATTTAGCTAATAGCTAATACTTTTTTTTTAAGTAAAAGAGAAGATTACATGATACTTATTCCTTTTCTTCTTCCAATATACATATTATAACTATAGAGAGTGTTAATAAGGTATTTTGGACATGATCCCCTCTAACCTGTGTCAACCTAATTGGGCTTATGCCTTAGGCTATGCCTTTATGGATTCGACTTCCCTATCCTTATGGCCAACCTCAACTTAGGCCCATTATATGGCTTACTTGACTACAGTGGTCACCAATAGCTAGAGACCGTAGATAAGGCCAAGTGACCGAGTCAACAACCACCTCTTGCATTTATGGACCACATTGGATTTTGTAACTCTATTACCAATTACTTTCGAACATGACTTCTGCCTACTAAATCCTCTCTAATCACCGGCTCCACTCCTCTATAAATACAAGACTACCATCCAATGGTAAATCACTTAACATTTTGTGTACTTGGGCTTTATCTTACTCCCTAGCATACTTGTTATCCTCTCTCTACACATTATTAACTTAAGCATTAGAGTGGCCATGTCGAGCAACCCTTTGGTGTCCCTTGTTGGTTTTTGTTTTGTAAGCGCCATCAATAGCCCAAAGCCTAATCCCAATTAATCTTTACCTGCTAAAACCCAAAGATGACATTTGATGCCGTCTATAGGAAGCAAATCCAATTTCCTACCCAAATATACACTAAACACTCTCCTAAACACTACCCTCGATTGCCAATATGTCTCGCATCAATAATCTTAAAAATAACCAATTGGTGAACAACTAACCTACCAACAATTAGCCCTTAGTTATAGAGACACTTAAATAGCGCTTAGAGTGTGTGAAGCACTTGCTTGAGGAGTTTACTACCCAAAATAGGTTGCTTTACACTCATTTTGAGGATACCAAGAGGTATAGAAAACATACCTACCCACCTGAGGCATCTAATGGCTACACCGGGCATGACAACCAATAGCAGTAGCAAAATGGTTGGGATCAACTACCTAATCCCCTAGTGTAGGAATAGCAGGCACGGTTTATGGCCACTTGTGACTATACCCCTGCTGGCCATGAGTAGGTGGTTGACTCCCATGGAGTACTGGAACTCTCTATAATGCATTAAGCTCACCTAGTAAACAATGTCGTCTTCAATAAGTTTTGTATTATTGTATGAAGGCTCTCTAAATAGTAGGGGAGCAAGGTAGCTGATGACGTTAGGCTAGTTGCGAACAACAAAACCCCCTTCACAAGGGATGTCCAAGATGAAATTTTTCCCCTAAACAACAAACTTCTTACCTCAGACTAGTATAACGACACTTGTTATCCTGATGTTCACCTTCTCCATTTTCGTACTCTCATAAACCTCGGTGGTCATGGAGATGCTATAATGTGTAAGCTTTCCTAAGTGCTTTGAGGAAAGTAACTTGGACGTAGTCTAACCACCTACCCAAAAAACTTTATTGGCTCATTTGATGAGCTAGCATGAAGGTTAAGTCTCCACTTCAGGGCTAACAAGCCTTAGTCTAAGGACACTTTGTCCTTGTACTTGACCAGGCAGAGTGAAGGGGAAACTTTGCGAGAATATGTAACCCAGTTCAATGATCCCTCAATTAGATGAGGGAGTAGCAATGCATGCCATGTAGCTCGGCATAAGACCCATAGGAGACTTCTTCCATTTTCTTGTGAAGAGTAAGCCAAAGAATCTAGTCGAATTCTGGAATAAGACCTAGAAATACATAGACTAGGAGGACAACATCGGTACCAGGTGCAACACCAACTGAAGGAGGTTAGGTAAAAAGAAGGATAAAGAAAGATTATTTGTAAAAGATCGCCTCAGAGGTAAGGTACCGAACAAAGCTAAGGGAGAAGGCTCGAGCAATAAGAAGCACCGAGCCAAACAGAACCACTTTTGCCTCCCATTTACACACGGTACATACCTTTGAATAGACTAATAGCCCATGTCTTCGCTAAGGTACGGAATAGAGGCTTGTTGTAGAAGCCCCCTAAAATGCTGGGGAATCCCAATTGACAAAAATTAGAAAAGTATTGCTAGCTCCAAAACGGCCGCAATCACACCATGATGGAGTGCTTCCGGATGAAGAACGCAATGAGTATGTTATTTAGCGGGGCTACTTCAACAAGTTTGTGGCCCAAAGGTAGGAACAATGATCATTCCGATGATGATGAGGATAGGGTGCCTTAGAGGCAGCTAACCAAGGGCGCCCGAATAGAGTAGATTGAAGATCGCTGCAATGATTAAGGCCTCGATGACCAAGCCTTCAATAGCATCATCAACATAATCATTAAGGGGCAATACCTAGGGAGCCAGCTAAGCACTAGAACTCAGCTAATGCCCCGTCTAAGGTGATGGCTATTAGAGAGAAGAGGTAGAAAATCGGCACTTCAATCTCTTTCTCCGATGAGGATTTGCAGGGGGTAGATACCCTTCATCAAGATGACCTCATCATTGGGGAAAGAATTATAAATTTCGAGGTCCTTAAGCTTATGGTGGACACTTATAGCTCCATTGGCATTCTCTTTTTGCACACATATGAGAAGATGAGGAGCAAGTTACCTACCAAGATGAAACCCTATCACCATAATCACATCATCTTTAATGGGGGACCTATTCGAGCCAAAGGTGATATGGAACCATAACTAAAAACAGATAAAGCCAGTGTAGGGATGAGTCCAAGCTTACTGAAAGCTTGAAATGAGTAATGGAACATATGTGAAAGAACAATAAAAGGAAAAGTATAAGCAAACCCACAAACAGCTCCAGATGATATGACACACCAAGAGAACTTCCAAAAACTTACGGCACAGTTCAATATGATGCACAAGTTAGTTTGGTGAGGTTACTCGCCACTTAACCTTACTTAAGGGTTAAGATAAGAGTAAAATGGAGTAAGTAAACAAGTTAACGAAAGTAGTGTTTACAAACAGAGTAAAAACTCAGTATATTAATGATGATGATAAGGTCATGTAGCTACATATACCATGAGTATTTATACTCGAGAAACTAGGGCAACTTGCCTAAAAATAGAAAAGACAAAAAGTGTAATACCCAAAAGAAGCAATGTACAAAGAATAATAAAGGATACAATGAAAAATACAACTAAAGTAAATATCCTCTATGGAAGATTCTATCATATGGTTGCTCGGATTCGTAGCTTGTTGTAGTTGGGTGACTCTCTAGTAGAAAAAGACAAATTCTGTACGATCAATTGGAATTCTACTAAGCCAAAATGTCGAGTAGGGGTACCAAGCAGAAGTTTTGGATAGAAGTGGACTCGTCCAAGAAGGATTGGCTAAGGGTTCGTGTAAGATAGATCTCTTAGCTTCTCGTACCATTGTTGCCAAGTAAGTAGTCGATTCGGTTAGGGTTGAGCAGGTACACAGAGTTCAGCTATCATCGAGGCATTCTTCTAGTCGGCATACAATTTCTGAGAGATGTGCAATCACTCAGCACGGTACAAGGAGTTAATCGATAGTAAGGAGCAACTTGACTTCGGCAGGAGTCGACTGAAGTAAGAGGATTTGCCTCATTAGTCTTTCCAATCTTCGGGCTTAATTGTAGGTTAAAGGCCTAGTAGCCTTACTCAAGTGTAGCCATACTAGGTCTCTAGACTGAAGCAGTTTCGACGTTCTTCCCTTAGCCTTTTCTCTCATTTTTCTAGCAGCTTGGTCAATTTGCTGAGTAACTTTGTCATAGATGTATTGTAGGGATTGTGCTCGGGCTCTTATATCAAGGTCTTCTTGCTTGGATATGGGTACAAGGGTGTAATTGAGGGGCAACTTGGGATTAAAACCATAGACAACTTCGAAGAGGGTTTATTTAGTGTTATCACAAGTAGTTCAGTTGTAAGTCAATTCAACTACAGGCAAATAGAAGTCCCAATCAGCTAAATTCTTGCCTACTGCACCTTGGAGTAGTGATTCGAAAGTACAATTTACCACCTCTGTTTGGCCATCAGTTTAAAGGTGATAGGAAGTGTTGTTTAATAGTTTAGTCCCCATCTGTCACCACGGAGTTCTCCAAAAATGGCTTAAGAACTTTAGATCTCTATTTAAGACTACACTTCTCGACACGCTGTGTAATTGAATAATTTTTTGCAAAAAGAGATAAGCAATAGCTGAGGCATCATTAGTCTTAGAGCAAGGTACAAAATATGCCTTCTTACTGAATCTATCCATGACCACCATCGCAAAGTCTTTGCTTCGAGTAGTTCTTGGTAATTTGAAAATAAAGTTTATGCTCAACTTAGTCTAAGGTCTGGTTAGGACAAGTAGAGGCATTGTTTTTCGTTGTTCGGTTCGGCACTTGGCTCTCTTGCATATAATACAACCGTTAACAATTTGGTGTACGTCTGACCTCATTCTCGGCTAAAAGAATCATTCATTCAGCAACTCATATATCCTTCTCTCCTTGAAATGTCCGGAGAGTCCTTCACTATAGGTTTCCTTGATAAGTAACTCTTTCATTGAACAAGTTGACACGCACAATTTTCCACTTCTGAATAAGTATCCATTTTCTACATGATATTCGTCTACCATCCTTCCATCAGTATACCGCCTAAGTATAGTCCAAAGTGTGGGTCCTTAGAATAGTACTCTTTGATACTTACAAAACCAAACAACTTAGTCTGTAGTTCAATTAAGAGCACATGTCTTCTTGAAAGATTATTTGCAACTATGTTGCTTTTCCTTTGTTTATACTTGATTACAAAATTGAATCCCTTAAGGAATTTAATCCACCTTTCTTGCTGCTTTGATAACTTGGTCTAACTTCAAAGGTACCTCAGTGACTCATGGTTGGTATAAATGATAAACTCTCTTGGCAATAGGTAATGCTGCCACACTTGAAGCGCTCAGATAAGAGCTAAGAGTTCTTTTTATGTATACAAAGTTGTTTAGATGAGGTCTTCTTAGCTTTTCACTATAGTAAGCAATTAGTCAGCCTTCCTATATTAGGACAACGCCTACACAAATGCTTGATGTGTCACATTCCAGCTCAAATATCTTCTTGAAGTCTGGTAAAGCTAGTACAGATGAAGAAGTCAGTCTTTTCTTCACCTTAACAAAACTTCTTTCCTCTTTTTCTCACCATTTAAATTTTATGTTCTTCTTCATCAGTTCAATAAGGAGCAAGAAGATGGTACTGAAATTTCTAATAAATCTTCTATAGAAGGATGCTAGTCCATAGAAATTTCTCACTTTAGCATAGGTGGTCGAAATCGGCCACTCTACAATAGCTTAGATCTTCTCATCATCTACTTGTAAGCCTCCTCCACCAACTATATAGCCTCCTCCACTAACTATATAGCCTAGAAACACCAATTCCTCTTGGCAAAAACAACACTTCTTTAGATTGTCAAATAACCTCTCAGCTCGAAGCATATCTAATACGGTACAAAGATGTTCACTATGACTTGGCACGTCGATACTATAAGCTAAGATGTCATCAAAGTATACTAAGACACATTTCCCTATCAAATTTCTCAACATGTGGTTCATCAATCGTATGAAAGAGCTCAAGGCATTCGACAAGCCAAATAGCATTACCATCCACTTGTAGAGCCATGTTGAGTTTTGAATGCAGTTTTTCACTCATCTTTGGACCTCATCCAAATCTGATGATAGCTAGATTTTAGATCAATCTTGTTGAAGATTTGAGCTCTACTCAATTCATCCAGCATGTCATCTAACCTAGGGATGGGATACCTATACTTAATCGTAATCTTGTTTATGGTTCGGCTGTCAATATACATTCACCTGGTATCATCCTTTTTCGGCACCGAGAGTGCTGGTACAACATAAGAGCTAAAACTCTCCTTTACATAACCCTTTTCTAGTAGTTCATTGACTTGTCTTTAAAGCTCATTTGATAAGCTGCTGGTTTGTTCTATAAATCAATGTTGGGTATTAAGTCAATGTAATGCTTAATGCCTTTGAATGATGGCAAACCTTCCAGCAATTGTTTAGGAAATAGGTTGGCATATTTTTTCAACATCTCCTTAACCTCTAGGGGTAGTTCACCCCATTCTCTCAACTCTAATAATCACCTAACCAACATGAAGGTTGGCGCTTTGGTTTTAATAGCCTCTCGAAGCTCGGCTCTACTCATCATCAAAGTCTTCTTTGATCCTTAAGCAAGTTTATCTTGCAATTTGCTAACTTGACTTAGCAACATAAAGTTTAACGTAATCTTCCTTCCATCCTTCTCGAACACATAAGTGTTCCTATATCCATCATGGATAACTCTTTAATCATAAAGCCATGGTCGGCCTAGTAGTATATGTGACGTATACATGGGCAATACATTATAAAGAATTTCATCAAAATAATTCCCAATCAAGAGTGACAATAATACTTACCGTATGACATGTAGTGCTCCCTTCTTATTTGGCTAGTGCAACTTATATGACTTCGGATGTGGGATAGTCTGCAACTTCAACTTCTTGATTAGGTTGGCAGATGTTACATTGGTACAGTTACTGCTGTCTACAACAAGTGCATACAACTGATCGATCACCTTGCATATGATATGGAATAAGTTCTCTCCTTAGTCCTCCTTTCGTGAGGATTCCAGACACATTGTACGTTGAACGATTAGGATCAATTGATCTAAGCCCTCAACAAATACATCTTCCTTAACCAATTTATTCTCTTGAGAAGTCTCTCTCTTAGGAATAGTCTCCTCCTTAGGTTTCCCATCGATATTATCCACTTCAAGATGTCTTCGATGACCATAGTTCGTCAAGCCATATGTCTAAACCCTTGGCATTTGAAACATTTGATTTGGCTCATCTTCCTTCCAGATCTTTACTCCTCCTTATATGTTTGAGTTGGCACATTACTGTCAGGTTAACCCTTCTGTTCATTCTTGACATCTGCTCGTCTAGTCATCCGGTACTTGATTAACTTCAATAGCTTCCTTGAACAAGTTGGCTTGACTGAATTGGTCAACTAGTTGGTGATCGGGTCGGCATTTGGCTCCTTCTCTGTCTTTTCGCTCTCTGGGCTATTCATATGACCTTATCTACTGTAGTAAATTACTAGAGTTTCACAATGTCTTGGATATCACTCCTTAAACTAGTAAGGAACCTAAAGACTATTCTTACTAATGGCTCCTTTACTTCATAGTGAATCATATGTATTTTGACCTCTTGAACATACTCGTCAACAATTCAGCCTCCTTATCTTAACTCTTGAAGCTGAGCAAAAATATCCAGCACAAACATGTTTCCAAATATTCCCTTCATCCCAGGCTAAGTATTAATCTCTCTATATCCTTCTCGTCTTCTTATGACCTAAATGTTTTTCTATCACATGGCAGCATATCTTGAGAACTCAATGGCATAGGGAGTTGACCGGCAGCAAGGAGTAACTTGGCCTCAGCAAGGGTTAGCTAGAGCAAGAGGATTTGCCTCATTAGTCCTTCTAGTCCTTGGGCTCGACTACAGGCTAGAGACACAATAGTATGATTCCAATCATAAAAGGGCTAACATCATCCTTCCACCTGAAGACTAAATTCCCGACCCCCACTAAGGTAGGAATTTGTAGGTGCAATTAAAAGTTCTCACAAGAGCTTTATGTGAAGGCCACTAGAGTTGATGGTGTCTCCGCTTTGGAGACTAACCTCCAGAAGAGGCGCAAATCAATGCCTCTTCCAACCAGACCACTAAGGTAAGGGTCGAAACCCCTCCTGAGGTAAAGGAGGAGATAATAGCCCTCTTATAAGCCAACTCAAATAGGTTTACTTGGTCGATCAGCCATACCCCGGATCTCCTTTGACTTAGAAACTCATAGCCTCAACATTAGTGATATGAGGCAAGTGCACCTATCAGTTTTAATATAGCAGATGTGAGTCCGAGTCAATCCCTCAGAGACTTTGAGTATTAATATTAACCTTCGTTTTATTATCTAACCGGAAAATTATGAAAGTTTGAAGTAATTAAAAATACTAAAATTAACAAACTAACTTAATTATAAGACTTAATTAAGCAACTGAAAAAACGATAAAATCAAGAACGACTTCAAGAAAGTAATAACGTATTTAGGAATTATTTCCCCTAAAGTTTAACATGTGATCACTTAAAATATATTCAATTCGGTTTCTATTTTTCTTGACCGGAGGGATTCATAACTAAAGTTAATACCTTTCTCAAGCATATTAACCCTAATCCTAAATTATTTACCGGAATCTCTTCACTTAGTAATATAATTTAGAATTGCATTAATGTATAATGAATTTCCATACAATTAATTAACTTTCCGGAAGAAACATGTATCTTATCTCTAAGTATACATGTAATCCTCTTCAATTATGTAAAGATCTAATTACACATGCAATTTCTCAATTAACATGCATAATATCATATATTGATACTCTAGAAATATCAATCAATAATTAACGACATAATTGAATCAAGTAAAGATAGAAACTTTATTGAAATTTCTAAATCAATCCAAGAATCACATGAAACCCTAGGTTCCATAATCCTAAATACTTGAATTTTAAGCTATCATAATGAATCTAAGAACGAGTTTCATCAATAATATAAAATAAAACATGGAAACCCCTTTTATTGATGAACAATCTCTCTAATCTTGAAGTTGATGTTGATTCCCTCTTTTCTTGATGTTGTTCCGTCTCTTTCTCGATTGATGTTCTCCTTAAGTCTCTTCTTGTCTCTTGTATCTTTTTGTTTCTATAATGTCTCCCTTTTCTTTTGAAACCCTAAGATATCCTTTTATATGTGTATTACAAAGATTCTGTTTTCGTCACCAGACACGGCCTAAGACATGACCGTGTCCCCAGGTCGTGTAACTTTCTGCACTAAGGCAAAATTTTCTGCACAACTTCATAACTTCTTCATTTGAACTCCGATTTGAGTAAAATTTGATTCCTTTTCTTCGTTTTCGAGCCTAGAACGCGTTTAAACCCTGAAATCAATATTTTACTCAATTAAGTATCAATTTCTTTAAAGAAAACCAAAAAATGTAAGGGAAATACTATAAAATCACCATATGAAATATGTTTAAAATCAGAGTTATCAATTGGCACTAGTACTTGGCCTATCAAATAGAAGAAGAACCATTTTGCACTAGAAAGGTAAGCTATTATAGAAGAAGAAGTACAGAAGCTACTTAAGGTAAGCTTTGTTAGAGAGGAGAAGTATTCGACCTGGCTAACTAATGTAGTGTTGGTTAAAAAGAAGTTTGGAAAGTGGTAAATGTGCGTCAATTACACTAACCTTAATAAAGCTTGCCCAAAAGATTATTTCCCTCTCCCTAAGATTAACCAGCTAATCGACTCCATATCTGGGCACTCTGTGCTCAACTTTATGGATGCCTTCTCGAGCTATAATTAGATCAAGATGGACCTAAAAGAAAAAATCCATACCTCCTTTGTCACCAACTTCAACACGTATCGTTCCACTATCATGCCCTTCGATCTTAAAAATGCTAGGGCAACATACCAGCATATGGTAACTAAGTTATTTGAGCCCCAGCTTAGGTGGAACATGGAGTTGTACGTCAATGATATGATAGTCAAGAGTAAATAGCTTGGTGATCATGTCAAGAACTTAAGGGAAGCCTTCAATTAGATGAGAAAATATGATATAAAGCTGAACCCTTAAAAGTATGTATTTGGAGTCGACTCTAGAAAATTCTTAGGCTTCCTAGTCACCCAAAGAGGAATCAAGGCTAACCTTGAGAAGATACACACCATTAGAGATATGAAGCCTCCATCTTCGATCAAAGACATACAAAAGCTCACCAGCATGGTAGCCACGTTAAGTAGGTTTATCTATAAGAGTGTAGACAGATGTACTAAGTTCTTCAAAATCCTCCAGAATCCTAAGGGTTTTAAATGGACTCCCTAATGTGCGATAGCTTTCAAGGAGCTACAAAACTTCCTCACATACCCCCTCGTCCTTTCTAAGTCTATTCTAAGAGAGGACTTATTGTTATACCTAGCCATTAGTAACCAAGTTCTCTCCTTTGTGCTAGTAAGAGCTAAAGTGAGAGAGCACAGACCCATATATTATGTCAGCCATAGTCAGGAGGCTAAGGTAAGGTACATTAGGGTAAAAAAATTTACCTTAGCCATCATCATCTTAACACGTCAGCTCAAGCCTTACTTCCAAGTGTACCAGATTATTGTACTCATAAATCAGCCATTGCATACGCTAATACAAAAGCTTGATGCATTTGGATGAATGGTGAAATACATAATGGAGCCGAGTGCATATGAAATCCAATATCAGCCATGAATGGCCTATAAGGCACAAATCCTTGTTGACTTCATGGTAAAATACACAAGAGAGGAGGAAGCATGGCCTGAGGATGACCAACCAATATGAACTTTCCATGTTGATGGATCATCTACCTCAGGAGGTGGGTGTATAGGTCTGGTACTTACCGAACCTCATAAGATTATTGTCTGTTATGCCCTTAAGTTCAGGTTTGACACTAGCAATAATGAATCCAAATACGAGGAGCTAATAGCTAATCTTAAGCCAACCAAGGTGATTGGCGTTAAGCACCTACAAGTTTTCAAGGGCTCGATGCTCGTCATTCAACAAGTCTAAGGTGAATATGATCTAAGGACGGCACTATGGCAAGATACTTAGAGAAAGTGAGGTGTTTCCTTTGTGGACCATCACGAAGATTCCTCAAATCGAAAACCCAGTAGCAGACTGGTTGTCTAAGCTTACCTCTATGGGGATACAAAAGCCTAAGGTGAAGGATAAGAAAATTTTTATTTAGTACTTACTAGAAAAGAGTATAGCTCAAGGCTCAGCTAAGGTCTTAGAACTCATGATAACACCATCAGAGCTGAGTTGGATGAACCCTATCTAGAGTTATTTAGAATAGGGTACGCTCTCGAAGGACAAGAAAGAGGTAAAGAAGCTAAGGTACTACGTTGCCAACTATATGTTGATTGATGGTGTCTTGTACCATAGGGGAGTCAGTCTTCCCCTGCTTAGATTCCTTTAAGTAGATGAGGGGCTGTACGTTATGGAAGAGCTATACATTGAAGTATATATCAACCACATCCAATCACAAGCCCTTTACATTTGGGCCCTTCGGCTTGGATATTGCTGGCTTATTATGAGGCAAGATGCCAAGGGTGTAGCTCAAAAGTGCCTCTAATATTTAAAAGTACACACCAATCTCTAACCCCTAAACAGTCTATAACTGTTCGCTTAGTAGGGCATCGATATTCTCAGTACCTTCCCCAAGACTTTGGGAGTTCGACAGTACATCATCGTAACCATCAACTACTTGACCAAGTAAGTCGAGGAAGAGGCCATGGCCAAAATTATCTTAAGAACTATTGAGTCTTTCATCCAAAACAACATCCTCTTGAGATTTAGGGTCCCTTATACTCTCATCATGGACAACGGGCATCAATTCAACAACACCAAGTTCAAAGAATTTTATGCCAAGCAAAACATCACACCTCACTTCACGTCGGTCACCCACCCATAGTTGAATGGTCAAGTTGAAGCCAATGATCTGATCATCCTTGAGAGCCTCAAGGAGAGGGTCAACTAAGCTTACAGTGCTTGGGCAGATGAATTGCCCAATATCTTATAGGGGTACAAGACTACTTACTGCACCTTTACCAGTAAGACTCCATTTCAATTAGCGTTCAGGTTGGAAGTAGTCCTTCTCATCAAGCTAGAACTTCCTGACATCCGAAGTTAAGGGTTCAATACTATGCTAAATGAGTCCCTACTACAAGCCAACATCAACACTATAGAAGAAATTAGAGACCTCACTATAGCTTGGGAATCACTTTCCAGTACTAAGTAGTTAAGTACTATGATAAGAAGGTTAAACATAAATGGTACGTTTACTTGGAGGGAATTGGAAATCCATTCTCTCCTTATTTCTTATTACGACATTCAGTTGGTTTTTTGTTACAGAATCACAATTCTGTAAGAATCCCTATTACTTGAAATCAAGTAATAGAGATTCCTTAATTCAACCAAGGAATTACGATTCTTTATTACTAACATTACCACTATTGCCATCACCGTCATCACCATTACCGCCATCGACTACTGCCATCGCCATTGCCGCTGCCGTTGTTGCCATTGCCACCACCACCAACTACCACTACACCGGTTAGCACCACCATCGCTGCAACTGCCACTGCCACTGCCACCGTTGCCACTACTACTAACCACTATAGCTACCACCATCACCACCACCAACTACCACTACACCGGTTGGCACCACCATTGCTGCAGCTACCACTGCCACTGCCACCGCTACCGCTATCACTACTGCCAACCACTATAGCTACCACCACCACTACCACCAATTATCACTATTGCTACTACCATCACCGTTGTTACCACTACCAACTACTATAACCACCGTAGCTACCGCTACCATTACCACCATCAACCACCACTGTTACCAACCACCACCAGCACATATTACTTTAAGATTAGTTAAGAAAGAAAATAAATCGAAGATAATTTAGTCATTAAAGTTATATTACATATCTATTCTTAAATTGATTACAAATCTAACTAAACAAAATAATATATATTACAACCTTATTCCATTCATTAAGGAAATTCCATTCCATGAAGTAAACGAGCCGACAGAGTTCAAGGTTAAAGACCTGGTCTGTCATAAGTTAGAAGCCACAAGCTTATGGGAAGGACAAGGCAAATTAGCTCATAACTAGGAAGACCCGGTCGAAATAAGAGAGTGCCTCGGGAATTGAGCATATAGATTGGAAAGATTGGATGGTGAGCTCATCCTATGTACTTGTAATGTCGATAACCTTAGGCCATATTTTGATTGATGTAGAAATTCCTTGAAAATCTATTGATATATTAATGAATAGAAGACTTAGCCATGGTACAGCACAAAAAGAATGACAACATCAGTAGAGAATAGAAGACTTAGGAAAACATAACAAAAGAAAATGACTTAAGGTGACAAGGACATACTTAATGGTTTAGGGAACTAAGGTGGCCTGACAGTTCAAGGGCGTCATTAAATGTTCACGCCAATGCCATCTCTAAGATGCTCCAATCCATGGAGGCAAAGGAACTTAGTGAGACCACTAAGCTAAGAGCTTAGTGATGGAGCATTACGTTGCCACCTTGAATCTCCCACTATAGCTTGTAGATCTTCCCCCTATACTACTTGGTAGTCGACTTGGTGTCCCCTTCGTAGAGGCAAGTATTCTTGGACTCACACATAATCCCTTTATAGGAATCCAGAACCAATACGAACTCGTAGATAGATACACGAACCCAATATCATGCATAACTAAAAGGGTAGGTCCAAGTCGCAACATGGCTCAAAAAGTAAATGATAGTCGAAGGTGAACAGGGGTTCTCATGCACCAACAATGGATATGATGCACCAACACCTCACATGAGCTTAAGTCACACTTGATATGACTTACAAGTATGGTCGGAAGTCACTTGTCACTAGTCCATACTCAAATAGGCTAAATAAGATTAGCTCAAGAGTAAGTAAGAGGATACTTAGCTCAAGAGAGGGTAAAAAAAAAAAAGTTCAATGTATTCTTCTCTTATGGTTGTTACATTATGTGATTATTTATAGTATCATGTTAAGATAAGTTCTACGTTACCAAAAATTACGAAAATGAAGCCCTATTTGTTAAATAAAAAGAAAATATGGTCAATTCTGTTAAAAAGGACAGTATGGTTGTCAAAAAGGACAGCTCATGTGTTTTTACTCTATGATTCTAACAATATTGTAAGCCGAGCAGGGGTGGGCCTTTTTTTAAGTCTGTTTGGCATCAAAAGTTTGGTACCATGACTACCAGAGCTGGACTAGGGTTGGTTTAAGGACGGCTTACAATCGGGTTGGTCTCAAAATGGTCAACTCCTGACAGTTATAGCTTGGCTTTGGCACCATGGAGATTGCTATATTTAGATTTAGAGCTTGCACTAGTGCATAGCGAAGGGTTCGGTTCAGCACATCGACTGGTCACCTCAGCAATACCTTAGATAGCATGAAGAGTGAAGTAACTCAACAGATCGAACTAAGGTAAGCATTACTCCTTGGTACTTAACTCACCTTCGACAGCTCGGCAAATCACCTGAGAGAGCCCTTGGGCTTGGGAGCGTGTAATCGGTCCTTGATCTATATCATCCCCTCTGGGTTGTTTGACAATTGGGATCAAATCTAGTTTAGGTCCAGTTTGCTTGTCTTTGGGAGTATAAGGTTAGAGGTCGGTAATGTTGAAGGAGTCTAAAACCCCATATCCTTCGGGCAATTCAATCCTATAAGCATTAGGGTTGATCTTTTCAAGTACTTTGAAAGGTCTGTCAGCCCTAAGAGACAACTTACTCTTCCTTAAGTTTGGGAATCGTTCCTTGCTGACGTATATCCAGACTAAATCACCCGGTTGAAATTCTCTCTTCCTCCATCCTTGGCTTCACTTCTCAAGCCTAATATTAGCTCGACCCAGTTGCTCTACAACCTTCTAGTGCATGGCTTTGATGGTCTCAACTATCTCGTCAGCTAGTCGATCATCATCAAGCATTGGCTGGGGTGCTTAGTCCAATGGCAACTTGGGGTTAAACCCATAGATAACTCCGAATGGAGACGTGCTTATTATACTGTGGGCGGTCTTGTTGTAGGAACACTCAATTATTGGTAGGCATAGATCCCAATGGGTCGTGTTTCATCCGACAATAACCCGCAGCAAAGGTCCCACGATTCTGTTGACAACTTCGATCTACCCATCGGTCTGTAGGTGGCAAGATGTGCTGTACAGCAGCTTGGTTCCCATTCACCTCCACAATGTCTTCCAAAAGTGGCTGATGAAGTTGGGGTCTTGGTCTAAAACAATGGTCCCGAGAATTCCGTGTAGTTTAATTACTTCTTGCAAGAAAAGAAACGAGATAGCCAAAGCGTCGTTAGTTTTGGAACAGGGCACAAAATGTGCCATCTTGCTAAATCGATCCACAACCACCATGATAGAGTCCTTCCTTCGAGACGTCTCTCTTCATCCTTGTTTGGTTGGGATTGGTAAGGGTTGGTAGTGTCCTTGCTCGACTCGACTCTTTGCTTTTCGATAAGTCACACGCTTTTCGATAAGTCACACACTTTTCTAGCGTAGATTGGACATCTCCCTTCATCCTTGGCAAAAAGAATCTAAAGGTTAGTATCTCATAAGTTCGGTGTTAGCCAAAGTGCCTTGTCAATCCCCCTCCGTACGCCTCACACATTAGTAGTTCTCGCGTAGAACAGGTCAGGATACATAGCCTTCTCTTCCTAAATAAGTATCTGTCTTCCCTGTGATAGTCATCCAGTGTCCGTCCTTCCTCACAACAGGTGTAGATAGGTTCAAAGCGTGGGTCCTCAGCATACAAATTCTTGATGGTTAAGAAACCAAGTTGTCTCTTCTATAACTCGATCAAGAGGGTATGTCGTCTTGACAGAGCGTTAGCCACTACATTGTTCGTCCCGTTCTTATATTTTATGACATAAGAAAAACCCTCCATGAACTTAACCCACTTAGCTTGTCTTTGAGACAACTTCGGTTGGCTCTTTAGATATCTCAAGGATTCATGATCGATGTAGATTACAAATTCCTTGGGCAACGAATAGTGTTATCATACCGTTAAGGCTCAGATTAAAGAGTAGAACTCCTTATCATAGACGGAATAATTGAGTATGGCTCCTTAAAGTTTCCCGCTGAAGTAAGCAATAGTTTAACCTTCTTACATCAACACAACACCTATGCTTAGTTCGGACGCATTGTACTCTATTTCAAATACCTTATCAAAGCTTAGTAGAGCTAAAACAGGGGTTGTAGTTAGCTTCTCCTTCACATCCTCAAAACTCCTCCTCTCTTTCTAACCTCATCTGAATTCAACATTCTTCTTTGAGAGTTCGGTGAGTGGGGCCACAATTGTGCTGAAATTCTTTATGAATCAGCGATAGAATGATGCTAGGATGTAGAAACTTCTCACATCGGCAGAACAGGTCAACTTAGGCCATTTTATGATCTCTCTTATCTTCTCTTCATCAACCGAAATGCTACCTCCACTAACAACAAAACCCAAGACTGGCAAAAGTGACACTTCTTCAGATTAGCATAGAGTTGTTCGGCTCAGAGTTTTGCAATCACTTATCGAAGATGCTCTCGGTGAGTCTCCAGGTCGAGACTGTATACTAGAATATCATCAAAATAAACTATAACAAACCTTCCCAGTAATTCTCAGAGCACATGATTCATAAGTCACATGAATGTGCTTGCTGCATTGGATAACCCAAATGGCATTACAAGCCATTCATATAAACCATGTCATGTCTTGAATGCGATCTTCCATTCATCGCCTTCAGGCATTCGAATCTAATGGTACCCAGCTTTAAAGTCAATCTTAGAGAACACTCTTGCTCCACTTAATTCGTATAGCATGTCATTAAGCCTAGGTATGAGATACATGTACTTAATGGTGATTGGATTGATCGTTCGACTATCCACACGCATCCTCTAAGACCCATCTTTCTTCAGCACTAATAAGGCTGGTATAGCGTAAAGGCTCAAGGACTCGCGCACATACCCCTTCTTCATCAACTCATTCATTTGCCTCTACAGTTCAGCGACCTGTTCAAGATTTAGCTTATAGGCAGGCTTGTTTAGTAGTATAACTCCTAGCTGTTGGTCGATCGCATGCTTAATGCCTCGATTTGGGGTAAACCGTTCGGAAGCTCTTTCAAAAATGGATTGGCAAAATCCTCCAGTAGTGTTTTTACTTTGGTCGGCAGCTCTTCCTCCCTGTGTCTCATCTCTAGAAGCCTCCTTACAAGCAAATAGGTCGGTCCCTCCAGCTCCATTTCTCTTTTCAGTTTGGTTCGAGTCAATACAAATGCCTCTTTCCTCCGGGTTTAGCTAAGTTGGGACTGTATGACTTTTACCTGCTTGGTAGTCATAGGACTCAATTTTAACCTTCTTCCTTCATGCTCCATAGAACATGTGTTCCTTCTATCATTACATAACTGCTCGATCAAACATCTATGGTCGTCCAAGTAGAATGTGGGATGCACTCATGGGCAATACATCACAAAACACTTTATCTCGATACTTGCCAATGCAGATTGATACAGACACCTATTTATTCACTTGTAAGGCTCCCTTATCACTAAGCTAATGAAGCTTATAAGGTTTTGAGTGGGACATGGTCAGTAATTTCAACTGTTAGACCATAAATGCAAAAGCTGCATTGGTGCAGCTCCCACTGTTAATGATTAGTGTGCACAGTGAGTCATTCACCTTGCACCTAATATGAAAGAGATTTTCCCTTTGTTCATCTTCGGGTAAGGGATTGACACTCATTGTCCTCTTCAACATCAAAGTGATTGGCATAAAGTTGCCTTCCTCACTGTAGATAACTTCCTCCTTAAACAGTTCGGTTTGTCTGTCTTCCTTCAACTCTTCTACTTCCTCATCAATACTGTCGACCTCAATGGTCAGCTACTCACCTCGGATTACCATTGTTCACCTATTCGAGCACCGAGTGGACATATGTCCAAATCCTTGGCATTTGAAACACTTGATCTCACTCATCTTTCTTCCTAAACTCTAGCTTTTCTCAAACTTCCTCGGGGGTTCCTTCTCCTTGAGTTGAGTAGTTAGATCGAGTCAGGTCTCAACTTCCTTACTTGGTTCCGTTCGCATCGGTTTGCTTGGAACAGTTCAACTACTACCTGATCGGCCAACAGGGGGTTGGAATCTTCTTGTTCGGCACCTTTCTATCTGCTGAGCAGCTCAGATTGTGTCATAAGTGTTCTAACATCCAAGGTTTCCAGGATATCCCCGATCTCATACTTCAATCTGCCAATGAATCGAGGCACAGTTCAATCTTTAAGCTCTATGACTTTGCATCGGATCATTAGCATCTGAAATTCTTTAACATAAGCGTCCACACTCAATCCTTCTTGTCTCAGTTCTTGCAGTCTCTTAAAGACATCCTACAGATAATACTTGGCACAAACCTTCTCCACATAACTCTCTTCATATCATCCCAATTCCTAATCTCCCATTCTCCTTCCAGTCTTTTGGTAGCTTATAAGTTCTTCCACCATAAGGTGGCATAACCAATGAACTCCAACATTACAAATCTAACCTTTGCATTATCAGGCACTTCGTGACATTCAAATTGCTTTTCAATCTTATTTACCCAATCTAGGTAGTCCTTAGCACCACCACTTTCAGAAAAACTTAGACTTCACATTCTCAATCCCTCAACTCTAGGGACTCATACATTTCTTTCCTCGAGCTCATAGTACTCCTCTGCCTTATCATCTCCTTCATCTTCCTCCTTAATCTTTTCAATTGCTAGCCTTCGTCTAGCAGCCCTATCAACTCCTTTAGCTTGGGATAGTCGAGCTGGGGTATTAACTAGGCCAAACTGACCATTACCTTGTCCTTGTTGCTCACGTTCCCTAATGAGGCTATTTCTAGTTCTCTGCCTGTCTTCTTTTATAACAATCACCAAACTAGCTACCAAATTGGTAAGCTTATCCAATCGATTATCCACTGATTGAGGCATGAAGCTTCCTTCTTTCCTTTGGCCATGTCAAGTACTACTTTCTTGGTTTCCTAAAGTTCCTTGAACACTTAAGTCTAACATTGATGGTTACTTCACAACGACGGTTAAATGAATAGTCAACCACACTCTGTTTTGTGTACCGAAAACATAGGAAAAACAAAGTACAAAACACTACTTAACTACCAAACTCCAATATGAACAATAGAACCTCTATTACACGAGAATAGTGACAAACTATTAAAAGAACATGTTAGCAGAATCCAACTTCGAACATAGCCAAGCTCTGATACCAAGATGATACAGACTTGTGGATGGACATACAAACCCAATATCACGGGTAACCAAAAGGGTAGGTCCAAGCCACAAGATGGCTTGAAAAGTAAATGATAGTCGACGATAAATAGGGGTTCTATTGCACCAATGATGGATATGATGCACCAAAGCCTCACATGAGTTTAGGTCACACTTAATATGACGTACAAGTATGGCCGAAAGTCACTCATCACTAGTCACTAATCCATACTTGAATGGGCTAGATAAGAGTAGCTCAAAAGTAAGTAAGAGGACACTTAACTTAAGAGAGGGTTAAAAAAAAAATTCAATGTATTCTTCTCTTGCAATTGTTACATTATGTGATTTTTTATAGTATCCTTTTAGGGCAAGTTCTACGTTACAAAAAATTACAAAAATGAAGCCCTATTTGCTAAATAAAAAGAAAATAATTTACAGGGAAAGCATGAAATTGTGTGTAGCAAACATTCTCTGTCAGAAAGGATAGTATAGTTGTCAGAAAGGACAGCGCACACATTTTTACTCTATGATTCTAACAATATTGTGAGCCAAGTAAAGGTAGGCCTTTATTCAGGTCTATTCGGTGTCAGAAGTTCAGTACCTTGACTGCCGGGGTTAGACTGGGGTTGGTTCAGGGATGGCTCATAGTCAAGTCGGTCTCAAATGGTCAGGTACTGACAGTTATCAACTCAGTCTTGGCACCATAGAGATTGTTGTATTCAAATTTAGCACTTGAACTAGTGCATAGCGAAAGTTTTGGTTTGATACGTTGATTGGTCACCTCGGCAACACTTTAGATAGCATGGAGAGCGAACTAACTTGATAGATTAGACTGGGGCAAGTACTACTCTTCGATACTTAACTCACCTCGGACAGCTCAACGAACTACCTGAGAGAGCCTTCGGGTTTGGGAGCATGTAATCAGTCTTTGATCCTTATCAGGAACGGTCTTCTCCCTCCAGTACTTCTCTAAGGCATCAGCTTAGGCCCTACCTGTCTGGTCCATGGCATGATAGGGATAGTCGAATGGGAGCTGCTCAAATAATGGTTTGCCAAGTAGCACTAGTAGCTTACTCTTCTTCTAGGCCAACGCCTCCCTCCTCCCCTCCTTGGGGAGTCTCCTTTTCTAACCTACCAAGCCCTCAATGGTGCTAGTCTCAAGCCTCTTTCCCTTGTCTCGAGAAGGTGAGGGAAGTATCAATGCCTCCAACTCATCAGTAACAGCCTTTCACCACAATGGGCTCAGACGTAGGGGCAATTTTAGTTCTAGGGGAGGCCTGCTTAAAGTTTCAACAATTATGAGCTCCTCAAAAGCTCCACTAAGAGGAATCTCTTAAGGAAGAACTAGTGATTCTATGTTGCTAGTCTTGCTTGCCCTCAACATAAGACCTACAGCCTTGCTTTGGGGTCAATGGCCTTCTTGGCCGGCTTAGCCCTATATTGATATCCCCTTAGTAGCTCCAGTTTAGAAAGGTAAGGAAACTCAGCCTCTTAAGTTAGCTTCTCACCTACAAAGAATCAAACAAGCTATATCAGCATAAGGCAAATGTATTACACTTACTCGCAAAACTCCACTGTAACCAAAACATTATTGATAAAGTATCACTTTAAGTAAGCCCAAGCTAGCATGACGGAAGGGACAACTCATGCTAAGGACAAACCTATCCTTCCAACCATTTGTTCATGACTGCTCTTTCCATGCTCAAAAACAACTTGAAGATTGGCAAACTAAAGTACCTTTACATGGTCTCTTCAGCGTTGTTTTCCTTAACACGTCGTATAGCCATGAAGGCCTCAATCTTTTGATAGGCCTCCACATCATTTGGGCCGAGTTTCCTTTGTACTCTAGTCTAGACTAGTAGAGTCCACTAAGTCTATAAGTCGACTATTTAAGGCAACTCTACCATTACAAACTTGTCCTATCAGTTTTTCACCAACAATTTCAAGCCCTAGAATAGCTTCTTCTTAACATGGTTCTAGAGGTAGCTCCACCTACTTAAATTCTTCCATAAATAAAAGTGGTTGAGGAGTATGGGCATAGCTCTCACCACCAAGTATTAACATAAGGCTTGAAAGGCCTTCAATAGCCTCTATTTATTTGGAGGTATTTCATAGGGACAGCAATAGTGGTAATCAAACAACTCCTTGTCAAAGTTGGTGAAAGGTAAGTACATTCTATGCTGTAAAGACTCTTCATGGACCGCAAAGCGCCTCCCTAAAAGAAAAGTCACCCTCTCATCCAGTGGTGGCAATTGCACAACCAAGCCAGGGAGTTCACCTATGATAAAGTTCCTTAGAACCCAGTAACAGCCATTACCCTACTCTTACCCACCTAGCCATGTGGCTTCTTGCTAACCTCTAGCCGATCATAGATGTCAATGGCATCTGGTAAGCGATCACATAGGTATACATCTCAAGGGATGGCCCTTATCAACATTGCCCTATCAAACACTTCAATCCACCTCCTTGTCTCCCTATCTACCTATTCCAGCGAGGACGAAGCTTCTGCATTCCTCTTTAAGGGGGAAGGAGCACTCCTTGTGGCCTTAGATTTTGAAGATGTTATATTACACTCACTTAAAGGTATTCCTGTTTGTAATACCTCGTAAAGGAAGAAAGATGTTATGAAAGTTATAAAGAAAGCTCTATCAAAGAAGAAAGGAATGAAAACACTTAGGTTACAATGAGAAAGCAAGATAAGAACAATTGCAAAAGATCTATCTGCACAAATGTTAAGGGTATTTATAGGTCGAACACTTAGGAAAGTAAATTGATAGTTATCAGGATTCGCATAAGCACAAATCCATTGATGTGCTATGATGCAGGTATAAGGGGATAGTTTTGATCCGACAACTGTGTTTAAAAGGCAAAACATTTGTGACTATGTATGAAGTTTGTAAAGATGTAACATCTGTCATGTCACATTAACTACACCATGAAAGCGTGCGATAAAGTAAGAATTCAAAAAGTTACTTTCATAAGAAGTTTTCTCGAAGCCCCTTTGGCTTCCATGTTGAAAACAGAGCTCCCGCAGCATTATTGTTCAACACAAATAAGTTAACCCTACGTAGCCTTGCCATCGTCTGATCAATCTTGCTAACCCAAACTGTCTAATACGTTTGCATACTCAACACCTATGCTCTACACCCTTACTGCTTAGAGCGCCCTATCTACTAAATCTTCATCTCAGCTCTGATCGCCCAACTTAGCCCATTGATTATTTACCTCAGGCTACCCATCCAACTTGGTACATGAGCATTTTGCTCTAATCTTATGTAGTCTCTTGAATTACCTTACCTTGCTTTAACCTTTATGATTCAGCTCAGATCCCCTCATAGAGGATCTCCTTTGCCCTAACTAGATGAAGGGTTGACTATTGAACATTCCTTATAGACCAAGGTAATTAGATCTCCTATATCCCACCTTAAGTCTAGAGCATGCAACTTGGCCCAACTAGCAACTTGCTTGAGTTGATTACCCTTGCTCAACCCTTGGGTCATCCAACCCGAACATACCAACTTTTCGCCGATGTAAACTCCAACCACATCACGTTGGCACTTCTACTGCGACATTAGTACAACAACATTGTTGCCATGCCACCTTGCCAACATAAGCACTTCTAGACCAGATCAACCACATGCTTGAGAAGCCCATCTTTCGCCTTTCCTTACCTCTACAACGGCAATGAGATTGCTCGGGGGGAAGGGGGTAAGTGTTTATAGAGTCTTTTGGACATATACCCTTAAGGCCCGTAGCGGCCTAATTGAGTTTATGGCATAAGCCATGCCTTTTTGGATTTGGCTTCCCTCTCCTTATGGCCAATGTGAACCCTTAAAATCGCAGTTAGGACAATTATACTCGGACTTAAGTCCTTCGAGAAAAACTTATCTAATTGAGCCTAAATTTTACGATTAAATTAGAAAAGTTAGTTGAAGTAATGTAGTGATGCTAGATTGTAAAAGCAATGACCCAAAATCCTAATTTTAGCCTAAGAAGTATAATTATATAATATAACATAAAACTTATTGCAACCTCTAAAATTGAGCTCGAAATACGATAAGGAAATAATATAGATAATATACTATATGACTATATACATATTTTTATGAATATACTCAATCTATATAATAATAATACTTATAAATTAACCTAAAATTATATAATTATAAATAATTTGTGATAAACTCATAAAAATAAATGGGAAATATATCTTAAAAATAAAAGATATACTAAAAACATAGTTATATGAGTGTAATTACACATTACATGTAATACATATATAGGATATATACATGTATATTAACAAAGGTACTAAACACTAATATAATATATGTAAAATATCAATAATTGGCTTCAAATTAATCAAAACTTATCTAATTGCAACAAAAAAAAAATGGAAAAATGGAAAATCAGTCGTAACATCCTCACATTCAATTAGACATGGTGAATCAAAAGTAAAGCCCACAAAAACTTACCACCTCTTACTTGATTAAAAGGAGAAAAAATACAAGAAAATTTCTTACGACCAACATAAACCACTATAAATAGCTAAGCACGCCAGATCTTCCTTGTTTTAGCAACTTGGAGTCTAGGATAGCATTAGGAAAAAATCTAGAAAATTAAAAACATCTTAGAAAAATTACATAAAATAGAGCAACCTATTAAGCTAACACGATTCCCAGACCAAATGTTGACTTTCTGTTGAACCCCATCAGCCACCACCAGTCTTCCCTGTACACCACCCTTCCGATAACCTCCCATCTAGTGTCAACTACCGGAGCATCGATGAACAAGTCATTCAAAATTTTGCCCTATTTTTCATTAAATTATAAAAAAATTAATTTAAACCAAAAAATCATTTCTAGGTTATCTTAGATATACTTTTATGCTGTAATTTTATTTTTAAAAAATTATGAATATTTGAAATGCTTGCTTAACAAAGTTACTAATCATCTAAAACTTCAAATTAAAAATAAATATATCACATGATGTTGTTTTGAAGTGAAATTTTTTATGTATAATACATGTTATACTCAGTTAATTGTTATATAGTCTCATTTTTAATTTAAGTATGTTTTTTATTATAATTTTTTACCCTAAAAATAACCAGAGATAGGACAAATTGTGAGATAAATTGATTTTTATAAAATTAATTGATGAAATTGATGTCCATTGACTATTGATGACTTATAATAATGTCAAGACATATTAGAAATAATTTTGTATAAAAAAGATAATATTTGTTTAATTAATCATAATTTAAAGGTAAAAACGTAAATATGTGTATATAATCGATAAACTCAAGACAGCATGAAATCACTAGCTAACTAAATTTCTTATATTTTTAGGAGTCTATAGAAATTTTCTTAAAATTATTCAATGACTTAAGTTATTTATGGTGAATTTTAGTAGTAAAATAGCTTAAATTATCAATTGGTATACATTTTTTTTTAGCAATATGATGCTAAAATATAATAAATATTGAAATAAGTCCAATACATATACATATTGACCATGTCTAATTAAGATGGGTTTTTATCATATTTTGTGATATTATATAACTTGGACTTCGAGTTACACGTGTTAAGGTTAGAAATTATATATATTAGTAAGCTATTTTGGGAAATTATATACAATATAACTTAATTATATAATATGATAATACTTATTATAAGAGCATATTGGTATATTAGAAACTAAAAATATTCAGTAAAAATCATCTCTCAAAATAAAATTAGTAGTACGTATCGTCAAGTTTGTACGAACCTAATAATACCACTTTTACTAAAATTAGATAATCCTAGGTAATATAACGCATATTTCTATAATATCACAAAAAATTATGTACTATGATAACCTTATCGTAATTGAAACATAACTTGGTTGATTAAAAATACATTTCGATACGATCAAAATGATATATTATAAGTAATAATATAATTATGTATATTATCAATAATCACTAACTTAATATAACTTATATAATAAAACTATACTCAATCCTATAAGAATACTAATTTACCTTCAATATATATATGCATATAATATAATACAAAGATTAAAAAGAACTCCTAGTGTTTTCATAACTCTTACGAGAACTAAATTTGGGTTTTGGTATACATATAAGATCTCCTAATGAGCAAAGTATCGATAATATAGGCCTTCTACAATAGCATCAATACAAATAAGTTGGGATCATATCTTTATCACTTGTTAAGATACTATGTCAAAGCATCTAAAAGCTTAAGAGTACTTTTGTTTGTGGTTGTAAATTAGTTGTTTGTGCATATGCTATGTATATGATTAGTATTATGTTTGTGACAAGAGTTAAAGTCCTTAGTATACTGTTTTGCATAATATCATAGTTTTATATTGTGTGAGCTTATTTAGCTACTCGTAAATGGAACTAATAGTGATTTGATCGCTAACATAACTGAACATGTATAGTAACTGTTAAGGGAATGGTTAGAAGTGTCAAACCAAACACTGACTTCCTTCGATCGAGATAGTTGAAATGGTCTTTTCTCCATCCTTAGTCAAACTAAGTGACAGGCGAAGAGGTCGTGGTAAGAGTAAGGTCGTGGTTCAAAGATAGTAACGAAAGGAGGCTATTCTCCATTACACAAGCTTGGATTTGATCTGATTTTGAATTGCGGTAAACTTCTTAATTCGAGTTAAAGTGAATGCGATTTCTCTAACCTCATAATGAATTGGATAACGTTGTGCAATATTTGGAATGATCGATTACAATGCATTTTGTTATAATTAATAACCTTATTTATAATTGTATGGTACTCTTCTGACTTCATCTTGCTTACTGAGTTAATTGTGCTCACATCCCAATAGACTTTTTTGCGAGTAATAAATGCAAGTACAAGATATACAAATATTATCATGCCTAGGTTAGTGCGTAGTTGGCTGAGAAAGTGAGGAAAGGAGAATTCACTAAATCTAAGCTTTTGACTTTTCTTTTTGGTTTTGAGGAAACTAACTTAGAATTCCTTAGGATATCTACTAGTTTCTTATCTTATTGTAAATAAATTTTAAGACTTACAACTTTTGCGAACTCTTAGTGTAAATTATAACTTTGCATATGAAAATGCTTATATTAGCACTATTGTATTATTAGACATCAAGCTGTCTTAAACATGTATTTTTGAAAAGTTATACCATATGTTTGATTATTAATAGGTGTTTAACTAGATGCTTTAAGCTGGTTAAGTTGTATATGTATTATATAAATTATATCTACGATAGCAGCTGTGAAATTAGCTTCTATCTTAAATTAGTTTATAGGGCGAGATTGTTACAACTTCTCCTATTCAGAACATGACAGCTGACCTCAGCTCAGGCCTATTATATGGCTAGCCCGATTACAACAATTACCAATAGCTAGAAAACCGGGGATAAGTCCGAACGATCAAGTCAACAACCACCTCCTACATTTGCAGACCACATCGGACCTTATAACTCCACTACCCATTACTTCCTAACGTGGCTTCTACCCACTAGCTTCTCTCCAACCCCAACTCTACTCCTTTATAAATAATGGTAAATTGCTTAACACTTTGCACACTTGGGCTTTATCTTACTCTCTAGCATACTTACTATCCCTCTCTCTACACATTACTGATTTAAGCATAGAAGTAGCTACGTTGGATAAGTTCCCGATGGTCCTTCACTAGTTCTTATTTTGTAAACTTAATCGATAGCGCAAAGTCTAATCTCAATTGAGATTAATTAAAGAAAATATCTTTATGGTAGTTAAGCTGAAGTGAAGAGTGTCCACCGTCTAGGTACAAAATTAGAAGAGCAAAAAAAGGGAGAGAAATAAGAAGTATTGTCACGACTTGGGGGGATGGTCTAGTTGTGATAGACGTCGTATATAGCGTAAAAGACTACAAATTGGTTACCCTTCCAATCATGGACTATTCATACAATATATAAGGCTTCTATAAACACTAGCTTCCTAAAAATATACAGATCAAAATAATATCATCATATACTTATTCATATATATATATATATATATCATTTAAACTATAAAGTTTACACTAAGTTAGGATCTAGTATATCGGTATCTATAACATAGTTAAAATGAAATACAAATAAAAGTCTATATACTAATGTTCTCTCAACGCTCCGAATGGCTCACTCCCGCCTAGAGTATCCATGCTAACCTCCAGCATCTTACAACCAGCGTCGACAAAAAGATGATATCAAAAGCCTAAGAGGGTGTAAGTTAACGCTTAGTTAATAAAACCTTCAGTAACACCAACATACAAGTTATAAATACATTAAATTCAAGCATATGAATAAATGAGCAATCAGTATGCCAAAACAATACATATAGTTAACTAGCTATTGTATATAACTCAGATTTAAAACCCTTCGAAGTCAAGATTGGATTATACACAACACCAATTAGATCCGGGCATTATACTAGAGCTTATTTTCTACAAAATTCCATGTTTCATATTTTAACCGAAACAATTCTTTTATTTTTATAAAAACCAAGTTCTAAGTATCATAGTGAGTAGGCCCCTACAGTCTACACTCATCCCTAAATGAAGGCCTTTGGATTCAACCCTTAGTCGAGCAGTTGGCGCCTCCAACGCCTAATGTTCCTGCGGGTTAGGGTAATATCATATAGTGCGAATGCACCGTACTAAACCATTATACTTATAAATAACAACCTTCGTATGGCCTCTCCTTACCTCTGTATGATGTGACGACTGAAATTAGTTTATGCGATGTATGTTAATGCGTATTCTAATTTTATCTCATCAGTCAAGCATAGTTAGGTCCAATTATCATCTAACCAAACAATATCATAAACAATACATTTACTATCCAATTACTATGCACCAAGCATGTCATTATCAGCATTTTAAAGTAGTTTCACAATTTAGCAAACAATGGCATACACAAATATTTCCTGACCTTACACAACATTCAATTAATAATGTCATTTAAGTCCACTAGCTACAAGCACACACAAGCATGGAATCATAGGAAAATTACTCACTTGGCTATTTCATCTTGTACTAATCGTAATAATCGATCAGAAGATCTAAACCTTTATCGGGATCACCTGATCATTATGAGATAAAACGATAATAAGTAATTAAGTTAACTAGTAATTTTAGACAATTACTTACTTAATTCTACTTAGGTTACTACTAGTTTTTCATTTGGTTAAACTTTATTACTAATTATATGCAACTTTTTCATTTTATTTTTGATATTTATAAGCTTATAGTCGTTTTGTATCATTTTCAGATGTATGTTCATACGGTAAAGTTCGGTTTGGATGTTAAAACCCGTATTTTACGATATAGATTTAATTTATTAAAATTTTAATTATTGAAACTTGAATATTCCTATTGTCTATTTTTATATCTTATTTCAGTACTTTATAATTTAATTAACCATTAGATTCTTATATTTTGATGATTTTGCATTATTATTACTATTTTATGTACGTAAATGAGGTTTACTCAAATTTATATGTGTGTTATGGGCTTATAGTGGTTTCGGCCTACATATGTATACATGTGTATATATTATATATTTTATTATTTTATTATACTATTTTATAGTATTTTAAGTAATTATGTTATAATTTACTTATGTACAACTTTTATACTTATGTATTTATATATCTTATACATATGTCATGTGTATATATACTTCTATTATACTTGAATGTATATTAATAAACTTGTACATATACCTATACTACAGACATATGGATGTATACATATTTTTATATGTATTTTTCATATGTCCTCTATACTCCTTTAAGAAATTTTCATGTAATCAATATTTTTGCCTCTTATGGGTTTAATTAGTAGGCTATATGCATGTATACTTAGTATTTTCCTTATTTTAGGTTATGTACATAGGAGATATTTATGTATAAGGATATCTATACATATGTACATCAAGAATACCCTTGTATAAGCATACTTAAGCATATGTACATATGTTCCTTCTACACTTATATATATATATATATATCTACACCTATACTAGGTATTTTACTAAAATTCATACATGAATATCTCACATGTATCTATATGGTATATATACTTATGCATTTCTACTCTTATCCCTAAGTATTTCTACACTCCTATGTATGGGTATAGAGATTTCTATATTCAATAACATATATGTAAATATTATATGATAACTCCAAAATTAACATAACATAAACAACTAATTACTAATTAAGATGAAATATCATATGAAAACACATATCTCTCTCCTTTATAATATGAAAAGGAAAGTAAGTATAAATGGTATAGTAGTTTGTGGTGGTAGTTGAAGTTGTGAAAATGAAATTAAGAAAGTGCTGGAAATAGAAAAGCAAAGGGAGGGTCACAGTTTGGGTTGAGAGGGAAAAATGGTTTCTCGTATCTTAATTTGTGTTTTTATGAAAGAAACAAGTGGGGTCTAGGATGTTCTAATTGTGGACAGCAAGAAGAGGATAAGAAGGGAAAAAATGCATGTGAAAAATGAGAAGAAAATTTTAGAAAAGAGAAGAGATTTCTAGTGAAAGTGACATTTTTTGACTTAGTCAACTCTCTTAAATTTGTATGAAATTAATATACATAATAAGAAAATTAAGGATAATTAGGAGAAAATTTAAGGAAATGAAAGAAGACATGGAGTTAAATGAAATAATTAGTAAAAATAGTTATTAGAATCTTTTTATAAATATTTATATCCCCATATAAGATTTAGTATCATACTTAATGTAATTAGCATGAAAAACACAATTTATAATACTAACATTGCTTATATGTAGTGTAACATTAACTAAACACTTAAATCTATATAATACTAACTTAGTTATATACCTACGAGACTAACATGATCTATAGTACAATATCCTCATTCCTACTAAATTAACTTGGTATTGTACACGTTTATAAACAATTGGAAGTTATTTTTTATCATTTGTTAATGATTTTATATAATTTAATGTATTATTGAGTATTGGTACTCAATTAGGGTTTTATCATAGAATTACATCAAATTGGTATATTTATGCACTTAAAATTATCATTCTATGATTTTTATTACTTTCGAGTGCAATCTCTAGTGTTTACATATAGTTAGGGTTTAAAAAATTTTATACACAATTAAATCTTCGATTGTTATCTTAGGATTTTTCTCTTAACTAACCTTATCAACTCTTAGAGTCTTCTAATACACTAAGGTTTATTTTAGGTATTAGGTTGAAAATTTTAAGGGTTTACAAGTATCTTCCGAGTTTCGTATTTAAGGTTTTATTTATGGATAAAATGAACAACATGCAACATATTGTTTTATAGAGAATAGATCATAGTATTTAGTTTTTGTAATTTGTCAGATACTTTCTTTCTTTCTTTTATTTTTTTACCAAATAATTTGTTGGATACTTAAGTAGAGTTTTTATACTTTATAAGCTATAACCACATAATCATTGATCGCTAGATGTAAATATACCTTTGAGGGACACTTCCATGGAAATAAAGAGAAAGGGAAGGAGTATAGTGTTTGAATATTTTTTCCCTACCTATATTTTCATAATTACATAAAGTAAGAGACCGATGTTTTGCAACTCAAATATGGAGGGACTAGGGCTTTGAATGTAATTTTTCAAATTAAAAAATTATTAAATAATAAGAAATTTGAATGTGTTAAAAAATTGGAATTGAAAGGAAAGAAATTAGATAGCCACCATTTGAATAGTTAGGTTGTAGCTCATGGTTGACCTAATAGTTTATAAGGAAAAATAATAACAACTAAGAACCACAATATGTAATGGTTATAACCCATAACCCACTCTAGTGATGAGATCGATTAGGTTGCTGACCTACCACCACAAGTGAGTCATCACCATGGCAAGCACTAGGGATGAACATCAAATTAGCAGATCTTGTATCGTAGTTTAGGTTTTAAGCCAAGTAGTAGATGTCATGATATAGATTAAAGATTTTGAATTTTCGAAACATATAGTCACATGATAAGGTATAAAAGTGCAATCTTATAGATCGTATTACCTTAGAGTCTGCTTAAAAATTATACTCTGTATAGGTTCTAATATCATATTAATGTCTCATAATTTTTCATCATATGGAGGGAACTACGAATTTGATGTATTTAATACAGATAATAAATACCATTTAATTTAAAAAATGCAATAAAAAATAGAGCTAAGTTTTCCTAACTTATAACTACTATTTAGTCATTATTATACTTGAATTTATCTTAAATTTCCAAGTTAAGTCGTTATTATGGTTAATAATTATTATACTTCACTATTATTTCTATGCTATTATTGAAATTCATCATACTCGTATTTTGTCATGATTTAACATAAAAGAGATATTATGTTAAAATTGAATATCATACTATAAATAGAAATGATTAATGATATTGTAAGTTAAGGAAAAAGAAAAAAAAATGCTATGATTGTATAAAGTATCATGTAACTTATAGATTTTACATTCTATAGGAATTAGTTTGGTTCCAAGGAGGCATCCGTGTTTCAAATTTAAGCATATAATTGTAGAATCTCCTTTTTACCATTTCATCCCCTAAAGGTCCATTGCTTGAGGGGAAAAAATGGATTTAAACTAATGGCGGGGGAGCCATGCAGCCCATCATTAATAGAAATTTATTCAAATAACTCACCATCATGAGTCTATTATGAATTCATGGCTCATAGAGATGCAATACTTATTGATCGTTCACTTAGGAGAATGGTTGTTATATTCCCCCTTATACTTTATTAAGCCATTCATTTTCGTTTTTGTCTCAAAATTGTAATTTGGTAAGAATTTCTATTACTTATAATTAAATAATAGAGATTCTTTGCACAAACTTAAGAATTGAGATTTAGCAAAAAATGACATTCCATGCCGTTGTTTTTTTCAACTCTTCCCTAAGCCATGGACTTCACCATAGGCACCACCACTACGCATAGGCACTATCACCACCACAACATTATCTTTAACCTCCAGCCATGGAGGAAACATAGGCGGTTGTAGGAGAATTTGAGAAGCTTATATTCATGCTAAACTCTTGATCTTTTGACTACAGTAAAGTATAATCCCAGCCTATCTATAAATAGCAAAGTCTTGAGATTGATTTCCATGAATAATCTCACTTCAAGTCTCCTCAAATAAGCTTGAATCCAAACTTTCCCTCTCTAAATGGGTTGAAACTCATTGATCTTTTTCTCTCTACTTCTTTACTTCAAAACACCCAAACTCTGCTAAAATGACCACCTACAAAAGCTTCATCACTACCTTAGCTACCAAAAGTTACCACCTTTTCCCCCAAACACCTTTAATCAAAGCTCCTATCTACACCACAGGTGGCCTGCAAAAAAACACCACCACCCATTTCAGCGACTACTACTGTTAGTTATCCTTTTTGCTATTTTGACGATGCATCCAGGCACCTCTTTGTGATTTAGGTTCGATAGGGTGTATGTTAGATAGATGGACTAAAAATTAGGGCTAAAGACAAAGAAAGTGGTAATTTAGTGATTTTGTTTATATTATTGATCGATTTCTTATAATGATTTTTTATTAAGTAAACAACGTAATAGTTCCATTCATGATAAACTCATTCCCCTAATTCTATTAATGGACTATTAATGCCACATGTCTATTCTTTTTACATTTTTTAATATTATTGATTTTTCCTTTACGAAACTTATCATGAATCGATCATCTTTTTATGAAATGGATATACTATACTCATCGCCCTTGCGAACTTTTGATATATATATATATATATATATCTCGAAATATTTTAGTTATCTACTCATCATCTTGGTTAAAGACATCGAATTTACATTTTCTATAATTGTTGGTTGTAACATGGCTATTATTGACATAGAACAATGGTTTTTTTTTTCTTCAAAAGATTATTGTAAAATAAATAAGTGATGTCTAACTCTAACTTATAGTGCATATAGAGCAAAAATGTGTATAAATCAGCTGGATTGCCTCTTTGCATTTGAAATTTTATAAGAGCATCTTCATCCATAAGGACTCCATCTAAAATTTTTAGATGCTACATCAATAATTTAAGAACCCTTTGTTCAAAAGATTTCTTCACTTTGTCCTTAAAATTCTTAAATAAAAGTTCTTACCATTTATTTATTTTATTTGAAGATTTGTAACATATAAATTTAAACTAATATAATATTAAAAACAATAAATAAATAAAATATTTCTTTTTGTGGTCCTTAGTCAATGATCCTAAAAAGGCTAACAACCTCTCCCCATCCCTGGAAAACCTAAAAAAGGACGTTCTCATGCAAAAAAAAAAAAAAAACCATATGAGGATGCTCTTATAAAATTGGGAAACTAACTTTGATGTTAACAATAAAAGTCACGAACGATAAGTGGATAAATTTAAAAAAAAAAAAAATAGAAAACTAAAAAACTGGGTCGGGGATGGAAATGCAATTTTCAAGTTTCATATTCCAATAAATTATTTTTAGTGCTGCGTTGTTGCAAAGGCAAGGATCCCTTCTTCGTTACAGGTTTTGATAAAAGAAATTATCCGCATATGTAAGAAGTGGGAGCTAATTGTCCAAATATGAAACTTATTTAGGCTGCTAATGTATAATCCATCCTTATAGTTATAAGATTCATTAACTGTTGATCACATATTCACAAATTGTGGATAGTCATATGTTTGAGAAACTTAAGGATTCGACTTTTCCCTCATCCGCCCCTTAAAAAACATAGAGTTGTTAGTAAAATTGCGAAGCTAATTTTGACATTATTGAAAACATTTGTAATAACATGGTGGTAATAAAAGCCTATGGTACCTGCTCAATTATAGCAACTGGGTTTTAAATTAGGCAAATAGGAATAACTTTAATATTTAGATCCATCTAAATATTAGGGGTATAATCTTGCAATAATAAAGGGTTAACTAGTGTAATAATCTTTCACGAGGCATGACATTACTTTTAAAATATCAAGGGTAGCTTTATAGTTATAGAAAACTTAACGATGTATTGCAAAAAATATTTTTGACCCGTCATTTTCATATCATTTTGGTATTGTTTTAAAATTGGACGTTTCAAAAAAATTATTTTGAGAAAACGACAAATGCATAAAATAGTATGGACGATAAACATATAAAAAGACGGATAAAAACATACAAAAGAAAAAAAAAAAAAGAAAAAAAAGAAAGGACCTAATAGGTACTGGAAGTATGGCCACTAGAAGCAAAAAGGAAAGAAAATCATAATAAACGTTTTGAAAGTGTGTATTGTATCATTGTTTTACCAGAAACAGTTATTTGTGTAGTCAATTATGGGTTCACATGAAGACTACCAGAAAAAAGGAAATCAAATAATATATACCAAGTAGATTAGAGGGAAAATTATAAATAGGCTTAATTATAGAATGAATGAAATAAATATACTTTTTTTTTTTGAATCTCTATGGAATGATTTTATCTCCTTATAATTTATGAAAATCATTCATACACACCAAACTTTTGTTATACTCGGTGCTTTTAGCAATAGTTATGGAGTCATAGGTTATTTACATATTTTTGGAAGTTAAAAGGAAATTAAATTACGTTTTTAATATTTACAATTGTACCTAGATAAAATAATGGTAAGGGAAAAGTGGAATGTATAGAGTTCAAGCTTGATTGCGAAACCCTCTTCCAATGATCCCATAATCAAGACAACGTGATTGATCTTGATCCCTTTTTAAGTGGATTGAAAATAGATTTGACTAGGTCAAAGACGAACAATCTTAAGGAGACAACAAATCAAAAAATTTTCCGCCTTGAAGGCTATACGTTCAACATGCACATAGGACCAATCCTTTTTCTCCTTTTTACGTCTTTTCATGTGTGGGAGAGGATCGTCACATGAAGCCTTTCCTCCCCAGATGTCACTCATGTAAAGGAGGATTCCCCAAAGACCAGCACCGGCAGTTCCACAACTCTCTTTTATAGGGTCCTATTCCTATTCTTAGTTTGTAGGAAAACAACAATTTTCCTAAAAAGCATTCACATCAATCATTTGTTGCTTTTTCATACCTCGAGATCACAAATGTAGCTATGTGCCCATTGCTTATTTGACCTCTTCTTTTTATGTAAATCACTAATGGGTTAGTCTTATTACATAATGTGTTTGGTAAAAAAAAAATAAAATAAAATCAAACCTTAAGTTAAATCTCATGTCCAAACTTGTAAAGGAAACCGTGGGCTTTTTTTTTTTACGCGGAAAAACTATTCGAATCTTCTTACACATTATCATAATTTAAACTCTACAATGTTCTTTTCATAATCTTAAGAAGTTATCAAGTTTAATAACTTTGAATGATAAACGATAATAAAATATAATGTCGATAGTTGATTTTTCATAATTATGAGTAACAATTATGAAAAATATAAATTGAAGATGAGAAGAATAATTTATCCTTTTCACGGATAAATTTCATATTGATTAATTAATTAAATATCCTATTAGGTGTCATTTTCGTTTCTCACATTCATTTATATTCAAAAGCCATTAAGGTCATTTTTCTTGGCATCGGTTCTTAAAAGGGAAGAACATTTTGAGTTGCTAATCTTAAGAAACAAAAAAAAAAAAAAAAAGGAAAAAAAAGTGTAAATTTTGATTAAAAAAAAAATCACAAAAGAGATTTTTTTAGCATAACAAAACTCGCACCCCACATCATCCGAATGTACAATTCTAGTGTTATATCAAAATTTCTATAATAAGTAGGATAGAAGTGAGGTCGCTAATAGATGATAAGAAAACTATTTTGTAGTTACTTTTTTCGGTTCACTTTATTTTCTTAATGCGTTTGGTCCCTCAAGAAATATTATACATATTATCGAAAAAAGAAACAAATGTTCCTCCTTTTAGGATTAACTAATTTATTTCATGAATATACTTATCGACAAGGGTGATTAAGTTTGCATTATTTTTATAGATAAATATATTATTAATATTACATTATCCAATTAATAATTAGTAATATCATTATATCAATAATTACTATTACATAGTCATTTATATTGCTAGGAACAGAAGTTTCTATGCTGTTCTTCAATTAGTATTAATAATAAATAATCAGCCAGATAATTAATAAATAACTAAGATTATGAAATATCCAGATAATCAAAAAATTGAAAGAGATGCTGCTAATTTCTCACAATACCTAATCGATAATTAATATTGTTAATGTGACAATAACCTGTTGCAATGAATTGTTTATATTGCTGATCGGAATTGACTGTTATATTTTATTTTTTATTGAATATGCATATCAACTAATAATTTTAATAATTCTAACCAAGTAAGAAAGAGCTAGTAAGGGATGATTGTAGAACCAAAAGAAATGCCGCTAATTAATTACAATATTTAATTTATAATTCACAGTACTACTGTAACAATAAGTAGTTATTTATTTATTTATATAATTAAGCTAAACTGGTTATTGGGCTCCATATTATGCATCTATATTCTTCAATAGTAAAAATTAAGGAATGTGAATAGATCAATGGGGATAACTGCAGTTGAAATGCATAAAACTTTTTTCTGTTTTTTTTTTTTTAATTATATTACAACTTGAAGAAGGCAAATTCAAATCTTAATCTATTTATTTTGATGGGAGACCAAACGATAATACAATTAACATACAATGGTTTGGTTTTGGCATAAGCCTTTAAAATCATAATTTACTGGCATGCTAGCAAGATTCTTTTGGCTTTTAAAGTTGGGCTGGACCGTGATTGCTTCTTATGGGCTGGTGATGTTGGGCTGCTGGCTGGCTCCGATTGAAGAATGGTGAGCAGATGCCTTAGGATGAGCACATGGCATGGATGTAGGACTGAGATTTGTTCTTGTTGGTCATCGATGTAGGACTGAGATTTGTTCTTGTTGGTCCCATTTCTCGTATAAATCTAGAAGTTGAATTATCCATTCTGTATATCTTCCGAATTCATACTCTTTTTTTCCTACGAAGAGTTAAAAATATATATTTATGCAAATGTTGGATAAAAATATATAATTTTATAGTTATATATAGTTTTCTCATAACCACATATTCCATGAAGTAAAATATGTAAAAACATATTGCTTGTGTTACTAATAGGGTGAGCAAATATTCCAGTTATATACAATATCATTTATATAATATTCAATCAAGTAAATTCTAGATAGATATTAAGAGTTATAGAATAGGTTTTGAATATAAATTTACTAAAACTTATTCTTATAAAATAGGATTCACCACTTTATACTTACTTTACAACTTATACTCTAAGGTATAAAAGATAAATGTTTTAAGGTATTTTTTATCCACCTTATAAAAAATATTAATAAATAAATAATAAATGAGCATATATATTTTTTAGACTAATAAATATTTTAGTAAAAAGAAATAAAAAAAAGGAAGTACAAACCAATAAGTTAATAACCTTAAACCAATGAACTTAATGTCACCTCTATGGCTTTAGTTTTTTATTCTTTCCTTTAACCTTCACGATTTTCCTCTCTAATTTTACATTTCTTAGTTTTTCTCCTTATTTTTTTACATTTGCTCAATAGTAAGATTACATAAACTTAAAATAATGAATGTACTTTTTCTTAATTTCACAATTTTTATCATATGAAACTTATAATATCATACTTGAAATTTATAAAAGGAAAGGTAAAACTTACAGATGTACCTTGTACCTATAGATTTTATAGGGTACACATTCCATGTTACAATTAAAAAGTATAGTGGTATTGTAACTTATTTGTAAATGATTATATAAATACATAGAAGTTAGGTTTTAGTCGTAATACTAGTTTTTAATAGTTATAACAGTAGTTTCTAGTAGTTGTAGTAGTTTAGGCAGGAAAATTAGTTACTCACAACTAGACCCATTCGTTAGGCCAAACTAGCTTAGAACCACAAGTTTACAGGCTGCCTCTAAGGTGACTATGATTGGCCCATGTGGCCACGAGTCCAGACCAATTCGTTAGGCCTTAAACTATAGCATGTGTAATTTTTTTTAATTAATCAATTAGCATAATTATTTCAGATTTTTTATTTATTTCTATGCCCCCACTAATATTTATGCACCATCTCCTGTATTATATTTTCTTTTCAAGATTATTGTGAAACGCTACGCATACATTCGCATTATACATACTACCGCGTAAATAATTAACCATTATTTTTTGTTGAAAATTTACTATTCATGGGTAATAGGTTTAACATGCGTGAACTCGATATTAGCAGAATATTATAATGTTGGGTGATGTTAAGTCAAGCGAGAGAAATTGAAAATGATAAATAATTACCATTGGAATGTTAGAATTTTAGAATACATGAAAGTAATAAATTACAACATTGCTATTAACCTTAAGTCTTAGTTATATATTACAAAATATTATCTCCTTGATTAGAGTATAATTGCCGAGTAGAATTATAAAATAAAGTACCATCCATTTTTAATAGTAGTACAAAAAATTATTGTAATAGTTTAGTCTTGAAGAATTTAAGGGTAGGATGGGAAATTTTTTTAGTTGATTTTAAGGTCACTTTGAATGTGCCTATATATCTGCTAGTCGGAATCAGAATGTTGTAGTTTGGTTTATATTTTTAGAAAACTTTTAATAAGTTGGTCAATTTTAAATTATGAAAAAAAAGTTAAGTGTATGTGATTATCCATTTAAAATTTTTGGAAGAAAAATAATTTTAGTTAATGATAATTTAAAAAGCCTAATGTTAGATAGCTACTTTTTGCAAAACCTACCATTTATGATTTTTGGGACAATTGCAAAAACAATTTTACTAGATAACAAAACCTTTTTCAAGGGACCAATGAAAATAAAGGGAAGATTTGTTAGTACTTACTAGGTATCTCCTTGCATTAGTGATTTATGCTTAGGAGTAGTATTCATAGCTAAGCTTAAGCTTCCATCAGATTTATTCCAGTTACTGAAGTACTCATCTTCTTCGCTCAACGTTCCACATGGTTCTCACCATTTATAGGTCTCTTTATACCAGTCTTTCATATAAGCGCTTGCCTTAACGTTGACAATAAAAAAGGAGACTCGCTAATCGTCAATGATGAGACCTACGGTACTAAACGCTTCCTCAACGACAACCATTAATGTAAGATCAGTGAGTGCTTAGCATGTGATGCAAGCTAAGAGTAGATAGTTCCTTGTACGCCTTTACCACCACTCCAAGATATCAAAATCCTTTATGGAGATACTTTTAGAGAACTTGAAATTCATGTAGGTATAGTGCTACAACTCAAAAAATGGCCCTCTAAACTTTTGTCACTTCAATTTCTGTACTAGTAATTGCTCACCCATAAATGAGTAGTAACGCTCCTTGGTGGATAATGAACGAGAGACTAATTACTAATTACCATAATGACTTTGGTAATGTATAAGAAGCTCCTCTATGTTAGCTATTGCTACGGATACATCTTGCTATGCATCCAAGCATACATATCTTGTGAATTCATTGGATCATAGATATAACTGTAATAAGTTTTCAAATACATCAATAATGCATTAGCTTTACAATGAAGATCTAAAATAGTTGCAATAAGATAAATACAAGGAATATTTTTATAATAAGATAACCACTTTAACTTTATATAGTAAATGCAACCTTGTAAGTTCGAGTCTTCACAACCTTAAAGTAGCATGTTAAGTATGCTGATCATTGACATGATGAATAAGTGAACATTCAAGCTATACACATGCAAGAAAGTCTTAGTCACATTGTGAAAAACTTTAAGAACCTTCAGGAACTGGATACATATATCCCAATTGCTAGGGTAAATATCAATCTCACCTATGTTGTACATAGCAAAATCACATAGCAATTTAGTGCTCGTTAAATGCCCTTAGAGCCAACGATCTTTTATTAAATTGTCAATTATCGTCTATATAGTGAACAGTTACACCTACGTAAGAATTATTACAGAAATGATCTATCTATATGCCAGCACATATGAACACCAACGTATTGAATGAAGCAAACTTACTTACAAGCTCCCACTTACCTTTGTGATAGAGCTCTTGTGTAACTCAAATCAACATAGTGTGGCTTAGTTGTCACGAGTTAGGGTTGAATGTTTCTTGTTAGCATCAACTCTACCACTCTAACACACCCACGTTGAATGACAGGTGCATGTTGGTGAGATATTGTACAAGATTATACCAATGCTTCTCCTAATTGTACCTCATTAGCGCTTGTCCAGACGAACCACCGTCTTAAGTGATTTGTTGTTGCATACTATCTATCGCCACCTCCTCAAGATGCTTCAATTTTAGATGCCTCAATTTTAGATGCCTATTAAGGGTACCGTATTCCTCTCTCGTTTTTCAAGCAAAGCTCACATTGTAATAATTACAAAATGCCTATAAGTTCCCATTCTCATCTATAACTTTACAATAATGTATTGTGAAAATGTTAGATTTATTAGATTTAGGGGGCTTACCTAAGCCTAATGGCCTCAAACTGCCAGATGCATGCTAACCCATATGTTACTTCTTAGTCTAAGAAATCATTTCAATCTCGTCCTCCTCATCCTTGAATATAATAACAGGGTAATGGATGTTCAAATCTAAATGGTCGCATAGGGACACTTATGCGTGGATGTTCAAATGCAGGAGGCGGTGCACCATAGTAACTCATATGTTGAGGTTCAATTTTAAAGCCAAAAGGTAATGTACCTCGGTGTTCGACGTATACTGTCACCTCGTGAGCTCTCTCCCCATTAAAGTCGTACTTGTACTTCGAGTAAATTGGAACATCATCGAACTGCTGTGGTACGAACGACGTACCCATTCTAATGACCTTTTCCCTACCTTTCCCACTTAAGGATAAACTATGCTTCGTCCCGAAAAAAGTACGGCACTAGAATCACTCCGTGGAGATAATTAGAAATTTTTATGTGTTTAAACATAGCAGAAGAAAGATTTGTACAAAAAAAAAAAATTATTCTTCAGTCCCCCAAAATTTACATCCCTAAAATATTCAAGGTAGCTGGTAATAAGAGAATATGAGTACGCGAGATAAATTTATTGCATGAACAACAAATGCACAACAAAAATATTTGAATTCGAAAATGCATGGTGAAGTTTTCAAACGAGAAGAAAATATAAACTAGCAAATATTGAAAGCAGAGCAGTACGAATGCTTGAGTGAGGAATGAAAAATTTGTGAAGGTTGAAGGCTATGTATGTGAGCAAATTTATACAATCGTTCCACTGGAAAGTTTCAAAGTTCGAAATTTAAATTTTGCAATGGTTCAGAAATATGCTTCTCTTTGTAAAAATATTTACAGGGTAAATTGTGTTGCACCTCATAACTCCACTCATAGTTTGAAAAATTTTTAACTTCATTTGCCCGCTGAGTTCAATTATTGCCTATATTTTCACATGCTTCGTTTAGCTCAGAATTCACTCTCAAATTCATTGTTGCTATGAGCATTTTGGATGTGTGCATGTGAGGAAACACGTTGTTACAAAGTGACAAAGTAATGATTAGATATTGATATTGTCATAAAGTGAGAAAGTACGTAGGTTGTGTAGTGTTAGTAGCGAGAGAATTTTATTTTATTTTTTTCCTTTTTTTTTAAGTAGAGAGGTTGGCTCTGTTCTTAAACCAATAGGTTAAACCGTAGTTTAGGAGGCGGTTTAAGCCTATCCATTTTGGATTAGGCCAGTTTATAGTTCAGAACCGACTCTTCTACAAGTCTACCTACAACAAACTAATTCACGAGATATATTTTTATAAATAGGAAAATACCAAATAAAGTAGTAGAGAGGATTTTATTAAGAAATCAGGTCTTGTACCTTTAGGGTGTAGCCATCTCGAATTAGCTAAAGCAATTTTCTTTTTAGTCATATTCAATCTTTCTCTTTTTCATTGATTCTCTATTACCATATTTCATATCTATACCCACACCATAATTCACAATAGGATAGAGGCCCTATCATTGCAAGGTAGGTTTAGGATGAGATAGGCTAGGTTTTAATTCTAAAATTTGATAACATGTACCTTCTATAGTATGGTACAAATAGAAACCTATACCCTAACTATCTTATACCCATTCACCCCTAATTATCTAATCCATATTACTTATACATAAGGCAATTAAATTAAGATTTTAAAAATTGTATTGTATGTAGATCTTCTTTATTAAAGGAAAACATATTGTTACTATTAGTTCCTTATATCACGTTTAGTACATAGAAATAGATTAAGATGGAATCACGATTCCCAGTTCTCGGTTTCATTCCCATTCCTCATGTTTAGAAGTACATTCTGAAACCAAAATCACAATTTCATGGAATCAATGATTCTCGTTAGAAAGCTGAATCATGATTCCATTTCCACTTCATTAATTATAACTAATTAAAATTACTTTTCTAATCTTGAAAAAAATTATAACATACAAGAATTAAAGGTATTTTCAATAAATAATTTTATTTGAGTATTTAGTGTCGTTTTGTTCCATTCCGTTCATTTCTATTCCGCCAACTCCAAATTGAGGAAAGGATTTCTCACTCCAACCCTTATTTCATTCTAATCTATTCCATTCAGAACTATTTCTTCGTACTAAACATGACATTAGTGTTACATTATTACTGTTGCCATTGTTGTCAATAAAATATTAAATAGTTATAAGAGTCAACAAAGGTAATAGCATAAAAATAGATATTACAATAGGGCAAAAATGAAGTAAACATTTGAGGTGTTAAAAAAACAGCAACCGTAATTTATTTTTAAGCGGTTAAATTAACTTCACGATCTAGAAAAATAAACGGTTGCGAGAATTTTCTCCGTCTTTCTAGCTGCTGTCCATAAGAATGGAGATAAAAAATAAACTTCTTTGCTAATGAAGAGCAATTAAGCTGACAATGGCAACTTCGGAAGGAACTAGAAATTTCGACTCTTGGGGCCCAACAATTTTCAATTCACATGCAATGCTAATGTTTTCTTTTTTTCCTTTTCTTCAATTATTATGGAGAGTAGAAATTACATCCGTTACGTCCTATTGAAATATGCATATTTATAACACTTAATTATAAAGCATGCTAAAATTTCAAACTAAATTACTCACGTGCTTTCTCTATAAGATTAATAGAGATAAATTATTCGGGCGGCGCATTCTTTGTTCATGGAGAAACAACTATATCTCTAAGCATTTTCATATATGATTTGTTCACATATCGTTTTACGCTTCATAGATTTGCTAATAAAGATTCTTTCAGTTTTATACAAAACAAAACATCATTAGTGTAGCACCACTTTGGCGTGGCTATTTTGATATATAAGTCAATAATGTATCATGAGAATAAAATCCTAATTGAAAAAGAGAGAGAGTGAAAAAATCCTTTATCTTGGAGCTTCATCTCCTATATATAGGAGATGAAGTTAGGTTTTACCTAAAGTAAGCTTATTACGAGTCTTGAGTCAGTTGGTTTGCGTTTAAGGGTCTATGTAGTAAAAATAACCATCACCATGTGATCCCCCTCCATCCCCAATATTTTTGGTGGATTATTCAACAAAGAGATTGGGTACTCATATGGGATCTTAAGGTCTCAAACCAAGCAATTGCATTGTAGGGGAGCTTCTCGTAGGTGTTTCTACCTTTACCTGTGATCTAGTAAGCTGGAGTCTTGACCTAAGCGAACTAATGTGATGCACAAGTTGATGAATTTTATCTTGGCTTTCACATGAGTAAGGATAATTGGATGGCTTTAATAAGAAGCCAGATTTTTCCTCAGATTTATATGCCTCCAAGGGTAATGCAAGTAAGATTAGTAGATTTTTCTTAAGCATGAGTGCTACGAGATTACACATGAAATTTTGATTTTTTTTTTAGGCATGGATGCTACAAGATTATCTATGTAATTTGTTCCCCTAAACATTAGCTAATTAGGCTTTCAATGCCTTCATTGGGATTTTTCCAAGTTTCTAACACGTCAGAATCTTCCCTACCTAAGGTTCATGCATTTGTTATCTCGGGTATATGAAAATTATCCAATGGCTTGAGTCTATAGATTTTCATTGTGATAATAAACCTGTATTACCATAGTATACTTTAGTATTCAATATCTAAGCTTAAAGGCCATGGTCCCATGATTCTCCTCAAGCTTCTTTGGTTACGGAGTTTTTACGATGCCTAAGTCTTTTAATTCTATGCATAGGCATTCCTTAGCCAAGCTTGGGGAACCAGTGCCAGTGGATTGTCTTAGGCTTCGTTGTCTTAGAATTTCCTTAACCTAATGTTTAACTGTACTATTTATAAGTTGCTAAGCTTTCTTAAGCTAAGCTTGGTGACCCAACCCCCAAAGATCTTCGTAAGCTTCATTGCCTCAGAATTTCCTCAATACCTAAGTATTTCAAAATTATTTGACCAATTTGGATTTTTATCCAAGCATTTTGGATTTTTATTTATGTAAGTTGGATATTTCTATAGGCATTTTCATATGTAATCTATTGGTTGTTTTCAATCCATAGATTTGCGGAAAAAAGATTCAATAGGTATTATACGTCACGTGTTATATATACGTGATGTATAAATATTAATAAAATATTGACATGAATTACAATGTAAAAAATAATTGTCAAATCAATTACCACGCATGATTTACACACATTATATATATATCAATATCTTATTAGCATTTATATACTATATGTGCACAATATGTAGCGTGTATTATCTATTGATTTTTATCGATGCAAGTTGGATTTTATCCAAGCATTTCGGATTTTTATTCACGCAAGTTAGATATTTCTATAGGCATTTTCATATGTGATCTATTGATTGTTTTCAATCTATAGATTTGCGAAAAAAAAGATTCAATAGGTAGTACACGCCACGTGTTATATATACTTGATGTATAAATATTAAAAGATATTGACGTGAATTTCAATGTAAAAAATAATTACCAAATCAATTACCACACGTAATTTACACACATTATATATTTTAACATCTTATTAGTATTTACATATTGTATGTGCATAACACGTAGCATGTATTACCTATTAAATCTCTAATCAAAATTGCAAATAGAGATTCCTTGATTTAGGTTTTTAGCAAAACAAAATATTGTTAGTAAGGAATCGGAGTTTTCTTTTATATGCCACTCCAATACTTTAGTTAACAATGTGTCCGGAGAGTAAAACTCTAGTTGAGAAAGAAAGGGATCAAAAAAACCCTTTACCTTTACTTTAGAACTTAATCTTCTATTTATAGGAGATGAAGTTAGGATTTATTTAGAGTGGACTTATTAACGGATTTAGATTGATTGGTTTGGATTTGAGGCCTATAAATGGCAAAAAATTATTATATTAGTTATTGGGATGAGCCCATTATTTATTTAGGCTTGACTTCTTGGGCTAGGTGACAGGGCCTAAGGAGTTCAGTCCATATTAGGATGATTTAGAGAGATTTAACTTGGTGGGCTCGGAACAAGAATTGTTGGACCAGTCCGTCCATCTACAACCTTTCTTAGGCAGGCTCACACACTTATAAGGTGCCACTCACACAACATGTACATAACCACTCCAATTAAACCCATACATCTACATTTTGGTGACTCCATTGGAGAAGAGTGATTGCAGAGACATGGAACCTCCTAAGAAAAGAACAACCAGTACGTCTGATACCCCGTCCCAAGAGCTCAACACTAATGTTAAGCTTACTACGCAAAATCTACTCCTACTGCCTGAGAATACTAGCTAGGACCATTCAACGCTTGAGGCTCCTTTAGATCCCATACAGACAATGTAGGAAACCACCAAGGCTTTAAATCAGTTTGTGACTATATTCCAACCCCTGCCATCGCTGCTATGTAATAAGGTATAGCTTTGTTAAACCCTATGGTTACTACATGGCCAAATGTTATTACCTCAACCCAACCAATTAATCCTCCAATCATTAAGCAGGATCTCCATCAAGGAGGAAGTGATGAAACCTCCCGCCAGAACCTACACGACAACCAACTCCTGCACTAGAGAATGTAAAAGTCCATTTAGGCGGCTCTTCATCGCCTACCATCCCAATCTTAGGAGGATCTACTTCTCATCCCAATCTTATCCCTGCTCCGTTGCCTGCATCCACAACTTCTATTCCAAAGACTTCCTTTATAACAAAGGAAGACTTAGACGTTTATATGAGGGCAATACAAGTTAAGTCGTCCGATGGGAATCAGCCTCCAACCACATACAAATCGAGGCCTATCAATGCTTATCGAGGCCGAATTACAGCCAGAAGGACAAGAGGAAAGAAGATGAACACTCGGCATTAGGTTTGTCATCTGTCGAAATGCCAAGAGATCACATAGCTGAGTAATTGAAACCAAAGAACCACTCGGCACATTAAAGAGAGACTCGTGCCAACTGATTCTATGACTCAACAATTGTGGGCTAACCTTTCTGGTGTCTCGATCAAGATACATGAGACGTCAGGGACCCCTTCTCGGACCCGGACATCTAAATGCCAACCCCATCTGGTTCGAATACTACTCCTCCTAAGACATGTCAAGTATTTGCATGCTAAGTCTTAGAAAATGCAAAGTTTTGTATTCTTGTATACATTTTCCTTTATTTTATTTATGGGCTCAATTCATTAGGGTTTAAATCCTTGTACATTATTTACAGTTTTGTCACTAAGGTTTAGGACTTGCTATAAATAGAAACATCTGTACAGATACAGGGGACAGAGATAGATATATAGAGATATATGCAAAGAGTGAAACTTTCCTCTTTTCAAGCAAGGCTATACTTGGGTTAGCATTTGCCGAATGATCAAGTGTTGATCATACTCTTTAGTCATCCCCGCGTTCTTATCAATCTTGTTTTTAGGATTATAGTGAACCCTTTCATTTGAACAGATTAATGAGTCATATCTAACCTTCATTTGGAACCCCGAGCAACATTTAGTATTCGCAAGTCATATCGAACTCTATTTCAAGCTTAAAACCCCTAATTGTGTTTATGTCTTACAAAATTATATCCATTCACATTCACCATCAAAACCCTTCCTATTTTTCGTTTGAATACCCGTTCATATTCTTTCGTTCCAAATCCGCTGCCGTTTCTTTCTAGTATCAGAGATTCAATTCTTATCATAGTTTATGGGAGTAACAAAGTTAAAACTCCCATATCATCAACGCATCGCAACAAAGCTATATCCTAAGGACTATGTAAGTCCTAAATTTATGTTGTTCAATAGCAAAAAAGGAAGTGTGAAGGAACACCTCTTGAAATTTATTAAACCTTAGAGCCTTATAGGCCTGATGATGACTTAAAGCTTAGGGAATTCTCTAAATCACTAACGGAGAAGGCATACACCTAGTATGTCAACCTCCCCTCTGGATCGATTGATTCATGGGGAACTATGTGTAAGCTCTTTTTAGAGAAATTCTTCTCCACCTAGGAACGAGTCATGATTACAGATGTGGGAAGATGTATGTGATGAAAAGGAATGTTCATTGAATATGCTGTCCAAGATGTATGTGATGAAAAGGAATTAGTGAAGATTTGCATTTAAGGGATGTTCATTGAATATGCTATCCATTTAGAAAACCTTAACTTATGTTCTTTCTTTGTACTCATCAAGACTGTAAGAAGAACTAATAATTCCATTGCGTGACAATGGATAGAAGGTGGAAGATTTGGGAAACGAGCAACATCTGTTAGCTCAACTCGAGGAGAAAGTTTTAGAGACAACAAGAAGCCAAGGAGTGATAATTCACGAAACTGTCCATCAACTATATCATTCCCATACTCAATGGGTAAGGTACATGTAGTACTTGACCAATGATTACAAGATGGGAACATAAAGCTTATAAGGGTAGAGTGTTTGTCGACTGCAAACGAGAAGAATGACTCTAAGTTTTGTAGATATCATAAGATTGTGGGTCATCCAACTAAAGAGTGTTAGACATTGAAGAAGATATTTAATGACAGAGTCCATAATGGGGAGCTTGTCATAGAGAATAATGCTGTATGTAATAATCTACTCCCGGCTGACAACGCCCAACGTAGCGTTACAAATGCTATTAGTCACGATCCGAGACAAGAGGAAGGAGATGTGCCACAAGCTATAATACATGAAGAGAAGGAAGCAGTAATAGAAACCAACCAAGGCGCATGCCCATCAATGGCTACCACCTTAATGAAAACTTATAACTTCAAGAGGTTTTTCGATTTATAGGGATTCAATGAAGACGTACAGCTCGCAACAGCGACTGCATTTACCCAAATTTCTCCAAGACAATATGGGGGTGCAATGCAGCGTAGCTAGCATGAAGGATGGCCAACGTACATAAGAATGAAATACTCTTTACTAATGTAAATATGTGCACAAAGAACCCTAATCATAACTGTCCTCTTTATGTAGAAAGTACACTCAACGAACATCCCATTAAGAGGACATTTATAGATAATGGCTCCTCTATAAACATTATGCCAATGTCTACATTTAAAGTTGCAAGGATAAACAACCGACGCTTGGTGAAGCAGTCTATTATAGCAAATAGCTTTATCGAAACAATTACAAACACAATAAGGTATGTTAACGTAGACTTTAAAGTTGGACCCGTACATGGATCACAAGGTTTTACATAATCGACACACCCGTATCTTACCACCTTCTGGTTGGAAGGAAGTGGCTGCACGATCACAACCTTATACCCTCAACATGGCACTAGTGCAATAAGGGCTATTGGAAGGGTAAATATGTCTTCATTCTAGCTATAAAGAACTTGTTTGAACATAATAAGTCTTATTTAGCCAACGCACGGTTCTTTGATGAGTATGCTAAACCCTTCGGAACACCATTGCCTACATAGGAGGAGACCCAAGATAAACAAAAGAAGAATAGGAGAATGAGAAGCTCTCATGGGGGTAAGAAGAAGCAAAGAAAAGATGAAGCCATAGAAAGTTTTATCAAGGAGGATGGGTGAAGGGTATATCGCTTATGACAGTCTTCAAGATCCGAGGAAGCTTTTTTATCCTCCTTAGATCCCATACCGGTGCAAGAAGCCCAACACACCCCTCTTCAAATGTAAGACCAAATGAAGCCTCAAGCTGAAGAGATTGAGGAATTGAACCTAGTAGGACAAAGAAGGTCTCCGTAAACTATCTTCATTAGCAAGAATCTATTGCAAGGAATTAAGGTCTACCTAGTAGAGTTGTTGAAGGAATACAGGGACACATTTGCTTGGACATATAATGAAATGCCAGGATTGGACCCCAGTCTAGTAGTGCATAGATTAAACATCGTGCCTAGGGTTAAGCCAGTAAAGCAGGGACAACAAATTGTTCGTCTTAAAGTTGAAGTACAAATAAAAGAAGAGATTAAAAAGTTACTCCGAGCTGGCTTCATTAAGTTAATTGAACACCCTACCTGGCTAGCCAATGTTGTGCCAGTTAAAAAGAATAATGGATAGATACGCGTTTGCATAGACTTCCGTGATCTTAATAAGGCTTACCCAAAGGATGATTTCCTACTACCAAATAATGATACACTGGTGGATGCCACAGCTGGACATGAATTATTATCATTCATGAATGGCATCAGTGACTACAACCAAATAAAGATGGCTCTTAGAAATGTTAAATGCACTGCTTTCAGAATATCAGTAGGAAACTTCCACTATATAGTCATGCCATTTGAACTGAAGAATGCAAGAGCTACCTACTAGAGGGCAATAACTACCATATTTCATGACATGATGCATGACTTCATGGAAAACTGTGTTGATGACATAATTGTCAAGTCAAGATAAGCGCCTGATCATTTAACTTATCTACGAAGGGTCTTTGAACGATGTCATCTATATAAATTGTGTATGAATCCCTTGAAATTTATCTTCGAGGTAGCTTCTAGTAAATTCCTTGGATTTATTGTTCATAGAAAAGGAATTGATGTAGATCTAACAAAGGTACAGGCCATACATTCCATGCCTTCACATACTAGTCTAAGGGAATTAAAGACCTTCATGAGGAAACTCTCCTATATTAGGTGATTCATCCCCGCATTAACAGAAATTTCTCATCCATTACAATAACTCATGAAAAAGGGAACTACTTTTGAATGGAGACAACCTCACAATAAAGCCATACAAAAGATCAAAAAGATACTTACCTCGCCAACAACGATGATAATGCCAATTAAAGGGTTGCTAATGATGCTTTATTTAACAGCAACTGGTAAGTCTATTAGGGTATTGCTAGCTCAAGAATTAGATGGTAGTAATCGACCGATCTACTACTTAAGTAGGTTACTTTAAGGAAGTGAGGTGAAATACTCAACTTGCGAAAAACAGTAACTCGTGTTGGTATTCGCCATGCAAAAGTTACGCCATTGTTTTCTAGTTCGTAAGGTTAATCTTGTCACCCATTCAAATCCATTAAAATACTTGTCGTCATGACTAACTTTTTTAGAAAGGATTGCAAAATGTTTCTCCTTCTATCAGAATTTGACATTATGATCATGCCACCTAAGGCTATTAAGTCTCAAGCTGTGGCAAACCTTTTGGCTCAATTTCTTGTGACACATGGGGCTCCTGATATAGATACAATTCCTGCAGAATTCTATGAAGACTCTATGAGAGTAGAACTAGATGGAACGTAGCAAGTGCAATTTGATGGCTCCTTTAATAGCATTAGACAAGGAGTTAGGGTGATCTTCACATCTCCAAAAGGCTAAGAGATACCTTTAGCTTTCAAGCTAAACTTCTCATGTACTAATAATAAGGTTAAGTATGAAGCTCTCCTACTTGGCCTTATTTCTACTCAAAATACCGGAGCATCTAACTTGTGCATTCACAGTGACTCGAACCTATTAATCAAGTAGGCAAATGGTGAATTTGCTCTCAAAGAACCAACATTAGCGCCTTATAGAGCTATGATATAGTCTTTGGTTAGCAAGTTCAAATCCATGAGGTACGAGCATGCAAAACGATCTACCAACCGCTATGCAAACACCCTAACAACATTAGCTTCCAAAGTTCCCATTCAAACTATATAGAATAATTTGAACGTACATGTTATTAAGAAATCCACCCCATGCACGACTCCACAATTAGTGGATGAGAATGAAGAAGCACAAGATAACTAGCACAATCCCATCAAGACACAGTTAGTGCATCCAAATGCAGCTTCTATGACATCTTTGAAAAACTTTACTTGTATTAATGGCGTTTTGTATTTTAAGAGACCAGAAGGTGTCTTGTCTCATTATATTTGTGTAAAGCAAGCTCTTTTGAAGTTAGATAAATACCACAAGATCTGGTGTGAAGAAAAAGGCCACCCTTCTATTGCCGTATTCAGCGTGTAGGGTATTACTGGCCAACAATGTCTAAAGATGGATCCCAATTACAAATGAATTGCCCAAAGTGTACTGAACTCCCCGACTAAGGAGAATGCAACTTTGTGGTAAGTGTAAGCGATTGGAGGTGCCCTTACATCGATTATCTAAAAAATAATGTTCTACCTACGAACAATACAAATGCTCGATTAGTGAAGCATAAAGCAAGAAAGTATCTTATACATGAGGGCAAGTTGTACAGGGTATCATTCATGGGAAAGCCTCTCCAATGTATAGCACCTCCTAAAACAGAAACCATATTGTCTAAAGCGCACTCCAGAGATGATGAAGAACATTAACGGGGAAGGAAATTGCACCACCACCTGCTTTATATGAGATACTATTAGCCCATTATGGAAAATGATACACTCAATTTTTCCAAGAAGTATATTACATGCCAACAGCATGGTGATGTAATCTATGCTCCTGCGGTAACATTGCATAGCTTAACTACTCCATGGCCATTTCATACTTGGGTATTTGACTTATCCAAAGGATGCATATGGATCCTTATTGGGATTGAATGTTTCACCAAGTGGGTTGAGGCGATCCCCTTCAAGAATGCAACAGGACCTATCGTAGCAAATTTCATAAAGGGTCATATTATTTGTTGTTTTGGGATCCCAAAGCGTGTCCTTTCAGATAATGGCACTCCCTTCATCAACTCACATATACGACAACTGCTAGCTTCTTACAATATTAATCATGTGAAATCTACACCATATTATTCAAAGGGAAATGGCTAAGTAGAGGCAACAAATAAGACTCTCTTAAAGGTGCTCAGTCGAATGGTTCATGAAAATCACAAAGAGTAGAATGAAAACTGTCATTAGTATTATAGGCTTATAGAAGTTTCAAACAAAGTCCTACTCAAGCGACCCCTTTCTCTTTGGTATATGGGTTTGAGGCAGTGATGCCTATTGAAGTCTTGGTTCCTTCTGCACGCTTCACTCTCAACACTGAATTAGAATCGGACAGCTTACATATGCTAGATCTTGAAGCCTTAGAAGAAAGGTGAGACAATGCCAAGAGCAACCTTGCTAATTACCAAAGACGAGTTAGTGTTACTTATGATGGCCCGATCAAGAAAAGATCATCTCAACAAGGCGATGTTGTACTTCGTACAACAGAGCATGTGCGATGAGATATTCTAACTCCAAAGTTTACATCGAAGTAGGAAAGCCCTTTTATAATTCATAAGATCCATGATAGTAGCTACTATAAGCTCTTTAATCATAAAACCAATGCAATAACCCCTCCTGTTAACTTTCAATATATTAAAAAGTTTCATTTGTAGATCCAACAATATATTTGCAATTCACATGAATGAAACATTCAACTTCCATTACTTTATTTCTTTGTGTTCTTTCACTTTCTTTTGCCTTGTTATTGCTACAAAGTTAGAGATTTATCTCCTTAGTACATAGTTTTATTATGTATTCTACTCTTGTCTCCTTATCGCTGCAAAGTTAGAAATATCTCTCCTTATATCATAAGGCTAATACATGAATAATTAAAGAGAAATCGATACAAGGTTAAGTATTGGGAAATACCCTCTTGACTACTGATAAATACGATTGGCACATGTTACTATCGTTACTTAAGCGCGATCAACTATTTTATCTTATGTATTATTGCTAGAAAGTGAGAGCCTCCCTCCAATGCGCAACACTATATCCTCTAAGCTTCACAAGCCATAGGAAACAAATCCTACTATCATGATATTTCTTTTTACAATGTTGTTGCTAAGTGAGGTACTACTTCCTAAAGCGTACAATAACCCCCCAAAGGTTTCGATGGCATAGGCCACCTCTAGGCTCAGAAGCCTTATTGTTTGATATAACTAAGCAATTAAAATAAATAAAGAATAGAAAGATAGGAGGAAAGTAATCAAATTTCATTCAATTAGTAATATCTATTTGAAAGTGTTGAAAATAACTCGAATACCAAAAAGACAAAAAAAGGGGGGAAGAATGAACGTCAGCAAAACAAATGAATATAGCCAAACTCCGCTAAGGGTGGCAATCTAAACTTATTATGGACTCAAGGTCCGTTTCACCTAATAAATCTTTCGCTTCACGATCTATCTCCTCAATAGCATCTTGCAAGACTTGAATCCTTGCCACTAGCTCACCTCAGCTTCTCATAGTGTAACAATAACTCAGTAATCTTTTAACCCTGGCAGCAATGGGCTCTAAGTTGCCAACCTTAAATTTTAAAAGATGAGCCCCTTTAACATAGTTAATCAGTTGCTATAGCTTATCATTTGATAGACCTCCAAGACTTCTCAAGTAATGATGTAGCTTCCCCTAACATTTTTATTATGGTATTAGCCAACTCTGTCCATAGGAGACTCGCTTCAAAAATCTTGGTCCATGGCGTAAAGTCTCTCCAATGGTTCTAGTAGATGAGAAGGAATGTGAAATTCATGAAAGGATATTATCTCCCTTAGGATAGCTTCTAGAGTTGCTACCATGTCTCTACTAGACAAGTTAGCAACTAGGGGTAGTGAGACATCAATAGATGCTGCATATACTTCACCACTATGAGTCCCTGAGCATAGCAATGCATTTGTACAAGTATTGCCATCACCTACCTCGTTGACTAACAAAGTAATGTCCTATGCTTCAAGGGAATTATTCAACTCTTCAATTCCATTATCATCATTAGCATCCCTGTATTGGACTGGAGATTCACCATAATCTTCCAAGTCCTCATCATCATTGTCTGAAGCTACTACTGGTGTAGCGGGATCGATTGGATGAACCTTAGAGCTCAAGTTAGCAACATCGTCCTTCTCGCAAACTGCAACATAAGAGCCTGTCTCAACCTACAAGAACAAAAAAATAAAATAAGTATATATATATAATGATGCATTTAATAAAGTTACCTCATAAATAAATGTTCACCTGGTTTGTCTCGAATCTACTAGTGGAGGCAAGGGGTGATTATTCTTAGACTGTAAAGAAGGGTTCACCCCTGTTGTCCTAATAAGACATTCTAATTGTTTAATAGCCCCTCATGTATCCCCACTACCTTGAGACTTAGGCCTTAGGAGTTTAAAAAGGAATTCATAACAATATACAGTAGGTACATTAAGTGTATCACCTACTGATGTAAAGGCATAAGCTCAAATCGCATCCAAGCAATTCGTCTAATGTGTCAACCATCCAGGGGAAGCAACCCTAGAACAACCAGTAGAAGGAAAGAACAATTGCCGCTTTCCAGGGTGAATCTTCCTAAAGTCATTTAGACATAGTGAGTGGCAGCAGGAGTCAAAACTCTCAATTGTGGTAATTAGGCGAGACACTCCCTGATCAAAACCAAGTTAATGCGTAACCCGTCGGGGAGAGTATACCGTGACTCTTCACTCTAAAAGCAACCGGCTAAGTCTTTATTGTCAAGAAGTGAAGGCAAGCTCCCTGGAATATACCATAAGAGGAACCTAGCTTGAGAATTAAGGATATCTTCTTGATTTTCCACCAAGGTAACCTCACCGTTTGAGCTAGGAGGATAAAGTCCATTGTTGTCTTCATATCTTGTAATTTACTCAACATAAGGGTGGAATGTGAATTCATCCTCAATATCAATGTGCTGGAGGAGTAACTAATCAATTGATCCCTCAACCTAAGCCTATGCCTTAGGAAGAGCAAGGCTAGATTAGTCTTATACAACAGGAGGAGAAAAATGTCTTCAAAACTGCTCGCAAAAAAAATTTTGAAGAAACACCAGGTCTACATGTGAAATGATCACATATCGACCTTTCGAATGTATGAAAGTATGGTGATGTAAGTCTAAGCGCCAATAAAGTAAACCTAAGTAGAAGGGGCTTAGAGCGAATCACTCACCTTGGGTAATGCGTATGGCTAAGAGGAAGAGTCGTAGACTAACACCTTCCTCAAGCCCTCCGAGGAATACGAACAAAAAATGCCAGAACACAATGAAAGTGGAAAGTTCATACCTGCAACAACAAGATAAAGAACGTATGGGTAACAAATATAACTACAACACTTGAATTAAAAAAAAAAAAAAAAGTGACATGAAGATACTTACTCTTTCCCACGACCTCAGCCTGAAACCTAAGGCCTATCCTTCCTTCGTTCCTCAAAAAAGCATGCGAGCCAAGAAGCAAAGCATGATTTCTTCTTCTTAGTACAAGTAGCTTGCAAAGCACACATTAAGGATGTCTGAAATCTGTACTCTTTATGAGAGGTTGTCATGGCAGTAAGGTCATCTCATCCAAAGCTGTGAAGATTCAATAGTACAGCTATGTCTTCTAATGTTAGAGTTATCTCCCCCTATAAAGTGATAAACATATAAGTCTGAACACTCAAACGCGAGATGATTGTCTGTCATACTTCCATTCCACTCGTTGCAAGAACCACAATCGAGTAAAAATGGCAATAGCACGAAGGACTTTAGCCTTTTTCAGTAAAGTCATGCATTCCGGCTTCTCTACAATGTGTGCTACTCAATCATCCCATCCAGGAGGTGGCTCCTTCAGGAATGAGAATTGGGGAGGTATCTCTCTCCTCTCATTTCTTAAGCGCAACACTGAATCTCCCTTGATGGTGTCTCTAGAATCAATATATAGCTCACGCTCGATAAACTGGAGACCCCCATCAATGCGATGTGTTACATAGGCTTCTCGGTACTTGACTTTGTCCTAAAACGTATCTTCATAGATAGTCTCGTCCAACTACTTCTCCCGAAGACACGAGATAGGTGGCAAACATTTATCTTGATGTACTGGTAAATCCTTCATTTATGCTACTTCTATGCTTTGACTTGAATTAGTCTTCATTTCTTCCTAGTAAAGCATAAAAATCAATATATTATTTAAGTCAAGATATTATGATATAGAGAAACTAAGTGAAGATATGATAATGGTATATGTTAGAAAAAAATGGTGGACTAAAGGGCTGACCAATCTTGTTATTTTGATTTAAGTTATCAAGCTCTTCACATTGGTGGTCTTGCATAAGAAAAGGAAAAACTCACAATAGCTAATAGAAGGTAGTAGCAACATAAGAATAGGTAACGTAAAGGCACCATATATTAATACCCACAAGGGGTTACAAATGCGCATGTAAGCCCCACCAGCAAGTTAATGTTTAGACATCATGGGGATGATAGCCAACATGCTAATGACAAATTAATTATTATCATATATATAAATTTACATCAATATGTGGTACACATAAACTCTCTCATGAATGGCCATCAATCCAAGAATAACACATAAAAAGCAATTTCCATGGAACATGATCAGTATTTCATTGAAAAGAGATCATGTTTCCATTGTCTGGTGTGCTCAATTTACATCAACAACTGCATCAAGGATGATAATGTATGTGTGACACACATACATATATCAAGCTTCTTATGCCATCATGGAAGTACAAATCACATAAGTCATCTAATAGATGTTAAGGAATATAACATCGGGAAAGAATTTCTATGATCGATTAAAGAAAATAATAATAACAAGAATAATAAAGTAGAGCCTGAGAATGAGAAAGAATTGGAGCTAGATATCTGGAGCCTAAGTTGACGAGCTTACCGTTCGAAATTAATGCAAGGATGACATCCCAAGGCTTAGCATACGGTCAAATGTACCAGAAGGAAAAAGAAAAAAAAATGTATAATTTATAAGGAGTTGAAACTTAACATATCAAAGATGCTTCTCGATCTACATCAAGCTTCGTAATTAGATATGAATTGGTCCAGTTAAAGCATAGTGCATTCTTAAAACTTTCATGAGGGGACAACAAGATATATATATAAACATTCATATACGATATCAATGAAAGATAATTACTAAGAAGATTTATATGATGGTGTATGAATATATGAGGAGATTTGAAATTTTGATTCAAACTCCAAATTTATATAGTAATATATGTTAACATACTTGGTTATTTAATGAAAGTTGGAAGAAAAAAAAGGAAGAAAGAAAAAAGTATGGCATGGTATGGAAAAAAAAAAAAGAAAAGGCACTTATGTGTAGCAATTCAATGAAACACAATCACTGGATGCTACTTGATAAGTATTGAAATTTCTCGATGCTTCCTTCCAAGGAGTATTACAATTCAAGCTTAATGTACTTGGTATTTATTTGTTTGAACTTATTAGTCGAAGATCGAAGTTCGTATGATGGAAGCTAGCGTAAATCAGAAAAGAATCGATGGTCGCCTATAAGTATATATAACTTATAAGAAGGTATTTCAAGGATGGATATTAAAAGATTTAATGAAAAATTTAATGAATCTTGGCATACTTAGATGATTTTATTTCAAGATTTAAGGATGTTCAAATCGGGTAGTTGAGAGATTTTTTTTTTAAAAAAAAAAGAGGATATGTGAAAGAAATATTTGAAAAGCCTCTTTTTAATAATATTTGGAGTTAGAAGGGGAGGAGTTTGCTATATGGATATAGTACTGCACGACACAGTTATTCATGAAATACCACTTCGAAATTTAAGTTCCAACAATGTGGAATGAACATAATTATAAATAGGATTCATCTTATCTGAAATTTTATTCCCTTTGAAATGACAATATGTGTATTATATAAACTTTGGAGATATAATTGAGATTTAATAAATTTAAATTATTTTGTTGAATACTTGTTATTGAAGATAAGATATTACCTACAACTAAGGAGAAGATTTATTATGTGGTCATGTAAATAAAAAATAAAAATAATAATAAAATAAAAATACCGTACCATACTGCGAGGCCATTGCCCCCATACCCCCAACGTCGTTTCTGCATAGGGTAATGTAACTCTTGCAATCTTTGCAAGAGGCAAATGCTGTCATTTCGTTTCGCAATTTCTCGGAGCTCCGCTCCACTTCACAATAGCACTGCCTTATTTACCAGTATAAATGAGACACATATACACCCATAGTTATATAATGTATATATGTATATAACATGACCAGATGGGATGTTCTGAAAGATTTAGATTTCTATAAATGATCCAATGGTTTTATTTTTTATATTTTTTGCCAATGATCATAAAATAAAGAAGAAATACCAAGAAGAGTCATTATACACATATTATTTAACAAATCTTATGGAAGCAATAAGTCAATAGTGTGATACAAAAACATGTTGAAGTATGTGTTCTATGGTAGCAAAATAAATACTAGCATATTATGCTCAACTCACCAGCGATCCAAAAGATGCATCGATTCTGTAAATATTGGAAGTTATCAAGCAAGCGAAGTGTACTATATAACAGTTGAAGAAACAACTTTTAGAAATGCCCTAAACCCCCTTATATGTGTCAATGTGACTTTTCGTCAGCGAGCAAAATGTAAAGGGCTAAAAATTGTTATATTAGTTATTGGGATTAGCCTACTATTTATTTAGACTTAACTCATTGGCCTAAGTGACAGGACTTAAGCAGTCTAATCCATATTGAGATAACTTAAAGAGATCTAGCTTACTAGGCTCAGAACAGAAATCGCTAGACCAGTTCGTTCGTCTCTAACCTTTCTCAAGTAGGCTCATGCACTTATAAGGAAAGCTACAAACCCATTAGTTAGCCCATTCTAAATAACTATGAATCGAGTAAGCTCTATCTTATTCCTTGATCACCTAGATAATCCGACCGATGCTATCATGCTCAAAAGCTTATAAATACTCAGTATTTCCTCATCATAAAAAAACTCTTAAAGAGATCGGGGAAACAGTGTTCTACTATGAAAATCTTGCTCTCTAAGGTCAAATCACGTTAAGGTAAAGAATTGATCACATTTTCTCAAGTTACAAGATGAAAGCTTAAGATCCTACTTTATTTGTCGCTTATACATTTGAAACACTGAGATTATATGTTTCTCATCCTTATCTCACTCTCACTTAATCTTCTTTTTAGATAACAATCTCGCTTCATTTCTTTGAAATCACGTATAGTATGCTATTCACATATCACACACGTGATCACTCCAATCAACCCCCACATCTACAAGGCCTATATACTGAAAATAGCCATCACCATTATATATTTACTTAATTATCAACCATTTTCCGGTATTCATAGTATATATTATTTAACTCCTTAAATGGATCGAACTCAAACTTGATTTCACTGTAAGCGTTAATAGTTGGTGAATAACTTTTGAATCATCTAGACTTCTAGTTGATCATATGTGCCAGTCTGCTTTTGCAGCTAATATCAGGAGACTTTCGAGGTACTTCGCTGGACGTGGGTGATTTACAGTGTTTCTAAGAAAGAAGGGTGGGGAGCAAAAATGCAACGGACAGCGATTTATTTTGCCAACTATATTCCTATATTATATCATTTTCAGTGTTCTGTTCCTTTGTTTTTTTTTTTTTCGGTTAATCGCCTTTTTCGAAATTTAAATAAAAATGATCCCTTCAAAATACAGGAGCACTTTATTTATTTACCTATAATATTTAAATAGACCAATTTTTTTATAGTTTTAGACTTTATAAAATTTGTTTTACTTTAATTTTATTAAATAGGCTATATACAAAAAATGAAATATTTAAAATTTTTCCAAAGATAACAACCCTAACCCATGAAACCCATTCTCCTAACATTTCTTTATTTTTTTGTTTTTAATCTTAACATATTAATTTCATAATATTTTTATCACAGTATCCGTGTTTTAATTTTTTTTTTAAACATATATATTGCACGTGCATAGTCTTGTTAGTAATATTAAAGTACAAAAGAGTTTTTGGTGACTTACATGAAGCTATAAAGAACATATTAGTCAAATAAGTTTTAAAATATAGAAAATGTTTATAGTTAGAGAGAAGTTATTTTGGATAGTTAAATAGAGTTGTGCATGGCTGTTTCTTGAATCACAATTACTATTATTAACAGGTACCATATCTATGATATGTGTTCAGATTAAATTAAATTTAATTTATATCTTTAAAATTTATCATTATTTATTCGATAAAAAATTATAATTTTTGTTAAATAATATAAATATAGATTTATTCTTTTTTTCTCTGCACATACTCACTTTAAATCCTTTAGTCATCATTATAGTTATATTTCATTATAATCTGAATTTTAGATATGCAATACATACATGTAAAGTAAGGTGTAGGGAAAATAGAAAAAGGGAGAAATCATCAAGGAGAGAGGTTATGAGATAAATATTATGTTATGAAGGGAGATAATAGAGAAAGTGGGTTTTGAAATTGGGAAAAAATAACGGGAGGAAGTAGATTGACATGTCAATGTTACCCTTGATATAAATAATTATAGTTTTAATAAATTATTTTTAATATTAATTTTTTTAACAATAAAATTTTAATTGAAGAACTAAATAGTGATGTTTAAAAGGCCATTAAAGCGAATCCTTTTTAATAAATACTTATAACGTGGGCTCAATGTCCAATAGTTAATAGTTAATAAGGTGGATCTCTTTTCATCCTAAAGTAATTCACTTGAACTAACGGCTTATGGGCCTTCAAATAAACTAAAGATTGCCGGAATATTTCGTCACCCGTTTCTGCCTGCTTGCCATGTAAAATTGACTAACCATAAATTCAGCTCAACATGTAAGATTTGCTTGTTTGTTTGTTTCAGTGAAAAACACCTATTAGTGCAAAATATTTTTCTCTAAAATATTTTCTTGAAATTAATATGTGTTTAGCTTCTTTTATAAAAATATGATGGAAAACTTTTCCAATGCTTGACTTACGAGTATCATGTAATATATAATCGTACTAATTAATTAATATCAACATATTAATATAAAAAAATATATAAAATAAAAAGGAAAATCAAATAAAATTTATTATTACTTTTTATTTATTTCTCTTGATAAAGGAAAATTGAGAAGGAAAAAAAAAATGAAACAATATGAAACAAAGCACGGAGGGAAACGAACCAAGCAAGGGATGCGGGTCGGTTCATTGGTAGGACTGTGAACTTTGGGCGAGGTTTGGGTTAAGTCGACCTGGTGGAGGCACTTGGAATGGAAGGTTATTGAACTTGATTCTTCCTGATCTTGAGTTTGTGAAACACTCGCATTTATGGTCATATCATTAGATCAAAGGATGAAGCTCGATTCCATTTGGATAGACGTCAAAATTTTCAAACCCTAATCACAATTCTTTTGTTTGTATAAATGCTTGCACCAAAGGTTTCTAATGAAAATTAAATGGATCAAGTGATTTAGGTCTAACTAAAGTTGATTATGATCGATACTCAAAAAATATCAAAGAAAAGAAATCGATTTTTCAAGTTTAAATGGGATAAACATGGCCCAAACGGTGGGGCTATTAGCTAAAGGAACAAGTTCTACATGTGTTCTAAGGAAACATCTTTTTACTGCACCAGATAAATTTTGACTTAACTTTTCGGAAAGCGCGGATCCAACCAGTGTCTCTTCTCTATTCGTGCATGAGATGTGCCACTTAGCTATGGCCGATTATTAGTCTTGATTTGATGCATGCCATATTTCACTTAGTTTTGTTGGGCTGATTTAGACCCAAATTTAAATTTTATGCCGATTTTCTTGGGTTCTTAGAAAATTAATTTTGCGCAGCATACAATAAATGAGTTCGATATGCATATTTGAAAATAAATCTTCAAAATTAAATCAATTTGATAGAATTTTAAATCTCGAATATTAGTTCTTCATGGTTTCTTTTTCAACAGAATTGATATTTACATAAAACGATCGATTGCCAAATATTATTTCAACAATTATAATTTTTTTTTTTTCTTTTTGAGGGGGTGGGGGGTTGGGAATCCGAAAATTCAAACATTGTTAAGTCATGAATACGTATTTCAACCCTAAAAGTTATTTTTGACCACACGAAATAATGTTCATCCTGAAACACTACTTTTTCGTCTTAAAGAAATGTTTTTATTTTATTCTTGATATTTTTAAAAAAAAATTTGGCTTCTTTTTCACTTGACAAGCAAAAGTTTCGAAGGAGTTGGATATTTAATATTTTTCAATCTTAAAATGTAAGAGCAAAAATTTAAGTCTAGAAAATTCCTAGTTGAGATCTAAATTATGGTTTTGATTTCACGGCTGATTCTACATTTTACCACAAGCAGAAAAATTAACAGGTCATAGTTAAGGTTTCACCAACATGTATGCTCAATAACACAAAAAGCTGTTCCATAAGAGGTTCCATTCAGGGGTTTCTGACCTGCCACCGCAACTTGCCTTGATCCCGGTCCAAGCTCCTGCCGACAAGGACACATCTTAACTTAATTGACACCCATCAAGTGGGAGAAAGAGAGTTGTTCCACTTCTTGAATGCAGTCCCCAAGTCGTCAACATTTTCATGCAAAATTCAGTTTACACATATTCGTTTTCCCACAGAATACGTTAATACTCGTACAATTTAATAGCAGCAACAATTACAAGTTTTTAGATATCATATCAATATCTTAAAAAAAAAATTATTTTATTTATGAAAGTGTATATTTTATCCTCAAATTTCTTCATAAAAGTTCTTTAATAATTTTTTAAAGTTTTTGTGAATCTTATCAATACATTTTTAACAATAAAAACTCAAGGAAAAAAAATAAATAAAAAATAGGAATTGTTCCTCCGACAAGAGATGTTCCCTTGCCAAGGAACGTCCTACAATGAATGAAACATTGCTTTATGCCTTGAAAATCGCTCAAGAAACAAGCAATGTCTATGGCCCAAGACTATATGTGTATTTTTAAGAGACTTATGTCCTTAGATACCACATTGATATCTCAAAAAAAATCTCTTCTTTAAGAAAATCTGTACTTTATTTCCAAATTCCTTTTCAAATGTTTCGTAATATTTTTTTAAAAGCTCCTATTGATATATTTTTAATCAATAAAAATTAAAAGAATAAAAAAAGAAAATGGGTTTCTTTGAGAAGGAACATTCCTTACCTAAAAAGGCCACATCATAACATGTCATTGCTCAAGGAATATCATTGTTTAAAATTTAAATTATTGAATTTACACTTTTATTCAATGAATTCATTAATTTAAATTTACAATAATATAAATCAATAAAAAAATGAAGGACGGAATCGGTTTTATAAAAATTAAGTATAAGACTGTGGAAAAATCCAAAATTACTAGTCTAATGAAATATAAATCAATTAACCTCTAAAAAGGAAGGAAAAAAAAAAAAGGGTCCAAGTCCAAATCCATACGAAGGCTACTGTTGTTGCACCATCGAAGATAGTAATATTTATAGTCAACGTTCATAATCCCTTATTATATAACCTCGGTAATATCTGTGCAATGCGCGGTTAGAATATTCAATATATATATTTTTTTTTTATTTTGAGCAAAGTTAAATACTGTTATTTAATAAAATAACGTTACAATATATTATACCATTACGGAATACTTGATAGCTTCTAATGATGAAGTAGTATGCTGTTCAGAAAGAGTTAATGATCTTTTAGTTTTATGGGTAAAGAGTAGCATTGTTTGGCATTACATTAGTGGATTTTTTTATATTCTCATCTTTTTTATATTTTACAAAATCATCAATATAACTAGCTATTTTACACACATTTAATCAACTTTAAATTTAAATTATTGAATAAACTATAAATTTAATAATTTAAATTTAAAAACATAAAAACAGATAATAAAATAATTTTCAGAAAATGTTACGCTATGCAAAGAGTGTTTTTCGAAATCATGTAGAGTATTTTTTGAAATCATGTATATATATAAATAGGGAAAGTTTTATGGTTGCAATTATCATTTTAATAAAACTAACTAATCATGTCTTTCATTCTATTATATCTTTCATTTATTTGAAATGATAACTCATTCAATAGTTTAAATTTAAAATAATATAAATCAAAGGTTAGATAATTTTATCTTTTTAAATATAAATTATTAAATTTATAATTTTTTTAATATTTTAATTTAAAAAAATATAAATTAAAAATAAAAAAGATAACAATACCCATCCCATAAAAAATAAAAAGAGAACAGTTGAAAAATCCATATATAAGGTATACTTTATCACTAGATATATAAAGAAAATTAATCAACACAAGAATTTCGAGTAAAAATACTATATTTAGAAAAAAAAATTTAAACGATCTCAACAATTAGTTTATAAATAGAGGGGTAAATCCGTTAAGTAAGGATAACATCAATAGTTTTTCAAAACACCACCCGTATGATGTAATTCTTGATCAATCTTTTCTCGTACTCGAGATCTTGCTCCTAAATTTTTTTTTTTTTTCCAGTATTGCTTTCACGATGCTAGTCCCTTATAAGTTGTAATCACCCGGGGGTAATTACAAAAGAAAAGAAAAAGAAAAAACCGATAGTTTACGTGAAGAGACCGGGACGAGATAAAACAAACAGAATGCCGATAGAGATAAACCTTGCACTCCTCGTCTTCCACGTTGGATGTTTCCCATGTTGTCACTAGACACATTACTGTTAATCTCTAGAAACATTTTCATCTCCAAAAGTAGAACCAAAAAACTAGAAGGGCCTTGTTTAAATTTAAGTCAAGTATCCGAATATTATAAATTGACTTATGGTATGTCATGTATGAATAAAACAAGCCATGCAATAGTAATAACTCGTTGATTCATACAACAGTTCAAACGAACAGTTGATACACAGCATAGCAAATCTGAGACAGACGTTTCAAATCATTATTCCTAAGCGTCATGATCCCAGAATACATCGTCCCACGAAAACCACTCTCACAGTCACCAGCCCCGCGGCCAACAACGTTCGAGTAATTCCCCAACTCCGAGAAAGTCTCCGAATTCAAATCATTGTATGCCCTCTCAACAGCCGAGATCGCCTTGCTGTAGTGCCCTGTGCAAGCATGGAGCTTGTCGAGCAAAGAAGTGTGGTTTGTGATTCGAGGGCTTGAGATTAGGCGAGAGATGTGGTCACGCGTGTTGGAGGCGTTGGTGTAGGTAAGACCGAAGGAGACGTAAGCGAGGAAGTAGGCGTCGGCGTTCGGGGTACGTGGGTCGGAATAGAGTGCCTTGACGCAGTATGCGTAGTTAGGGGTTTGTTTGCACACTTTGGAGACGATTTCGGTTGCGGAAAATGAAGGGTTTGGGGTGGTGGTGAGGAAGATGATGAGGAAGGAAAGGATGAAGAGATGGTGGGGATTGGGAATATGAAATGGTGGTGCCATTCGGGATTATTGTTTTCGTTTGTGTGTTTGGAATTTTTGGATGTTGTGTGTGCTGTGCAGGGTTACTACTAGCGTGTCATTTTATAGGACGGAAAGTGACGGTATGTACAAGATAGTTCAAGAGGCAGTGTGCCACGTTGTAGATATGAATTTAGGTAAGGGACATTTAATGGTCACGGAAGTTGGTAGAGTTTTTTTCTTTTGCAAATTATTGAAGAATTATTTGTACAATGCCTAACATTAAAGATCGGAAAAATCATATCTGTTCGCTAAAGCACATATAGAGTTTAACGGAGTAAACGCTGATCTGTTTATAATATGGATCAATTTTAAGTTTTTTTTTTCATCATACTTATTTAAAAGAAAAAAGAAATGATCGTGCTTGCATTAAGTTGTAAATGAGTTTGATTCAAATCTAATTAAGTTTGTGATTGAGCTTGAGTTTAAGGGTGTCAATAACATAAGCTTACTCTTACAAGCTTCTCAAATTTGACTAAAGATTTACTCAAATTCCATTCTACTATAATTGAGTCAAGTTCATGCTCGAGTTTAAATCATTTGAGTAGCTTAATAAATTGAGCTTAAGTTATGTGATACCCGGCTCGATAAATTCATAAACTTAATTAAACTTAAGTTGAATTTAAATATTAATTGAGTTTATATCGAGTTTTAGCCTAGTTCGAATATTATTATTTTATTTAAATTTATAATGTTTTTTAAGATTATGAGTGTAAACTAAATTAATCTAGTCAAGCTGAAGTTTATTAAGTATTATTTCAAACTGAGCTCAAGGTTCATAAATTCAAGCTTGATCAAGTTCGAACTTCAAATTTTTTCATTCAATTCGACTTCAAGATTATCACTACATCATTTTGACTTGACTTGACTCATTTACAGTTTTACTCGAATTCAATTTAAAATGATATTCAAGGAGATAGAGCTAGTTTGACTGAATTTGTTTAGACTTGGGGGGAAGAAGGATGTACTCATTCCAATTAAGATTTAGATAAATTGTAATTTAAGTCAAAAAACTATTAGCACCCAAAATATAATTTTCCCTCTAAAACTTCTAAAAAAATACACTATTATCTCTCCATATCACTATTAAAGAGCAAAAAAGGTTGCTCTTTTTAGAAGACTTTAGCGGCAACTTAGAGACATTAACAACATTTCGGAGAAGTAACTTAGTTTTGGTTAGGTGAAACTATATTTTTAAAAGTTCGAAATGTATTCATGTCTTATCAATAGGGAATGTTATACAATTATTTCTTAAATATATAAGGTCAAACTGACTTAATATCAATTTCCAATTAAAATTGACTAAAGCTTAAAGAAATGTACTATTATCTATCTATACCACTACTAAAGATTCTTCAAAGCTCTTATTAGAAGGCTTTAGCAACAGCTTGGGAACATTAACATGGTTTGGGAAGGTAATTTAGTTTTGGTAAGATGAAAATATATTTTTAAGTTTGAAATTTATTCACATCTCATCAATAGGGATTGTTATACAATTATTCCTTAAATATATAAGGTCAAACTCAACTTAATATCAATTTATACTTAACCTCAACCAAAGCTTAACAGGTTTTCAAGCAATCATATAAGATAAATTTTCATCTCAATATGATAAACCAAATGAAAAATCAATGCAATTAGTTTGTAAACATACGTAGTTAAGTTACACCATTCTAATATAAACCAAACGTTATTTATATTGGTTTACAGCTTATATGATGGTGATTAACTCTTCAAATTATACGTATAAACATTTTGAATATCATGTAAAGCACATATTGCATCACTTTTTTTCCATTTGACAATGCATGGTTAGATTTGAAAACAGTATTTCACCCTTGTAGTTTCATTTAATATAATAGTAACATCGAACATACTCGTATAGTTTACTTTAAAAGTATTGATCTAGCAAAAGAAGGATCATTATTATTTTATCAAACTCAAGATTTTCATGGCTCATATTACTCATTAGGAATTCTCTTCTTTGAGATCATGACACAAGATTAACTTTCTATATCTCTTTATCTTTGTGCTAAAAGAAAGTTAATTCATTAAAGAAAAATTTAACCAGCGTTTAGTACATTAAAAGCCACATTACTTAAAAGAGAAAAAAGAAAAAAAAAAAAGAAGAGGAAAAGCTATCGAAATGTAAAAGATTTAGTTGGATAAACTTATGGAGTATGAATGGATGGTTACACCATTGTTCCATAAGATATGTGCTTCTCCTAGTAAATGAAGCCATCTAATTTACTACTGAGTTTTTTATTAAGAAAAGCGAAGTACGGTCTATGGTCTTTATCTAACCAAAATAAGATGTCACTAATCAAAGCTTGTGACAATACCTCTTAGTTAAGTGAAATCCTACAAGGAATGTGAGATGTCATGATGTTAGTTTTTTTTTTAAGTTATGATAGTAAATACTTTTTCAATACAGTGTTACAACTTTTGGGTTAAGTGATTAAAATGAGTCTATCGAAATTTGTTAATTTAGTTATTCACTACTTGTAACTTGAGATGTTACAAATCTACAAATGATATCATAGTCGACCCCTTGCCAATAGGTAGAAGTCTAGCTTCGCTTTAGAAAAGAGATCTAAAGAAGGCAGGTAGTAATACTAAATAACTTATAAGTGAATGGTGGCTTGAATCATATATAGAAAAAATAGAAAAGATCTAGACCTAATTTTAAGATCTCAAAATGAGGATGTCAAACATTTAAGGGGTAGAGATTGTGATATCCCATAATTTAGTATCCCACATGGAATGAAAGAGGTTATAGTATTAGTTTATAAAGTCATAATGATAAATTCTAATATTATCAAACCCGAACTGGAAGGTTAACTTGGGAATGAAAAAGGATTAAGAGTTGAAAGAGTCAATCGAGATCGAATCAAGACCAAATCGTGGTCAATAAAAATATTATAATATAATTTATATTTATTTATAAAGTAATAAAAATTAACTACATCCATGGAAATTGAAAATTAAAAGCATTTTATAGTTTATTTTTCATTTTTATTTGATATACATTTATTTTTTTAGTAAATTGATGTATTTTCTACAAAATTAAGAGCATATTATAATGATAGGCTCATTTGTATTTGTTAGCTTGATTTATTCATTACTTTTGTCTTAAGGTTTTACACTGCTATGCTTTATAATGTACACCATTGGTTTTTCCACTATCGTAGAAGGACTTGAATATAAGTAGTGCATCAATTTCTCTATCATCATCATGTAAGGACTAGAATACAAGTAGTGCATTAGTTTCTCCACCATCATATAAGGACTAGAATACAAGTAACACATCACTTTCTCTACTATCATGTAAGCACTAAAGTATAGGTAACGTATCAAACTCCATAATAACTCTTCCAATCTTCATCTCTATGACCAAAATGCAATCCTAAAAGAATACTTCACACTTCAAGGATTTTGAGTCAATGGAAAAACACTATGAACTTCTTCCTACTACCATTGCTCCCTTTCCATATTTAGCTATTACACTAACACTACCTGTCTTTGTGCTTTTGATCCATGACGCATCAATATTGATCTTTATTATACCTTCTTCTAGTGGCTTCCATGGCATTTTAGTTGCCCCATAAATGAGTTACAACAAGGTGAGATCTTTTCCCTAAAGCTCTCATCCATTGTAGCTACCAATGAATCTTTGCACCATCTAATTTAAGTCAAGGCTTAAACAATTATATACCAAGTGCACCTCTCAAATCATATATATGTCTTAGCAAGGAAACCTTAGGTTCAAGCTCTGCTCTTGCCATATTGCCATACCATTAGATTCTGCCATTGCTACCATAAATTCAACCACTTTAAAATACAATCAACTTCTTTTCTTTTTTTTATTGAATGTAAATTTTGAACTCTTAAACCAAAAAATTCTTATCCAATCACACAAGAATAAGGTTTCCTCTATAGACTTCACTTCACCGCATATTAGACAATTAAGGGTTAGGGTACATTTTTTGAGGTAAAGATTCATAAAAGTTGGATATGTATTATATAAGATATACCAAAAATGCTTGACTTTTGCCATTGCTTTTATATTCCAAATCTTCATTTTTAAGTCAAGCCAATACTAAAGATGATGGTTTGGATAGAGTGACTATCTTGGAGTTAATGAAATGATAAATGGATCTTACTGAGTAGTTGGCATTTCTTTCCTACTGCTAAGGATGATGGTTTTCTATGCACTATTAGACTATGCTTTATTAATTCTTATTTAATTCAAACAAGTTATTGCTCTTTGATTTAATCATGTATATTTTGATCTTATAAATTCTAAATGAATTAATGCACAACTTGACATACAAGATATATAGGTAGTTATTTAAAAGAGGTAATCTATTTACCATCCATTTCTCAAAATTATACTACTTCATTAGAATCTCCAATAATTCACCATAGGTTCTCCTTAAGATCTCTTATTTAAATCTTCCATTAAGGCATGTGGATACTATAGTTAAATACTATGTATAATCATGGGTATTAACTTGATTTATAACATGAATCTCTCGTTGAGATTGTTTAAGTAATATAGCATCCAGGAATTAGCACTCTACATTACCATAATTCCACCTCTCTAATTAATTAACTTCTTACAAATAAAGCACTCATAAGACATCTTATGTTACAACAAATTAATTCAAGGCAAATTTATCATAGTTTCAAGCAACAATAGTAGTAGCATATTCGGTTGTTGTTCATTTGCAATTTCTTTGATAGCATTGGTACATTAGGGAAATTAGCACCTTTGATATTTCTAAGGTAAAATTTATGTCAACTTAGTCATCTAGAACTAGGCCATTTCAAGACAATAAGGTAGTGACAACTTTGAACCATAAAATACTGAAGCCATTAGTTATTAGCCTTTTGGCATCCATGGCAATATGGTGTTGTGAATATTAGGTCACAATAGTTGCCATGGTGATGCCACAATTCTAAAAGAGCAAGAGCATTGTCCTATTTCTCTTTAAGCAATGGGTTGCTAACAATGGGTTAAGTATGAACATCTATGGTAACTTGACAACAATTTCTTTGATAGATTTGCAAGTCTATTCTTGGTTTTTGAATATGTTCTTAAGGATTTAAGCTATCCCCTAAAGGTTTTTAGGAATGACAATGCTTTACTCTTTTAGAGTTTCCAATCTTAATCTAATCCTAAGGATGACTGCTAGCCCATTATCTTTTGTCACTTCCATTTCTATAGTTGTTACCTTATTTATTGGTAGCAAGGCATTGTCTAACATCAAAATCTTACTTAAGTTTATGATTACTCTTACACAATTATTTTAGAGGGAATATAGTATGATGAAACTAGGAATTCATCCATCAAATGGTCAAGTTAGGATGGAAATCTTTTACATTGAAAAGGACCTTTCACTTAACATTTTTGGTGGCCCTTTTGAATCAAGAGAGTTGCTTGTGGTTGCTTTTGGGGGGTTGCTTGTGGCTATGAAAGTAATTTAAGGAAGAGAGAGGATGTTTTAGCTTGAGGAGAATCACTTATATTGTTATGTGAGGGCAACTAAGGCTATAGATGATTGATCATAATCTAAAAGTAAGGATTTTCTTCCAATATTTAAATTTACCTCCTTCTTTTCCTTCTATATGATAGATTGGTCTTAAATGCAAGTATAGCTCTATTAGTGTTGATCATCATCCTCAATGAAGATTTAGGCTAAGGATGCAATCGAAGTAGGTTTGGTACAAGTTCTATAAGAACTGAACTCATCTTAATTCCTTATTGGTATTCTAAAAAGTCACAAGGGCTTTTTGTTAAAAACCTACAACTTACCCCCATAAGACAATATCAAACCCGATACTTATCCTCCAAATCCCGATCTATAAAATGGTATTGCCTTCAAAATAAAAAAACACATCATAATTAAGGGGTTTATGTGTCTCTACGGTCATGAGTTCATGTTAACGTTGATAGATGCAATCAAATTTGCCCTAATTTGGTTAATAATACAATACAAGGCATTTTCCATTCATATCCTATAACTTACATGTTTGGACTAGAGGGCAAAATGTATATCTTCACCTTTGGACTCTCAGAATGCCAAAACATACAAGTTGACTACTCCTCTTGTAGAAACACTCTGATTTTGATCAAAGTGCATGCATCATACCAATTATGGGTTTGGCCGACTTTCCTATAGAAAATTCTAATAAAAATTGATAATATGTATTAACAAAATATTGAAATGATGAAAATAATTTTTCTATAGAAAATTCTAATATGGGATATTCTATTTGGAATTTTGAATGCGTGTAGCTAGAGGCTTAACTGAAGGCTTCACTATGTAACATATGTATAAACATGATATAAAAAAAATGAAAATAATTTATATACAGAGTAATAACAATATGGTTTTTTATTATTTTATCATTTTTTGTTAGAATAGCTTTTTATCGAGGATTTTAACCCAACTCTAAACCTTATCAGGTTTTAATTCTTATCCTAAAAGTGGGTCCTAAACCCTATAAGTTCAAACTCTATAAAAATTTTATTGGATTGAATGAATCGAGTATCCTATAATGACCAGTCCGATTATATTTCTAATTTGAACATCCTTTCTCCACTTAAGCTTCCTAATCACCTACGATTGCCTATATTTAGAAAGTGTCTTATATGATTTTTATGATAGCTATTAATAGAACCTAATAGAGTTAAAATTTAGAAACTTGCAGTCCAATATAACTATTATTCACATAAAGATGGTTTAGGGAAATAAATGTACATTCGTGAATTTTTTGAATTACCAAAGATCACATACTTTGAATTTGAAGTTTATCTTTTAGGTTTATAGTGCAATCATTCCTTAAAAATATATTCATTAATTACTTGATAGAGTCTAACAATATATTTATATAGTATTAAAGGATAAGAAAAATGTTAAATATCAATAAAACTTATTTCATTTTTTATTTTATATTACCAACATTCTTCTACATCGTATTATGAAGATATAGGAAATTTCATATTTCGTTAACTATACCATTATGATCAACAAAATATTAATGCTAATGACTACTTTAATACATTTTCCATAAGATCAGTTCATATTCAATTTCTTTAGGTTGCTGATTAATCAATTGATATATATATATATATATATTTATGTATGTATGTATGTACGTATATATATTTGGTTGACGGAGACACGGTAATCCATGGCAAGTGGCAACACCCACATATTTAATTAAAGGAACCAGACCGTTATTGTTCCGATAAATTATTAAATCGATCTCCGTAGACGTCGCTTGCCCAACAATTACACCACGTTGAAACATCGATGTGCTTTTCTTTTTTTCGGCGGCATTTATGATTCATCACTGATCGTCTTTACTACATTTGGTAAGAGTATTTATAATCAGATATGATTTATCCTGTCTCCCCCCATTAATTATATGGAAGAAAAAAATAAAATTTATAAGTATGATGTCAGTTGATATACAGCTGTCCGAGATCATCGCCATAACAAAATCAATCACTGTTGTAACTGAAAATAAACATGAGACGATGTGCGTTTTGCTTCAAGGGTAAATAAAAGATATTTATTTAAATGGTATAAATCGAGAATAAACATTAGATTATATGTGGCGTATAAATGTTTACTCAGTGTTATATGTGAATGTCTATTTTACATGCTTTATCTATTAGTATATAACGAGAAACATACATCATCAGAACGTGCCAAATTTGCCATCACGTTTATAGCCTATTTGTATATGTCTTCACATGTTATCATTGTTTATAGGAAAAGTACAAAAAAAAAAAATTATAAAAACCCTTCACTTGTGCATGTTTTTCATTTTAATTTTTAATGTTTCAAAAATTTTATTTTTGATTTCAGCATTTTAAACTTTTGCAAAAAAAGAAGTCACTGCATCCATTTCTATTGACTTTTCCAATACCAAGGACACATGGCAGCACACCATTGGTCTGTGTGTAATTTTTTAAATAAAAAACAATATAACACTTCAAAAAATATATATAAAAATTCATAAAAGTGAAAAAAATTACAAAATTAAGAAAACATCTATGTAATATATTATATATATTTATATAAACATTTATATATTAATAATATAATAATCAAAATTACAAAAAAAAAAATAAAGCAAAACATTTCAAAAATTAAAATTCGACCATCAAATGGCAAAAGGTGGTCGGTAGCCTTCCAACAAGGGAGAGGTTTTTTCACTTGATACCTCCTTGAAGGCCGCCAATTATCCCTTACCATTAAGTGGTCAAATTTTGACCTAAGTGATGAAGTGGGTCATACAATTCGTAGACGGTTTAAGATAGTTGCTAACCCAAGGAAAGGTAAGGTAAGGAAGAAAAATTAGGGTAGTCATGCCCACTTCTCCAAGATTAGCCAAAATTTAGCCACTTCGAGCAAAAGGTAGTTAGTCACCATTTTTAAGGGGTTACGGGACCGCTCTTCCTCCTAAGTGACCTTTGGCGACTCCCTTTCTTGAGTAGTTGGATTTCTTTTTATATTTTTTATTTTCATTTTTCAAATATATATGTATCATACAAGTGTATAGATATTATGGTATAATTCTTAATTTTTGCATTTATTTTATTTTTCTACTTTTTGATTTTTTTATTAATTTTCACTATTACTAATATTTTTCTATATTTTTTATTATTTTTTCCTATTTTAATATTTTATTTAATTAAAAATTATATGCATATTAATCTAATGATATTATATATCCTCACTAACGAAAAAGTTAACAGAACCTAATAGAAGGATTTCTTTTTACAAAAATTTGAAACTTTGAGCACGAAATCTTTATAACATTAAAAATTGAAATAGAAAAATAGATAAATATTAAAAATATATATATATTATACTTTCCCCTTATTCATATATGGAGCTAATAATATCCTCTTTATGTACCATATATCCTACTAGTGTATTTTTACTCAACCTCACTTAAAATGTACACTTGAAAATAAACATAAATTCTCTCTCCGTTATAATGATCCCATTAAAGAAGATTGCAAATTGTCCAAATCAATGCATCAACTGGACAAGATTCATACATTCAAATAATTTGATTAAACCCTAAGACTGTAAGTCACGTCCCACAGATTACGATTAATATCCAACATTAACATTCAACTCGACAAGGTTTATATGTAAGAGGTGCAAGTGTTGGTGCAGGTCAAGCTTATCTTCTATTTCTAATCAATATTTTCATATGGGTTCTCTTCGACATTATGCACGAATAATCTTTAAATACACATTTTATTTTTTATCATTTAGTTTATATATAGCAGGATGTAATAAGAAGGATATGTAGCTCATAAATCGTATATTCCTTGCAATTTCATTTCATCCAAAGCTAAGAGGCGCTTTTACTCTTTTATTTTTTCTCCCCCTTATATATATATATATATATATATATATATATTATAATGCTCTCATAATACTAACAGCCATATAATGAATCTAAATCGATATGAAGAATAATGAAATAGCAACTTAAGAAAAAAAGTGAAAATATGCCAATTACGAAGTAAACAGAAGAACGGTCGTATATAGACGTGCATTAAAATTTAATCGCATCAGCTATATTTTAATTTTTACGTAAGTTGGATGGTCCATACCAAAATTTTATCAAGACCAAATAATTTTAAATCTTATATAATAGTACTATTGTATCAAATAAATCATCTATATTCATGATCATAAAACACACAAAAACATAAAATGAGAAACCTTATTTGATTGAATGAATTTTGAAACCAACGCATAAAATAATAATATATTTATCTCTACCAACTACCCTAAATTAAAATACTTGAAATTGCAATATCATTAAACAAGAGCTCAACAATGAGTGTTACAATTTGCCTATTAGCCTAGCTCTTCAACAAACATGACAAATAAATAAAGATCAATAATGCAAAGAAGTTAAAGGAAAGGCAAGAAAAGTGAAGAGACCGTGTTGCTCATTCATTTCATACAATAAATAGACACCTTGCAAAATCTATTTTATTTCCTCATTAATTATTATGTACTTATAAGGATTTTTTTATGTAAAATGCTTCTTAGTGTCCATAGAGACTTATTAAAGGGTATAAGAAAGAGATTTTCTCCTCACATTTCCATATACTGATTTTATGTAAAATGTATAATCAACCTATACTTGACATGATTAATAAATTAATCAAATTTGCTTAGACTCATTTTATAAATGTATCTACGTTTGGGTTTAACATTTAAACCCAATTACAAACCAATCCAATGAACAAATCTTATATACATGTCCAAATTTGAACCATGAACCCATTTAAGATCAATATTTTGAATATTTATAGTTTCATTTTGTAACCTATTATCTTCAATCTCTTTCTTAGTAACCAACACCTCTCTCCCTCTCTCTTTCTCTCATCACCCACTACTATCCCCACATCACCGCTCTCCCAATTACTATCATTCTTTCTTTGACGAGTCCTTGTCCATCTTGACTTTAATTCTATAAGAATAATACTTTTAAATTTTTATTTCCTTCTATGATCTAATTTGCTAAGTTTTTAAAGAAGAAAAGGCATAATACAAAACATTCCTTTTTCTATATACATTCATCTAAAAATACCTTAATAATCCCAATCTCATTAGTAAAATCACTTGATATTTTTAGTAAAAATCAAACTGAATGTATTAATCAGTTTTCATTTAAGTTAATCATGTGATGTTGTAATGGCACCAAAGCTAAAGGTTAGAGGATCCTAGAAGAGTTAAGGAATGGACCTAGTAATTAAATGAGTGCAGATCATAAGTCGATTAAGAAGTGAACTATTAAGTTAGAAGTTGCAAAATTTGTGTGTTAAAGGTTGAGTTGTTGTTGTTAAAGGTTCCTATACTATTGGTAGATGTTATTCCAGTTGTCTTTTTACTTAGTTTCTAAATAACTTACCTTTCTTAATTTTACTCCTTCAATTAATTCCCTTATGTTGTCTGTTGTTTGCTAATCTTTTCTTTTAGTATGCATACTAAACATATCACTAGTCCAGGTTCTTCTTCATCCGGTGGACGAGACACCCTACGAGATGCTTTTCCTTATAGGCCACCATGCCCGAAAGGCGTTAGGGTGCAAATTGGTTCAAGTCCTCAAAGAGATATTAGACATTAGGGAGATCAGCCTAAACGAATTCAAGCCCTTGACATTACTACTATGTTGCTTAAGGCTATAAACTATCTGATAAGAGTGTTTGCTCAATAGATTGCCCCTAAATTAAGAGTCATCAGCTCGGATAAGTTTGCTTAACAAGTCAATGACTTTAACCCCAGGGGTAAGGACTTTTTGGCTACTAATAAGTAGATGGAAGATTTAGAGAGTACCTTCGCTACCTGCCATGTGCCTAATAAGAGGAAGGTTGATTATGTTGCATATAAGCTTAAGGGGGTCATTGCTACTTGGTGGGCTAGTGAGCCTAGGAAAATAAAGGGGTCACTTACTTGGTAAGAGCTCAAGAACTTGCTTTATGCTAAGTTTTTCCCTATTAGTATGGAGTACCATTTGTATGATGCTTATTTTACCTGTCGATAGGGTTGTAGGTCAATTGAGTAATATGAGGCTAAGATGAGCCGTTTGTTCAGATTTTTACCACTAACTATGAGAGCAAATGATAGGGCTAGAGCCCGTAGATTCTTGGCTAGTTTGGAGCTAAAGTTGCATAGTACAATTAATGTGCTCCAACTAGAGACTTATGTAGAGAATGTTATGAAAGAAAAGCATATGGAAAGCAATTTGAAGAAAAAGAAGGATATCCTAGTAGCTTGATCAAGTTCTGTGACCGAAAAAAGGCTTGCTTCTAAAGATATAGTTCAAGGAAGTCAAAAGAAGCCTCAGATGATGACTAAAGTGATAAGTCAAGCACTCCCTCCTATTCATATTAGAGCCCTACCCCTAGCTCCTTTAGCACAGATACCTTTAGTTGTTAAGTGCTCCAGATGTTATGGACCACATGAGTTAGGGTCTTACAAATGGTGAAAGGATGCTTGCTTTTCTTGTAAGAAGACTGCTTACTTTAGTAGAAAATACACCAATAAGTTTGTGTCACTCTCTTTCAGTCATATTTATACCTAAAGGGGACATCTTGCTATAGATTGTATTAAGAGACCCGTAAGGGCTTAGGCCAGAGTAAGGTAGCTAACTGCTAGACCTCCAACTAAAGCTTAGATCGGGTAGCAGTAGGTCGAAGGATTGAGGTAGAGGGCCCCAACGAAGGTGTTTGCACTTCACCAATAATACCAAGATCTACTTGATGAGGACACTGCTGCAAGTACGCTACTTGTTCACTCCTGCAATGGCTATACTTTATTTGATACTAGTGTCACAAATTCTTGTATCTTTGAAATGTTTATGTATGCTTATGGTTTGTTTCCTGAGTTTTTGGTTAGGTCTCCAAATGTTTGTACACCTTTAAGAATTGAGAAAGCTTTCGAGAGACTCTATAGAGGGGTCGATGTTGAGATTGAAGGTAGGGTTTTGCCAGCAAATCTTCCGGTTTTGAAAATGTCTGAGTTTAATGTGATTCTGGAAACGGATTGGCTAGCTAAATATCAAGCTATTATAGATTGTTATGGTATGGCGGTGTACTTTTCCCTAATTAATAAGAATGAGTTTAAATTTAAACTAGATGCTCAGAGACCAATTAAGCCGCCTACTTTTGAGTTATGGGAAAATGGAAGAATTGTAGCTTTGTCTTTTGAAAGTAAGAAACCCAAGAAATTGGAGTAGACCCCTATGGTAAGTGAGTTTATTAAGGTATTTCCTAATGAGTTACCAAGGTTGCCACCTAAGAAAGAGATCAAGTTCAGTATTAACTTAGTGCTTGAAATTGCTCCTATTTCAAAGCAAGTATATGGGATGGTTCCAGTTCAGTTGGTAGAGCTAAAGAAGCAGTTATAGGATTTGTAAGGAAAAAGGTTTATCAAGCAAAGTACTTCTCCTTGGGGAGCTACAATTTTTTTTGTTAAGAAGAAGAATGGCAGTTTGAGGCTTTATATTAATTATCAAGATTTAAACTGAGTTACCATTAAGAACAAGAATCCCTTTCCGAAAATCAATAACTTATTTGACCAGTTGCAAAGAGCCTAAGTGTTTTCTAAGATTGACTCGATATCTGGTTACATCAGTTGAGGGTAAAATAAGAAGACATACAAAAGTCTACCTTCAAGACAAGATGTCACGCCCCGAAGCGGCAGAGTCGTAACAGCCCCGCCGTGTAAACCATCCTAAGATAGAAGTTGGCCTTACAACCGCTATCTTAAACCTGATCTACACAAGGTGTCCACGATTAACCCACTTTGAAGTAAACATTTTATAATTTAAATAAATCATTTATCTAAGAAAGTGAGGAAATATATATATACATTATAATTCAGTTATTGCAATTAAAGTTTACAATATTTCTCCGTAATATATGTCCTAAAATAAAAACTTAGACCTTAAAAATATGTGTTTATTCTTCAATGTTTTTCCTCACTCTCCAGCATCCAGCAGTTGCTAGCTTTAGAGTAGTTGTTTGCCGCTTTTTAGCCAGCATCTGCACGACGTCTATAGAGATGTGAGCAACCACAACTCAATAAGTTATGATGGAGGACTTAAAACTATACCATACACACAACAAGGTTATCAACAAACTTATTATGTGCAATGCATGTTCAAGTAAATGCTATCGCACGACGTTGTCCGGCCCGTCGTGAGATTAGAGAAATTGCGCTCGCTCTAATCTGGGTTAAGGAGTTACCATTAATGCAACAGCTCATGACCAAACCCAGGCTTATGCAATGGAGACCTCGCTCCTCCCGCGACTACCTTCGAACCATTAACTTCACCCTCGCCGCGACCTCCTCTCCTGTCACTTAATTCGACTAAGGATGAAGAAGGGACCAATTGCAATCCCGCGCTATCCCTTTCGAAGGGGTCGGTATTTGGCTGGAGAGTCCTAAATTCCCCTAATGGGTTGCCATGTAGGTCCGATTATGATTATAGGTCGTATATTTGATTAGGTCCATATTAAGGTGATCAATCATTTCATACAAACCATACGATACAAGCCAAGACAACAGACAGAATCATGTATCACTCATAATTAAGCACATGCACACATCCAACTATCTAACAAGCGCAACCAAGCATAATCTTAAGCCTCCAAAATACAACATCACATTAATCCCAACTTACCTCGACTCATCGCTCACTCACTCGAGGTCTGATTTGCTCAAGCCATCGTCGATCATCCCTATAACACAAATGTAGTTTCGGTTTTTTCATATAACTATTATAGGTTCATTTTATACTATAACGCTTATTGTTATGTTTTATTTAGGGTTTAATATGCCTAATTATTTAGGTCTTAAGTCTTTTACAATTATTCTAGGTTTGGGGTTAGGCTCGGATTCGGTTTCCGCATTGATTTCTAAATTAGGTTCTAGTTCGATTTTTAAGTATTGTTTTTCCGAATTTACTCTTAATGTGAGAAATTTTTACATTTTTCCTCTAATTACATAAATTCAAGTTTTTTATCAGATTTATTGTACATTTTTATTATTATCATAATATCAATTTTTATTATAATATTTTCTATTTATTATATTTCCAATAATTGTGTATTATGTACATAATACACTTCTAATATTTTTTTCACTCTAATATCTATCTCCCAACATTAATTATCATTTCAAAATGTCTAAATTCATCTTAAATCAGGTTTTACATTTACTTATCCTAATTTATAAAATTAACTTACAATTTACTATTCTTCTCTATTACACATTTAATACATAATTAACCTAATAATTACATCTACCACCCTAAATACTACAAGTATCATACTCCATCAGATTTCAACATCCTAAAACACATACTTATTTACTAAATCATTAATTAACCATTTAATTACTTAATTAACCCTAAATTACCTATTTTATGCCTAAAAATTATCTAAAATTTTAGAAAATTAATTTTTGAAAACAGGCTTCATAGCTCTATTTTATATCATCTAAGTAATCTACACAAAAAATTTTGGTTCAAAACTACACTCCTAAGGTCATTTATTTCTAAACCAAAATATGCTCGGTTTTGCATGATTTCTTAAGTACCCTATATCATGAAACATATTTTCATCAAAATAATATTTTTTCTAAAAACTAAATACAAAAATATTTTAGAATAAAAAAATTCATAATTTTATAATAATATTTACTATTTTTACAAAATTACACAAAATCGGGCTGGAAATCTAACTCACCGATTTGGGTGGCTCTGACCACCGTCGGTGGCCATGGGTGTGTCAGCCCACCTAGGCGCTGCCACTACCGTGTGATGGTTGTAGCCGTCTACTCCTAGCTGCTCGTCGGGTCTGGGTTCTCCTTTGTGGCCCTAACTGCACAGTTTTCCTTTCCTTTCCTTTCCTTTCCTTTTCTTTTCTTTTTTCTTTGGTTTTTCTCTCAATTTTCATCTCTCCATAATTTTCTCTGATTTCTAACTGTCCAAATAAGTTTCTTAATTTTTCTTGCTATTTATAGGACTTTGTGGTAATTAATATGCATTAATTAGACAAAACATTGCCCCATTTTCTTAATTTTTAGCTTTTATGTTGCTTAATTCTACTTGGTTAATTTTTCTTTTTTTTTTTTCAGATTCTGACCTGTCATAACCATATTTGCATTAATCCACACCCTTTTGATTTTTTCTGATTTTTCTTAATTAATTTAATAATTTTCTTTAATTAGTTCTTATTATTTTAATACATTTTGAATATTTTAAATAATTACACGTATTTCTACATATATGAAAATTCATATATAGTACAAATAAATATTCCTAAATATTATTTATATCATTTTATGATTTTTAGTATACATATAATTTATCTCTAGCGATTTGTTAATTATCGGAATGCATTTTACGCATTTTCGATAAATAACGAGTTATATACTTAAAATTTGAAATTTTTATATTCTTTTGTTTTATTGCTTATTTTCTTAAATTCAAACTTACGGGATCATTTTACTAATATTTTTAACTTTACTTTATAATTTATACTTGATCGGATCTTTCAGCCAATCGAAACCTTGAGTGACTAATTATAGGGTTTATACAAGATATGAATACTTCGAGTTTCTTGTGATGCCTTTCGACTTAACTAACACCCCGATGACCTTCATAGATTTAATGAACTGCGTATTTAGAGACTTTTTGGATAAGTTCGTTATCATATTTATAGATGATATTTTGATTTATTTTAAGAACAGGGAAGAACATGAGAAGCACTTAAGGTTAGTTTTCGGCCAATTAAAGGAAAAGCAGTTATTTGCAAGTTCTCCAAGTGTGAGTTATGGCTTCAGCATATGGTGTTTCTGGATTATGCAATAGACAAGAATAGGATATTCGTAGATTCAACAAAGGTATAAGCAGTGGTAGTTTAGTAGAAACCAAAGTCAGTTACTGAAATTAAAAGCTTCTTAGGACTAACAAAGTATTGTTGAAGATTTATGGAAGGTTTCTCTTGAATAGCAACACTACTTACAAAACTAACTAAGCCAACAAAGGCTTTTAGAGTTTCAAGTCAGCAATCAAGTCTTATTGAAAGTTTCCCTAGTAAAGGAAGTAGCAAGGTTTAGAATGAGAAGGAAACGAACCCCTAGGTATATCGATCCTTATAAGGTGCTGGACTAAATTGGAAAGGTAGCCTATAGGTTAGCTTTACCAACAGTGTTAGAAGGGGCGCACGATGTTTTTTCCTTATATCAATGCTGCAAAATTTTGTGACTAAGTTAAATCAGGGACTAGAGGTCTTAGTGGTACCTGTAGAGCACTTGGAGTCTTTAGATTTACAACCTGATTTCACAATAAAAGAGAGACATCTTAAGGTAGTTGACAAGAAGGTTCGCTAACTAAGAAGTAAATCGATTCCTTATGTGAAAGTACAATGGGAAAACCATTCGAAACGTGAGGCTACCTGGGAATTAAAGAATGATGTGAGACAAAAGTATCCAAAGCTGTTCTCAAGCTAAGGTAAACTTTCGAGACGAAAGTTTTTTTTAAGGGGAAAGAATGAAATACTTCAGTTAAAGTAAAAATAATAATTAAGTAATAAAATTTATTTTAGTCATAACGATATAAAACATATCTTTGTAAAGAAAATTTTCAATTTATAAATTTTAGAGTAATTTTATGTTTATTAAAATTTCCTCTTATAGAATAAATATCTAAATCAAGGTTTTTGATAATATTTTTCAATAACTCTTATTATATACAATCATAAAATAGGATAAATTCATTTCACCAACAAATTATGTATTTTATTTTCTATTCACCCTCTGACTTCCTATATTTTAATCCCTTTTCTATTTTCTTATTTTTCTCCCATTTCCTTCATTTTCATTTTATTTCTATTTCTTTTTATTTTTCTCCAAATTTCTTAGAAACCTTACTCTATTTAAATTCTAGAATATTCTACCCACCCTAAACCTTACCATTTATTTCTTTTCTCTCTTCAACCGCCATTTACTTTCCATTAGACCCTACCTCCCTCACTTTCTCAAATTCTCTCCCCTGTCCAGACCCTTCCTCACCCTCTTGTCTCTCATTCCCTCACACAAATCCTACGCTCCCTTTCATTCATTACTCTCCCTCACCAATTCCCTCTCGTCTTGTCTCATCTTCACCAAACCCTATACCCCCTATTCTCTCATTCCCTCTCATCTATACTGGACCTACACCCTTCTTCACCAATTTCAAGTTAGACCATACCCCTTCTCAATTCTCTTCACCGTCTCTTACTTCCCATACAACAACGAATTCCAACCTCGTTCTGGTCACCATTCTAAGCTTCATTCCAATAAAGTTATTTATCGATAATTATCTTGAGTTTTTTATAAAACAAAGAGTAAATTCCAATTTTAGTGTTTTTTAGTAGGTCTATTATCTAGTGACAATTTCGTGTTTATCTGTTGCTCTTGTCTCGACTATATATACAACAACTCGACTCGATTACCTTTTCAATATCGTGCACATTTCATGTTATTTTTATTTTCCTCTATTATTGTAATAAGTAATTATTTTGCTAGTAATAAGGTTTCTATTATAAATTATGTTATATGCTATATTGAAGCATTATTTTATATAGAAGTTTCCTATTATAAATTATGTTACATATTGTATTATTGTATATATATATATATATATATATATATAGAGAGAGAGAGAGAGAGAGAGAGAGAGAGAGACAGAGAGAGATGTAGAGTTGGGTTATTATCTTTTATTGGATGTAAAGTTTATATTAATACTTATATTATATATGTACTATTTTAGTTATTAATTTAGTTTATGGTGATTCCCTTCTCTTATATTATTCCTTGTGTAGACACTCCATTTTTACAATAATACCCCCACCCCCACCCCCACCCCCATCAACGTGCGCGCACATGCGTTTTTTAGAATTTTTTAGAATAAGGAAAGGGGTCCTAATTTAGGAAAAAATAAAAAATTAGGAAAATACAAAAAAAGGAAAAAAAATTAGAAAAATGCAAAAAAAAAAAAGAAATTTAGAAAAAATACATAAAATAGAAAATTTTAAAAAATGATGATTTTTAAATAGTTTAAATAGAATGTGACTTTTTAATTTTGCCTTTGTCTTTTTTTAGGCCTTAAATAATAAAATAATAAAAAAGATATTAAGCTTAGGTTGGAAATTAATCAACGTAAAGCCACATATATATAAAATATAGACTAATGGCTTTATGGTACTGCATTATGATTGAACTTAGCATTAAAGCTATAGGTCTTGGTTCGAATTTTTTAAGAGGTACTTTGTGCCTTTTTTCCTTTTTTCACAACAAAGCTTGCACATGTGCAAGAGGCCATTGAGCCAAGTGTCAATGCCTGACACATAACACACCCTAACACGTGGTACATAATGGTTCAGCTACATAGCTAACATAAGGCTACGTCAACATCTGATTCTCCTCATTTCTTTCCTTTTCCATCTTGTTCCCTCTCTTTCTTACAAGCAAAACAACCTACAACCTTTACTTTACCTCCATTTCTCACCAAAATTCCATACAAGAACACACTTTCTTTTAATTCAATCTTCCACGCTTGCACCTTACATAGCCTACTATGAATTGATTCCAAAAATAAGGATGGGTTCATTTATTTGACCATTCAAATCAAGGTTGAAAAAATAGGAAAAAAAGAGGAAAATCAAGGATCAACCATTAATTCCATTTCTCCAACCTCTCTCTCTCTCTCCACCACTCATCTATAACCTAATCTCTAACAACGGCAAACCATCATTGCAATCTCAATCTTGATTAACAACAGTCAACGTAACTACCTACTCACCGTTCACCAAACCAACTATAGCGACCATCAACAATCGCCTTTTTTGTAACCACTTGACGAACACTTCTCTTGCCACGACCACTCAAACACGAACCCACTCGTAACCTAAGTGCGACTGTTAGCCGAAGCTAGAGCTCCACCACTGCTCTTCATTGGATACCACTCAAATGAGCACCGCAAGTCACTGCGTTGATGCCATTAGAGTTTTTACTAATCACTTTCTCATGAAGGTGAAGTTTCCCCATCATTTCTAAGCTTGAATCAATCTACACTGCAAAGGATAGCACATATTGGTGAAGGAGGAACTCAATCCGATCTGACCCGACCTAGTGGAACTCTTGACCCGAACCAACCTAAAGACCCATGCCATACCTAAGTCTTACCCGTATGTTGTCACATTTGGTCCGACCCTCACCTATATTTTGTTTTGGTTTTGTTTTCTTTTATTTATTTATTTATTAACTTTTCTTTGTAAATGCATTATACATCGTAAAAAAATAATAAAAAAAGGAAAGAAAAAGAAAGAAACAAAAAAAAAAAGAAGAAAAGAAAAAGAGAAAAGCATAGTTTTATTTTTTAAGATAGAAATATATTAATAATAAAAAGAATAAAAATAAATAGAAAATAAAATAATAAATAAATTAGTAAATAAATGGATTTTATCACTTAGAAAACCTTTTTCTTAATAAAAATAAAATAAAATAAACCCTTTAAAAATTAGAAAATTTTTAGAATTCTCCTAAAATAAAATCCCAATTTATGATCTTTTAGATTTTTATTAATAAACCCAAACCCACTTAAAATGTAAATTCAAGTTTCTTTCCAAATTAAAATTCACTAACCTGCTAACGTTTTAAAAAAGAATTACGTATATCTAATCTTGACTAATAAGTACGTAAGCATCTCTAGGATAATATAGAAAACGAAAAATTTAGTTTTTTCCTATTTTTTTTACCTTAAAATTACCGAGTTTAGTGAAAATAAAAACTCAATTTATTTAAATGTCAATTTTTGTTCTAAAAGATGATTTCAAGAGAAAAATCTAAATTGAAAAAGTTTATGGTACCTATAAGGGTTTAAGGAACCTAACCTCTAAGCTCGATCTTTGGCTTTTCAAAACTTTTTTTTTTTTTCAAAAAATCGGTTTTCCCATGTAAACCAATGTATAGGTTAAAACCAAATCTATTCATTTAGTTTTGACCTAAACAATATCCCAACCTTAGTCAAGTGATAACTCCAAAAACTTACAAGACTCTTTTAAAAAGCTAGTTTTCTATAAACCTTAGTTAGGTATCATTATTAAACGAATAAGATTTAGTATTGATCAGTTTAGGAAAAACTTATAAAAGCAAGGAAATATCAAGCTCGACACCTTGAATTTATTATTATTGTCATTACTATTAAATTATTTCTATTATGATTATTATTATTATGTAATATATGGTACTAATAGTGTAGTATGTCCATTTCAACTTTCAATTTCTAAAATGCTCTTATTTTACATATTTATATGAATTCTTGTTTTATTTAATAATATACATATTCTTTTTATTATATTTGTTAGTAGGTCACATATTTTAATATTCTCATTATATGTTTACTTATTATTTTTCTTCCATATATTGCACCTATACAATATGAGTAAATAAATAGTATTATATATATATATATATATATAAATTCCTATTTAGACTAATGAATCGATTCAATTAATTTTACTTAAACATTTGAACTGATAAGTTTATGTATTAACAAGTAACAAATTAATAGGTTCACAAGTAACATTTAAATAGAACTTAGTTATCGATTATCTGAAAGTTAATATATATACTTATTCTTGATTTCAAATAAATTCATATTGGTTATTAAATTCCTTCCTTGTTGAGTAGTCGAAGCTGTTTTGTACGGGGCTTATAAATTTAGAGTTTCTGTTAGATGTTGTGAAGCAATCTTAAGTATATGGTGCTTGATTATTGCTCGTGCTGGTTAGGACTTAGTAATAAAACTAGACTAAGTTATATTCAGTCTAATTAAATTTGGTTGCCAGTTATGCTTAACCCACTCACTCTAAGGACCTGCAGTGGTAAATCCCTAAAAAAGCAACTGCTAATCATATGTGAGGTTTTTTTAGTAGACTCATATACGAGATGACATAGCTAGAATATTAGGTTTCTAGACTTTGAACTCTGAGCATAAAGAACTTAAAGGAAAATTTATATTATATCCACCTTTATATATGGACAAAAATCATGATGCAGTGGGGGTTATGAGTACCCTTTTATTGATTATTAGCCTAAATCAAAGATAATAAAACTATTGTTGCTTATATTCTATTATAATTGCATAATATGCATATAAATATTTTGGGCTTAACATTCGTGTGTATTTATGCACCCATACTAAAATTCGGCTCATTCTTCATTCTTTTTCAAGAACAAGATCAAATGAGTATGTTATATTTAAGGATTCATTTTTGGATGACATCTAGGAGGAGGAAGGTATTGAGTGCCTTTATTTATGTGATTATTAGCTTGAGACAACTTATGTTTTACTGGAGTTATTTTATATTATGTTGAGAGAGTCTTACTGTTGAGGAGATAGACTTCTTTTTATTATGTTAAATTAGTTTGATTATTCTAATGTGTTTACCCACTTTTAGCACTATCTAACGATACTTATAGTTATGAGTGAGTTGACTTTCGAGTATTAATGAAGTAATATAAACTTTGAGTCATGATGTTTTAAGTAACTATTGTTATCTTCACCTACTTTGAATCTTTAAGTACTTGTAAAATGGTAATGTTATGATAACGTTTAGTAGACTTAGAAGGCTTACATAATTCTGACCAACAAGATTATGTGGCAAGTTGTAATGCCCAATTAGGTTTGAGGCATTACAATTGTAAACTGAATAATAGAACAATTATGCCATAAATTTTGGGGAATTGAAAACAACCCCTTAAACTTTAATTTAGGTGCAAATTTACCCCCTAAATTTTCAATTATTGTAAATAACTTTCTTAAAATTTGATAAATTAGTAATATAAAGGACATTTCTATTTTTAGGTAGAAAGAGTTACACTATAATCAAAATTTAAGGGACTTAAAATATACTTTGATAAATTTTGAGAATGTCTTCACACCTAGGTTAATGTTCATAGGAGTCATTTGCAACACATGGGGTAATTTGCCAATTTATTAAAGTTTAAGAAGCTGATGTACGATATTTGAAAGTTTAGGAGATGGATTCACACCTAAGTCAAAGTTTTAATGGGGCTATTTACATTTTTTCCATATATTTTTGTTTAAGTCAATCATATAGTACTTTAATTGGAATGATTGCTTAGACTTTTGAGCTTTCACTAAACTTATTTATATATTCAACTTATAAATAGAAAGTTTTCTTTGTAAGTATTAATATAGTTTTCTATGTAATTTCTATTATAAACATTATGCTAATTAAAGACAATATTCAACATATGTCTTTTAGATAGAGATTCAATAGTCATTATATATTTATTTTAAATTTTTCGTATGATAAACAGGTTCAACTTGAACACAAAACATATTAATCCAATGAGCTCAATAATGTGTTTAGGTTTTCATACACAATTCCTAAACGAGTCCAATTATGAGTTAGGGTTTTCATATACGAACCAATTTAAGTGCGAAAACAAGATAAAACTCATCAACATGAATTGCCACCCTTATTCTATTGAATCTGTAGATTTTTTTATCTTTACCTTTTTAGGTATGTTATTAGTAGCGATAGGCAAAAAAAAAAAAAGGGACTAAACTAAACTACTTCGCAGACCAAATTGAACAAATCTACAAACCAAATCAAACTAGACCCAATATAAATATATATATATTTATAATTTGGTTTAGAAAATTTTCAAACTAAAGCAAACCATTAATTTATAATTGATTTAGAAAGATAAATTGAACTAATCCATGAAATCTAACCAAACTATTTTATAAAAAATAAATAGTAATATTTCACTTGCAACTAAAGAATTTCTTTAATTGTCATACAATATTTAGAACAATTTTAGCTACATTTATTGAAATATGTATGTTTTGAATTTTCATACCATAATTTGTAGATTATATATAATTTAACTTAAAACTTATCTATATATTATTTTTATAAATATATAAATAGCTATAAATAAATATTTAAATTTATTAGTTGCTTGAATATCAACTTCATTAACCTCCAATGTAGTATCAATACTTGTTATCATTAAATAAAAATTGAATACTTTCATATGAAATTGCATTTTACACGAAAATATTTTCTTATATTTTAATGTATGGTTTAATCCTTAAACTCAACTGAACTTTTATAATTTGAAAAATATCCTAATCCGAACCATATAATTTGGTTTGAACTTATGAAAAACCAAATTACATTTTCATATTTTGGATTAGTTTTGAGGAAAAATCGAACCAATTTGAATCATACTCATCTTAATTATTAGTTAAATATATCAAAATTTGATATTCAAATTGCAAATTAGGATCCCCTATAAATCTAAGTCATGATAAATATAAGTATAATGAATATTAGTAAAATACAATATAACAGCTAAATACAATCATCACGAATTGCAAAAAACATAATTTCATATAGATTTAACTAAGATATAAAGTGTTGACATATAATTATAGGTTACAAATTAGCTAAAATAATTTAATTTTTATTATTTTTCAAATTAAATTATATGTATTAACAATATTATGTGGATTAATTTTCATGCTAACTTGCATATATTAAGATATGTGTGGTACCTTCAAACTTAAAATCTATAATAGAAAGGACGTAGGATTCATATAAGTTTTAAGGTGGATATGTATTTTAACTTATAATTATAATATTCAAGAATTTGAAATTAGTATCTTTCCATTCACATGTAATATCCAGCTCATAACTTACATGAGTATAATCCAACAGGTTATAGGATCCTATAGGCCCCTATTTCTAGCATACCTGACATAATAAAATTTTATGCGTCATCCTGTCATATTCAACGACATATATTTAAATTGAGTAGACATTGTTGATTAGTCTAAATCAATTAAATGGGGCCTGCAGGCTATTCTCCATTGGAGGGAGCAGTTCAATAACTAGGGATATACATGTTTAAACACACCCAACGTTTATTAAGCTAAGCTACCTGACATAATATGTGATGTAACGGCTTACAGATAGCTATTTTTACGCGGAAAGCGAAGTACAATTATACGGATCGTTCAAATATCATGGCATCCACCGTTTTAATAGTACGGAATTAGAACAACATATAGTAGTGAATATAATTCAAGAAAGATTTTAATAATACTATTTAATTATATATTGATTTGTCAATAAAATTTTAATTTATAAAAATATAAGTGTTAAGTTTATTAAAATTAATGTATTATTTAATAATTACATACTATTCACTAAAACACCTTATGTATTAGTACATTGATTTTCTTTTTCAATAAATTAGGTATCTCCTAAGAATAATTGGTTCAAGTAACATGTGATAAAAATAAGATTTTGATAATTAATAAAGGATACATATCGATAACATTTTAGCATAAGGTTATCATTTGTGTTTCGCAAAAACTGTTAAATATCAAAATATACTATAGTAATTAATCATATGTTACAATCAATCAATGTAGCATGACAATGCTAAGTAAATGGCATTCAATAAGAACCATGTACGGTTTTACTTCAAAACTTCTATAAACACCCTAACAACGATTACATTGTCTGAGCAAATTTTTGTGGAAGAAGCAAAGGAAAACTGGCCATGTATAGTTCTTATCAAAGGCTTTTTGAGACACTCTTTATGAAAATAAGGGGAGTGAAGTGGTTGATTTTATTGATGATAAATAACCGATGAAACAAAGGCACCCAGCTTTCATTTTGATCTTATTAACACCTGCAAGCCACGGCAGATTCATTTGAAGTTTTGTTGATAAGTTCTGAGCAAATTGACAGTGGTAACAGATATGGTTATGTATCTCATGTACTTTTAAAAATAAGAGGCAAATTCTAATTTCCGTTCTTATTACATCTATTTTTGCGATACCCTTCAGTGGAAGTGTAACATATAGAAAAGAGAAACTTATAAAATTAAAAATGGAACCCGCACATGGAAGCGTTTTCTCGCACGATATATATGAAGAGTATTATTGAAAATAGATAAAGTAGGAATACCGTATGTAATTTCCACCAAGATGATAGCTTATTCCTCTTATATGAGGTTGGTAATTTAGAATTTGGATAAGATACACTTTGACACAATACAATATGATTTTAATAGTTTAGTTTATGGAAACATTTGACGCAAGATACCAACAGGTTTGATTTATTTAAACATGATTAAATTTGTATTTGAATTCAACTCGAGTACAAAATATAAAACCTGCTATATATTTTACATATATTCTTTCATATTTATATTTTGTTACTCAAATCATCTCTTTTTAAGTTGAAAATCTCAAATAAAGATATTAGATACTTTTAGCTATATATTATTCTTCTATATTATAGTTTAAATGAGTAAAAAATTATGAATACATATATATATTCTTTTACTATTTCTAAAAATCCGATACATAATGTGATAAATTTCAAAACTAATACTAATCGTAATATTAATATCTATTTAAGTTATGATTCTATTTAATTTAGTAATATTATGTAATTTAAATTTAGTAATATTGTATACTTTTCTTACAATATTGTAGTTTAAATAGATAAAAAATTACGAACTCGTATGCAAATTTTTTGCCTAACTCTCTTGAAAATATGACAAATAATGTAACAAATTCTAAAATCAACACTAGTAACAATATTAATATCCATTTAATCAATGGTTCAACTTGATTTAGTAATATTATATAACTTAAATTTTTGAATTTTTTATATTTAGTAAGATTTTTTCTTTATTAAAACTTTTGTTTGAGTTGTAATTTTATATTATGTATGACCATAATATTATCATCGTTGTTTTCTCATTATATCTATAAATATTTTATAGATTTAATTATAACTCTAATCGATAAAGGATATTAAATTTAAGATAAATAAGATATCACGGGATAATATGAATTATCAATTCTAAGGTAAACTGGTCTTATCCGAACACGAGACACATTAGGTCACAAGTTTGGATTCGTGTCATGTGTTTAAGTTTTTTGGACATAAAGTTGTTTAGACGCGAAAGCAAAACGTGATATAACAACACGAATCACCAGCCCTAGTCGTATTGTCCTTATGCTAGCGTTAGACCCAATAGTGCCCAAAAACTAGAGAATGGCAATGGTGGATATCTCTTTAAGCTTCTTTAATGGAGAAAAATTGTATTGAATTTATGTTTTCTAGAAAAGCTAGATCCAGTTACCCAGGTCTCTCTTATACAATTAGATCCCATACATCTATTAGTTAGGCCATCTTCAATATCGATACTTTGACTTAACTTTTGAGAAATGAGAACTTTGTGTAATGGTGAAGGTTTCTTAAGCAAGGTCTGGCCCTTTATGAAGGACCTCCTGCCCAACCCACCACACACCACCCCTTCCCTTACCTAACTCAACTCTTTTTTTTTCTTTTTCCTGTTAAAATTTAATTTATTATCTATAGGTTTAATAAAATAATGTAAAAATATTATTAAGGAACTTTCATGAAGGAACTTATGAATAAAATGAATAGATCCTATATACAAGAATTTCTTAAAATATTGATACAGCATCTAGGTACTCGAAATGGAATCCTTAAGGTTAAGGGTGGCCTTACTACCACCACTTACTATTGAAGCATCTCGAATCATGTGCACCACGTAAGGTGCCAAAACCCTTTTTTTTTCAATAAAAAAATTCATTAAACAACGTAAAGTATTGAAAAAAAATATAAAATGTGTTGCTCTATATTTTTAAAATTTTTATTTTCATGTTTGGATATTAACTTAGTCATATTTAATGATAATTAATCACTAACCATATTCTTTGTCTCACCTTTTATCCAACAAGTAAAAAAAGACCGTGAATCCCCAAAAGAATAAAATATATATATGTTTTTCTTTTCCTAATCTTTTAATTGTCTTGTCATAGTTTGCTAATTCTTGCTACTTTTCCATGTTTTGTGACTATTCTAGTGCTTTCATGTTCTAATACATCAATTTTATATGCCATTTAATAAAAAGGTTTTGATGATGCAATCTTTGGGTCTTTTTTAGATAACTGGGTGTTTTGGATAAAATGGCATATTTAAGATTAGATTATGCATGACTTAATAATTCTAGTCAATTTTAACAAAATTTGCAAGATTTTATGTAATAGATAGATTTTGGTAATTTTCATGAGTTTGTATGGTTTTGATGTACTTAGTATGTCTACAATGTTTACTTTGGTGCTTTTCCTTAGAAAGAAAAAAAAAAGATAAATAAATAAAATAATCAAGATTATTTTTTTCTATTATCATTACTATTGGTATTATTATTGCTGTAATTACTACTAACGTTATTGTTGTTGCTACTACTACTTCTGCCGTTGCTACTACTACTTCTGCCGTTGCTACTGGAGGAATACACGATGCGTTCCTTGAAAAAAAAAATTAAAAGGGGTAAAGGGAAAACTTATGATGTTAAGGGGATAACCTTAGCCTTTTTTCCTCTTTGATGTAATTCGAGAAAAATACACCTTTCAAGAGGGCATCTTCTTTATATTTTAGTAAAGAAGAAGACACTCTCTTAAAAGGCGTTTTCTTCTTGAATTTTATCACTAAAGAAGGTACACCTTCTTCATTAACTCTTATTGTACAACAACTAAAAGGTACAATAGGTAATTTTAGATATAACTCAACAAGATATTACAAATTTCAACTAAAACAAAAATGGATTAAACATAAAAGAGAAAACCTTACTTCAAACTTGAATATCCAACTCCAAACTTCACAGCATATTAACAAATTTGACACTTCTCCATGCATTAACAACCTACATTTCTAACTCCAAACATTACTATTAATGGAAATATTGTAAGCCCTAAAGTTAAGCTAAGTAACCGTAGGATTGAACTTAGTATATAAAATTTAGGTTGATCGGTTAAAGGATTCAATCAAACATAAATTATAAACTATAATTAGAAATATTAGTAAAAATGACCTTGTAAACTTGAATTTAAGAAAATAAGTAATAAAATAAGAGATTATAAAATTATCAAATTTTAAGTATAATACTTGTTAATTATCGAAAAGGCGAAAGATACAATCTAATAAATAATAAATTACTAAAAATAGATTATATGTATACTAAAAATTATAGAATAACCTAAATAGTAATTAGGAATGTTCACATATACTGTACATATATTTATGTGTAAATAAAAATATGCGAAATTACTTAAATTGCCAGAAATTAGCTAGAAACTTATTAAATAATTAAAGAAAATTATTAAATAATTAAGAAAAAATCATAAAAAAACCAGAGGAATAGGGGATGAGTTAGATTTGGTTGTGGTAAGTCAGGAATTAAAGAGGAAAAATTAACCAATTAAAAACAAGCAACACAAAAGGCAAAATTTAAGAGATTTGAGTAATGTCTTGTCTAATTAATACATAATAATTACTATAAGACTCTATAAATAGTAAAAAAAATTGCAAAACTCATTTGGATGGTTAGAAGCTTATAAAAATTGGGAAAAGTCGAAAAAAAAAGGGAAAATTAGGGTTTAAAAAATTCTTTAGCAAATTTGTGCAGTAGGGGCTTGTAAATCAAACCCACACGCCGCCACCACTTGGAATCGAACCACCATCACCTGGAACCAAACCACCACCACCACTACCACCACCCCACTCTAAACCAGTGTTGGAGGCTCAAAAGCCATTGAACTGGGTGAGTTTTGCATCTGCTCCGATTTTGTAAAATTTCTTAATTTTATTTATTTTACCCAGAAAATTATGAAATTTATTATTTTAAGGTTTTATTGTAAGTAGATTTAGGGAAAAATAGTGATTAATTTTAATCACATTTGTAAATATAAGATTCTTAAGGAATTAAACAAAACTGAACATAATTAAAACTAAAAATAAATAGACTTAGGAGTATAGTTTGGAGCTCAAATTTTTTCTGTAGAATGCTTAAGTAATATAGAACAGTGCTATGAAGCCATTTTTTAAAATTAATTTTTGAAATTTTAAAGTAAATTTTTAGCCCTAAAATGATGAGAAAATCGAGTAATTTTAGGTTAATTAGGTAATTAAGTGATTAATTACCGATTTAGATGGTAAGTAGATATTTAAGGATGTTAATCTCTAATGTGGAAACCTAATCCTAGTCTTTGGGGGTGTTAAGTGTAATTAATATAGGAATTATATAGTAATTGTTGAAAATTATGATTATGTGGAATTAGAAAATTACTAAATATGAAAAATTAGGTTTGTTTGGATAATATAATAATAAAAATCAGTCCATAATAAATCTAAACAAAATTTAATTTTGGGTAATTGTGTAAAAAATGTAAGATTTCCTCATATCGGGAATAAATTTGATACACCAATTAAGATTAAAGTGTACCGAATAGGTTAGAATATTAAATTAAGACCCAATGTGATATTAAAATACTCGAGCTTAATATGATTAATTTCACATTAAGATTCAAGCGTATTTAGGATTCCTCATAGTTAGAGACAATGTAGAATCAAAACTGGATTCTAATTTAGAAACCGAACCTTAAAATATGGTAAAATGAATTATTAGTAAATAATAGGTATACATGGAGAAATGAGTTAAATTACAACTTAAAATATGTATCATCAAAGTATAAATACTAAAAAGATGTATTTGTATTATAAAATACCTGGAGACGAACTAACCTGCCATTAAGTGATTGGGTGACCGGGAATTCCAAATAAGTTGGGTTATTACTTTACCGTATTGGAGTACTATTTTATGGTACTCAGAGACTTAGGATTGTATATGATTGTGATTGTAAGTAGTTTATACATGTGTTTGAATATCTAAATCCGCCTTGAAATTTGTGTTGTGATTAATTGTGTGTTATGACTAGATTGGTATGAAATTGTCTAAACACCCTAAATGAAATTTAATCTTATTCAACTCTAATGTCCTAAATTGTCTTACATTGCAACCCTTTAGGAGATCATTAGGATTCTCCAACCAAATATCGACACCTTTGATAAAGATAACACTGGATAGCAAATTAGTCTTTTTCTCATCCTTAGTCGAACTAAGTGATAGGAGAGGAGGTCGTGGTGAGAATGAGGGCATTAGTTCGAAGGATAGTCTAAAGAGAAGAAATATCTCTATTGCACAAATCTGAATTTGGTTGTGAGCTGTTGCATAACATAAAAACTCCTCAACCCGGATTAGAACGAGTGAAATTTCTCTAATTTCGCAACAAACCAAACTACGTTGTGTGATGACACTTGCTTGTTACATTGCATGAAAATAATTGCTTGATAATCTTGTTGTGTTTGGATACATCCATGAGTTTTCAATTCAACTTACTGAGCTGTAGTTATTCATACTCGTATAAATCCTTTTGTAGGTCCTAATTTTTGAATACTCCGAGTATTATGTCGCTCTACAACTATCCAGAGGTTAATTCTTTTGAAGCCTGGGGTGTGAGGATTAATTCGCTTAGTAGTTGATGTATAGCCAGAGTCTCCTTAGTAGCTTAAGAATAAAAGACTGATAGTTGATATGTAAATTAGTTTATTATTACATTAATATAGAATTTCCTAGGAAGTTCTGTGGAATGTACATGTAATTACATATATGTTGACTTGAAGTTATTGTTAATTACTGTAACTTTAACTCAACTCTTAACTGGAGTATTTACTTCAAAACGAAGGGTCATCGATGTCTTGTATAGATTATGTCTATGGAAGGTACTGTAAGGTCAGTTACTATCATAGAATAGTTTACACGGCGGAATTGTTATGACTCTGTGACTTTGAAGCATAACAAAGATAGCTAGAGTGCACAAGGAAATACAGATAAGCATACTTATATTAAAATGTATATAAATAGAAATGTTGAGTTCAAGAGTTCAAACAAAACAAAATAATGTCTACAACTAGTTATTTCTTCTCTTATTTCTAATGAATACATGAGCTACCTGAATATCACACCATGAGGTGGCAGAGTTATAACAGTCCCACCATGCAAACTATCTAAGATAGAAGTTGGCCTTATAACCGCTATCCTAGATCTAATCTACATAAGAGATCCACAACTAACCCGCTTTGAATTAAATAATTAATAATTTAAATAAGTCATTTACCTAAGAAAGTAAGAAAATATATATATACACTAGAATTCAGTTATTATAATTAACGTTTACAACGTTTTACCGTAATTTATTTCATAGTTAATACATTATTCAGAAATGAAAAATTCTAAAATAAGAGCTTAAACCTTAAAAATATATGTCTGTTCTTTAAATATTTTTCCTCACTTTTCAAAATCCAGTATTTGTTAGTTTCAAGGTAGTTGTAAGCCCTTTCTTAGCCAGTACCTATAATGACGTCTATAAAAATGTAAACAACCACAACTCAATAAGTTAGAATGGAGACTTAAAACTATACCACAAACACAAACACAAATAAGCTTATCAACCAAATTATTAGATACAATGCATGTTTAAACAAATATCATCGCACTACGTTGTCCGGCCTATCGTGAAATTAAAAAAATTGCATCCACTCTAATTCGGGTTAAAGAGATGCTGTTAATGCAACAGCTCATGACCAAACCTAGACTTGTGCAATGGAGATACCGCTTCTTCCGTAACTACCTTCAAACCATCGACTTCACCCTTACTGCGACCTTCTTACCTATTACTTAGTTTGAGTAAGGATGAGAAGAGACCCATTATACTATTCAGCGCTATCCCTTTCAAAGGGGTTGGTATTTGGCCGGAAAATCCTAGGTTTTCCTTAATAGGCTGCTATGTAGATCTGATTTATATTTATAAGTCGTATATTTAATTAGATTCAGTTTATGGTTATCAATTATTTCATATAAATTATATAATACAAGCCAAGCAGCAAATCAAAATCATATCACCAACTCAAAATAAGCACAATCAAGCACAATTTCAAGCCTATAAAATACAACATTGTATTAATCCAAACTTACCTCAACTCTCCGTTGTTCACTCGAGGTAAGACTCACTCGGTTGATCACTAATGATCCCTATAATACTAACGTTGTCTCAGTTTTCATATAACTGTTATAGATTAGTTTTTATCCTATAACACTTATTGTTATTTTTAGTTTAGGGTTTAATATATCTAATTATCCAGGTTCTTAAATCTTTTACAATTATTCTGGTTTTGGGGCTATGTTCGGGTTTAATTTCTGTATCAATTTCTAAATTAGGTTTTAGTTCAGTTTCTAAGTACAATTTTATATATGAACTCTAGAAACTTGTTTCAATTCATAATGCGAAATTAATCACATTACTCCCAGGTATCCTAAATACCATTATTACTCCTAATCAATATTTTATTCCACCTAATACATTTAAAATCCTTATTAGTGTATCGAATTTACTCCCAATGTGAGAAAATCTTACATTTTTTATATAATTACCCTAATTTAAATTGCCTACTAGATTTTATATATATTCCTATTATTAGTATAATATCAATTTTTATTATAATATTTTCTATTTATTATATTTCTAATATTTGTATATTATGTATTATTACCTATTATATACATAATACAAATCTAATATTTCTATTATTCTAAATATCATCCCCAAACATCAATCAACATCTTAAAATATCTAAATTCATCCCAAATCAAATTTTTACACCTAATTATCCTAAATTACAAAATTAACTTAAAACATACAATTTTTACCTATTACATATATACTACATAATACCCTAATAATTACATCTAACACCCTATATGTTACAACTATCATACTTTATCAGATTTTAACATCCTAAAACATATAATAATACACTAAATCAGTAATTAACCATTTAATTACTTAATTAGCCTTAAATCACTCATTTCATTTTAAAGCTTAAAAATTATCTAAAAATTTTGAAAATTAATTTGTAAGAAAAGGGCTTTGTAGAACTATTTTATATCACCTAAGTAGTCTATAAAAAAATTTTGAGTTCAAAACTACACTCCTAAGCCTATATATTTCTAATTCTAAATATACTCGGTTTTATCTAATTTTTTAAGAACCCTAAATTTACAGAAATGATTAAACTTAATCACTATTTTCCTTTAAATCTATATACAATAAAACATTGGTTATGTATTAATTTATGAGGAAACGTATGGAAATGAACAATGGGAGGAGAGTATCTTACGGACCAAAAGTGTTGGGGCTTTTGAAGTTCAAATCCAAAATACCAATTAAAGTGAACGTGTAACTTGCTAAGGAATTGCCTTTAAATATACTGTTGCATTGAATTTCCTTCTTTTCAAATACACACTCTAGGTTTATGTATAAGTGTTATAAAATTGAATATATATTAGAAAAAAGTGTAAAATCCTCTATACAATGGGATAAATATTTACTATCTCAAACGCTTGAGCGTATTTCCATCAATCACATGCATACATATCGATAGATGAAACAAACTTCCATAGTTATGTATTAATTTATTGTTCGGATGTATGCATGTGATTTGTTAAAACACGCTTAAAATAAAAAGTTCAAATAACTAGTTATCCCATAATTATGTTTTTATATCTTGTTGAGATATGTGCATGTAATGGGCTAGGACAAGTTCAAGACTAGAGCTTGCAACAACAGATACTTATTTATTTTATTCATCATATTCTCCACTTTAAGCAATAAGACTAAATTTTAAGAAATCAAGATATAAGAATTGAAATGTTTTAAATGGTAATTAATGATTTTAACATTTATCTTCTTTTTTTAAAAAAAAAAATTATACATACATATCTCAAATGGGTGCACTTGCAGTATCTCCAAAAATTCAATTAACTTTCATCTTCTTTTGAATGAAGGAAAGTATGCACCAATTTTGTATTTTTTTTCTTTTTTGGTATTTCATCAAAAGAGAATATCTTTTCATAAGGTCAGCGTTAGGAGTTGGCCATGCTATGCATATCATTTATGAAAAGCACTATCTCAATTGAAGATATAGGATGTAATATATGTCTATAGACATTTAAAAAAAAGTTACATAATTATAAATTGTATAAAAAATGTTATTAAAATACCAATATTAATATTGCATTAGCATTTATATATAAAATGTGGCATAATAATAGTATATCAATAGTAATATCGTATCTTGAGGATATGATATATATACAAATATTAATGTCACATTTCAAAAATGTAATATAGATACAAATGTACTTGTAAAAATATCACATGTGATATATGCACAAATGCTAATATTGCAACATAATATTAGTACTTTTGTAATATTTTATATATAATTTGTAAACATGCAAATTTTTCCAAAGATATATGTAGCAAAGTGCTTGGGCCCACGCTCATACTGTATACACCAAAATTACATGCCAAGACTTGCTTTACATGACAATATTTCCTGCATATATCGCAATTTCCTATTTCCGACATTTAAATTGTGTGAAAACTAGGATCCGCCAGCTAATTAATCCTAAATTATTACTCTTTTTGTAACAAGATTCGCTCAATGTGCCTCCTTAACTGCATTTAGACCTTGTATTTTGCATATTGTTTAAGTGGATACCTTAATTGTAATTGAATTAGACTGAAATATAGTATAACATTGAGTTCATATTTAGATGTGTAAAATAAGATAATCTTATTTACAACTATTCAAATTTAGTTTGATATTTACTCAATTTCAATTTAAGAGCAATTGAGTTAAACTTAAATTTAAACTACTTTAATAGTACTCAAACTTGATGATGTTCAATTAACTAACTCGTTAATTTTATTAGACTCTAAAATTAAGGTAAAATAATTGTAAATTTCAAGTCAAATTTACATATCAATATTATTTAACTAGAAAAATATTTGGCCAAATAAAAAAGAAATAGTATTTTAAATTATTGAGTTTAATTGAATTAAATTCAATCATTAAGTATCATTTCGAGTCAAGGTCAAGTTTAAAATTATAAATTTGATCAAGTATGAGTTAAGCTTGAAATTTAAAATTCTAGGTTGAACATAATCTCATTATTATATCATCTTGATTGGACTTGTTTTAGTCGTAGTTTAAATTTAAACTAGATTAAAAAATTCAAAAACTCAAGTATAACTCAAAGTTAATTTAGCTTCAATTTTTTATTTTAAGTTTGATCCTAAGTGTTACTTGATAAAGCCTAAATTATGCTTGATTAAGATGAGTTGTATCTCAATCAAAAATTGATGTATATTTAAACTTAATTCAAGTTTAATTAACTTCATAAGCTCATGAAGGATAGTAGGGTGAAGCCAAATGTAGAAGAAAAAAACCTCCTAAGAGTACCGGTTTAAGCTCGACTCCATTGTAGCTGAATCAAACTTGAGTAAATAATGAGTAAGACTTAAATAGTTTATAGAAAAATTTGATGCACCCATATAGGAGAACTCATTCATTTCTTGATTGCTAATCATTATCACATAAAAATATGTACAATTTTATAAAATTGATAGATAAAACATGTCTTATGTAATTCTGGACACATATTTTTAAGACACATATGATCAAAAGTATATATGGTCTTTCTTACATCACACATGATGTATATGTCTTCCTTTACATGTATATGTCTTTAAAACATATATGATTGAAAGTGCATATGATCTCTCTTACATCACAAGTGATGTATATGTCTACCTTTACATGTATGTGGCTACCTTTTTATTGCAAGTACATATGGTCTTTCTTATATCACACGTGAACAATTAAAACATATTTCTCGTATCCCTTTGAAGCACTTCCTTACCCAGCATCTACATAAATTAAGCAACCAATCTAATTAATCCATGTTTTCAAAATGGCACGAAAAGTTTGGTTACTCCTTGTCTTTGTCTTCATCCTCGTACTTTTGCTAAAAATGCATGGAATGCCACCTCAATCCCCTATTATCTGCTAAGCCAATGGTTACACCCTCCAAAATTCATATGTTGTTTAGAGTGACAGAAAATAATATCATGTCCAAGATGTCACATACCCTAAATCAAAACAAGAACTTCTCTCAATAGTTTCTTATGCCAATGAGAATAATTTAAATGTCAAAGTTGTTAGCAAATTCTCATACGCAATGCCAAGATTAGCTTGTCTTGGAACTCAATCAAACAATGTAGTACTCATCAATACCGTGAACCATGACTCTAGTATCAAGATTGATAATAAGAATATGGTGGTCACGGTCGATGACGGGGTGCCCTTGAGGCGACTTATTGATAAAGTTGAGGAGGTGCGGCTGAGCTTGGTGGCTGTACCATATTGGGAAAGGGTGAGCGTGGGAGGGATGATCAGCACCAGAGTACACGGTAGCTCCTGGTAGGGCAAGGGTGGTGCTATACATGACCATGTTGTAGGGTTAAGCCTTATGATACCTACCAATGAATTAGAAGGATATGCAAAAATTATCAAATTAGAGGCTCCAGATCTACTTCTTGATGTTGCCAAAGTTTCTCTAGAAATGTTGGGTGTCGTATCTAAAGTAAGTTGTTGCACTGTTTTACTTAATCTTTCTATTAACAAGTATTTCGTGAAGACATAATAAGAATTCTTATCTTTTCCTTCTTACGGAAACATCATCAATAAACAGATGATATTACCTAATTTAGAGATTTTTTCCTAAAATGAGCAAGTGAAACTTGGTAAATTAAATTCTTATTGAACTTGTTTATTGTACTTGGTATCTTTTTATTTAATTTATTTTTATGATGCGATTATTCTAATTTCACTTTTACATTTCTACCTTATGATGCCATCTTCATTATTTTCTAAAAAGATATATATGAGCTTTCATACATGGAAAAATAGTTTCTTCAAAAAAAATATTACCATTAAAACATTTTTTAAAGGCAAATTGAAGATCATAAAAGTGGCAACCTTAAATATTAAGAATTTAGTATGCTTTAAATTAAATAGTAAGGATATAAGGATATACCTTTTGTTTTAAAGAGATGAAATTATATTCTAATATTAAAGGTTTGTTTGTACCAAATCAATAGTTTTGAGAATATATATGAAAATTGATATTAAACCAAATTATCTCATTTGACATATTGTAGGGGGAACATTGTATTTGCTATAAAGTCTAAAATGTTAATAAAGCGACTTACTAGGTACAATAATATTATTAACCAATTATCGAAATCTTACGATAACAGGTGAAGCTTTCGCTTGAGAAAGGATTCAAAAGAAGCAGAACATACAATTTCATAGAAGATGGTCAGCTTGAGGGCATATTCATGGATGTTGCCAATAAATATGAATTTGCAGATATCACGTGGTATCCCTCCAGACATATTGCTGTGTACAGATAAGATAGCAGAGTTCCTGTCAACACTTCAGGAGATCGTGTCTTTGACTTCCTAGGGTTTCAGTCCTATCCGGTTCCTTATTCGAATTTCGTGCGTATGACAGGTAGTATTTATTTATTTTAAATATCCTAACATTGCCAAAGTTCAAATTAAATTTTATTAAAAATTTAAAAATATTGGCCCTACAAAATTTCTCTTTCAATATAATAATAAGTTGATTTTTTTTCCATCAAATATATAATTATATTTATAGATACGATCTTTTCCAATACAATACTAAATCTTATTTTCCTTAACCGCTGAAATGTCATAATAGGTAAAAAAAAATAAAATAAAATCAAATCAAATCAGATGATTGATTTGTCTCAAAAGAATAATTACAAGTGCTTTTTATTCAAACACCTCAACTGATGCTATGTCAAATGAGAAATTTCAAGGTTTCAACCTTTTTCAAGTGCATTATTATACTATTTTCTATGCTACGATAGCTGTCTGCACAATCTGTCTTAATTATTTGACCCTTTTTAGTCTTTTGATATTTTGTATTTGGAAAACTGGAATAAAAGTGAACATAATGAAATGCTTTCTGAAATTTTACATGCAGAGAAATTATATGAGGAAGCAAAGGATGTCAAGGGTAAATGTGGATTAGCATTAACTGCAGCGGAACACAAGAAGTTTAAAGCAAATGGTCTTAAAAATGGCTTTGATTTCACTGGCTATCCTGTCATTGGTCACCAAGGAAAAATGCAGTCTTCGGGGTTCATGCCTATATTCACCACCTTCAAGTACTGAGACCTCCTGTGCTTGGGATCCAAGGATCAATGGACGCTTCTTCTTTGAATCATCTGCAATATTTTCTGCCCTAAAATTCGGCCATTTTAATCGTGACGTTAAAAGACTTAGTGACATTAACCCAGAAAATTTTTGCGGAGTGGACATATACTATGGCTTTTTAATTCGATTCATGAAGGCATCCACGGCGTATTTAGGCCAACCTGAGGACTCTGTTGGGGTAGATTTCAGGACCCTTCAATTCCAAGACTAAACCAAGATGTGTGGGAAGGAGTAGAGCAAATGGCATTTTTCAAATATGGGGCTAGGCCACATTGGGCTAGAAATAGGAATGTGGCCTTCATGGGTGTGCAAAAGAAGTATCCAAACTTCTCTAAATTCATTGCAGCAAGGAAGCAATTGGACCCTCAAAACGATTAGTCCGATGAGATGTTGTATGTTAGTGAAAGAGGAAATGCAAGAGACGATGGTTGTGCATTAGAAGGACTGTGCATATGTTCAGAAGACAGACATTGTAGGATACTTCTGCAAACCGGGACTTGTTTATGGTGAAGCTAGGGTTTGCAGATATTTACTACCTTCAGGGGCATAATCATTTAGCTCAGTAGATTTTCTTTTCATACGAAATAATTATAGAAGCCTTATTGGCTTTTGTGAGTCGATGCTCTAACTTTTGAGTCCTATATGGTCCAATAATGCGCTTATTGCTGTTTCATTGATACTATTCTATGTGAGATATATAGTATTTTCAATTCCTAAGTTAAATTCAGAAAACATTCAAACTCTTCCTTGGTATATTTATCATTCTTATATATTCACATCTCTACTTATTTGAAACTTAAGTATTTCTCAATTTTATACACGATTAATATTCTGGATAATTATAATATAATCTCTAAAATTTTATTATTTCCTCCTAAACTTATAATACATGCTATTTCTATCTTAAGTTTCTCAAATGTTTTATCTCCTAATGGACTTTTCTAAACTTCTTAAATTATAGTTTTAAAGTAATGTATTGTTCCAGTTCAACAGAATGAATCGAGTTTAATTGAATTACATTATTCTCTAGTCAAGAGCTACATAAAGATAGTCGATCATCCTGAAATCTTGCATGTTGGGTATATATTTACGAAGGGGATAATCTACAAAAATTTGCTCTTATACGATAAATTCAAAACACTCACTTTAACTCTTATGAAAAGATACATTTAAAGGTAAAAAAAGCTTATGTAGGAGTATGTTGATGCTTAATTATGAGAAATGAGTACGTAGACTCATAATGTTTTTTACTCCTTTCAGCTTTAAAAGTGGGGAATATGAGCCAATAAACCGATCTGATTCGTGCAATCGTAAAAAGAATGAGAAACTACACAGCTATTTAAGTGTCCGGAAAGCCGTCTAAATAGATGGCAAAATAAACATACTTACGGACCACTTTACAGCCAAATAATCTTTTCTACAGGAAATAATTGAAAGAAGGACCAATATAGAAAGAATATGAACTATTATACACCTGTTTCATGGGCAACATACTAAACATGGACTGCCGAACCAATTGACTCTCTTTATTTCGAATATGTTGGGTTTCGTCCACGAATTTCTCTTGCACGGTTATGAGAGAAAATGGATAGAGCATGGTATCGATAGTGCAAACACGATACAATTTGAAAATACAATTACAAAAGAATAAATAAAGTAAAATCGGCACCATTAGACCATGGGACAATCATATTGACTTGATTTATAATAAATTAATCATTTAAAATACATGATTTAATTGTAAATAAATTCAATACTAATTATATGGTTACTACATTACTTTTAGCCCTACGCAATTAGTGCTATTCCCATCTTAGGTCAAGCCTCCCCTCTATGTGAAACCATGAATTCTTACGATATCGTTTCTAGTGTACATAAACATCCATTTACGGTTATAAATGAGTTAAAGTCGAGATGGTATAATATTAAACTTGATTTGAGCTTTATTAGGAAGTTCAAAACTCGAGCTCAAACTCAATTGAATCTATAATTTTATTTAAAGTTGACTCAAAATGGTACTTGATAAATTTGAACTTAACTCGATTAAACTTGTGTTTACTTAATAATCTTTAACAAATATATAATATATTTAATTAAAATAAGATAATAATATAATTTAAACATTACTCATATTTAAACTTAACTCGAATTCGATGAACTTCATGAACTTATTAAGCTAAATATTATAAAACTCGAGCTTAACACAATAAATTATTTAAGTAGCTTAAGCTTGATCTCAACTCAACCATAATTGAGTCGAATTTGAGCACATATTGAATTGAGATCAAATCGCTGATGAGCAGACTCATCTCGTTTATACCCACATTAGCATGCTTTGGATTCTGGTGGATGGTATAATGGACGCGAATATCTTGTCTTTCGTATATAAGTTTCATGGAGATGAAGAATGACGTTTGCATACTTGCTGAGGTTGCATTTAGTTTAATGGAAGGCTAGCATAATATAATAATATAAACTATCGTAACAGTGAGACATTATTGAAAAAATTGAAGGAATATGTTTTGGAGCTGATTAAGAGCACAAGAAAACACGAGAAATATGTCCTCGGGCTCATTAAGAATAACAAATTGTCTTTAAATACTATTTAGGAAAAAATTAGCCTCACGCAATGGTGGAAACAGCGTTAGAAAATCCTAAATGAGAGAAACAAAATGATGGGTACTTCTTATACTGAAAATCCTAAGATTTTTCTCACCCTGCTTATTTCCTACAAGATATCTAGGACACTGTACTTCTTAATCAGCTCAAAACACATTTCTCGTGTTTTCTTGTCAGAGTTGCAATGTTAGTAGGTGCGAGATATATGTATGCTAATTTTGAGGGGATCAAGGCATAACAAATACCTGTATTTTGGAATTTGGGCAGTTTAATGTTGGAACTAGACACTAAATTATAAAATAATGAAAGTTCAACTACTAGACTGTACCCCAACTTTGAGTTAGAATTGTGTGTAATATGAGAGAGAGAATAAGACAAAGAGTTCAAGGAGATGGATAACTTATTACAATCACTTTCTCAATTCTCGTGAGAATACATCTAGTAGTTTTTTCTTCTTAATTCTCCTAAAGAAAGGAAAAAGAGTAATAAGTGCTCTTTAGCACTTCTCTTTTTGCAATGAAATGACATGAATTTCATACTCATATTCATATAACTATTATGGTACGATTCAATGGCAATGTACAAGCAATATGGGAGTTTGAGATCCAACATTCCTATAATAGACCTTACCTATATCTCTTCCCTAGTAAACAAGAAGCCCCAACAGGCAAAAGTTGCAATTTCCACCGATATGTTGGAGATGGGATTAGAGTGGCTTATAGATCTACTGGGTGCAATATGTCGAGTAGCATGTAAAGATGAGGAGCCTCTTGGGTAAATTCATGTATTCTTCACTTTAAGTGTTGAACACCTTATGTAGCCTAGGATCTTGCTCATCTCTACTATGGGGAACTTCCTCATCAACGTCAGGAGGATTAACTATTTTAACTACCTAGGTAACATATTGCTACACAATGTCAAACTTTATTGCACAGTAGCAACAACAACCACCTCGGATATAAATTAAGTGAATTTTGCCATAAAGTTATTTATGATCTTAGTGTTCTCTTGTATTGCATGCATCAACTGCACATTTTTGCACACATCCTTCAGTGTGATTTTACCTTGATTAGCATCTTCGGGTACTAGCATTGTCTGTTTAGTAACCTCATGATTGACTGCCTACATAAGTAGTGCTGTCAACTAAGCTCATTAACCCTTTCTATATGGGTATCATTATTAAATTGTCAACTCACTTAATCCCTATTGGATTCACCAAAATTTAGTGGAGGGATCTAATTGCAATCGTTACATACATGTAGTATGCCTCTTGCACTATAAGTGGCCTTCAAAGGGAGATATAGTAATGACATATGGAGATGACTTAAAAAGAAGAAGCAAGGATGGAAATCAAGCAATCTTAGAAAACTTGAGTGCACGTATGAGTTGTGAATGAGCTAAGCATCATACCTCCTATTCTTAATGATTGCAATTAGGAACTGTATCATTACCTTGGTTTATGATAGCTAGAATATGTAGTTTTCATCCCTTTTCCTGGAGATTATCTTTTGGGAGGAGAAGATAAAAATGGGCATAATAAATTGTTCTAATAATGTGAGCAGTTCATTTTCATGTCCTTTCTGGAATTTCAAACTTGATTTTAACTTCAATTTAAAATTAAACATTTGTTTATACATATTATCATTCCTAATATTTTGTAATATGTTGAAATATTTTTGGTCATTATCCGCTAGAAAATTTTAAGAGTATGTGATATTCAATGAATCTTTCTAATGAGGATGATATGGGCAATTGGTTTATTTTTCAGACTTATAATAAGATTTAAGTGCCCTTTTAGTTTTCAATATGTAATATGGTTGTACATTAAGACTAGGTTTGATATGTTTTATTTATAAATTATATTAATTAGCATATTCTTACGCCTTTGCATACCTGTGCTGAGGTATGAATATGAGGTGAAGTTTGTCACACCCTAAATTTTAAGACATAAAATAAAGTATCTTCATTAACATTCATAACCAAGGTATACTTAGAGATTATTAATTCAATATTTATTGAACTCAATTCATTTAATTAAATCAATTTCAATACCAAGATCCAAACTTTTCTTCTTGACCAATTTTCAAGCTTAGGCGAACTTAAGAAGATTAAATGATCGATTATGAGCTTCTCAAGTAACATTAGTGTTATTCAATACAGTTAAAAAAAAAAGGAAAAAATCTAATGACAATGCATATTTAGGAAAAAAAATTGATAATAATACACTATGTATAAATTAGTAATAAGCATGTATTGATGTATTTTAATATATAATAGTGATAGTGGTTGCTCTTGAAAATCCAAAGCGTTCATGTTTGTTTTTAGGTAGGATAGTTGAGGTTGGAGGCAACTTACATAAAGAGCAACATAAGTAATCAAAAGGGGACCAAAAGTGGTTCCATTGTAATCATTCCCATAATTAAGTCAATATTGGGATTAATAAGTATTTAAATTATTATAAAGTATGTGAAAGTGAAAGAGTGAGAATCCTTTACCCATACCTTTAGCTAGTATCTATAAGTGTAACAAGTAAGATAATTACGGAAGGTGAAATATGATCTTAAGATTCTCTCCTTAAATGTGAATCCTATAGAAAAAATGTAAAACCAAACACAAGCCAGTTGTAGACTTATCTTATCCAATTGAACTACTCTTGCCTTGGCTGATCTACTTTTGAACCTATAGGTCATACCGATATGTTATGGGCTTAAAGACTCAAACTCTATTAGGTTTGGAAGGAGACAAGAGCTGAGCAATATCTTCTGATGAGGACAATCAATCTCTTAAGAGCTCGATCTAAGCTTTTGGAGAGGTTTTTCTAAATGCTATCAGCTTGGTCCAGGTCAAGATAAAGTTGGCCTAGTTCCCCTCAACCAAGTTTCGACAAGGGATTAAGGCTCTTGGGCTCAACCCATGTTTTAAAGAGGTCAACTCAGGGCTTGGCCGAAGCTCAACCAAGTTTGAACAGATTAGTTAAGACTCCTAAGCCGGTCCACATTTTAAAGAGTTTGACTCAAGCTTGGAGATACACGTCCACAGTAGATACTCCGAAGCCACTCATGCCAGCGCTGCCATGTTCTTTCAACCGCTCCGCAGCACTCCGTCACAAAATGAACTCTACTTCTCCCTTTATCTCTCTGTCTATATATCCAAATCCTGTCCCAAAAACAACTTTCTACGACGACCTTGCTTCTCTGCACCGTTCAGTCCTCAGCTCTCTCGAACTATCAAAAACATCCCGAGAAGTCAAACAGATCCATGCCCTCGTCACCAAAATCCCTTCTCTTCAAACCCAATACGTATATAACGCCATCATTCAAGCGCTTTCGAATTTGAACCCATCCAACACAACCCATTCCTTAGAAGCCGTAGTTACATACAGAGAGATGCTCGTAAAAGGTCTTTTACCCAATAACTACACACTGCCTTTTGTTCTCAAGTCATGTGCTCATGCACATGCATTGAAAGAAGGACAAGAGATTCATGCACATGCGATAAAAACTGGGTTGCTTGTTTCCAATGTGTATGTAAATAACACCCTCATGAGGGTTTATGTCGTTTGTGGGGTTATCGGGGATGTTTGGAAACTGTTCTATGGAAGTCCTCAATTGGATTTAGTTTCTTGGACGACTTTAATTCAAGGGTATGTTAACATGGGGTTTCCTAGGGAGGGGATTGGTGTGTTTTTCGATATGTGTGAGGCTGGGTATCATGCCGATGAGATGACACTCACTGTAGTGCTCTCTGCATGTGCGAAGTTGGGGGATTTGAGCTTGGGGAAAATGATGCGCAGATATATTCACGAGAATGGGATTGAGAAGGATGTCTTTGTTGGCAATGCGTTGGTGGATATGTTCTTGAAGTGTGGTGATGCTGATTTTGCTCACCGTGTGTTTTGTGAGATGCCTGTTAGGAATGTCGTGTCTTGGAATTCTATGATACTGGGGCTTGCTCAGCAAGGGAAGTTTAGGGAAGCCCTTGATGTTTTTAAGAAGATGCAAAGGGTCGGCGTTGAGCCCGATAGCATTACTTTAGTCGGTATCTTGAACTCATGTGCTAACCTTGGATTGCTTGAGTTGGGAAAGTGGATTCATGCGTATATTGATAAGCACAGAATTCCTGCTGATGGATATGTGGGGAATGCACTTGTCGACATGTATGCAAAATGTGGAAGCATAAGCCAAGCTCTTGGAGTTTTCGATGAAATGAAAGACAGAGACGTTTATTCTTACACTACCATCATTGTTGGACTAGCGATGCATGGAGATGCAGCTCAGGCACTTAGGATCTTCTCTGACATGTGTAGGGTTGGAATAAAACCGGATGATGTAACTTTCCTTGGTGTCCTTTCAGCTTGTAGTCATTCAGGACTCGTAGAAGAAGGGAGGCAGCATTTTAAGCACATGCGAGTAGTGTATGGCTTAGAACCTCAAATGGAGCATTATGGTTGTATGGTTGACCTATTTGGTCGTGCTGGAATGTTCACTGAAGCAGAAGAGTTCATAAAGAACATGCCTATTAAGCCCGACGCCTTTGTTTGGGGGGCATTACTAGGAGCTTGTAGAATCTATGGAAAAGTTGAACTCGGACAACAAGTGATGCAAAAGCTTCTGGAAATCGAGCCAGAGCGAGAGGGGGCATATATATTGATGTCAAATGTGTATTCCTCTGCATATAGATGGCGGGATGCGTTAAAACTGAGAAAGTCAATGAAAGAAAAGGATGTGAAGAAGACTCCTGGTTGCAGTTCGATTCAACTTGACGGTATAGTCCATGAGTTTAGGAAAGGAGATAGATCACACCCTAAAAGTAAAGAGATCTATGAATTCATACAAGAGTTAATGATTCACTTAAGGAGCTATGGAGAAGTTGAATTATTATAGCATTTTCCTGATTAATACTTCTAAGATAATGGCCTGTAAATGTCTCGGAAGAGAAAGATGTCCGGTGTGATTGGATAAATCTCAATTTCATTGAGCTCAAACATGCACGGTCTATTCTACATGTTTCCAGCCTCCGGGTTCGAATTGCAAAGATAAATCTTGCTTCAGAAGAACATCATCATAGAAGCTTAATTCCCTGTGCAGGGGCATTCAAATACCATGTTACATAGAAGCATAAACTGTGTGAAGAATAATAATATAGAAAGACAAAGACAAAGACAAAGACAATCATAAAATATGTATATATATATGTGTATGTATGTATGTATGTGTGTGTGTCTCTCTCTCTCTATATATATTTACATGTATGTATGTATGTATTGGTCAAGCATGCATTTCCTTTTGGGTTAATAAATGGGACAATATTTGGCCAATTAAGGTAAACATGCACATAGGTTGTATTAAACTAAAACTCAGGCCTAGGACTCAGCCCGCCCTCTTCAGCATTTGGGGTGAAAAAAAAAAAAAAGAGAGAGAGAGAGAGAGAGAAACCTCTCCATCGTACTAACTATGAGTTTTAATAATTGGTTAGTATACATTCAATTGATATTTTTCAAAAATAAATGGAAAAGAATATCTTATTCTTGTTTTCCTAGAGATCGTTGAATCGCAATAAAGGACCATCCTTGCTTTTATTTCCAAAATAATAAATCCTCATTTAGATTTTGAGTTTGTATATATATATATATATATATATATATTTGTATATATATATTCAAAGATATAGTTTTAAACTTTCAGTATTATTGTTTCCTTGTGCCGGCACCCACAATGTGTGCATATAACTATTTGATTAGATTTTTTATTTTTTTTTTTATTATATATTGCTACAACCAGACTACTCCTTGCTGTTGATTAGATTCCAATGTGGACATTACTAAATTTCGCTGTTCCTTATTAGCATTTTAATTATTACAGATATTAAACTAATTATTGAGCTTAACTTGGAAGAGTTGTCTTCTTTGTTTTTTTTTTTTTCCCCAAACAAAAATCGATAAGATGTTTCTATTTTATTTTCAAATTAAACGAATATTGCTGAGCCAACCAGAGATAAATAATTAAATAAATAAAACGAAAAATGAAGAACAAAGCTCTCTAAGTAAGATTTTCTTCGGATAAGTTTATATTAGAGTTGATTATATTTACATTCTTCTTCACATATCACATTTACATACTTCATCATGTTTGACCATACAAGAACTAGGATAAAAGGAAGACTCCCGACTGAAAAATCAAAAGAAAAAGGAAATATATGATACATGTGCATGTCAAATGTTTGAAGGCATGTCCTTGGAAAAAAGAAAATGAAATGTTAATGATTTGACCATTTCATTTGGTCAGATACTTAATTGAGGAAAAAGGATAATCTTAAATCATCTTCCAACAACCTTAATCAAAATGAGAAGATTTATCTGATACTTAGCACAACAGAATCCTAAACTTTAGGAGGGGTATAGTATGTGATAGTTGAACTTTGAAAACAAGACCGTTCCACTCTCTTTCTTCTCTATACACACAAACTCAACACCGTAACTTGTCTATACACCTGGCTACTACCTCTGTTTTTTCTCTGCCTTCATGTGAGCAAAAAACTTCGTTCTCTTCTTTTACTCCTAAGTTAATGGAACGTGGACATTTTCCACCATACATTTAAGTAAATATATACGATTATGTCATGTTGATTCATGTTGTATCTCTTTAATTTTGTTATTATGCCATGCTTGCAATTTCTTGTAGATTTTCCACTCGATCCATCTTGTACTGTAGATTATTGTACTAACAATTGTACATATAAATTTCTTCTTTCACGAAATGAACATAAAACCTTGATGTTGCAAACCAATATGCTTTCTATTTGCAAAAAAAAAAAAAAAAAAAAAGGTGTCTTCCCTCTAACTATAGAAGAAAGACTTCACTACGAGTGATGTGCCGCATGGATCAGTTAGTGTCAAATTATTTTGTAGCTTGAGGTGGGCATATTCCAGGTCTGATATTTGGAAATCAATATCCCACCTAGGAAGAGTAGACAAAACCACCACGGGATTATGTAGAAGATAATTCGATTGATTATTTAGCTATCTGATTTAATTTCACATGCTATATTTGACTATTGCATTTAGTATGTTAATACTCTGCTGAGTGAACTGGCTCTCAGTTTGATAGATTTCAGGGAGAAATCGTTGGAAATAAAAGAAGAACAGAATAGGCGGGAAGTGCATATTTGCAGTGGGAAGTTCATTAAAATGGCAGACAAGGATTCCACGAGATTATCCTGGTAAACAGTTGATACCTTGAATCTGACTTGTGCGCCAATTCTCATGAATCCGCAAGAAAATATCATTCATCTAGCTGCCTTTTTCCGTCTGATTTGTTGCATGTTTTCGATTTAATCCAGGCTGTCCAGATCGAGTTCCTCTCCCGAAATTGAAGTTCATGTTGGTGGGCAACCGATAATGTTAAACAAGGTTAGAATACTTGAGCCAACATACCCTCATGTTCTCCCTTATACAGAATTTACATGACAATGGATAGGTTTATATACAGCCAAGTATGTTTGAACTATTTCTTTCTCCTTTTCAGAAACTTTTAGCAGCAAAATCGGACAAACTGGCTGCTTTATTTGAAGACGGTTCCCATGAGAAAACCTCATCTTTCCTAAATCACATATCAGCTGATCCAGAAACCATTGAGCTCATAGCAAGGTTCTGCCACGGGTTTGAAGTGAAATTCTCGAATGAAAATATCTTACCTGTCATTTGCCTTGCAGTTCATTTGGGAATGTCTGAAAGCCGCAGCAGCAACAATCTAACCAGGCAAGCTGTCAACTTCTTTCAAGAGAAAATCCTCCCTAGCTGGAATGCAACAATCAAGACTCTTTTACATGCGGAAAAGGTCGTGCAACAAGATGTACTTATTGGATTGGCCAATGCTTGCCTGGAATCTATCGTCTCAAAGGTAATGGATAATCCTCACCTACTTGGAAAGCCAATAAGAAACTCAGATTCTGATGATAGCGTGGAGAACGATGAAGACAAATATAGGCCAAGCACAAGGAGGAAGTTGTTTATCCCTGATTGGCCATTAGAGGATTTGACAATCCTGCCATTGAAGTTCTATGACCCCGTAATCAGAGTCTTGAACTTGCGAGGATCCCCTCCTGAATCCATAGCATCATCCCTATGTCAATATGCCAGGAGGTGGATTTATTCCACCGGGGAAAAGGAATCAATTTATGTGAGAAACTCCCAGCGTGAAGTGATTGAAGCGGTACAGAAACATCTTCCTAACGAATATGGACTCCTTCCATGTGCATGGCTATTTGAATTGCTAAGATTTTCGATTGAGTTAGAAGCGAGCTCTGAGTGCAGAGATGGAATTGAGATCAGGATAGGAAAACAGCTTGATCAAGCAACCGTTGAGGACCTCTTAATACCTTTTCATGGCTATGCAAGGGAAACAAAGTATGATATAAGCTGTGTGAAAAGGATTCTGAAGCATTTTTACAACAGTTATGCTCGGGCAGATGCTTCAGGAATTACGAGAGTGGCTATCTTAATTGAGGACTTCTTAGCAGAGTTAGCTAACGATGAGGATTTAGAGGCAAGTACCTTCATTTGCCTAACAGAGATGTTAGCCGCAGCATCATTAGGAAACCGCCATGATGGATTATACAGGGCTATTGATATTTACTTGGATAAACACAAATACTTGACAGAATCAGAGAGAGAAGAGGTCTGCCGTGTGCTGGACTGCCAAAAGCTGTCCCCTGAAGCCTGTGAGCATGCAGCACAAAATGGGAGGTTACCATTGAGGGTTGTGATAAAGGTATTGTTTCTCGAACAGCTCAAGCTGAGAGATGCTATCACTGAGGAGGTACACGATTCTGTGGACCTAATTGAAAACGGGGAGGAAGAGGAAGTGGAAGAAGAAGAGGCGAGAGAAGGCTGCAGCAGCGAGGAACGGCTAGTGAGTGAAATGGAAAGGATGAACAGTAAGGTGATGGAACTTGAGAAAGAATGCTGCATAATGAGGAAGGAAATAGAACATGGCTGCTGCCATAAGAAAACTAAAGTTAGCATGTGGGGTGAGATAAAGAGGAAGTTTGGATGCATTAGCAGCACGCATAATTGTGATTGTCATGTGAAGAAGAAGAAGGTGCACCCTAGGCATGGATATGGCAATTCCTAAATTGATGCATTGCTTAGAATGTACTTGTCTTATGTCCTGTTGTTTCAGTGCTTTCAAGGAACTCAGTATCAGTCCTTAAGCTTGGTACATTTCGGTCATATGGTTCAAATTTTTGGATACAGAATTTTTCTTAGCTTTTCATTTTGTATGCAAGCTTGGTTGCTCTACAATTTGCAACTTTCATCTAAATCGCATACCTGATTAGGAAGTTTTTAGAAACAGTAATTGGAATTCGCGAGACTTGTGATGGAGGTAGGAGTAGTTAACAAACTGAACTGAACAAAACCGCAAAATGAATTGAAAATGCTTCATGATTTTGTTTTGACCCCAAATTTTTTATTTTAATGTAGAAGAGTTTGAGTCATGCTTTTGCATGTTAATTTTACTTGTATGTAGGCATTATTTCTCTACTTTGTTAATTTTTAGCAAATTTAAACTAGTTTAACCTTAAAACTACTAGCATTTCTATAGCTGGGTGAATATGTCTTGTTTGAAATAGGTGAGAAAATATGTGTGTTTAATTATAATAGGATTAGATAAACAAATTTGAGAAATCAATCTTTAATTTTGACATAAATAATTATAGATTGACAAGAAATATAGAATTAGACAGTAAGATATGATAAAAACAAACAAACAAAAAAATGTAATAAAAAGAATTTTGATATGGGTTGGACAGTCTTTGAACCAAATTAAAATGTCCAGATCGCATTTTTCCCATCCTAATTATGGTTTATATCTTCATATAATATCATATATAAATTAATCCCAAAACTCTCTTTCTTTTTCCTACTTTTTATTCCAGCTTGAGTGAAAGAAAATTCGAACATAATTTATTCTGTTGGGAGATTGATATTCATATTATTAGATTACAACAGTCTTTAACCCCAGACTCATTTCTTAATAGGACAAATAATACTTGATACCTCTCAAGGTTAAGATACATGAGAATGCATGCACCAAGGGGAATTGAAAACAAAGGGAAGGTTAGTAAAATTGGGGTGCAACAAACTGGATATGATGTAGTAATCAATTCATACAACCTAATATACACTCGAGGTTAAGATACATGAGAATGCACCAAAGAGAATCCAAAACAAAGAGAAGGTTAGGAAAATCCGAGTGGAACCAATTGGACATGACATATCAATCGATCCATATAGCTCGATACACACTTGATGTGATGCAAAAATGGGTATTAAAGTCATTCGTGACTACTCTTTGCTAAGCAAAAGATAAGAGTTAGGAAAATAGAGAAAAATGCTCCTGGACAAAAGGAAATCTAATATTCAAGCTAATGTCTGTTACATACAAAAGAGGCCTTAAAGGGCAAGTTAAATAGTTAGTTACAAGAGATTTCTAGTATACATCTTAAAAGGGGTAAAATGGACAAAAGAAGACAAAGAATCTGGTAGAAAATTATCATGGAATCACATGTCATAGACATTTGTCGTCCGTTGAATGGAAGCTCTAAAAGGATGAAGAAAAGCATGATTGGACAATCAAATTAGGCAACTTGGTACTGAATATAAGTGTTCAAGTAGTGTTAGCTAACTAGATTTAGATCAAGTCGAGTAGGTATACAGTTTAGCTCGATAGTGGACTTACTCATACCCAGTCAGTTTGTTTTAAAGTTAGGTCATCCGGCTCTCCTAGGTCTACCATGCTATTTTGAAATAAGCGAAAAGTTGTCTTAGCCATGATTAATGTTTAATATTTAGGTTAGTTAAAGTGCATCTAGCCTTGAATATTGAAAGAACCTCTATCTTGCAATGGGTCTTAAGTTAGAACAAATCAAATTAGGCCTTGAAATCCTCTAACTCAGGTTCAAGTGATGGGTCTATGATGTTGATTCCTATTAGTAGTTGTTTTCTATACTTCAAAAAACTATTAAACAAACTACAATTGGAAAATGGAATCAAACAATCATTTTGCAAATTAACTATTTGCAAAATCTACTAAAACAACAACTTACATTAACATTTTATAGTTGTCTTACTTCATCATTATTTTTTCTTTTGTTAATTACAATGTATTACAACTATCGAAGGAGAGGAGATTCAAATTAGATCCATTTATTTGAATCATTAATATTTTTATCTATCATTAGGCTTTAAGACTTTGGCACATTTATACTTATTAACTGTCATAAAATAGCATAGCTATCAAACCACTTGTGGTAATCATTACAAATGAACTAATTTAAAATCCACCAGCAACCAGTTATCTAAAGCACAAACTATTAGATGTTACATTCATGCTACAAATGTTAAAAAATGGTAAATAATGAAGTAAATTAATTATATGTGCGGTTTTTTTTTTATAAAAATACAATTACTAAATCAAATTATATAAATGACTAATGATTTAAGAAAGAAAATAACTATTCATAAACAGTCTTGAAAAAAAAAAAATCCGTGGAAAAAGAAATGAAGAAACAAAGTAAATGTGGTAATTTGCTATAAACGTATTGGAGAAAGTACTAATAATATTGTAGATGTGCATTTGCAAGTCCACTTTTAATGAGAAGAACGACACATTCAAAGCCTAAGAAAAAGTATGTTTCAAATCATTTAAAACGGTATATATCAAAATCTAAATTGAGATGCTGTAGGAATAATTAAGGGTTATAATTATAAAAAAGAAAATAATGTGATGATAATATCACGAAATATTTTCAAAATTTAAATAATTCCAATTATTAATTCGTAATTTGAGGAAACCTAAGAGAGAAATAAAAAAACTGAGATGTTCCAAATGCATGAAAATAATGAATCCTATCTTGGATATGGTTGTGCGTTATTAATGATAATATAATTTAAAAAAAAAAAGAGAAAAAAAAGAAAAAACCTTTCCGTTGAAAGTGTAAGCAACTTTTGCTTTTGTGGTATCTCACTTGTAAGCTCATCTCTCCCTAGACATGTATATGTATATGTGCAGCAACGACACGGGTGATGTGGCTCCACGAAAGATACTCCATGAATTAGGCTTACATCTAAAAGATCTATTAGGTTATGTTTCGTTTACTAAATGGAAATAGAGTGAAAAGGAATACCAATTTACATATTTTTTTGTCCTATCATCAAGGCATTTTTTTAGAATAAAAATCGTATTTTGCAAGGAATAGTAATTTCTTCAGGAAAAGGAAGTAATAAAAATTTCTCATTTATTTGACATTTTAAGGATTAGACATTACTTATTTATTTATTTATTTGCCAATAAGGAATACACATTACTTATTATATGGTTTTTTGCAAACCAAATAAGAATAACTACTTTATAATAATAAGACAAAATAATAATCCCATTCCAGTCAACTAAATGCAACATTAATATTTGTTGTCTTTTCTACTTAGACCATTTTTATTATAGTGTACTTAACAAAATGCCCTATGCTTTCTCTAATACACAAATGAACTGTGCAACACTTATTATCTTATCTTTTTAGTATTAAGTAAGTTTAACTCGTACAACAAAGGCCAATGAAGGTTAAATCTGTAAGTAACACAAAACAAGATAAAAAGACAACTATAAATAGAAGGAAGATGGTTAAGAATTATAAAATGAAATACCACATTTAATTAATTTGTTAGTATTAAAAGGCTACAATTGCATGTTCACGAGGGTTTTGTATATATAACAAGACACATTTAGTTGTGATCGACTAAAATAGCAGGTAAGAGCTTCAATCTAAAAAAATACTCACACCATCATAAAGATCTTTACAGTCATTTTTAAACTTGGTAGGAATGGACATTAAATCATTAAAATGGTATCATTCCTAAAATGAAAACTATCTAAGAATAGTAAGGACTTAAGTTACAAGTACAAAAAGTCCGAAGTCCACTCCATGTTACAATAATATACAAAAGGATGAGGCCCTACTAATATAAGTGTGTTAAAAAAAAAAAAAAAACCTCTAACAATAAGCATCTAATTTTTTGGGATTCTTTCCTATTACAAGGAATTGGCATAAAAGTTGAGATCTTTTAAGGAAAAAAATTGTTTAAAAATATCTACATTAGGGTTAAATAGATAATTCTACTATACAAGATATTAACCTTGATCCTTCTTTACCAAGTAAGTTTCGGGTATTAATTTTCTAGAACTTATTTCTATAGGGTAAGGTATAGGTATGAATACAGGGTACCTTGCCTCACCCTAAAACCTATTCTTTGAAGCATATTATGATATCTTTATGTACTTTATACTAATAATTAAATAATATTAAAAAATAAAAATATTAATATTTGATCTGTTTTAGGCATAAATAAAATAAGAATAAAAATCCAGCTCACAATGAATTATTATGTACTACTTGTATCTATTATTGAGTCCACCTCTCCTCCTCCTCCTCTTCCTCCTCCTCTTCCTCCTCCTCTTCTTTGAGTAAAAACCTCTGTCTTCTTTCCCTATCTTTTTTTTTTTCCCATCCTTCCTTTTTTACTAGCCCTAGTTTAGTAAAATTTTAAAAATATCTTAGTTCTTAATTTATTATCTAATTTATTACATTGAAATTACTTACTTATAATTTTTATATTCTACGTATAATAATCTTATAATTTGATAAAAATGCTATTTTGTTATTAGAAAATTTAAAAAAAAATAATATGACCTAACTAAAGGTTTGAATATTTTAAGTTGGAAAAATGTTCTTTATTTTACTTACCAAAGTTTTATATTGTTTCAATTTAAAATATATTGCCATTTATGCAAACTATTACTGATGGTCTAGCGATAATATATTTATTATTTGATATTGATTATACATCCAACAAAAATTTTTAAAGAAAAAAAAAATTAAAGAAAAATATAAGTTCTATAAGGTACCCTATACCTATACCTATACCATATATAACCAGCAAGGTATAAAGTATAAGATAATTCTAATATATCAAAAGTAGGTTTTGGTTACAAAAACTTAGAATATGTATCTATAAGATAGGGTACAAGTAAAACTTCATACTCCACTCACTTTATACTTGTTCATCCCTAATCTACATAGTGTCTAAAAACTCTAATGCCTCGTTCACTTGAGGGGAATTGGAATTTCATTTCCTTCTTACTCTTTATTACATCATTCACTTGTCTTTGTGTCTCCAAATCACAATTCCTTAAGAATCCCTATTATATGAAATCAAGTAATAGGGAAGGATTCCTTGATTCAACTAAAAAATCACGATTCTTCACAAAAATTCTGATTTTTTCCAAAAATAACTTCGAATCAATTACTACTACTACTTCCACCATCACCGACCACCACTACTACTATCATTGTCACTATTGTTAACTACTAATCATCACTGTCGCTACTACCAACACTAACATCGTTACTGTTGCCATTACCATCACCCATCACTACCGCCGCTACTGACTACCACTTGTAACCGCAGTCAATCATTACCATCGCCTCTACTCCTATAGCTAATTTCCAATACCACCACTTGTTACTTTAAAATTACTTAAAAAAAATAAATCAATAGTAATTTAGCTATTAAAGTTTTATTGTATGTCTATTTTTAAGTTATTTATTAATCTAACTAAATAAAGTAATAGATACTATACTTTTATTACATTCTCCTCGAATTCCATTCAATGAAGTGAACAAACTGTAAATAAGTTTTTTAATAGTAATCATAGTCTTAAGTAAGATGGGGAAAAATGTTGCCTTATGACAGTACTAACTAACTGAAGGATGTGCAATGTGTCCAAAACTCTCTTTCATCTATATTATTAAAATCAAAGATAGCTTTTTATTTTTTAGGTGGTTTTAGTGTTTATTAGAATTTTTTTAAGACCAAATTACTTTAAAAACCTTATATTCTAACTTTTTTTTAAACAATAATTCACCAAAAGGGTAATCTAAAGAACTCCACCCTATATGGTAACTACATCTTAGCCTTGACCTTTTAGAAATATTTCTACTCTAATTATGGTCATTGTGAAATTGCTTTAGCATATTATTAATATCTCTTACCGATAAAATTCATTTGTCAAGAAAGTTATCCATCTTTCTCCAAACTTTTTCTTGCTCTTTTGTCTCTATATTGTTATCTCATTTCTCGATAAGAAAAATACATCTTTTTTTTTTTTTTTTACCGATTCAGTGTTTGTGCTCTTTTGATGTTAAAATTTCTTTTCTTTTTTAGTTCGTTAAAATAATGATATTATACAAAATAAACCCTTTATGTTACAAATTTTTAACACAAAATAATAATATCAAGACTATTGCAACAATTTCACTTTTAGAATCTAATTTGCATCTCATTAATTCATGAAACAAACTCTTTTCACCACCCCAATGATAAAATTTTATGTAAAAAGATGCATAGAAGTTAAATAATATGTGTCTTATACAATTTTTCTTTTATTTTTAAGTAATTTTATTAATTGCTGACTTTTAACATGTTTATCTTTCAAACGCGAATGCATCTGTTAGTATACTAATAAAGCAAAACAAGTAAAACGTTGCCTTGTAATGTACTGCCTAATTGAAGGATGTAAATGTGTTCAATGCTCTCTTTCATATAATAAAGCATTTAATTTGTGGGTATAACGTAGCATGATAGATCCAATATCGAATTCGAAAAACACGTCAAGAGCTGGAAATTTCAAATCAAGAAAAAAAAAATATATATATATATATATATATATATAAAAGAAAGACTAGTCTAGAGAGAGAGAGAGGAGGACTATCTTGTCACCGAGAAAACATACCTATAAACATATTACTACTCCTAATTTACACATAAATATACTAATACTATATTATTTCTCAAAAACATTATGGAATATACGGTGTATAGGTCTGCAGTCTCTATCTTCTAAAACATAGATTACAGGATATGCGGTTTAGGATTAAAACAACAAAACCATGAAATCTTAAAATGAAGGGCATTTTTTTTTTTTTCCTTTTTTACAAAACAAAGCCAATGAATTTTAGTCCATTGTCGACTTTAATCAACCCACACAATCCCACTACAAGATAATTACAACCGACCTTACAGTACAAAAACAAAAAGAAAAAAGAAAAGAAAAAGGAAAAGCAAAAGAAACCCTAGAAATGAAAAAAGAAAAAAACTTAAAAACATGAATAACCCAACGCCAGATAGTAATCAATCCATATAGTCCCATTATAGATGATAATTACAACCAACCTTAGAACACAAAAGAAAAAATCTATAAAAAAAAAAAAGAAAAAAGAAAAAGAAAAAGAAAAACCTATAAATAAAAAACAACAGAAAAAAAGTGAAGCAACCCAACATCAGATAGTAACGATAAAGGAAAAAAATTTCTCCATCAAGATAAAACAGACAATAAAACAATCTAAATTCACATGGACCGTCCTGAACCGGTAGGCCATTTTGATACCTAATGGCGGTGCTCCTTGTTCTCACTTTTATTCCCATAGTCTAAATTTCGCTACTACTAGCCCTCCTCACCATAAATCATCCGAGTGCTCCATCTTCAGCACTCGAGCCATACTAGCTTCAACTAATCCAATCGGTGCCCTGCTGCTCCAACTTTGCATGATCATATCCCTAACCAGCATAGATGGGCTATGACAACAGCCAGGATAAGAGGGCTATTGGAGGAGGTGGCACCATCTTGTGGCCTATGGAAAGAGAGAAGAGGCGTACAGGGGTCAAATGCCCCCACTACCGAGGTGGAAGAATATGTGGTAGTAGACTGTTAGGAATAACAAGCTACAAAATCTTATTTTGGTGTACTAGTAATGGACAGCAATAAGAATAAGATAAAGAAAATAAGATTTACATGGTTCGATAATTTAGCCTATATCCTTGAGGAAAGGAAGAACGAAATCCACTAATAAACCCTAAAAGTGTGGTATAAAAGTAAGAAAGAATAACACCTCAATATCTTCATAAATTGAGGATTTTTGTACCACATTTTTTCTTAACTCTTTTGAACTCTCATACACTTTCGCTTACTTACGAATCACTTTTAATGCCATATGAGTTGCCATAGTTACTTATCTACGGAATCCATAAACTAGCACATGAAATTGCCATAAATTACAAAAGTAATAATTTTTTACTTAATATTGTGTAAATTCTTTTCAATTTCTTCAACTAAATGTGATTATTTATTGTGATAAGCAGTTTAACAACAATTTTTTCAAATAAGCCCACCATAATCAAGATTTACATTTTTAGCATGCAAATACAAGTCACTACAATAATATTTACCTTGACTTGAATTCTTTTTATACCATACTTACCAAATTTCTCTCCACTTTTTCCATATATCCCCCAAAAGGCAAACTTAATTATCCTAAATATTAATCAAGTTCAAACAATGTTTAAACCTACTTACTAAAAAAGGCTTAGTTAACATATTTGTTGGATTAAATAATCTATTGTACTAATTTCTTAAAAACAATAATTCTTACAGAACCAATATCTCAAACTTTTCCTTTTTGTTAAATGAATAGCACACTGGTTATCACAATCAATGACAATCATTTGCAAATTTAGTCAGAGTTCACCAAGAAACCTTTTAACTAAATAGCTTTCCTTATAACTTTAACAATTGCTGTGTACCTTACTTCTGTAGTGGATAATGCAACTATAGAGTGTAGATTATAAAGTAACTTTCTAACTGATGGCACAATTGCCTACGGTGAAGACATCATCTATGATGAATATTTTTTTATTAAAATCACCTACGTAATATGAACCAACAACATTTCTCTTACTTTTCCCAAATACTAAACATGCATTAACAGCATGAAGTATCTTAAAATCCATCTGTAACCCTCCAATGCTTCTTACCAAGATTGGATATATGTCTACTACAAGACTAACTACGTGTAAAATATCGAGATGGATGGAAACTATTACATACATAACACTAGCAATAGCACTAAAGTAGGGAACATGTCAAGTATGCTTAATAGCATTATTACTATACAGTGATATAGCTATTAAAAGCCTAAACTGAGTAGTAAATGGAATACTTACAGGTTTAGTATTTTTCATGCCAAAATGTTCAAAAGCTTAATTTGAAGCCTTACTTTGAGTCTTGTGTTTTCTTTTTACTAGAAGAGTTGCTAATAATTATGCCTATTAGATTGCTCCTAAGGTATAAAGCAGGTGTGCATTTAATGTACCTCCAAGTTGAGTGATCACTAGGGCTTACCTTAGGTTAAGTGGGTCTTTCGAGATATTAAAGAAAAAAACATAAATAGCTAATGAAGAACACATAGCTAACTGTAAGTTGTCTTCTTCAATATGACTTGCCAAGAAAACCCCCCACTACTTAACCTAAGGCCACATAAGATTCAGTCAAGGTCCACTCAACACGAACTCTAGCTACTTTAGGTGTACTAAGAGTATATAAAGTTATCTTAAAAGGTTACTCACAAGAAAGCAAGATATTATATTTAATATTCAAATATCCTATTACATGAAGAAGTTATTTAAAGTAGCTTCTTAGGGTAAAACGAGTAAATGTAATTTTACAAATATGGAAATGCTCCAAAACTAACTTAGGACTAAAGAAAAGGGGAAAATGAAAAGAAAAAGAAAAAGAAATGCAAAAAGAATGACAATACATCTTCTAACAAGTACGAAATGTAAGCCCTACAACTAAGTGCTTGGAGTTCAGTACGTAAAATTTAGAATGATTGAATAATAGTCCTACAACCAAGTGTTTGGGGTTCGGTACGTAAAATTTAAGATGATTGGATAAGTTGTCCAATCAAGCTTAAATTTTATGACGAAATTAGGAATATTAGTAAAAATAATGCCGTGAGTTTGGATTTAGAAAAATAAATGATAAGATAATTAAAAATTATATTATTGAGTTAAAAGAATATTATCAATTATTTATTGGAAACATATAAAACGAGTTTCAATAATTAGCGAATCGATAGAGATAAATTTTATGTATAATAAAAATTATGAAATAACTTAAATAATATTTATGAGTATTTATTTGTACCATATATATATTTATATGTAAGTAAAAATACCCAAAATTACTTAAAATACTTGAAATATATTAAAATAAGGCTAATTAATTAAGGAAAATTCATAAAAATTAAGGAAAAATAAAAAAAATATGGAAAAGTGTGAAAATGTCCAAAAATGAGGTGTAGCATGTTGGGAATTAAAGAAAAAATAACAACTAATAATATTAAGACAATTAGAAAGTGAAAAAGAGAAAAAATCGCAAGAAAAAATTCAAACCCTACTATAAATTCAGAAAACACACATCAAACTTCATTTTAGTTAGTTTGAGTAAAAAAAAAAATAGACAGAGGAGAGAAGAGAAGAAAAAAGTATTTTTAGGAAAATTTAGCAAAATATAATATAATTAGGGGTTATAAAATGAACCTTTGACTAATGATAATCTGGGAGTAAATTACCACAACTATTGGATATTGGATGCAATGCCCAACTTGGCCAACAAAGCCATGGTGGCTAGAGATAGCGATGCTAGTGAGTCCCAATTTCCTTTTTATTTTTGTTTTATTTATTAAAAATATCAAATAGTTAAAGAAAATTATGAAATTTAGCATTTTGAGATATTTTAGTATGTAGATTTAAGGAAAAATGTCAATTTGATAAATTTAGGTTTCGAGATATACTACTTTTAAGAAATTATCAAACTTGAGGTAGTTTTCAATTTAGATTTAAATAATCTTAAAGACGTTGTTTTGACTTCAAAATTTTTGTGTAGAATATTTAGGATGTTTATAACATTATTATGAAGAGATTTTCAAAAATTAAATTTCTAAAATTCTACTTAATTTTTAGGCTATAAAATCATTCATAAAAGGTAATTAGTAGGCTTAATTTTGTGATTTAAGGTTAATTTATTGAAAATTCCGATTTACTATGTAATTATATATCCTTAGATGTAAATTGATGATGTAGTATGGTATTTGTGGAGTTTAGCGTGTTAAATGTACGTATTATGCATATTAGGTAATAATAATAAATAAATAATGGGTAAAAGAATATATTTAATCTAATTTGTGACTTAGGGAATTAATCAGGTATAAATTATGATTTAAGGTATAATTAGATATTTTGATATATTATTAGGTGAAGAAGAATGATATTTGTAGTGTTAGAAATATTAGATAAATGATTTAGGTATAGATTTTGTAATAATACATAATATGTATATATATGAAATTAATGAGTAGGAAAAATAATAGGTCAAAATTGATAATATTGATATGATATAAATCTGATATGGAATGATATTTAGGTAATTATATAAAAAATATAGATTAGTCCCACATGTAGAGTAAATTCGATGGTTAAATGAGGAATATAATGTATCATACCGATCAAAATATTGTTTAGAAGCTAAAACGGGGATTTAAGATATCTAATTATAAAGAGATGAATTTTACATATTAATTTGGGAGGAATTCCTAAGGCTTACATATAAAACTCATAATCAGAAATTGAATTAGAACCTAAATCGGAAACAGATTTAGAAACTAACCTAGAATGGATCGGTAATAAGATATATATAAATATAACTTGGATAATTGGGCAAAAACTATGATTTAAAATCTTATATATAATAAAGAAATAAATACTAAAAGAGTATTTATATTATAGGGACAAGCAAAAATAAGTTGACCCTACAACAAGTTGAGTAAACAAATCAAGGATCTCAAGTAAGTTTGAGATCAATACATAACCGTATTTTTAAATACCGTTTCATAATACTCAAAGACTTAAGATTATACTCGTTTGTGTTTGTAGCTAATTTGAATGTGCACATACTTATGTATACGTGTTCTTGAATATGCTATGTATTATTGGCTTGTTGAACTAGTTTGCAATTGTTTTGTATTGTGTGATATGGATCGATCACTTTAATTGAACTTAATAATAAATGACTTGTAAAATTTATCAGTTAAGCGTTTCATCTCGCTAAGGGAGACATTTAGAGTCCTCCGATCAAATACCAACCCTTTCGAAAGGGATAACACTAGATAGCATAATCGATCTCTTCTTTATCCTTAGTCAAATTAAGCGACAAGAGAAGAGGTCACGGCAAGTGTAAAGTCAATGGTTTGAAGGCAGTCATGAAAGGAGTGATATTTCTATTACATAAGTTTAGGTTTGGTTATAAGTTGTTGAAATATACCTTAAACTCCTTAACTTAGATTATAGTGAGTGTAATTTCTCTAATTTTACAATGGATCGGATAACGTGATACGATAGCATTTGCTTATGACGTTGCATTAAAATAATTGGTTAATAACCTTATTTGTACTCGATATATATTGTTAAGTTTCTTTCCCAACTTACTTAATGGTTGGTTATTCACATTACTATAGTTGTTGTTGCATCTGTTAGTTAGGAAGTAGCCTCACAATTACCTTGAAACTAGTAACTGTAGGGATCCTAAAGAGTAAGGAAATAAAAACTAAAAATTAGATACATTTTTAAGGTTTTAGTTCTTAATTTATAATCTTTAATTGCCATATAAGGTATTATTTAGGTAAGATTATGCTATGACATCATTGTAATATTTAAATTCTAGTATATATTTTCATGTTTTTTTAGATAAATAACCCATTTATTTTATGAATTATTTACTTCAAAGCGAGTTAATTGTGGACGTCTTATATAAATTAGATCTAGGATAGCAACTATAAGATTAGTTTCTATTTTAAAATGATTTACATGGCAAAACTTTTATGATTATGCTATTTTGAGGCGTAACACGAAAAAGAGAATAGATGTGTATCAAATAACCATAAGATATTATACCGCGAAGAACCTATAAAGAGGAAGCAGTGGAAATTAAGTCGGATCGAGCTGTTAGAGGTCAGAGACTAAGCAAATAGGTCAATCTCCAATAGCTTCGTCAGATCATGGAATACCTTGTGGCAAGTCATGGAGTATCTTTGAACCATGGGCCAAGCACATTTGTGACACTTGTAGAGCTATTGAAGATGTCTATGCTAAGCTCTATGAGGTGCTTGACAACTCAGACAAGCATGCGATGATCAAAACGAGTTGGGAATCAGTAGAGGAAGGGCTCTTCCATGTATGTCAACTCGTCCTTGGTGGATTGCTTCGATAGGATCCCCTTTGGCTAAGCCTCGAAGGCCTCAGAATTGAGTTCAAGTAATGGGTCTGAAGGTGGTAGCGGCAGATTGGGACATCTAGACCACCAAACTATGGATTATAATCCGTCTTCTTCCCTTGTCTAGTTTCCACTAGAGTTCCTTTCAAGCCGAAAAAAGCTATTATTGCAAAAATTAATCATTTAATATTCCAAGTTTTCTCTTTGTAGTTGTTGTTATTCATTTCTCTTTCAAGCTTTTTCTCATAGTCAAACCTTAATTCTAACAGAGAGATTATTTTAATTTTTGATATTCTATGTCTTTTTTTATTATTTATTTATTAATCTATGCATATAAAGTCACCTCAATTATCATTACGTAAAATGGACAATCAATAACGCTTATATGTGACCATCACAATGGAAACCATATTTTATTTTAGGGATATAGTAGATCATGTTGCACACTTATTATAACACATTCTGCTTAGCAAGGCTAAGTTTCTATTTTTCTATTTTTTTTTTCTTTTCTTTATTCCTTTGTTAATGGTAGATCTAGATGATGCTAAGATGAAAGGTATACTCATTTTCGGTTTGAGCTATTAGTCGATGAGAAAGTTAACACATCTTTTCTAGTTTTCTTTGTCTTTTTTATAAAAATACAAATATATAATAGTTTTGATATTTTCATTTAATTTATGTTTCTAGACATGTTCTTATTGTTGGCATCCTGCACAGGCTCTTAATTAGTGTAGTCATTTGATAAAAGAAAACAAATTAATTCAGGTTGCCAAAAACATTCGTTTAATATTATTCAATTTAGAGTAATCGATATTTTGGATTTATTGATTACTTATATGCAGAGCACATGGATTTTTCAGGTTTAACATGTAACTCAATAGAATTGACAGTAGAGTGAAGTTTGGTTGTGACATAATGCACTAGCTAAGTCCACTATATTTGAATATATCCAATTCAGCTCTTGAACAAATTTCACATCATAACATATTTTATATTATTATGGATTTTAGCCATATAAAATAAAATAGAAAGTGATTGTGTATTGTAAGATATAAAAAGCAATATTATACAGAGTAGATTCATGATTTTCCATCACATACGTCTGTTATATCTCATCCAATTAGGATTATAGCGGAAACAACATGAATTAGGGAAAGGAGTATTTAGATACCCATTACTTGCAATCATAGGCAAGATAGGAGATTGTGAAGCTAGAAAATCTAATTTTCAAAAGAAGATGCACAAATTTTTTTTCCTATTTTTTTTTTTTATGTAATACTCATTAAGATTGAAGTAGTAAATTACATTATACGAAGTATATAAAGAGGGATAGAAATGTAAGTTTACAATTTGCATTATCACTATTAGGCTATTAGCAGTATTAATATAAGAAAATAGAATAATAGAAATGATAAATCTGCTGCAGTGTATTACGTATGCATTCTATGTACCCCGTCAAAAAGGAGATGAAAGAATCAAAGACACATGTATTATGTATGCAGCACATGTATAGTCATTAGTTCTGCAACTCTGGGAGAGAATTCCACCATTAAAGATCTAATCTACAAGATTTATGTCAAGATCTTCTTTTTCAAGACAAGAGCATTCAATCCCTAAACTGAATAATAAATATATACAAATTTGGGCTATCAGAACATACAAAGTGAGTACTTTTTACAACTTCTTAATTATGTTAATGCTGGAATTGGGCTATTGGGGCTGGGGCTGGGGTAATTTTGTTATAATTCAGTTGTATGCCCATACTTGCAATTACAATGTCTCACGAAGTACATCCTTATTCAAATAAGGACATTAATGATCAAATAGAAAAAAGTCCTCTAGTTTTTTCCCCATGTAACATTAATGTAGGTTCTCATTCTATATCATCTTTATGCAAAAAGTGAATTCCTATATTATAACATTATGATTAATAAAGAAGTTCTCAGAGGTTGAATTTAGCTAACATTGCAAGTTCATATACATGGAAAGAACTAAAAATTTCAGATATAAAAAAGTTCATCTATCGAACTTGTCTGAATACTTACTTGAACGTTACATTATGACAATATTACAGGAACTGAGAGGACTTTGAATGGCATCCGATGTTAATTAAAATGTTTCTATCGATAAAAAACTATAACCTAAAACAATTTTCTTATGTGTAAAAACATTTATCTCTATAATTGTTGTCCCTATCACCACATGAACTTACATGTCTAACAAGGCTTACAGGAATTCACCTTTCACTTGATCATCCCAAAGAACAGATAAATCCAAAGCCACGACTGGGTCTCTTATCTTTGTCTCGCAGCTTAAGCAATATGGAGTTGAATTCATCATTTAACGACTGTAGAACTCCATGAATGGGGATAAATCCAAAGGACAAGCATACCAACACATATCGATGACCATACACAATCACCAATTTATGTACGAGACGAGACTCCCATAGTTAAAGGAATTTCACATTCCTGTGATCCAATTAAGCACCCTGCATCATTCAAAGAGCTTCTACTCGATCCTGTATTGCTATTAGAATTACTTCTTGAAGGCATATCTTTTCTGCCACAATCTTCATTTGAAATACCCCTAGAGCTATCATCATTCTTCATAACAACCACAGCCCCAAAATGCACATGCTTTTGATCATTATCGCCTCCCAAAGAATCCATAGGGGAAGATTGATCATGAAAGGCCTTAGCCCCTGCATCCTTACTAACGTCAGTTTCGCTAGCTTGAGGAGGCATCCCAGAAATGATGCTTCCCCTGAATTTTTGCAAAGTATTATTTCCTCCTTTAGGCTTGAAACATGTGTAGATGTAGGTTATGAGCCAAAATGCCCATGGAATGCCTTCTAGAATGATACCTACAATGTAGTACCAATTGGAGGATTCTGATCCAGGGAGAAATATGTATAGACAAAGGAAAACTCCACCTCCTATTATGCATAAGAAGAAGAAACATATAATTACTTGTACTCTTATATCTCCTTCTCTCTGGCTTCCTTCCATTAAATTAGTAAATGATTCGCTCAAAACATAAGTAATGCCAAAGAATGATGCAGACAACAATTTATAAATGGTTATGATTTTCAATTTTAATATGGAATTGGTGGTACTAGGATTGATGCGATAGACATCAACAATATCGAATTGTAAGGTGTGATTACATATGTGTGTTAGTATGTGTCTGTATAGGTGAAAAGTCGTGGAAGAGGAGGAGGAAGAAGAAGAAGAAGGATCCTCAATGGTTGCTGCTGTGGGTAAATAGGGAGATGATGGATTGCATTCAAAGAGGGTAGTGGTTACGATATTGTCAAGGTGACGGTCATTTTTATTATTTCTTAAGGTAAGTTTCTTAGGTATTTCAAATCAGTTTTTTTTTTTTTTTTTTTGGTAAATTTGGTTTCGAAATGGTTTCTTTTATATATTTTTAGTATCTTCCGTATCCATTTTATATCTTTTATGGCGTTGTATTTATTATTTTGATGGGATCCGTTCTACTTTTCATCTAATTATTTATTTTTATTGTTTTAAATTTAAACAATTAAATTTATAATTTATTTAATAATTTAGATTTAAAATAGTATAAATTAAAGGTGAAATTAATGGTTATATCGATTCTTTAGAAAATAAGGACAAACAAGAGAAATATTACAATGATTTCTTGCCTCTTATTCAAAAGGTGCAATAATATGTATATATAAAACCTTTTGTGGCAATAATAAATCTACGGGGTGGCTGTGGATAAAAATAAAAATTCCATCAATGGGGTTAGTGCTCACTCAATTTGCAGGTAACAATATACCATTTGCGTTTACAACTAGTAAGATAAATCAAAATATTATCCTAATAAATGAAGACACCTTTATTATATGTCTATGCACATTATTGTTTAACAAGAAAAATGTAAAAGAACCCTTGAAATTTTCCTAATCAAGTTCTAACACTTTCAAATTTCAGCAAATAAATCTCAAAACATTTTAAAAGTATCATATAATTGAATCACAACGTGCCATCTAGCCATCAATTTTGCATATTTTAAAATGAATTGTTACTCGTCCTTATATAAAAAGGCGTCTTAATGGTTATAATTCTATCAACTTCTATTTAAATGATATTATAATAAATTTGGTCCAATTTCCATGGTTGTAACATATTCTATGGCATGAGCAAAGGCAACTCCCGTTTTCTCAAGTGATTTGGATGGGTATGCTTAAACCTCGATAGCAAGTTAAATCAGTCTTGAACCACTAATTCATGGGCTTGATACAATAAACTATGATTGATCCCTAAGTTGGTAGTTTTAGGCCAGTTCACTAGTACCCAACGGTTCAAGGACTAGTTTAAGGCTCTTGAACTTTTTTTTTTATTTATTAATTTCTTTTTTTATACATATTAATGATTTCTAATAATGTAATCTCCTTTTTTAAAAAAAAAATTGTACTAATTCATCAATAATTTCTAATTTTTTTTATTAATTTCCAGCTTAATGTGATTCTAACTTTTCTATTTTTTTTTCCTCAAATTTTATTTTTTTTCTCATATTCAAATCCTTAATATTTAATAAGTTTTATAAAAAATGCTTACATTAATTAAAATTGAATTTTCTATCTATCCTTAACACATAATTAACTTATAATTAGTCATTTATTATTAGTTTGATAATATTCTTTTAAAAAAATTTGTCCTTCACCATCGCAAATAAAGTAATTTTGATATGCAATGACTTATTGGATATTATACAATTATTTTTTCCAACTTAGTGGTCTCTATTTTCTCTTTCTCTTTCTTTTTTTTTTTTAAGGTGGTAAATTGGCTGGCTGGTTGGCTAGCTGGCTGGTTGGCTAGCTGGCTAGCTAGCTAACTTGCCAGTTCAACGGCCGGTCGACCCAGCAGTTCACAAACTTCCAATTCGAGCGATTCCACCTAAGCAAACCACCTTGACTCTTAAAACTCGACGGTTCGGTAGGGCAATTCAACGCAACCACTACTGGGCCAACTCGATTCGAAGTTGGTTCACAGTTTGAAATCGGTCCTTGCCCAAATCTAAATATGCTATATGCATGATTTGGTTTGAATCAGAAATTAACTTTAGATTATGTCTCAGACATAGTACACGTGCTTACGTAGCTACAAACACAAATTATGTATTTTCATAGTACAAATCACTTGTTTGTGAAAGTACTAAAATATATGTCACTTTTTTGTAATTTAACCTTAATATAATCATTAAATGTTAAAAACTTTAAAACAATAAAATTTGAAAGAAATGAAATCCTATGAAAGGGACGGCTAACTAGCCAGCTTGTTGCTTTACCTTAAATAGTCGTCTTATTTTTATTTTTAAGTTAACCAATTTTCTTAATTTTTTTTTATGTACTAATTATATTTAATAATATTTGGAAAATTTTTTGACATTACGTACAACATCGGTTTCATGTATCATAAAAATATCAAATCAAACCGTGGCACGTTAAGACTTAAGAGCATGAACTTTTCAAAAGATTTAAGACTAGATTACTAGAATTGAAAATTCGGTCCTCAATTCATTAAACCCCAAAATTTGTAGAACTTCTAGTGCATATAATTTGTTCCATCATTTAATTATATACATATATATGTACATGTATATGCTTATACTAATACAAAAAATGACATGTAAGCATATATTTTATATCACATAAACATGCATATCTCATTTTACCATATCAAATAAATTGATATCTAGGTTCGCTAAATTTTGCAAATGTCATGTAATTACAATAAAATAATATAATTAAAATGATATTGTATAACATCATATATTGATTATATGTCATAGTTAGTGTATTAAGTAATAGCAATTCTATTTTCAAAGTATCGGTCAAAGTATTAGTAAGTATTTGATTAAATATCATACTAGCAAACAATACACTTATATTATGGGTAAAAGATCGATTGGAGATGAGATTATAAGAAAGATAAACCAAACAACAAAATTCCAATTTATCCATAAAAACATTTTGGATGGGATAGATAATTCAAAACTGTTTTTGTCCAAGATCATGATTGATGATCAATAGAAACTCTTACTTCACTATCTATCCATGGTTCTCTATTATTTAAAATGGAAGTTAATTCGAAGTTAAAAAAAAAAAAAAAGAAGAGGAAAAAAGGAAAAGTTAGGAGATTAGGACGAAATGGAGTAACTAAAAAAAATGCGATTGTAGAAAAATATGAGAAATGATAATTGTTTGGACGTAAATATAACTTTCTAATATATATGGAATGTGCAAAATGATATTTTGGTGAGAAAAACTATCGTTTAAGATAGAGAATCTCTCCCTCTCCCTCTCCCTCTCTCTCTTACCTCTCTCTATCTCGCTTTCCCCCACCTCGAAGGTTTTTCCTCTAAGAAAATTTAAGGGAGGAGGCCATTACATTTTAGTCATCTACCCACCTCGATTTAATCGCTACAATTGTACTTTCACTATGCAACTACTACAATAAGGGGCATTTTGATTCATATACGAGGATTTACGGTCTTTCATTCGTCAATGAATAAATATAGTGGCAAAATCATATTCTTAGATCTAGGTTCTTTCATCATTTTTTTTCCATTTTATTTGTCATCCCATTTAGAGATTTTCCGCAATTAGAGTCCTAGATTTAGTTCCATGATTGTACAGGAATTTTTTTTAGGTCTATATTACTAACATTTATTGTCACGACTAAAATAGAAGCTAACTTTACAATTGCAATCTTAGACTTGATTTATATAAAGCGTTTCACGATTAATCTGTTTTAAAGTAAATAATTCAAAGTTAAACAGGTTATTTAACTAAGAAAGTACGAAATATATATATATATTTTAATATCCCAAGTAATTTTATATGATTTAATACATAACCTTACTTAAGTAATACATATACTAATAATATAAGATATAAAAATCAAGATTTAGAACCTTAAAAACATAACTGATCATTAGTTTTATTTTCTCACTTCCTAGAATCCAACAATTGCTAGCTTTAGGATAGTTATATGACTTCTTTCTAACTAAAACTTACAACAACATCTATAAAAATGTAAGTAACCAACCAAACAGTAAATTAGGACGGATACTTAAAACTATACATAAAGCACAAACAGGATTATCAACCAATTATTTTAATGCAACGTAACAAATGAATGCCTTCTCATGACGTTATTCAGTCTGTTGTGAGACTACAAAAATTACATTGACTTTAATTCGAATTGAGGAGTTTAGCGCACATATCAACAATTCATAACTAAACCCAATCTTGTATAATAGAGACATCACTCCTTCTACGATTATCTTTGAACCATTGACTTTACATTTACCGCAACCTCCTCTCTCGTCACTTAGTTTAACTAAGGATAAAGAAGTGACCAACTATACTATCTAATGCTATCTTTTTCGAAGAGGTCAGTATTTGGTTAAAGAATCCTAAATATCTCCCTATTGGGTTGAACTACTTAACCAATTAATTTTATAAGTTATATATTATTTGTAAACACTTCATTTTTGCCCCCTATCTCCTTGCAATGTTATAATAGAGTAAGGGGTCCTAATTTAGAAAAGGAAAAAATATATAAAAAATAAAAATTAAAAACTTAGAGAAAAATACAAAAAATAAATTTAACAAAAAATAGAAAATTCAGAAATATACAGAAAAAAAGAAAATTACAAAAAAAAAGGGGGGAAACACAAAAATCTGGAAAGAATTTAGATTTTTAGGTCTTAAGATATTTTTAGTATAGTCAGTAGACGTAGATTGATTAGTTTAACATTTGAAAATTTTATTTTAAACACCCATGTATACGTGACTTGGTTAATTCTAATTTAGTTTAGGCTTAGAACTAGATTTAGTTATTATTATTATTTAGTTTATTTCCTTTTTTCTTAAAAGAAACATAAATTAAAAAAAAGGGGAGACCGAACTGTTTATGAAATTAACAGGGCCAATGGCTCTGAATGTAAGCCTAGGCTTACATATGCAAGCGCGAAAGCAATTGCTCTTAATTTTCGCTTACGCATAATCACATGATCGCGCCCATCTTCAACCTTCTCCTTCAACTTCTTTCTTTTATTTTCCAGTTTTTCTCCCGCGATAACAACCCATGAGCCCGTATTCTAGGCCATTTCGCGTGATTTTTTCATACGATTCTACTTGATTTCTTAGTACAATCACGTACTAAATACAGCTTAGTTTTGAATCTACCCATTTTACTACAAATTCAATTTTTTATGCAGCTAAAATCAAGCACCAAGTTCGAAAAAAATTCACCACAAGTCAAAATGCCACTAATTTGAATTTTCTAATTAATGGATTCCTTGATTTTTTATATGTGTTTAAGCTTCATTTAGTATAAAATAGGAGCCAAAGAGCACACAAAAAACATACAACAATCTTCTACCTGAGCTTAGTCTTGAGTTTCTCTCTCTAGCCCAAACCATTTTTCTCTCTAAAATTATCGTCAATTAGGCTAGTCTCGAAATAATTCATCTACTCCATCATGTTCGCTATTGTCAAATCCTATATTGATTTCCTTAATTTAACCTATATTAAACCGAAACCACTTAATATAAATTACTCGACATTAAATTAAGGAAAATGAAAAAATTTTATTTAAAAAAAATGGAGTTGTCAATCAGTTCAACTAGTAAAAAAAAATAAATTAGAGCTTTCGGGTAGGAATACCTTAATTTAACCACTAGTCTGTGAATATTCTAAAAAAATTAATTTTTAGAAAATTGAAATAGAAAACTGAATTTAGGGGCCAAACTATTAAGATTAAGACACCGTATGAAAATAAAAAAAAATGATGGGCTTTTATTTTTATAATTTTTCGAAAAATATTAAAAATATACTTAAATTCACAAAATAACTAAAAATTATTTTTATTACTAATTTCTAAGAAAAAGGGAATTTTTTTAATTTTTTAACGGTTGTCCTAAAGATGCCTACGTACCCGCTAATCGGGATCAAACCAGCCGTAGTTCTTTTTATATAATTTTTAGTGGATGAGTTATTTTTATTTCGAAAACCGAGCTAAGTTTACGTTTTTTATTAATTTATTATTATTTAAAAAAGCCTAAGAAATCTAATTTTCCAAATTTAATAAAAACCCTAACCAACTAAATCTTTTTGAAAAAAAAAGTTTACTTTAAATCTTTTTTTCATTTTTCAAAACCTCTATATGTCAAAAAGTATCTTTCCTAAATCCTAATGATAAGATATGATCTAGATACGTTTATTTTCAAAAAATAAAAAAAAAAAACACGATCTTGGTAAAAATGTAATTGAACTAAATTTATTAAAAATTGAGATTATTTAAACAAATATGCAATATGAAAACATTAAAAACCTACACTAAAAAATAAATAAATAAGTTAGTAAAAATAATAAAATAAGAAATTTTACCTACAAATCGAGTTGTACGTCAAACATTGTTTTTGTAAGGTCACGAGCGTAATTGAGGCTGTGTTGGTTGTTGTTTGCACTTATCACGGCGTGATCGAAGGCGTATCGGCTTATGTTTCCACTAATCACGAGTGTGATGGTTGGTGTCAGTTGCTGCTTCCACTGATCACGAGCATGATGGTTGATGTCGGCTGTTGTTTCCACTGATTATGGGCGTGATGGTTGGTGCATCGGTTGATGTGCAATGCTGGGTGACATGCTGGGCGCTAGTATGAGTGGTGATGACTTGCGGTAGTGTTGCGAGCGACACAGCGATGGCTTACAATGGTGCTATAGGTGACGTGGCGGTGGTGTTGTAGGTGATGCGGCGGTGAAGGTTGAGTAATAGCGCATGTGATGTTATGTGGTGGTTGTATGGTGGAGCTTTGGTGGTACGTGTGATTGAGAAAAACCCGTCCCTTGAAATCCCTATCTATGTACTGTTTATAAACTCAAAATTGATATGCTATTTATAAACTCAAAATTGAATCTTTCCTATTGAAAATATGAAAGATACGATTGCAATTCTTCCAAGATTTACCCTAACTTCTAGAAATCCAAATTATTTTAGGTTTTATTTTTATTTTTTCAAGACTTGATCCGATCCAATCTGCAACGATTTAGCCCAATAATTTCTTAATTTGATTTGAGCCCTTAAATTAGATAAATCTAATCCAAAATTAATTAAACCCATATCGTCACCTAATTCGACAATCTAACTCAATTCAATTTAACACGACTCAACTCAATTTTTTTTATTTTTTTTTCGTTTTTTTTTTCATTTTTTAAATTATTTTTTTTATTTTTATTAACCTAGCTCAATTATTTGAAATAAAAAATTTTTTCAAAAATGAGGTATCTATAACTGCCCCTCTTTGTAATAAAGTTCGATTAGAACTTTGCTACTACAAAGACAAAAGAGATATCCATCTTTATTAAACCCTACTTTAAATTGATTAACTAAGTTATGTTTTATTTTGATGAAAGATATCAACTTAAAAGGTGGATGTAAAGAATAAATTGCCTATTTTGAAAGGACAGGGCAAATGAATGTTTGTCTCAAAAGAACATAGTAAAAGGTTAGAGGAAAAATTTTAATGGTGTCTATCTTAGAAGGATAAAGCAAAAATTTCAAGGGGCTTTTTTGGAAAGATAGGGCTTAACGGTGTTTATCTTGGAAGGATAGAGCAAAAAATTTAAAGAGGCTTATTTTGGAAGGATAAGGTTTAATGGTATTTATCTTGGAAGGATAAAGTAAAAATTTCAAGGGAGCCTATCTTGGAAAGATAGAGTAAGAACCATTGGAGGTAAAATTAACTTGTTTTAGTTGGTGAATAATCCAAAAAGGATAGATCTCTTCGATATTTCAAAAAACTTGTTTTGGTTTAAGTTTTGGTTTGATGGATGATTCGAAGAGGGTAAATTTCTTCAAGATTTCAAAAAAACTTATTTTGGTTTGGTGGATAATCTGAAAAGGATAAATCTCTCTAAGATTCCTTTTAGTAAATCCGAAAAGGATAAATCTCTTTGAGATTGGTTTTGGTTTCAAAATCTAACTTAATTCTTCTAAATATCTCTTTCCGGAAACTTTTACGATTATTTTTCCTAGGATTGAAGAATTTCTTAGATAGCAACTGATTAGCATGCTTACATCGACTCTCAATATTCAATTAGCAGAATTTCACCATATGGTTGTGATTGCTTCTTCTTTTCCCCCCTTTTTTTCTTCTCTTCTCCTGAAATCTCCCAAACTTTTGAGTCTTGTAACTAGACTATTCTCATGCTTTGAATTTGCTTTGTTTAACACTAAATTTTAGTTTCCACTCTTCATGACTTTTGAACAATAAATCTCTTTTCAAAAGAAACAAAATTAAATTATTAAGAACATTCGATTTCAATTTGTTTGGTGATTCAGATTCATTGGTAAGTGTTTGGTGTTTAAGTATATGAGGTAAAGAAACAGGGTTTATTGGTGGAGTGTTTATTGGTCGATGACCATCTAAATTCAAAAACATTCACAGATATCAACTTTACTTGTAAACGATGAAAGATTAACTCCAAACTTATCAAGAAAAATTGAAATCTTTATTGAACTCAGTTTTCATGGATAATACAACTTGACTGCGTCTGAATTCACTGGTCTCCTTAATTCTGGGCCATCCATTTCTGTTAACACTAATACACCTTCTAATAATACCCTTTTCACCACATAAGGGCCTTCATAATTCAAAGAAAACTTACCTCTTGGGTCTTTTGCATTTGGTAACACTTTATTCAACACCAAGTCTCCCTCTTTGAAGTACTTCGGGTGTACTTTCTTGTTAAAAGCTTAGATCATTCGCTGTTGGTAACATTGACCATGATATATCGTTGCAAGCCTCCTTTCATCTAGGTGGTTCAAATGCTCCATTATCTTCTTCACCCACTCTACTTCATCAAGCTGAGTTTCTACCAATACTTGGAATGAAGGTATTTCTACTTCCACCTGTAATACTGCTTTAATTCCATACACCAATGAATACGGGGTTGCACCAGTAGAAGTTCTGACTAAAGTTCTGTAAGCTATGAGGGTAAAGGGAAGCATCTCATGCCAATTTTTATAAGTAATTGCCATCTTTTCAATGATTCTTTTGATGTTTTTATTTGTGGCTTCAACTGCCCCATTCATTTGAGGTCAATATGGAGTTGAATTTCTATGATTAATCTTGAATTGGTTGCACATTTCATCCATCAACTTGTTATTCAAATTCATCCCATTGTTTGTAATAATAGACTCAAGTATACTATATCTTGCAATAATATCTCTTTTCAAGAATTTGACCTCTACTCCTTTGGTCACTGTAGCATATGACGCTATTTCTACCCACTTGGTGAAATAATCGATAGCGACTAAAATGTATCTATATTTGTTTGAAGCTATTGGCAAAAACGGATCGATCATGTCAATTCCCCACATTGAAAAAGGTCAAGGAGCTAATAATACATATAGTTCTTAAGGAGGAGAGTTGATTTTATTAGCATATACCTGGCACAGGTGATAGTGCCTCACGTACTTGATACAATCCGATTCCATCATCATCCAAAAACATACCATTCTCATGATTTTTCTGGCTAGTATATATCCATTCATGTGAGGACCACAAACTCCTTCATGCACTTCTTTTATCAATTTCTTGGCTTCTTCTTTATTCATATACCTTAGTAACACTGCATCTGGTGATCTCTTATACAATATAGCTCCACTTAACAGGAAATGAGTAGCTAATCTTCTTATGGTTTTTCTATCTTTTTTATTAGCATCTTTAGGAAATTCCCCCATTTAAAGTAACTTCTTGATATCGTGATACCAAGGTTTTTTTGTTCCCTTCCCTTCAACTGTAAAGTAAAAAGCCGGTTTTTCTTCCACTTCTATCTTTAAGGGCTGAATTTCTATTCTGTTTGTGATTTTCGCCATTGATGCTAATGTAGCTAATGCGTCAGCAAATTGATTTTAGATCCTTAGAATGTAGGTGAATGAAATCTCTTGGAATTTTTCAATTAGCTTGCTTAAATTTTCATGATAAGGTATCAATTTCTTGTCCTTTGTCATATATTTCCCTAAGATCTGGAGGGAAGAATTTCCGTATACTTCCAATTCTTGTATTCTCATATCTAGTGCCATTTTGAGCCCCAAAATGCAAGCTTTATATTTTGCTGTACTGTTAGTATATGGGAATGTTAATCTTGCTGCCATAGGGAAATGATTACCATTTGGTGATACCAATACTACTCCTATCCTACATCCAAACACGTTGGCTGCTCCATCATAATACATTTTCTATCCTAACTCTCACCACTTAATTCGTTTGCCATTATCACATTTTCATCAGGAAATTGTGCTTCTGAACCTTCATCCTTATCTTCTAATGGATATTTTTCCAATTGATCAACCACTATCTACTCCTTGATTGAACTCTGACTCACGTATTTGATATCAAACTCAAAGAGTAGCATTTGTCACTTCAATATTCTCCCAATCAACGCTGACTTTTCCGCTAAATACCTCAACAGGTCATGTTTTGTCAACAACTCTATTGAATTATAGAGAGTGTATTGCCTGACCCTATGCATCATCGATACTAAGGCTCAACACGTCCTTTCTACTTTTAAGTATTTTTGCTCGCCTTCTATGAACTTCTTGCTTAAATAATAGATAAGATGCTCTTTTCTCCCCGTTTCGTCTTTCTATCCTAGCATACATCCCATCAATTCTAAAAGGATCATTAAGTAGAAGATCAAGGGTCGTCCGAGTGTAAGAGTGACTAGTATGGGATGATTCATGAGATACTTTTTTATTTTAACAAATGCTTGCTCCCACTCTTTATCCCATTCAATGGCTGCATTCTTTCTCAAAAATTTGAATAACGGCTTACATATATCAGTTAGCCACAATACAAACCAAGCAATATAATTCAATCTTCCCAACAGTCCTTGAACTTCTTTTACAGTCTTAAGTGCTGGTATGCTTACGATTGCCTTGACTTTATCTAGGTCTACTTCAATTCCTTTTCTACTGACTACAAAACTAAACAATTTGCCTGAAGTCACTCCAAAGGTGCACTTCTTAGGATTTAACTTCAATTGAAACGTCCTCAATTATTCAAATAGTTTACGCAAAATATCTACATGATTTTCATCTTCCTTGGATTTAGTAATCATATCATTTACACAAACCTCAATTTCCTGATGCATCATGTCATGAAACAAAGCTACCATAGCATGCTAATAAGTTGTCCTAGCATGCTAATAAGTTGTCCTAGCATTCTTCAACCCAAAAGGCTTTACGCGATAACAAGACGTTCCCCAGGTGGTAACTAAAGTTGTTTTAATTTTATCTTCTTCTGCCATTTTAATTTGATTATACCTCGAGAAACCATCCATAAACAAGAAAAGATGGTTCCTGGCTATATTATCTACTAGTATGTCAATATGCAGTAAAGGAAAGTTATCCTTTGGTGTCGCCTGGTTTAAATCATGAAAATCTAATAAACCTTAACTTTCCCATTTTTCTTCAACACTGGTACCGCATTAGCCACCCATTCGGGGTAATCTAATACTTCTATGAATTTAACTTCTAACAACTTCTTTGCTTCTTTTTTTTATTTTGAGGAGTATGTCTGGCCTAAATTGTCTAAGCTTTTGTCTTTTCGATTTTATTTCCTCCCTGGTTGGCAACTTGTGAATCACAATAGATAATTCTAAACCAGACATATCTTCATAAGACCAAGTGAATATGTTCAGGTATTTTGATAGCAATCGTAACAACTCCTGTTTCTGATTATCCATTAAATTATCACCAATTTTCAAGTTTCGTGGATTTTCCTCTATCCCTAAATTAATCACAACCATTAGTTAGTTAATAATCACTCTACCCTGTTCATGTCGACACTAACTCTCCTAAATTTCATTTGGAGTCTCAATATCATCTCTAACGTCTAACCTAACAAGGCTAAAGGTGATGTTGGTACTTTCATCGTTTATATGTGTAAGATATCCATTATGTTCATTGTGTTTATTAGATCTGAAGAATAAAGGAAAAAAGAAAAAAAAGGACAATAAATAAATAATAAAGAAAAATCAATATAAAGAAAGGAATGAATTTTATTGAATGAACGAATCCAAATTGTTTGAAAGAAAAGGCTTAACTAATCAAACTAATTATCGAAATTGAATCTTCTTAATTAATCGAATTTTACGTTTCCGAAGAGACTTATTAATGAGAACAGAAAACCAGTTGCACAAGGAAACTAATATGCCAATATCTTTCTTCTTGTTTGAACCAATGCTACATTACTAAGTCAAGGCCTTGGATAGATTAGCTACTTCGGGTTCTTAAACACTAGCTGGTGCTAGGAATGTCTGGCAGATGTCTGGAAATTCCATGTAAGTATGGTACAGCTGATCTCCTTTCTTGCTTTTGATTTTAGCCTTCATTTCTCGAATCTCCTCTTCAATGGGCTCATATCCAAGCCCGAACATTCTAATCTACTACTTAGATTGTTTCAAACAACCCCGTACCCCTTATCTTACTTCCTCGATCACACTAACTTTGTCGAAAAGCTGCAACCATGGTTCTTCCAATTCTTCATCTTTGACATAGGGAATACTTGTCTCTTTGTAAATCTCGTAGTGTTGCTCCCCGAGAATAATAACCAACTACCCGTTGCCTATGAATTTCACTTTTTGATGTAGACTGGACAAAATTGCCCCTCTTAAATGAATCCATAGTCTTCCCAACAGAAGATTGAAAGTTCGCGATATATCTAAAACTTGAAAGGGAATAATAAACACTTGCAGGCTAATTTCAACTTGCAGCCCAATTTCTCTGATTATCTCCCTTTTTAATTCATCAAAAACTCTTACTAAAATTAAGCTAGGCTTGATCCTGGTTACATCGACTCTAAGTAAATTTAGTGTTGCCAAAGGACATACATTCAATGATGACCCATTATCTATTAGAACTTGAGCAACTACTTTCCTTGTACACTTAACTACTATGAAGAGGGGCTTCGAGTATTGGTCTCCTTCTTTACTTAGCTCATCTGGCAAGAACGAAATCTAATCCACTGCAAATATCAAGTTCACCACCAATCCTAGCTTCTCAATGGAAATCCCTTCAAGTACTCTGACATCTTTTAAATTTATAATTAATGCCTCTTGGTGAGTATTTGATGACAACAGCAAGCCCATTAGAGAGATCTGGGCCAGTTGCTTGGCTAACCGGTCCATTATCTTGTATTCACTGGCCTTCACTATCTTCTTAGTAACATTTTGATTTTTATCATCTGTATCTTCAAAAATCTTTTGAGAAACCTCTTCCACAAGAGTCTTCCTTTTGGCCTCCTCATTCTGATCATAAACTTGTCCCGAGTATGTAAGCTTACCAACCATGAGTGATGAGGCTCTGGTTGTTTGATTCACTGTTTGGTAATCCAAGGGTACTGCTTTGTAATTTTCTAAGGCTATTGGGACATTGAAAGCAATCTTCTTATGCTTTCTTAATTCTTCAACCTTCTTAGTCTTCCCATCATATTTAAAAACCAACGGCTTGGGTTCATCTCTGATCATTCCAACCACCTCGGCCGCCTTCTTGGCTTTTGCAATAAATTTGTCTTTTTCCTCAAATTCCGGACCCCATCCAAGAGGTGGGGTGTTAGCATATACGGTGGGTGAACCAACGTAACTTACCAAATACTCAAACTTTCCTAACGATTCTCTTAAGTTGTCAATTGTCAAATCGTTAGCTTCGTATTTTTTTCTAAGCTCCTTCTGAGTACTTCTCTTTTTCGCGGTTTTGGAATCATCATAGCTATGATATCGACTTTCTTTATCGTCCCATCCTTCAGTAGCTGATATGTTGCTGGTCTAGTCTGGGTCCTATCTCTAAGATTCATATTCTGTAAATACCCGGCTTGCCTCAGATTCTAAGCTATCTTCCCAATAGTGATCGGAAGACTATCTAGATCAATCTTTGGTTAAAAAACTTCAACAATGATCATATTGATTGAATTTCCATGATTCGGCAGAGAGTTGTTACCTATGTTGGGAGTGAGAGTCTAGATGAAATCCAATTGAACCAATTTGACATCAATAAGATCCTGGATCTTATGTTTGAATATCCAACACTAATCTGTAGAGTACCTACTTGCCCCAGATGATAATTACCTCGAAGCTCCGAGTTATAATCCCTTGGTCTTTGTCCTTCCTTTCATATTTCAAACATTAGAAGGTTCTCTTTCCTTAATTGTATAAGAACTTAACTTAGTGGAATGGGAATATGTGTAAACTATCTTCTTTGTGGGCGGTTATTTTGATTTGAATTCGGAAAGGGATTAGATCCTCTCATCATGGCTACTAGGGCTGTGGGTCAGATAAGGTTACCGATTTGACAACGCTTATGATGGCTTCTTTGGCCTTATTAGAAAATCTTGCAGGCGGTGTCTTCTTCTCGGCTACTTTGGGATTAGGAAGCCTCACACTAGCAATAACTTTCTCAATTCGGTACCTCGAGGCGACAATTTCTGCAAAGTTGGAGGCAGGGTACCCAACAAGATGTTGGTAATGCAAGCTTCCAAGAGTATTAATGAAAGTAAAGGTCAAATCCTTCTCGGTTTAGGGTAGAGTCACCTTAACTGCCATGCCTCTCCATCTTTGAGCATGTTCTTTAAAATTCTCGTTGGTCTTCTTTCGTAGATTATTCAAATCCCACATGGACGGAGCTACTTTGATGTCAAACTTATACTGGTTGTAGAAAACCCGTACTAACTTATCCCAAGTATTGATCTCATTCAAGTCCAATTGGGCATACCAAGTTAAAGCGGGCCCAGTTAAGTTGTCCTAGAAAGTCTGGACCATCACCTTGTCATACTTTGTCTATCTCCCCATTTTCTTGATGTATAACCTAGTATGGAGCTTTGGGCAATCAGTCCCATTGTATTTCTCGAATTCCGGCACTTTAAATCTTTTGAGGAAGTCATCATTTTTATATGTCGGCAAATTAATCATCCCCATCTGTTCAAACCCATTAACCATTTCTACGATTTTCATTTTCTCAGTTAACTTCTGCAAAAATTTTCTTTCCATCTCTCAATGTTTTTCCTTAATCTCATTCCTCCATACCTCAGCATTAGGGACTGATTCTTCATCTTCTAATTCAAGGAGAGGGGTCGTTTCTGCATTCCGATTTGGGTTGAGTTGAGATCCTTAACCGTCATTAAGAATCCCGATAACTTAAGTGAGAGCCTAAATCTGTTCAGCCATCTTATTCGTGTTTTCTTCTAGAGTTGCTGCTCTCGGGTCGGACTCGGATTGACTGACATTTCCAATACTTGGAGTTGACATCCCATCTTTAGAATGAGTGAATATTAGGCTTCTAGTTGAGTTTGCTCGTTTGAATGCTATCTTCGAAATCCTACGCGAAAACCCAAGTTTTAGATTTTTGATAAATTAAAGATTTTTCTTTTGTTTTTTGTTGTTTTTGTTTTTCTCCCTTTTTGTGACTTTTGTAATTCTGTTGTTTACCTCTTTTTATGTTTTTTTTCTTTTAAAAGTCAACTAAACAAATAAATAAATACTAGTAATGAGCAAGAGACTACATAATTAATGAAAATTTTATTTACTAAAGCTACAAATTTATTAATCACGAGACCTAACTTATACAATGGACTAAACGAAAAGAAAAAAAAATCTCCTAACTAATCTTCCTAATAACTTAAATCCTATATCTACAAGAGTGAATGGATCTGGCTGAGACGAGCTTCGTCAACTTCCTTCATAAGTCTTCGTATCGTAACATCCTTTTCTCGAATCGTGCTCCTTAAGAATTGATTTTCTTCTAGCAGTTTCTCATTTTCCAGCTTCAACTCCTCAACGATTCTCTTACTTTTTTGGAACTAGGCTTCAACTCTGGCACATATAGTGTCTTGGGAGGCCTACTCTATAGGTGAAAGATTTCCTGGTTCTGGCTCGTATTTGAACACATCTGGCACTTCATACTGTATCTTTCCTGTCTTCTTCAATTGATTGTAGATGAATTGCTTAATAGCTTAGTAGCTTAGTATTCTCTGACTTTGCCCCTTAAAGTTTCCACATTTACTATCTTCTTGACTTCTCTCCGTTCCTACGGCTTCACGAGTTCTACTAGTCGTTAGATTAGAGCAACCGTGGGTAGACAAGGATCTTGATAATTTATTCTGACAATGTCTAAGGAGTCTCTGTAAACTATCTCTTGAAGTAGACTCAATTATCCGGTGACACAAGCTGGGAAATACCCAGTACAGCTTGTAATACCAATAAGAGGGACTCCTACATAATCAATGCACCCTACGACGACTTGAGTGTAGTGGCTCCATCTAGTTGTCCACATAAAATTTACTGGTTGCATTTTGCTGATAACCAATACCCATCCATTAAACTAAGCTTCATCCGGTACCTTGAGGTGATAAGCAAAGTTGCCAATCAAATTCATATTTTCTGTCGCGAACTCTCTAAAAAGATTTCCTCCACACCTTTGTGTGTGACTGAGAAACCATACGGCAAGGATTGTAAGGTTAGTTATGCAATAGCTATGCCTCTGCTTCTTCAGGTAGGTAAGTATCTTAAGTTGTTCTGTTAATAGCGTCGGTATATAGGATTTACCAACTAAGAATTAAGTCACTAGCTTGGCAACCCTATAGTGGATTTAACCATATCTGAAGATAAACAACACCATTCTAAACACTGCTACAATAAATGCATTGACCTTCTTCTCGGTCTACGAATCACATCCTCTATAAAAGATCTAGTGATATCTCTGGTAAGCAATTGGACTTGAAAACCACTCCATTAGTCTTAGGATGCTAAGATATTTCTGGCCCTTTGAAGATAAGAATGGCACCAGGGCTGACTTCTTAACTCCCAACAATGTTATGAAAACTTTCTCGAGCTAGACTCTGAGATCAGAGATAGTTATGCTTGCTTCGAGGGGTGAGGCACTGAATAGCTGTGAGTACTCTTCTATAGTGAGTATCAATACGTGTGGGCCAAAGTTGAAAGCTGTAAATTCTAGATCCCAGTAATGGATAAGGGTCTGAATTAGAGGCCAATGGAGCTGGACTCGCATAAGGGATATGATTGGCCGACCTTCTTGCGAATGTGATCTTACTTGGCAGGAGGAAGCTAGTTCAACCAATCACTCAGGATGACTTCGGGAAAGGAGTACTTATTTAACTGAACTTTATAAATGGGCTTTGGGCTGATGGGCTTTGGACTAACACTATCCGGATATCTATATTACAAAAAGATGTAAATGAAATAAAAAGCAACGATTATTCATAACAAGGCCACTGAATTTAGAATAAAGTTGGAATGATGTTAATAATTTCACAGCTTTTTTAAAGATTTTTTTTAGAAATTGCATAACCTTTCACTGACTAAGGAATGATAAAAAAAAAAAAATAGTATACATATAACATAAGAAAATAAAACATTTACAAAGACATGAGCATAATCAAACACATAAAATGCAACATATTACACATAAATGCAATGCAGTAGAGGTGGGTGATTAATAAATTATAGGAAATACGACGAATCCATGATCGGGAAATACCCTTATATATGAGCAAGCGTGAAATAGGATTTTTTTTAATTTTCCTTTTTTTTTTTAAAAAAGATAATCTAATCGACCGTAGATTAATCAGGCTTTTCTTATAATTTAAAAATAACTAACCCTTTTTAAAAAGGATTATGCAAGAAGGTGGGATCTACGGGTCTCAAGTTCTGTAGCTTCAGGGCTTTTTAAAGAGAAGCCTGGTGGGCTACATCGAAACCTATGTGGGCTAGCCTATCACCGTCAGGCGGGAGTAATGGCTCCAACGACTTGGGGGTTACACAATGGTAGCCCGTCCTAGGTTTCTAAAGTGGCCTAAGTCCGACCACATCTAAACACACAGATGGTTACTTGAAAAATAAAAACCCCCTATCTTTGTGAAGGTCTATTGGGTTAGTTTTTTTTTTTTTAAGGCCTGCATCACTAAAAGGCAATTAATACAACTATAATATAATACAAAAAGAAAATAATAATATAAAAGCCCATTAAAATTTTTTTAACTTTCACATGACTAGCTCACTAAGTGTTCCTAATAGATTCGCCAATTTTGTGAAGCCCTATTTTGATTTCCTTAATTTAACCTATATTAAAACCAACCCACTTAATAGAAATTACTTGATATTAAACAAAGGAAAAGAAAAAAAATTATTTAAAAAAAATGGAGCGCCAACTAGTTTAACAGGTTAAAAAAAATAAAATTAGGATTTTCAGGTGAGAAAACCTTAATTTGACCACTAGTCTACGAATATTCTAAAAAAATTAAATTTTTGAAAATTGAATTAGAAAACTACGTTTAGGGGTCAACCTATTAAGACTAAGTCACCATGTGAAAATAATAAAAAAAAATTGATGGGTTTTTATTTTTATAATTTTTCGAAAAATATTAAAAATATACCTAAGTTCACAAAATATAACTAACAATTATTTTTATTATTTTTTTTATTACGAATTTCTAGGAAAAGTGGAATTTTTCTTTTTAATTTTTTAACGGTTGTTTCAATAGTGCTTACGTACTTACTAATTAGAATCAAACTGACCATCATTCTTTTTATAAAATTTTTTGTGGATGGTTATTTTTATTTCGAAAACCGAGCTAGACTTGCATTTTTTATTAATTTATTATTTAAAAAAAAACCTAAGAAATCTAATTTTCCAAATTTAATAAAAACCCTAACCAACTAAATCATTTTAAAAAAAAGTGTTCAATTTAAATCTTTTTTTTTTTTTTTACTTTTCAAAACCTTTATGTGTCAAAAAGTATCTTTCTAAAATCCTAACGATAAGATATGATCTAGACATGTTTATGTTCTTAAAAAAAACACGATCTTGTTAAAAATGTAATTGAGCTAAATTTATTAAAAATTAAGATTATCTAAAAAAACGTACAATACGAAAACAATAAAAACCTACACTAAAAAATAAATAAATAAGTTAGTAAAAATAATTAAAATTACTAATAAAATAAAAATAACAAAATAAGAAATTTTACCTACGAATTGAGTTGCGCATCAAACACTATTTTCGAATGGTTGCGGGTGTAATTAAAAGTGTATTGGTTGTTGTTTGCACTTATCACGAGCATGATCAAACGTTTGTTAGCTTCTGTTTCCACTGATTACGGGCGTGATGATTGGTGTCGGTTGCTGTTTCCACTAATCACGGGCGTAATGGTTAATGTGTCAGTTGTTGGGCGATAGTGGGCAATGTATTGGGCGCTAGCGTGATTCGTGGTGATTCGTAGTGGTGTTGTGGGCGATGCGACGATAGTGCTGTGGCGACATGGCAGTGGCTTACAATGGTGCTGTAGTCGACGTAGCGATGGTGCTATAGGTAATGAGGTGGCGGTAGGTTGAGCAATGGCGTGCGATCGTGTTGTAGTAGTGTTGTGATATTATGTGATATTGTGTGATAGCGCGTGGTGGTTCTATGGTGGAGCTTTGGTGGCATGTGTGATTAAAAAAAAACCATCTCCTAAATCCTTCGTCTATGTGTTATTTATAAACTCAAAATTGAATTTTTCGTATTAAAGATGCAAAAGATATAATTGTAATTCTTCCAAGATTTACTTTAACTTTTAGAAACCCTAATTATTTTGGGCTTTTTTATTTTTTCAAGGCCCAATCCAATCCGCTACGATTTAGCCCAATAATTTCCAAATCTGATTTGAGCCCCTAAATTAGATGAATCTGGCCCAAAATTAATTAAACTCATATAGTTACTTAATCCGATAATCTAACTCAATTCAATTTTATACGACTCAACCTATGACTTGACTCGATTTTTTTATTATTATTATCACTTTTATTATTATTATTATTTTTATTAACCTTGCTCAATTATTTGAAAAAAAAATTGGCAAAAATAAGGTGTCTATAGCCACCCTTTAAAACCTCCAGATACATTAACCTCTTATCTCCAGCAACCACCACTCAAAGGAGGCAACTACCATCATCAGTGGTCGAGTTTAAATAATCACTAAACCACTACCGTAGCTCGTAGCACTAATCCTCTACCTACTAAACCCAATAAAAAAAACACATAAAAGTATCCTTACTCACTTGAAATAATCACTTGAAGTCGGCGTGGAGTTACTGGTTACCTTCTTTAAGTTTTGACTCTGACTTGACTAATCTGACCTGCTTAAGTTGACTCAAACTAATCTAACTTGCGCCCAACTCTAAAGTACAGCCTTCATTTTTTTTATTAGTATTGTTTTTATTTCTCTTATTGTAATTGTAAATGTGAAAAGAAAAAAAAAAGAGAAAGAAAAAACCAAAAGGAAAAGCAGAGTAGTTTTAAAATTTTATTTATTTACTTTCTTGACTAAAAAAAATAAGAGATAAAATAAAAACAAAATAAAGAAAAACAAAAAAAAATGTTTTGATGACCTAGAAAACCATTTTTCCAAAATAAAAATAAATCAATTCTCTTTCAAAATTAGGACACATTTTAGAATTTTCCAATAAATAAACAGTAAAAATTTAGGACCCTTCCCTAGAATTTTTTCCAAGTAAAATGAAATGAATAAGAGACGTAAAGTTGGCCACTTTCCAATTTTAAAATAAACTAACCCGCTAATGTTTTCACAAAAAAAAAAAACTATATATGTCTAATCTCGAATAATAAGTATGTAAGTACTTATACGTACGAGGCGACTTAAAATATGAAAAAAAAAATTATTTTCCCCCTTTAGTAAATAATTCTTTAAATTCTCATTTTTTTTGTAAATAAATATACTTTTAGTTATCGCTTGTAAATAGACATTATTGTTGGAAGGGTAGTTGAAAAGTAAAATTAAATTCGGAAAAATTAAAAGTGATATTCGTTAAAGGTTCAAAAGCTGTTTTTAGAAATTAGTTTTTTTCAAGTGGATTGGTGGTTAAGTTAAATCAATCCACCAAATTGATTTAACTTAACCCTCTTTTTCCCGACTTTAATCAGGTAGCAACTCTGAAAAATTTTTTGAAATACGTTTTAAAATTGAGTTTTTCTTAACTCATAGTTAAGGGTTAGTATAAAACCAATTAGGGCTTAATACTAAACGAGTTATTAAGTCTAGTTAAGGTAATTAGCGCATATCACACAATACAAAACAAATGCAAAGAAGTAAAGGAAGCCAATAATACATAGTACATTTAAGAATGCACACATATAGGCATGTACACATTCAAACTACTTACAAGGACAAATAAGTATAATCTTAAGCCTTCGAGTACTTTGGAACAATACTTCGAAATACAATGGCGTATTGATCGAAAATTTACTTGGACTTCTCACATGCTTACTTGAGATACGACTTGTACAGGTCATCGTCAATAATTCTTAATTCTTTATATTACAAATGTTGTTTTAGTTTCCATATAACTCCCATATATAGATTTTGTTATGTAATTTAGATTATTATCTTTAGTTTAGCGTCTTTCTTCATTTAGTTATTTAGGTCTAAGTCTCTTACAATTATCCTTATTTTAAAGTAAGTTATGTTTTTACTTCTGATTCAATTTCTATTGTAACTTCTAATTATAGTTTTATTCACTAGCTTTAAATAGGCCACTAATTCGTTCTCTGAGTTTATTCAATCACATTACAGGAATAAGAGTTTCTGAATAATACACTAATCCTATCCTTATTCACTATATACACCTAACCACGGATCGATCTTTTGATTTGGCTCTTGGTTTTATTTTACACTTAAGTCTCAACAATGTCTTGTAACCTATTTCTTAGGGTTTAACTATCTTTAATTCGAATGAATATAGTGTCCGATTAGTTTTTGTTTAACTTCCTAGTTTGCTAGTTCATCCTTTGGTTTTGACTTAGTTTTTTATTACCGTCTTTATATGCAAACCTTAGGAATTCCTTCTAAACCAATATGGAAAATTCATCAAATTATATTCGGTTATTATAAATCTCCTATTTAGCTCTTAACTAATATTCTAGTCAATATAGTATGCTATATTCCTCATTTAATTAGCAAATTTACTCTTAATGTGAAAAAAATTTACATTTTTTATATAATTACCTAAATTCACATTTTAAATCAGATTTATATCATATTCTTAATATTATAATACTATTAATTTTTACCTAATATTTTCTACCCATTTAATTCTTATAAACACATATTATACTTTATTACATATTATACACTTATATCACCAATCTAATATTACATATATCATCTTTCACTAGCCAAATAACATGTTAAGATGTTTAACTATATTCTAAATCAAAATTTATGCCTAAATAATCTGTAAATCACAAGATTAGTTTAACTATATCCTTTTTATCTATTATTCAATTACATATATTTACTACATAATATACATAATACTTACATCTAACACTCCAAATATCACAAAGATCATACTAAATCAGCCAACAATATCTTATGATGCCTAATTACATACTAAATCAGCATTTATACAAAATTAACCCTAAATCATAAAATTAAATTAAAACATACTCTTTTTTCTACGATTTTAAGGCCTAAAAATTAGGTAAAATTTTAGAAAATTATTTTTTTAAAAAATCTCTTCATAGCACTACTATAAACACTCTAAATAGCCTAAAAAGAATTTTGAAGTCAAAACTACATCATTAATGCCATTTAAATCAGTATTGAAAATTAGTTTGGGTTTAGGAATTTCTTAAATATTGTTTATCTAGGGACCTAATTTTATCAATCTAGCATTTTTACCTAAATCTATAATACCAAAATACCTCAGAATACCAAATTTCATAATTTTTATATATATTTAATATTTTTAACAAATTAAACAAAATAGGAAAGGATAATAGAACTTACTATTTGTTTAATTTCTAGCCATTAGTGGTGGCTCCACCTATGTCAACAGGCCTAGGTAATAGGGGTGTTGTCAAGTGGTGGTAGCTGTTCTTCTCTCGGTGGTTGTTGGACTTGGGTTCACCTTATAAGCCCTTATTGTACACTATTTTGCCTATTTTTTAAAATTAATTCTCTCCTCTTTTTGGTCTCTCTCTAATTTTCTTGAACTCCCAATATGTGAAAATGATTTTTAGATGGTTGTCTTTTAATTTATAGCCTATTTTTTAAAATTAATTCTCTCTTCTCTTTCTAGTCTCTCTCTAATTTTCTTAAACTCCCAATATGTGAAAATGATTTTTAGATGGATGTCTTTTAATTTTTAGTGTTGTTTAGATAGGGTTAGAGAATTATTTGTTACCAAATGTCCCTTATCTCTTCTCTTTTTGCTATCTATTTATTTTAATTTGATTGGTTAATTTTCCAACTTCCATTCTTAGCCTTCTATACCATATATCTGGACTTTTCTCCATTTTTTCATAATTTTCTTGAATTTTCCTTAATTAATTATTATTGTTTTAGGTAATTTAAGTTTTTCGCGTATATTTATCTACACGTAAATACATATATGGTACGAATAAATACTCTTAAATATTATTTAATTTGTTTTATGATTTTTAGTATATATATAATTTATCTCTATTGATCGTTAATTATTAGAACTCATTTTACGTATTTCCGATAAATAATAGGTAATATATATATAATTCAATATTATAATTTTTAATTATTTTATTATTTATTTTCTGAAATTTATACTCACGGGATCACTTTTATTAATATTCCTATTTCCATCATACAATTTAGGATCGATTGGATAATTTATTTGATTGCTCTAAATTTTACGTATCAAACCCTGAACACTTAGTTATGGGGCTTACATTTATCCAGGAAATGTGTCCATTTTTGGTTTGGATCTTTGGATCTCTATTTTTTTTTTATGTATTTTGTTAATACTATATGTACTTGTATTTCCATGTGCTCAGAGAGAGAGAGAGAGAGAGAGAGAGAGAGAGAGAGAGAGAGAGAGAGAGAGAGAGAGAGAGAGAGAGAGAGAGAGAGAGAGAGAGAGAGAGAGAGAGAGAGAGAGAGAGAGAGAGAGAGAGAGGATGCAGAAGTTATTTGAAACAAGCAATTGATGGTTAAAATGTAAATAAGATTAAAACTTTGTCCAAAATTTTTTATTTCACACAAAATAATATTTTAAGTGGATAAGACATCAAATAAATGGTGATGCTTAGATAATACATATCATACACTCTCATGTATTGAGTATGAGCAATGATTGACTATTGATTACAACATGAATAGAAAGAAAATACATGTGGATTATCATGTAGATTATCATGTCACAATGCAACATGGAAAACTAGGCTATAGTAATTGTACACATCATTCGAAATACACATTCGGAATTCAAGGTTAGCACATCAAGCATTTGCCATAGAGTATATGTCATATTTAGTCATTTATATAGTACATAGTTACAACTGTATTCTCAAACTATTAGCTATGCTAATACACCTCAAAAAATTTGTTTACCTCTCTCATTATTCTTTGACGCTTCTAAACTATTGAAAATTGTAATGCATAAAAAGGCCTTAAAAATTGAAGTTGAAATCGTACTTATCCAATTGTAATTATACATTATATTTGTGATTGCAGATTTGTTAGATTATTTATTATTGATTTTGATGTGAATGGAAATTGAGTATCACTAGGATATCAATTAGTATCACGAACAATAGGGTGGGTTCTTCTTGAATCTAGAAGAAAGTTTTATGGGTTTAAGGTGGGTTTTAACAAAACCATGAGCTACTTAATGAACATAACTCACCAACAAACACAATACAACTTGTACTCTATTTTGATCTTCTTATAAGTAACAATGAAGAATTTCTTGCAGTAAGTTCTTGTTAAATGGATTTAATAAGAGAAGAAAGTAACTTAAACCTAAGGAACTTGTAAGAAACTAGGAGTCTCTTTAATTTTGCAAAGATGTGGCTTACACGTGTCAAAGGACATTCTATAGTATTCCTTTAGGGCAAATTACAAAAGAAGAATAAATTGAAGGGTACATCCCAAAAATGTAAGAGCTACACCATTAAAATATCTTAAACTATTGCTTCAAATTGAGGATGCCACAATTGTAACAATCAAATTAAAACTCTTCTTATTGAGATATTGTTTGATTTGGCATAAAACATTATACGATTTTATCCTTTGATATAGATTATTCATCTTAAAATTAACTTAATCTAAACACGTTTAACTTTGGAATTTCAATGAACTCAAAACCGTTACACTAAAAAGAACCTCAATAATTAAAATTTTTTCACTTGGTATTTAAAGCATATTACAACAACTCCATCACAAACTCTCACCATAACATAAGCACTAAGGCTTGAAAACCATCTAAAATTCTTAAGTTCTTTTATAACATCTGTCGATATCAATAAATTCAAGGTCTACTACTAATTGGAAATTAAAAGAAAAGCAAAAATGATAACTATATAATTCTTAATAGTTCTCCAAAATAAATAAAATAAAAATCATACTAAATTCTAAATTCTAAATTTCCACTACTCCTCATCCCAATCATACATATCACCCGCACCATCAAAATAGAAATCGTATCCAAAGTAATCGTTTCTCGTTTCCTAAGACCAAATCCTAAATGAGTGAGCAGTAAAGCCAGTATAAAATTAGTACATACAAACACATATATATACCATACTACACGTGACTTAGTACAGTAAATACAACACGTACATCATCCTATTTCATAAATTATATTAAATACGTCCATCACGAAATAATTTAGGAACTATGCTTCATGAGTCATATTGAAAATGTAGGCTCATATATAATCTTAGGAACCATTTTGAAAATTTAAACTCTTGCGCTCTCGTGAGTTTATGAAATTCCTTTGAATTAATTTCCATAAGTTTGTAGAACCTATCAAATTCTCACAAGCCTGTGAAACTTGAACAGTCTACATAAGCTCGTGGAATTACTCAGATTTCCATAAATGGTGATTGTTTAGTTATTACCTGTTTTGGTCTGTTTCTTTTGGATAGTAGTGGGTAATCTTGTTATATAGAATATCACTCATGTATTATTTGATTTGGTAAGTTTTAGATTAGTATTGGGATCATTGCGTAGGTTGTTAGTACAAATTTTTTGGAACCTATTTCTTTGTTATAGAGTATAGATATAAGATCTTCCTATTCCGTACCCATTTTTGAACACATACTCCAAGATATAAGATGTATATGTTTTAAGGTTCTCTACATCTACCTTATTAAAGTTATTAAATAATATCAATAGATGAATAATAAATAATATTTTTTTTTCAGCTAATAAATGTTTTAGTAAAAATGAAAATACAAAAGTTCAAAACCATAAGTTTGTAACATTAAACAGCTAAATCTAATAATATCTCTTACTTTACCTTTTTTATTCTTTCTCTTATTTTTCCTTGTTTTCCTCTAACTTCATTCAATCTATTCTTTTTCCTATTTTTTTCTCATTTAATAAGTAGGAACATCATATAAATTTGAAATAATGAAGATAGTAAATATATATTTTTCATTTTTTTTTAATTTCACATCTTTTACAAGAAGTTCTATGAATTTTGCAAATGAAAAAACTATAATACATATATACATATATATATATATATTACTTTTTTGTTATCACATAAAATTGAAATTTATTTGATGAAAGGTAAAATTTATAAGTTTTAAAAGATACCTTATACTAGTAGTTTTACATAGTATAAGCTTTAAAATGGTTCCAAAACTTTGCAATGTAGGTTACAGTTTGAAAATCATGATAGGGTATGAATAAGTCATATTCTATCCATCTTGTATCCTCTTACCTCTAATTTCTTGTACCATTAGCTCTTGTCTTTTCTTTTTGTGAATTTTTCATATAAAAAAGAATACCATATAAGCATCTTAAGTTTTAAGTTCTTTTATTATCATACAGTAATACCTTTGTGTGCAATACTTTAAAATATTTTGAAAACTTATCATTGAATATGAAAGTTTTGAATTTTCATAGGAAAAAGTTTTAATATTGTTAGGAATAATGTCCAAATTTTATGTGTATTATTTTGTTAATTTTATTCTTAAAAGTTTGATTTTGTCAAATATTATATTCTAATAAATTTTCATTTATCAAATTTATTACTTTTTAGTAATTGTACTCTTCTACTAATTATTATTTATGGCATCTTTTATCTATTTGAAAACAATGAAGGTAGTAAATTTAATGATAATTTAGTATAACATTTAACAATTTCGAACAAGTAAAAGTTTATAAAACACAAGTTAGCTGAGTTGATAAAGATAAACCATAATTTGACAAAAGAGCATGATTATGCTTAGGGATGAATGAGTAGCTCTATTGTAACATATTCGAACCCTACTCAACCAAGTAGGTTTTTAGTGGGCATTTATGGTTATAAGGTAGGCTCAAGTAACAATTTATTAGAACTTATTTTCATAGGATAAGGTACAAGCTTAAAGTTAGAATACCTATCTCTATCTTGAAACTTGTACTCATATTAGAGTTGTGCATGCTCTTGATTATTATTTGATAAGTTTATTAAAATGGATTGGATGTATACAATGTTTTGCTATCATTAAGAGAAGCTTTGTAGAGGAGAAAGTGAAATATATCATTAAAAAAAGTTAAGTTTATTTTTCCATATACTGTTTATGAACATAAAAGCAATATATATTAAGATTCTAACTTAATGAGTTTATTCTTCAATAAAAAGATATATATTTCGAAAAGGCTCTATTATTAAAATCTTGTTGTATCAAATTTATAAGGAAAATAAAAACAATTATAACAAGGTATCCTATAACTTGTAAAATCTATTGAGTATATAGTATAAGGTATATAATTGTTTCAAGATGTCACAATATAGTTTCGGGTTCCAAAAGTTTGGAAACCTATATCTATAAGATAGAGGATAAATAAAGCCCCATAGCTTATTAAGGGTGTAATTGAGTCAATTCGAGTCAATACATTATTAAGCTCAACTCAACTGTCACCAAATTGAATTCAAGTAAAACTTGAGTTAAGTTCGAGTAATTTATAAATTAACTTGATTCATTTACACTCCTATATCTTACTTATCCTTTACTCGCTTATTCCTAATTATGCTATTGATATGACAAGTGAATTATCTATAAGTAGTTCTATAACTATCTTATGTTTTTGTTTCAAGGATAAATATTTAATTTCATTACAATTGCCATCCAATTGTCTCCGAATTACAAAAAAATGCTTTTAGTAAGTAGAAGCAAAAACTTTCATTTTCAAATTCATTCCCTCGTTTTTTTCATTTTCCTTTTCCAAATGAAAAAAATAGTACAATTTTTCATTCAAATTCCCCTCTCCCCTTTTTATCCTTCCATCAATCCGAACATGGTGTTAAGAGGTTTTATTACAACGCTTCTAAGTGAGATATTTATTTCTCACTTTATCCGTCCATTGGCAGTCAGTCAAATGAAAACAAGAGGATTCTTCTTCCCTGCAGATATTTATTTTCTTGGCTGATGGTATAAGAGCTTTATCTTCTTCCAAAAAAAATCCCGAGGACAGTGAAACCCAATAACTACATGATTAAGTTATGGCTGAAATTTTGATATTTGCATGCGGCATTTCCATTTCAACACGAAGATGTTGCCCACAAAGCAATTGCAGGTGGAAATTATGCTCCAGTACTTCTGACCAGAACACTGCTGTTGAGAAGTTGAAGAAGGACAGCTTTTACTTCGATAAACGTGGTAAAGTCAAATATTTTCCTCACAAAAAGCTCTCCAGAAAAAAGGGTATTCTCCAAAAACCTCTCCCCCTCTCTCTTGCTCTTGTTTGCTTTTGTTGTGCACTGGTTGAATTCAAGATTGAAACTTTACGAGCAACGTCACAAGTATGAGTATTTGGTTGTATAAGACAATGCGCATATGTACTATATGGGTATCTGGTTAAGTGATAAAACCTTCTCCAAATATGTTAGGATGCTGCTGCGTGCCCCAGTTTGAAGAAGGAAAATCTTAATAGATGCTGTTGGACACTTGTCAATAAGTCTAAAGAAACTTTTCATTTTTCCATAAACTCTCGCTTCCTAGGAACAATTGCCTTCAGGCTTTTATAAGGATAGCTTTCACCTTTCTGAATTAAAATAAACATTTCATGAAAATGTGAAATGTGGAAAGTTTCTTCTTTTGTTTAGAAGGATCGCTGGAGCACCTGTTATCACTTTCTTTTATGAACACTTTACAAAATTTATCTCAATATAATGTCAAGTTTTCAAGATGATTATAGTACAGCGGTATGAACACTAGTTTCCAAGAGAATGGAAGGTAAGGTTCCCCTCGCAATGGTTGTATTTATATATGTACTAGTTGCTAAAATATATACATGAATATATACATATATATACATACACACATATACAATGTCAAGTCAGTGGTTTTATTAATGCAATGCAATATAATAAATGTTTTCCTTTTGTGTGTTGATTCATCTCAGGTTTTTCTGACTAAACTGACTATTATCTGTTAAGACAGAATAAATTGGGTGATAAATTAGCAAAAGAAAAGGACTATAATTGTAATTAAATGTTAAATTCTGGTTTGGTGCCGCATTAAATTTGGCAGCTAGTGCAAATGCTTATTTCTTGAAAATTGGGGTTTAGATATGGATGTTCCCTATAATCATACTGTAATTATCCCTTATTCAATCTAGTCTATGTGATGATGGGTATTGAAAGCAGTGCACCCTTGATCGTGATATATCAATTGCTTCTTGACGTAGCTAATCACGCATGGAGGTTGGAGTAGTAACTATTTGTGCTTAGAGGATGGAGGTGGTGGGACGCAATGACTGGTGGCAACAGTAAATAGATTGGAATTGATTGTGAACTGAGTATAATTTTTTTCGCTTATTTCTATTGAATGGAAATTGCTTTTGATTAATTGATGCTTTTTTGTTTAGTACAGTCGAGGTAGCATTTTCCATGAAACAACTGACCTTCAATAAATGTGCTATTATCTGAAGATTACATGTGATGTCGCTGGCAGGTGGGACTTTGAAGGGGAAAGGATGGAAATATGGATCTGGATTTGTAGATGGAGTGTTCCCAGTGTTGAGCTCCACTGCTCAGCAAATTCTGCAGCTCTTACAGAAGCAAAGGGATGTTGATGAGATATATGATCGTCTTGAAAAACTTCATCCAACTCATACTACATGGGATGATATTGTAAATGTTGCTGCTCAACTTCGAATAAATAAACTATGGGACTCAATTTTGTTGGTAATTTGGACCTTATCACTCACGAAAATTCTGCATAATTGGTTCTTCATAGCACATTTCTTTAGCTAAGTAATGAATGCAAGATTAGCAACTGATTTTTCTTTTAAAGCTTTGGAGCACTTTTATAGTATGTATAGCTGTAAATGCTAGCAATTAGTTCAATGATCATGTTCTAGCGATGAGCTCTTTTTGCTCTGTGTTAGCTCAGATGCATATTTGACCTCCTGAGTGATGATTATAATTCACTCCAGAAGCACAGTTCTACTTGTTCTATGGCTTCTGGTGTAGTTGAGATAGCAGAATTAAAGAATTCTCTGGTTGGACCAGTCCTCTGGTCAAACTGGTGGATTAGATAAGCCTCCCAACAATACTTGCAATACTTGGCATAGAGAGACAAAAAAGATGTTCTAACAAAATGATGTCAAAATCCATATAATTTCTTCAGTGCACCTCTCAAATTATCAATCTCCTTTTACCCATATTACATCAACTCTATTAACGTAGAAACTGTTTGTATCTTCTGCACTAGAAAATTAGGAATGCTCTGAGGAAAGCCTTAGATGTCAATCAACATTGTCTCTTTCATCTTACAAGGTTGATTTATCTACTATGGCACTCTTGCTATTTTTGACATAATAAATGTGCCAACTCTCTCTGATCTATCCAGATAGGTAACTGGCTATTGTACAGGAGCTCCTTCCAGCCAGATGTCATGTGCTACAATTTACTCATAGATGCATACAGGCAAAAATCACAACATCAAAAGGCAGAGGCAGTGTATTTGGAACTGATAGAAGCCCGGTGTGTTCCTAATGATGACACCTATGCCCTTCTTTTGAGGGCTTACTGCAAATCAGGATTGCTAGAGAAGGCGGAAGCGGTCTTTTTGGAGATGAGAAAATATGGCCTTCCCCCAAGTATGATTTCATATCTCTAATTGATCACATCATGACATGATCCTTGGCAAAAGAAAAAGTTTCCACATTTTTCATAATCTTATGCATTCCTTCTCATGCTGTTTCATCTTATTGCTATTCTCAAGTTGTGATTCTAACATCCAAATATGTATTGAGGTTAGCACTGCAACAAAATTATCTAAAATTTTAAACTTGTAGTTATGGTGCAAGTTTTTTTATTATTGCTCGTTGCTTCTCATCACTTGTGGGCTAAAAATTTGATTGAAGCCCATCAAATGAACTAGTTGATTAAATTGGAGTAAAACGATTGTGCAGTAATTCAAGCCTAGAACCTTTGACTACCTATTGAAATTAATACCACAACCAACTTATCTAAAAAGTTAAATTTATAGATATGGTGCAGGCTTCATATTGCTACTTGATAACAAAGATGCAAATTTCCTTGAACTTGAATATCTCAATCATTATGGCTATGTTTCTAATCAATCTATAAGGTATAGCTGTTTAAATGCTTTTGGTCACAAATGGTAGAGGGTGAAAATTTTAAAATAGTCACTAACACATAATTTTGAGGTCTTGCTTCATTGCAATCTTGCAATGCTGAGTATTGTTGCTTCAAATTTTACTTGAAATTACTGTCTTTTTCAACATAGATCACTGTCATTTTGTTTTCCAATTCAAAGAACCTAAGAATATTGTTATTTTCGTTCCAAATCAAGAGAAGTATTAGTAAGCACTAGCATATTATTTCTTGTGCAGGTGCAACTGTATATGATGCTTACATTGAAGGGCTAATGAAATGTGGCCAGCCTGAGAAAGCCATAACTATCTTTGACCGGATGAAAAGAGATTCCATTCAACCATCTACAAATACATACACACTGATGATTAACTTGTATGGAAAGGTAGTCTTGCATCATATATTGTCTGTTCTGCCAATCCCTTTTATATAGACCCAAGGTTATTAGTACTGATATCTTTGGTGATTTAAATATGCAATCTAGCTGATTCTGTTGATTAAAAGCGGTTCAACAATTCAACTTTTATTCTTGTTCAATCCGCTTGCTATGGTGATTTTTCCTGTTGATTAAAACCATTAATTGCTTCTGCGGACAAATGCAGCACCTACCATATCTTTTTAAAATTCTTCCAAAGTTGCGGACCTTGCCAGCATTGTTGCAAGTTATTTGGTGGTGTGTTAATAAATTAGCCTGTATATTTTAGATTTATCCAGGTTTTAACATGCATCTTCTCATATCCAGGCGAGTAAATCCTACATGGCCCTAAAGCTGTTTCATGAAATGAGAAGTCACAGGTGCAAGCCAAATATTTGCACATACACTGCTCTCATAAATGCATTTGCCAGGGAGGGACTTTGTGAAAAAGCAGAAGAGATTTTTGAGCAATTGCAAGAAGCTGGGCACGAACCTGACACGTATGCCTATAATGCTCTCATGGAAGCCTACAGGTTAATAATCAATTGAATTCTGTTTCTTGTTGCTCACTGATGTAATATATATTTGGCCATGATATATGGATATGTATTTGAAAAAATTCAGAAGTATATTGCTGTTTTTGTTCTCAAAAGTTTTCTGCCAGGACAATAGCAAGAATAAATAATATTACATAAACTAATTCACCTTGTGGTGCTTTAGTGAGACCGGATGGTGATCTTCTGCCTTTCATTTATTGAATAAATGCAAATTTATTAAGTGGCCATTTGAAAGATATTAAATGGCCTGTGTGGATGGAAGACATTAATATCATTACACGTTAATTTAGATCAGCTCAGATCTCAAATAACTTATCCTCCCATTATTTCAAAAATAAAATCCACTGGAATTCATCTGATTTTCTGAGGTCTATTTTTTAACAGCCGTGCTGGTTATCCTTATGGGGCTGCAGAAATATTTTCACTAATGCAACATATGGGCTGTGATCCTGATAGAGCTTCATTCAATATTATGGTAGATGCATACGGAAGAACTGGTCTCTATTCAGGTATGTTTTTCTCTATTTAGAACCCCCATTGAATTTTTGTGTCATTCTTGATGATGTTAATCTGCTGATCATACTGACAATTCATCTTGTGTTTATCAGAATGTATGAGAATTTTGCTAAAAGATTTTCATGTCTGATTTCTAAAAGGGAGAACTAATTTGGAACATTAAAACTATATGGTATGGAGAAGTTCTAAAACCGATTAATAGTTCTAATCTGTTGTTTTGATTGGACAAATATGGATAAAGAGTCCTAACCATGTAACTTCGCTTTCATATTAGGTGAATGCAGTGTTTAAAGTTGTGCACTTGAAGATGTGTGGACCTCATATAGGCTTACCGATGTCACTATTTCCGTTGTTGTCAATGCAGCCAAATACTTTCATGTTTTAGTCCATCAATCTCAATGTTCTTGACATTTGATCCTGCTAATGAAATGTAGCTCCATGATAATTTTGTTGGTAATTTCAATTCCATATTCCATAGACTCCTACCAGGATTTAGGCAGGCGCCTATTACTGCATGAATCTAGTTACCTTCATCTGTTGACATCAATATGTATCTTCTCATGTCAAACAGATGCAGAAGCTGTCTTTGAACGCATGAAACAAGTAGGGATAGTTCCCACTATGAAGTCTCATATGTTACTGTTATCAGCCTACTCCAGATGTGGGAACACAGCTAGATGTGAGGACATTGTGCGACAGATGCAACAGTCTGGTCTGAAACCAGATACTTATGTTGTCAATAGTATGTTGAACCTCTATGGCCGGTTAGGCCAGTTTGAGAAGATGGAGGAAGTTTTGGCTGTGATGGGAAATGGATTTTGTACCGTTGATATCAGCACCTATAACATACTGATTAATGTATATGGACGTGCCGGGTTTCTAGAGAAAATGGAGGAAGTTTTTCAAACCCTTCCATCTAAAAATTTGAAACCAGATGTGGTGACCTGGACCTCTCGCATTGGAGCATATTCCAGGAAGAAATTGTACGGGAGATGCCTGGAAATATTCGAGGAAATGATTGATGCCGGCTGCTATCCTGATGGAGGCACTGCAAAAGTGCTTCTTTCAGCATGTTCTAGTGATGATCAGGTAGAACAGGTCACTGCATTCATTAGAACAATGCACAAGGATTTGAGTGCTTTGCCTCTATAAGTCCCTGCATCGCCGTGTCTTGGTCTCTTCATGAATTTGGAGTCTGGTAAGGTGAAAAAAGATGAGTTTATTCCTATGGAACCAATGAAGTATACAGAGGTGCATTAGCTAATTTCCATAGCTAATGGTCAGCTAAACTCTTTCATGGAAATTTGAGCGTCGGCCGATGCCATTGTGCTGCCGCCTCCGTGGTTACTGAGGTTTAGGCTATGAACATTATGGAGGAGGATTGTATAGGTCCTGTAATAGTCTCGTCGGATCAACCGGTAGTTATTCTGATAGCGCTAATAATGTGACCTTTCTTTTTTCACCCCCGTGTCTGTGGACTTAAAAGGGGAAAACAAATTAAAAGATTTTATTTACTTTTTAAGATATTATTGTATATTTTTCGTGTATTTATGATGGGTATATCAGTCTTTTCTTTGTGCCATTAGGTTATGTCTTATCTTATAAATACTCTTTGTATCATACTTTCTGACATAAAACACTTTCGATAACATCTTACCCAAAAAAAAAAAAAAAAAACTAATAATATATAAAGACAAATCCTTCGCTTGAATTAATTATTTTTTTTTTCCCTTTCTTCTGTCACCATCGCCCTTCAACCCCAACCATGGCCCTCATCATCTCCCGCTGCTGGTCATCATGGATAGTGCCCAAGCGACAGCCAACGTCAACCATAACCCACGACTAGGCATAGTAAGCCAAACCCTACTGTCGTATTGCTTGCGTACCTTTAAATAAACTAAAAAAAATTCTAGAACAAATATATATATATATATATAATTGTCTTGATGTTCTTCCATATTTATTGTTATGGCAGTTTAAAATGTATGATAGAAATATCGTGTTCTTACTACAATATTTTGTAAGAAAAAAAATACAAATATATAAAATATAAGAGGAGCCTTGAAAAAGAAACTAATCAACAGCTATAATGACAGCTAGAAATCAGGGATCTAATTACGGAGGTTATATAAATCCCAACAAATATGGAGAAAATATCCCAAGATTGATAACACGAATAATTTCATAACATTTTTGAATGAATTACAATATTGTCATGAAAAATAGCGGAAGTTAGAATAATGAAAGCCAATTAATTTTTAATATTTTCGTCGATCTACACTCAATTGATCCTAACATATTTAAAGAAATTATTGGCTTTCCCAGTAATGTTTCTGGCCACAGTCCCAATACTTGAGCAACCTTATACCTAGTTACACGTCTTTGTGTTCCAAGCTTCCAATGAATGCTAATAGTGAAACACTATCGAGCCAAGTTAGCTTCTGAAGGATTGAGATAAAACTAAGATCAGGTATGGTTTCTCTCTTCATAAAGTTTCACTATGTTCCTCAGATCCTAAAGAATCTAGGATTTTGTCTAGTTAACGGTTTGGAGCAATGAGGCAATAATAGACAATTGCTATGGGTTAATTTAGATTATTGCACCGACTTACTTCTGACATACGCACCGACGATCCTCATGCAACGTAATCATTCGATTTAATACTTTATTTGCATTTTTATTTGATTATCGTATTTGATTATATATGAGATTGAATACTATAGGTCCATAAATGTTGCATAATATCTTGAATTTTTATAAAAAAAAAAAATACAAGAAATACTATAAGTTCTGGAAGGTTCTTGATGATTCTAGCGTTTTGCTTCACTGCAAAACAGGGTAGTGGGGGATGGATGATAATGTTGCCGTTCTTATTAGGATTGACCAATTACAACAGTGGCTCCTAAAACTTACAAGGTTAGTTCTAGTTGTGCTTTTTTTTTCTTTTTTTTTTTTTTTCTAGTTGCTGTTTTAAGTTGTTAATGTTGGTTTCCTACTCGTTTTATGCAAGGATTCGAACAGAGTGCATTATGAAATTTGCTTGTATTGACTTTAGAGAATTGATATTTTATTTTCCCTTTATAGATTGCTTATGTGTTAATCATTCTATGTTCCTCTACATTGTGGTTTATTAGGACGCGATCCATATGTTGTGACGTTTTAGACAGATGATATTTCTCCGAAACCGACAAGAAGACACGAGAAACAGAAGTGAAGGTAAGGTTCGGCATATAACCTGGTGAAGAAAAAGTAGGTATATTTTAGATTCCAGTAATGGGAATCGGAAGTCTTGGAAAGAATAATTTGAAGAAAAAACATTTCTGTTCACTAATACCCTCAAAGGAGTTGAAAGCCTAGAATAGGCTTCTTTTTGTTAGCATTTTGGCTTGAATTTTATTTTACGTGGGGTTCATGATATTGTTACAATTTACTTCGATAATATTACTTGTGCATAATTTCTTTGTACGATGTATTCATATGACGTAGACATTCCATTTAAATTTGACCATATGTAAAATTGAATATAATGAGTCCTCAAATAACGTATAATATCCTGCCATTTTCGTAAGAAATACTATAAATACTCACATAATTTTTTATGATTCCAGCATTTCTTCACTGCAAAATTGGGTGGTGAGAGATGAATGATTGTGTAGGTATCCTTATTAGGATTAACCAATGGACGTCTCACCGTTTGTGTTATGATAGTGGCTCCTAAACCTTACAAGGTCAGTTCTTAGTTGCGTTTCTTTTCTTTCCTTTTTGTTTTCCCAGCAGCTCTTACAAGTTTCTAATGCCGGTGTCCTACTTCCTGGTTTTATACGGGGACCTGAATAGATTGCATTAGGGAATTTTCTTGTACATTCCTTAATGGGTAGTTTATTATCGCAAGGGTTGCTTTCGATTGCCCATAGATCCATCAACATTCGTTAATGAATATTCTATTTTCACTCTATAGATTGCATATGTGTTAATTGTCTCATGTTCCTCGTGGTTCAGGTGTATTAGTTTGCAATTGATATGAGCTACGTATGCGTCACCAGCATGTTGCTTCCATACCTTTAGATGGATTCAAAAATTTCCTGGAAAGGCTTTCAACGTTCTTCCAAATGTATTGTTATGCTTGTATGATAGAAATACCGTGTTTTTGCTGCTACTACATTTTGTAAGAGAAAAAATATGAATATATACAATATAAGAGGAGCTTTAAAAAAGAAACTAGTCAACAGCTATAAAACGATAGCTAAAAATTAGGGATCTAATTGAGGTACCTATAAATAAATAACCATTACACGAATCCCAACAAAACTCAACATTAACGACATGAAGAATTTTATAACATAATTGAATGAATTACAATATTTTAGTAAAAAATAGTGGAAAGTTTCAATAATGACGGCTAATTAATTTTTGATATTGGCTTTACTAGTAGTGTTTCTGGGTAGAGCCGCAATAATTAAGCAACCTTATATCTAGTTACATGCCTTTGTGTTCCAACGAATGCTAATGGTAATAGTGGTGAAACACAATCAAGCCAAGTGAATCTAGGAATTCATCCAGTTAACGATTGGGAACAATAAAGCAATAATAGACAACTGCTATGGATTAATTTAGATTATTATTGTGTCGACATATTCTTGACATTCGCATTGACGTATTCCATCTTCCTCTACATTCTTGTATGAGAACAACGGGAAGCACCATTTGGGAGATTCGTATTGTTTTAAAAATTGAACTAGTTTAATAATTTTATTGATATCTCATCGGAAGGTATATCCAATATCCCTATGATAAGAGTTTTAAAATTGGAGTCTAGGAAGGTTATTTATTGATTATGTAGGGACCTCAACGAAATACATTAGGAAATTTGCTCGTATTTTCCTAAATGGGTGGTGCATTTTTTGCGGGGGTTGCTTTAGGTTGGCTGTAGACGATCCATCAACATTAGTTAATTAATATTCTATTTTCCCTTTATAGACTTATCGTCTCATGTTTCCCGACATTCAGTTGTATGTATGCTGTGATGTTCTAGACAAATGAGATTTAGAAGATCAAATTTACTTCTTTAACTGCTTTAATGTCTCTTTTCCAATTAATTTGTGTTTCAGCTGTGCCTAATGTGCGTGTGCTTTTGTGCGCGCGTGTGAGTTTAGTAGGTTGGACGTTTCCGTTGAGAATTATCCTCCCCAAGTTGGTTCGGTCAACATTTTGAAAAGCTTCAATCTGAAGAAATTGGTTATTGTTGAAACTTACTGTATCCAATCAGTTCAACTGCAGGTTGATTTAGTTATCTTTTACAAGTCAATTCCATATCAATATGCTTCGGTATATGAAATTTTGTAGGATATCTCCGAAACCGATAAGAAGATATGGCTAATAGAAGTGAACGTAGATGTTTATCCTGGATTTTCTTTTACATCTTTTTCGTTCTTTTGTTCTCTTTGTAGCCAAATTCTCGTTCTTGACTATATTAGGGCACAATTGCTTTTCAACTTGAAAATAATATACAACTTTTTTATAGGTAGGTTTTGACATAAAACCGGGTGAAGAAAAAGTAAACTTTGCTTTCCGTTAGCACGAATTGGAAGTCTTGGAAAGCATGCTTTGAAGAAAAAGCATTTCCATTCACAAATACCGTTAAAGGAGCTAGAAACCTAAAAGAAACTTCTTCACATTAGTATTTTAGTTTAGATTTTATTTTATATATGGTTTATGATGTAATATGATATACTTAAATCATATTATTTGTACATTCTTTCTTTATATTAAGTATTCATATAATGTAATCATTCGATTCAATACTTTATTTGTATTTTTATTGATTGTCTTATTTGATTATACTAGCAGGCTTATACTTGTGTTATGTATGTAAAATATAAATTTAGGGTATAATAAAAAAAATAATTATAAAATAAAGTCTTAATTAAAATGGATGATTTGTTCTGTTTTCGAAGAACATATCATTGGGATTGAAAGATTATAGTTCAATTTTTGAGTTGGGATAACTTTTAAGTTTGTGGAGATAGAACTATTAAGCAATTTGAAAGAGTAGTGGGTATTGATATAATCGTCAACTTTCTAGATAAAACATAGTTGAAATTTTAACATATAATTGATATTAGCAAATATACCCTTATTAAATTATATGATACTTGATATAAGTGTTGGAAAAAATCGAAAAAATCACTTGGCTTAGAAGATTTAATTGTGATTACAATATGAGGTTACTTAAGCCCCTTTAAGTTTTACTAATATAAATATGAGATTGAATACTATAAGTCCATAAATGACACATAATATCATGAATTTTTATGTAAAAAATACAAGAAATATTGTAAGTTCTTGCACAATTCTCAATGAGTCTAGCATTTTACTTCACTACAAAATAGGGTAGTGAGGGATGGATGACAATGTTGGTATTCTTATTAGGATTGACCAACTAGCATCTCACTGTTTGTGTTATAATAGTGGCTCATAAAACCTATAAGGTCAGTTCTTAATTGTGTCTTTCCCCCCCCCCCCCCTAGTATGTGTTATAAGTTGTTAATGTTGGTTTCTTACTTGTTTTATGCAACTATTCAAACAAAATGCATTATGAAAATTGCTTGTATTTTCCTTAATAGGTAGTGGATTAGTAGGGGTTGCTTTAGGTTGGTTGTGGGTGATCCACCAAGTTTAGAGAAACGATATTCTCTTTTCCGTTTATAGATTGCTTATGTGTTAATCACCATATGTTCTTTGTCATTATGGTTTATTATTATGCGATCGACATATGTTGCGATGTTTTAGACGAATATGTTGTGACGTTTTAGACAAATGATATTTCTCTAAAACTAATAAGAAGACATAACTAATAAAAGTAAAGGTAAGTGCTTATCTTAAATTATCATTTATATCTTCTTATTTATTTGATTTTCTCTTTTTAGCCAAATTCTAATGCCTAACTATATTTGTAGTCAAACTATTTGTTTATTTATTTATTTTTTTACTTGAGAGCACTATGTTGCTTTGTGTAGGTAAGGTTCAGCATATAACCTAGTGAAAAAAGAGAGGATATTTTAGATTCTATTAATGAGAATCGAAAGTGTTGGAAAGTAGATTTTGAAGAAAAAGCATTTCCTTTCACCAATACCCTCAAAGGAGTTAGAAGCTTAGAACATACTTCTTTTTGTTAGCATTTTAGCTTAGATTTTATTTTATGTATAGTTTATGATAGTGTTGTTGTTTTAACTTATGCACAATGTCAAATGTGCTAAGATATTTTTGATATATTTATAGATATTATTTATAAAATGTAAGTATTTATTGTATTTACATACTTTTATGCTGGTATGTATTTTACAACAAAGTTCTATAGATAATTAGAGTATGTATGGAATTATAATAAATATGTATTATTAGTGAGATTCCATTACATTATATTATCTAAAAGTTATCCTTGGTCGGATAAATACTTGGTGGAGACATAGATATTTAGACCAATATGTTGTATAACTAAGGACATTCTTACTGGACCAAGAGAAAGATATCTGAGTTATACAAGTGAGTACCTAAACTTAAATGAGTATACTGGACATGATTCGCTAATAGAGGACACCACATATTTAATGTTATTGGTCTCACCTCTAAATGAATAAGTGTAAATAATTCCTAAATTTAAGACCTTTATATATTCTGTAAACCTTACAATCAGTTACTTGAAGTTTGGTTTGTAAAATTTAAGGTGATTGACCAAATTGTTTGATCAGCCCAAATTTTACTATAAAGTTATGATTATTAGTAAAAATGATCCCGTAAGTTTGAATTTAAGAAAATAAGTAATAAAATGATTAATTAATATAATATTAAATTTTATGAAATTATCCGTTATTTATCGGAAACTCTTTGGATGAATTTCGATAACTAACGAATCGATAGAAATAAATTATATGCACACTAAAAATTATAAAATAACTTAAATAATATTTAAGATAATTTATTTATACCATATATGTATTTATAGGTAGGTAGAAATAAACAAAATTATTTAAAATATGCGAACTATGCCAAAATAATATTAATTAATTAAAGAAAATGCATGAATAATTAAATAAAAATCAAGAAAATTATGGAAAATATGGAATTGTCTAGAATTGAGGTATGGAAGCTTAGAATTGAATAAAAAAAAAGCAACCAATTAAATTAATACAAACACAAAGTCAAAATGGAAGAAAATAAGGCAATTGCCATGTCAAATTAATGAGAAAAAAAATCTAGGCAACCTTATAAATATTCAAAATTTTTTAAAAGCTCATTTGATCAATTAAGAGTGAGAGAAAATTTGAGAGAATTAGGGTTTTGCAAAAAATTACAAAAAAATCTATACAATTAGGGTTCTAGAGAGGAACCAACACCTGACGATAACCTAGGGGTGGAAGGCCACCACCACCACCACCATACAGTGATAGCAATGCCCAGACCGGCTGATAAAGGCATGGCGGCTGGTGGTGGTCCGATTTCCTTTTCGATTTTAGTTATTTTATTAACAATATTAAATAGTTTTATAAAATTATAAAATTTGGTATTCTAAAGTTTTCAAGTATGTAGCTTTAGGGAAAAATTTTAGTTTGATTATTTTGTATCTAGGAACATATTATTCTTAAGAAATCATGTAAAATCGAGTATGTTTTGAATTAGAAATAAACAGGTTTAAGGGTGTAGTTTTTTACTCTTTTTTTTTTTTTTTGTAGACTACTTAGGTAGTATAGAATAGTGTCACGAAGCCCTTTTTCAAAAATTATTTTTTGAAATTTTTAGATAATTTTAAGGTCTTAAAATAATACATAAAATGGGTAATTTTGGGCTAATTAAGTAATTAAAAGGATAATTACTGATTTAGAGCATAATTATATGTTTTAGGATATTGAAATATGATGAAGTATGATATTTGTAGTATTTAGGGTGTTAGATGTAATTATTAGGGTATTATGTAGTAAATATATAATAGATAGAAATTGTAAATTTTAAGTTAATTTGGTAATTTAGGATAATTAAGTGTAAAATCTAATTTTGGATAAATTTAGATATTTTGAGATGTTAATTGATGTTAGGAGATGATATTTGAAGTAATGGGATTATTAAATATGTATATTATGTATATATTAGGTGATAATGTATAATATATACATATAAGAAATAAATAAGTAGGAAAATATTAGGTTAAAATTAATATTCTAATAATAATAAAAAATGTAATAAATCTGTTAAGAAACTTAAATTTAGGTGTTCATATAAAAAATGTAAAATTTTCTCACATTGAGAATAAATTCTATAGTTAATTTAGGATACAGGGTTATATTGTACAAATTAAAGAACTAGTCAAGGGTTAAGTATGATATTTAGGATATCTAAAAATAATGTGATTAATTTTATATCATGGGTAAAAATGATTTCCTAGTGTTTACATATAATATTCCTTATTGAAAATTGGGTTAAAAACCTAATTTAGAAACTAATTATAAAAATTGAATTATAACTCAACCTAAATTAGGAATGATTGTAAAAAAATTAAAAACCTTGATAATTAGGTATATTAAACCCTAAATTAAAGATAACATACAAGTATTACATAATAGAGTTTATATAAGATGGTTATTTATGTACTGAAACAACATTTGAATTATAGGGTTTAGTAGCGACGGCCTATACAAGTTATACATTGAGTGAGCAAGCGAGAAGTCTAAGTAAGTTAGAATTAATATGTTACTGTAGTTCAGAATACTAATTTGTAGTATTTGGTGGCTTCAAATTGTATTTGACTGTACTTGTTAGATAGTTGGCTTGCGTATGTACTTATTCTAAGCTGCCGATATGATTTTGACTTGCTACTTTAGTTTATATTTGTGTAATTTGATTGAAATGGCTGAACACCTTAAATCAAATTTAATTAAATATCTAATTCATAAATTTAAACTGGATCTATATAGCAACCCATTAGGAGAACATTAGGATCTAACCAAATACTAATTCCTTTGAAAGGGATAGCGCTGGATACCATAATTGGTCCCTTCTTCATTCTTAGTTGAATTAAGGGACAGGTAAGGAGGTCGTGGTAAGGGTAAAGTCAATGGTTCGAAAGTAGTTGCGAGAGGAGCAATGTCTTTATTGCATAAGCTTAAGTTTGATCGTGAACTGTTGCATTAATAGAAACTTCTCAACCCAAATTAGAACGGATACAATTTCTCTAATCTCACGACAGGTTGGATATCGTTATGCGATGACATTTACTTGAACATGCATTATACCTAATAATTTGGTTAATAACCCTTTTTGTGTTTGTGGTATGCTTTTAAGTTTTTGTCCCAACTTACTAAATTGTGATTGCTCACATCCTTATAAACATTGTTGCAGGTGTTAGCAAGAAAACAACTTACATTTACTCTAAAGCTAGTAATTACTGGATTCTGGAGAGTGAGGAAATACATCTGAAGAATAGATATATCTTTAAAATCTTAACTTTTATTTAGAATCTTTCATTTTCAAACAATGTATTACTTAGGTAGTGTAGGACAATAAAACCCTATAAACAGTATTTGTAATACTTAAATCTTAGTGAATGCATATATTTTCATATTTTCTTATGTAAATAATTTATTTAATTTATGAACTGTTTACTTTAAAGCGAGTTAGTCATGGATGCCTTATATAGATTAGGTTTAAGATAGTGGCCATAAGATCAGGTTTTATCTTAAAATGGTTTGTATAGCGGGACTGTTATGGTTTTGCCACTTTAGGGTGTGACATATTTTATATATGAAATGTTGTGTTTTAATATTGTTAAACACAGTCTTTATTTGTATTATAAAGAATACGATTATTGGGTACGGCATGAAATATAGAGAGGATAATGATGAGTCAAGATGGAATTCATCACTCTCTTGGATTAGGGAGTTGATATCTAAGGCCATTTAATTAAGATAATAGTGACTTGTAAGTCTGTGGTCACAGAAAATATTATTGAGTTTATTTTATCTTGGAAATGAAGTAAAATGATTAAACGTTGATGATATGACAAGCAATGGTTTAATTAGAATATCAATTGATGAAGAGATTTAATTACATAGTAATCGATTCATAGTGGTTTCTCGTTCACACTTTTTCTATTACGTTAGATGATCAATAACGGACGTTAGACGGTTACCTTAGTTTATCTTTATATAGACATTACCTTCATGTATAGAAATCTAGAGGGTTACACACTATAACACGATTAATGGGAACAAAGTTTTGACAAGAAATTTTAGTGAGAATTAAAATTTATCAATATTTATTTCAGAACTAGAACATAGTGATTCGAAAAAATAAATTGAAAGCAATTTATTTTATTACATAGTATATATTTGTGATTAAGTACTTTTTAAATGTTATGTATTTTATTATTGTCTTTTTGTATGAAAGTAAATGAAATTTATTAATTTTATGTTTAATTGCTATTAAAATATTCATGGCAATTGAAAGGATATGGAATTTATTAATTCCATATTCAATTGCAACTGAAAAGTTCATGGAGATTAAAAGTTGTCTATCATTAATTCTATGTTTAATTGTTATTCAATTGAAAGATTGTGGCAATTGAAAGTTTATGAAATGAAAAATATCTTTCATTAATTTTTAATTAATGTTTAAAAGAGAAAAGTGTAGGAGAAAGAGTCATAATAATGTTTTTCTATTTAGAGAAACACCTAAAGAAAAGGTAAAAGAGAGATATAACATTTTGCTTCTTAGTTTTTCTAATTCTAATCCCAATTATCTAGTAGTATAAAAGATTAGAATTTGTTCTTGTTAATGTGTATGTGAATATCGTTAGAGGGATTATGTTTAGAGTCCTTGTGGTAAATACATTTTGAAACAACAAATTGAATTCATATTTCAATTGAACTCTATCCCTAAGAGGAGACGATACTTCTCATTAGGAAAAATATAGTTTTATAATCTTTTATTAACATATATATATATATTTATTACTTGTCACACATAAATCTTATAATAGGTTTTATAGTATTTTTTTATTTTCGTTATATTCTTTTTTATCTGTAAAACCTATTGGAGCGACTTATGTAACATGTAAAACATATGTTGGTGTTAACCTAGATTTGATTCATAGAAGAATTATTATGACCTTCATAGGATTAATTTATTCATGTTTACATTATGGATTTAATGTTAAACATGGGATTTTTTGCTTTTGGATTGAAAACATCTATATCTTTTATAAATGTAAACCTTTTGTTTGATATTGATAGTATTTTTCAATCCATGGATTGAGAAATTCCATAAATAATTTTTTTATGAGAATTTGGTCATAGTAATCCCAAGTGGGTAGATTTGGATTATAATAATTATTTTGAATCAATTGGTTAATATGATTTATGTTATTTATGGAGTTTTATTGCTTGTACATAATGATGGGTCTAGGCAAGAAAGTTTTTATGTGGATATTTATGGATTTATTAAATAAGGCCTACATGTTCTTCGAACTGGTTAAGTTTGAAAAATAAATGTAATTTTATTTTATTTTTTAATCTGCGAACCCATAGATAAAATATAAATTGAGTGTATGTGGGTCTGCAAACCCATATTCAAATTCCATTTGTACGCTGTTTTCTATATATATATATATATATATATTTAGAAAATTAGTTTTAGTACTATAAATGGAAGATTAGAGGTTTATATTTACTTAAGATACAGATAAGTCCATAGGGCCAAAGAGAAGCTACATCTGAGTTAATTGGTTTTGGTTTTATGACCTTTTATTGTAGGCCTAGCCTCGGCCTATAGTTTAGCTAGCCCATGATCATTATATTATTATTTTATTTATTTTATGTATGCAAGTATTGTTAGTGATCAACAATAGTATACATGATTGGTGAAACATTATGAAATCACTTAATTATATTAAGTCAAGGTTCGATAATGTTGCCTTTTAGTTATAAATTATAAAATAGTCAGGTTCTCATGTGAGTTGGTACAGTTTAGTTGTAGGCTCACATTAAATAACTGTAATTTTTATAATCTATTGTTGGGTTGACTTAAATTGAATTGTTGATTTGTAGCTCAGCTAAGGTTGATATTTTAATGGGCAAGTATTAGGTTTTAAAGTTATACTTTAAAAGAGTAACGTAATAAGAAATCCAAAATTCATAATTTTATGATTGGCTAGTTTATTAAGGCCTACTTAAAATAATGTAATATATATGTATAAGTTAGCTATGTGTATATTAATTTTATTTGGGATTTTTAGATCCACTAGAAAACCTTCCAATGGGGTTTTTCGAAAAAAATAAAGGGGCTATTAGATTTGAGTAAAATGGTTTGAGATAATTTAAAAGTCATTTCATAAAATAAATTCATAAACACTAAACTTTACATCTTTTTGTAAATCTAAAATGGCAAATAGCAACAATAATATTTCGCTACGATCTATTCTTAATAAAGACAATATGTTCATTGGACCAAATTTCCTTGACTAATTGAGGAAATTGGAAATTATCCTTAGGCATGAAAGGAAATTATATGTCCTAGAAGAGGAAGAAATTAAAGAACCGGGTAAGGATGTCACCATAAAAGAATATGAACAATATCAAAAACACTTAGAGGACTCTATTGATGTCTAGTGTCTCATGTTATTTGCAATGTTACTGAATTGCAGAAGCAACATGAGAATATGTTTGCAAGAGAGATAATATGCTCATTTGTAGGAGCTATTCTAGAAAAGTCTTAGGGCCAAGCGATACAATACATCTCGGGCCTTATTTAACAGTAAGATGGTTAAGGGGAGCCAAGTTAGACCTCATGTACTCAAGATGATAGGGTACATAGAGAGGCTTGAGAGCTTGGGCTCCAAGTTAGATGGAAACTTGGTTATCGATCTGATACTAGCTTCTCTACTGAATTCCTTCTCCCAATTTGTCATAAATTATAACATGAACAGAATGGGGAGGTCTCTGAAGGATTTGCTTGCTATGTTAAGGGCGGTTGAAAAGGCCTTAAAGTCCGAGTCAAAGATACCTCAAGAGGTTCTCTTTATTGGTAAGTCAAAAAAGAGAAAGGTTAATGGAAGTAACAATTCCAAGGGTAAACGGTAAAGAAAGGTGAGTAATCTAAGCTTAAAAAGAGGTAACAAAAGCCCAATTTTGATGAGAAGGAAGCAATATGTTTCTATTGTGGCAAGAAGGGCCATTAGAAGAGGAATTGTATTCAATTCAAGAAAAAGATGTCAAATGAGAATAATACCTTAAGTATCTTCATGATTGAATGTAATCTTTCTGTTTCTTCTATATAAGTCATAGATACAGGATATGGTTCTCAAATTTGTGTTGACTTGCAGGGTCTAAATGAAAGCAGGTTGTTGTCCAAAGGCGAAATGAACCTACGAGTAGCTAATATAGTAAGAGTTATTGCTTTGCCTTTAGCAACGCGTATCTTTTCTTTGTCTAGTGGACTTGTATTAGAATTAGAGAATTGTTATTATGTTCCTAGTTTCACCAAAAACATTTTTTCAATATCATGTTTAGAAATCAAGGGATTTGTTTTTTAGTTTTAAAATAGAAGTTGTTCATTTTATATGAATGGAATGTTTTATGATGATGGAATATTAGTTAACAGTTTTTATATTCTTAATACTAGTAAATCTATTTATTGCATTGAGACTAAGAAACAAAAAATGCATGCTAGTAAATCTATTTATTGCATTGAGACTAAGAAACAAAAAAATGCATGATTCAAGTTTAACTTACCTATGGCATTGTAGACTTGGCCATGTAAACAAGAAACACTTAGTTAAACTTCATTCTGAAGGGTATTTAGATTCATATGATTTTGAATCCACAGATAATTGTGAAGCATATTTACAAGGTAAAATAGCTAAGAAACCTTATATCAAGAAAGGTGAAAGGGCAAAAGAGTTATTAGAACTCGTATACAGTAATATATGTAGGTCATTATCAACTCAAGCCAGAGGTGGATTTTCTTACTCTATGACTTTTACTAATGATTTAAGTAAGTATGGATGTATCCACTCAATGAGACATAAGTTAGAGACTTTTGAGAAATTCAAAGAATTTAAAAGTGAAGTAGAAAATTAACTTGGCAAAAAGATTAAAACACTTCGTAGTAATAGAGGTAAAGAATATCTTAGTCAAGAGTTCATTGACTACCAGAAGGAGTGTGGTATAATTTCACAATTCATACCTCCTGGAATGCCAGAATGGAATGGTGTTTCAAAGAGGAGGAATTGTACCATAATGGACATGGTTAGGTCAATGATGAGTCATGTGAGTTTTCATTTAACCTTTTGGGATTATGCCTTGGAAACAGCAACATATACATTGAACCATGTTCCAACTAAGGCAATAAATAAAACACCATATGTGTTATGGTTTAGGAGGAAACCTAATTTATCTCATCTTAAAGTTTGGGACTGTAATGTTTACGTGAAGAGTAGATTCTCTGATAAGCTTGCAACAAAGTTTATTAAATGTGCATTTATAGGATATGCTAAAGGAACTAAGAGATACTATTTTTATCTTCCAAGTAAACACAAAGTGTTTGTTGCTCGATATACTACATTCTTAGAGAGAGAGTTTATCTCTAAAGAAAGTAGTAGGAGTAAAGTAGATTTTAAAGAAATTCAAGATTCCATAAATGAGTTGGACATTAGCAATTAGGTGTGAAACAAACATTACAAGTACTTATGGTATCATAACTAAAGATTGCTCTTGAAACACAAGAACAACGTAGGTCAACAAGAGTACATCGAGAACTTGAAAGGTTAAATTTACTAGTAACACATTGGGAAGATGTACTACTCATCAAAAATGACAAACCGTTTACATATGAAGAAGTAATTGATTCACCACTCTAAAAAATGGTTAAAAGCCATGAAATTTGAGATGGACTTCATGTACACTAACCAAGTATGGGATTTTGTAGATACATCAATTAGGGTGAAACTTATAAGGTGCAAATGGGTCTTTAAAAAGAAGATTGACATGGATGGAAATGTAAGTACCTATAAAGCTAGGCTAGTAGTAAAAGGTTTCACTCAATGTCATGGAATTGATTATGATAAAACTTTTTCGCCAATGGTAATGCTTAAGTCCATTCGAATTTTGCTTACAATAGCAACTTATAAAGATTAAGAGATTTCACAAATGAATGTTAAATTGGCTTTCCTAAATGGAAAGTTAAAGGACAAAGTGTGCATGGTACAACCTCTTGATTTTATAGCACCTGAGAATGTCAATAAAATTTATAAGTTGAAGAGATTGAAGCAAGCTTCTCAGAGCTAGATTTAAGATATGATGAGGCAGTCAAGGAATTTGGCTATCTTAAGAATTCAGAAGAACCTTACATTTACAAGAAGGTTAGTAGGAGCACAATTGTGTTCTTAGTTTTATATGTTGATGATATCCTCCTGATTAGAAATGATATACCTACCTTATAATCTACCAAGACTTGGTTAGATAAGTGCTTCTCCATGAAAGATTTGGGAGAAGCAACCTATATCTTAGGAGTTAAGATATACTGAAATAGGTATAGGAGGTTGCTTGGACTAAGTCAAAGCATGTACATTGACAAAGTATTAAATAGATTCAATAAGCAAAATTCAATGAGAGGATTTTTGCCTATGTCACATGGTGTACATCTCTCCAAGGTAATGTATCCAAAAAAACAAAAGGAGAAAGATAAAATGGGCAGAGTACCATTTGCTTCGAAAATTGGGTCCATAATGTATGCTATGATATGTATGCAACCAAACATCTCTTATAATGTGAGCATGATGAATAGATATCAGGCCGACTTTGGTAAGGGTTACTAGGTTGCTATTAATACCATTCTCAACTATCTGAGAAGAACAAAATATTTGTTCTTGGTTTATGGAGGAGACGAGGAAATAGTTGTAAAAGGATATACTGATGCTAGTTTCCAAACAAATCAGGATGATATGAAATCGTAGTAAGGTGATGTGTTTTGCTAAAACCATGGAGCTGTTTGTTCTCCAAACAAGAGATACTGGCAGGTTCTACAATAAAGTCCAAGTACATAGTGGCTTCTGAAGCAACTAAAAAAGTTGTATGGAATGGAAACTTTATCTCTAAGTTAGGAGTGGTTCCAAATATTACAAATCTTGTTACACTATATTATGATAATAATGTAGGTATAACACAGGCTGAGGAACTAAGGTTTCACTAGAGGTCTAAACATGTACTTCGAAAGTTTCACTTCCTCAGAGAGATAGCTTAAAGTGGTGATGCATTAGTTTACAGAGTAGCGACGGATGAAAATGTTGTTGATCCACTCACAAAGGCCTTAGCTTAGTAGAAACATGAGACCCATGTGAGGAGCTTAGGACTTAAAGTCTTTAGTGTTTGGCGATAGTGTAAGTAGGAGTATTCTAATTTGTGAACAATGTGCCAAGGAATTTTTTATATATTTTTGGATATTATTTATAAAAGGCAAGTATTTATTATATTTATATACTTTTTTGCTGGTATATGTTTTACAATAAAGTCCTAGAAATAATTAGAGTATGAATGAAATTATAATAAAGATGTATTATCAGTAAGATTCCATTACATAGTATTATCTAAAAGTTGTCATTGGTCGGATAAATATCTAATATCTAGAGGGGAAATAAATATTTAGATCAGCACATTATATAACTAAAGTTATTCTCACTAGACCGAGAGAAAGATATCCAAGTTATACAAGTGGGTGCTCAAAGTTAAGTGGATATACTGAACATGACTTGCTAATAGAGGACACCATATGTTTAATGTTATTGGCCCTTCCTCTAATGCCTAAACTTGAGACCTTCAAATATTTTATATATGGAATGTTGTGCTTTAATGCCATTAAACATAATCTTTATTTGAATTGTAAATAATACGGTTATTGGGTACGACGTGAAATATAAAAAGGATAATGATAAGTCAAGATAGAATTCATTACTCTCTTAAATTAAGGAGTTGATATCCAGGGCCACTTAGTTAAGATAACAATAACTTGTAAGCTCGTACTCACGACAAAAATTATTGAGTCTATTTTGTCCTAGAAATCAAGTAAAATGATTAAATGTTGATGATATGACATGCAATGATTTAATTAGGATATCATTTGATGAAGATAATTAATTACACAGTAATTAGTTTATAGTTGTTTTGTCGTTGACACTTTTTATATTATGTTAGATGACCAACAATTATAGCTAGATGGTTAGTTTGGTTTATGTTTATATAGACATTATCTTTGTTTATAGAAACCTAAAGGGTCGCATATTATATCATGATTAATGGGAACAAAGTTTTGACAAGAAAATTGGGTAAATACTAAAATTTATCAATATTTATTTTGAAGCTAGAATATATTGATTCGAAATAATAAAAAAAATAATTTATTTTATCACATAATATATATTTGCGATTAAGTACCTTTTAAATGTTATATATTTTATTATTGCCTTTTCGTGTAAAAGTAGATGGAATTTATTAATTTCAGGTTTAATTGCTATTGAAATGTCCATGGCAATTGAAAGGATATGGAATTTATTAATTTATATTCGATTGCAATTGAAAAGTTCATAGCAATTAAAAGTTGTTTGCCATTAATTTTATATTTAATTGTTATACAATTGAAAGGTTGCAAAAATTGAAAAGTTTATGGAATGAAAAGTCTATGGAATGAAAAGTCTCTTTCATTAATTTTTAGTTAATGTTTGAAATAGATAAATGCAAAAGAAAGAGTTGTAATAATGTTTTTCTATTTGGAGAAACGCTTAAAAAAAAGGCAAAAGAGAGATGTAACATTTTGCTTCCTATTTTTTCTAATTCTAATTTTAGTTATCTAGCAATATAAAAAATTAGAATTTGTTCTTGCTAACGTGTGTATGGATGCTGCTAGAGGGATTACATTTAGAGTCCTTGTGGTGAACATATTTTGAAACAATAAATCGAATTTAAATTTCAATTGAACTCTATCTCTAAGAGAAGACGGTACTTTTCATATAGGAAAAGATAGTTTCATAATCTTGTATTAACATATACATTTTTATTACGTGTCACATATGGCTCATAGGATAGGTTATTATATATATATATATATATATATTATTTCCTCTACATTCTTTTTTATCTATAAAACCTAACAATTATAATTTCCTTTGATCATATTATTTCTACATAATTTCTCTATACAAGGTATTCACATAACGTAGACATTTGATTCAATAATATATTTTCTTTTTTATTGATTGTCCTATTTGATTATGTATGAAAGTGAATATAATAAGTCCTTTAATGATGTATAATATCCTAAAATTTTCATAAGAAATACTATTAGTTCTAACAAATTTCTTAATGATTTAAGCATTTCTTCACTAAAAAATTAGGTGATGAGAAATGAATGATAATGTAAGTATCCTATTAGGATTAACCAACAACCATCTCAACGTTTGTGTTATGATAATGGCTCCTAAAACTTCCAAGGTAAGTTCTTAGTTGTATCTCTCTCTCTCTCTCTTTTTTTTTTTTCCAAGTTGCTCTTATAAGTTGTTATTGATGGCGTCTTGCTAGTTTTATGCACAAACTTGAACATAATGCATCTGGAAATTTTCTTATATATTCCTTAATGGGTAGTAGATTGCTAGGGCTGCTTTAGATTGCCTTTAGACGATCCATCAACGTTAGTTAATTGATATTCTATTTTCCCCTTATTGATTGCTTATGTGTTAATCGTCTTGTGTTCCTCATCATTTAAGTGTATTAGTTTGTGGTAGATGTATGCTGTGATGTTCTGAATTAATAATGTCACGAGTGAATTGTGCTTGGATAGATGATGTTATGAAGATAGAGTATACATTTTTTTTAGTGTATCTTTTCTAGTTATTTTATGTATTAGCCCTTATTTAAGTGTGTTTCTGTGCACATGTGTGACTTGAATTGGTTAGACATTTCTATTTAGAATTATCCTCCATAAGTTGATTCAATTACAGTCATGAAATGATTCAATATGAAGAAATTGGTTATTGTTGAAACTTAATAAATTTAAAATTATCCTCTAGAAGTTAATTCCATATCAATGAGTTTCACTGTATAAAACTTTGTGGGATATCTTCAAAACTAATAAGAAAATATTGCCAATTGAAGTGAAGATAAATTTTTATCCTATATTGTGTTTTACATCTTTTTATTCTTTTATTCTATCTTTTTAACCAAATTCTTGTACATGACTATTTTGGAACTTAAATTGTTTTTTTAACTTGAAAGTAATATATCACTTTATGTAAGTTTGACATATAGCCTAGTGAAGAAAAAAAATATATTTTAGATTCCATTAATAGAAATCGAAAGTTTTAGAAAGAATATTTTGAAGAAAAATCATTTTGATTCACAAATACCATTAAAGGAGTTAGAAGCCTAAAACAGTCTTCTTTTGGTTTATACATAATCTTTACTTTTGCTGATTTAAGATGATTATATAATCCAATAATTTAGCCACTAATTCGCTAGCCAAATTGAAAATATCTATATTAAATTTAGTAAAAATTATGTACATTTGTAAAAGGGCCTAAAGGGATCTAATCCAAATATTATTTGTATTTATCGTTTATTAATTTAACATAAGAATTTTAAGGGGAAATTACAAAAAAATAACCCTAATTTTCGCTCCGGTGCAGATTTACCTTCTAAACTTTCGAAGTGAGTTTTTTTAACCTCTAAATTTTTACTTTGATGTGGATTGAACCCTTCAACTTTTAAAGTAAGTTTTTTTACCTTCTAAATTTTCAACCATTTGTAATGTTATGCCCATTTAACATTTTTTATTTAAAAAAGCATCTGCATAGAGATACTTGATGATAATATGTAATATATTATACAAAAATAATATATCAACGCATTGTTATGAAACATAAATTAAAATTACATTAAATAGTATATATCGTATGCTTATTGATATCATATATTATAACAACATATATAAGATATGTTGCACATTAATGCATGAAATCATGTTATGTAACAAATGATATATTTTATATTGTAATATATTGCCTAAACTAGGTAATTTTAATTTTTCAATCATTCAATTGAATAAAGGTTACAATTCATATTTATCTTAATTAATGCATTATATACAAGAAGGAAGGAAAAAAATACCTCAATTATCATGACTTAACTTTCAAAGCGTTAATGGATTTAACTAGTATACAAATATTTTAGACTATAGATTATCATTTCAATGCTTGATATTCCTTAATATTACCATCAGTTATCCCCAAACATAATGAGATCCTTTTGCATCATTTCATTATTTATATATTAAATCATTACATTATTTTTCAATTAATGTGTTTACAGAAATAAAAAAATGGTATATATAAGTTTTTTTATTAAAAACCTTTGCTTTAATTATCATAAAATGTTATGAACACATATGATACATGACTAATTAAGATGAATATGAAATACGATCTTCATTTGATTAAATGATTGAATAACTACCTAATATATGTAATATACACAATAAATACATAATATACCATTCGTCACAAAATATGATATATGTTATCATAATATATAAACTTTAAATATTAAATGGATATAACATTATAAATTGTTGAAAATTTCTCTAAGTAAAAAAACTTACTTTGAAGGAATAGGAGATGAATTCGTACTGGAGTAGAAATTCATCTTTTTTTTTTGTTTTTTTGCAATTTTCTTGAGTTTTAATTTTTTAATTTTTACATGATTGCTCACAAGAGTGACCTATAGAGGTGCTTATGTCATCTACCCACCAACTTATATCTTGTGAATCCCACCACATTGCAAGTAATAGGGAAACAAAGAAAAAAGAAACAAGATTGGTGTGTTACATTACATTAGAAAATGAAAACAACAAACACCACCATGGCTTCAAGGTTGCTATAGGCTTCAAGAGCTGCATCTTATCTCATGATCTCCCTTTACAACACCCTTCTAAAGGTACCTATAAATTGCCATACTCACAACTCACTCACCACCCTTTATTATTTCACTCTTTTTTGTTCTTTTTCTCCTGCTTTCTTCTTGCATAATAGCATGATATATTCTTCTATCCATTTGTGTTCTAATATGATGGCAAATGTAAAAGATCCAATTTTTCTTAATAGGATTTGGGTATCTTCTTAAATTTTGATATAATACCTATGGTCATCGTTAAACAATATTTAATCATTTGTTTTAATGAGTTATGGTCTCATCAGATGATCTTTGACTAATGTCATGTTGTGTTTATCTTAGATTAAAGGCACTTGCGGTATGACAATTTAGTTGTTAATCATTGCTATGAGCGATACTGCTAAGATAAAATATAATTGTTACGATATTAGCTAGATTTATTTTTTCGATCATTTTGTATTAGAAATTTTAGTTATATGCCACTTCACTTTCATTAATTTGATAGACAACAATGATCAAGCTTTAATCACACCTAGGGCATGGGTATAAGGTATTTTTATTTCGCGATTGCACTCTTTAGTAAATCATAGGTTCTTTGATGCTTGAATATATTTTAGCCTTTCTATGTTGCTGTCTCCTTGCCTTCTTTGGTCTTCCTCTGATTATGAGTAATCATATTGCATACTTTGATCATTCTAAGATAACCTTTTTAAATATATCAACTGTGATACTTTACATGGCTGCATAAAAGCATCTAGTCCTGTACTTCATGAATATGAATTTTCTCTATGGAGATGTCATGATCTCTATCAAGTGTATACATCACAGAAAATTTTATTTTCACTTTTTGAATAGTTAATTTCCTTCAATTCCTTAACATTATTAATACAATAGGAGGAAGTTCCTGGATCAGGTGGTGGTGACTTTAGGTTGGGTCAGATATGTTTAGAGTTCATTAAGTTGGATAAAAAGCTTAATGATCCTTACCTAAGAAAAGCTTAATGACCGCACTTTCCTTGTGTGATAGTTCTCAAGGACCTAAAGTATGTTGACTCGTACGAATGGGCTAGAGTTCATGATAATCATACAACTATTGGTATAACCAATCATGCTTAAGACCATTTAGGAAATGTTATATATTTTGAGTTACCGAATGTTAGTGCTACTATGACATAAGGGAACAATTTTAGAGCAGTTGAGAGTGTGAAGGCTACAAGTGATATAATGTCACCTGTTTCAGGGAATGTTGAAGAACTCAATAATACTCCTGGACTAGTGAGTATTTATTCTACTTTGTTTCTTAATATGTAATGGTTTGGTTCATCCTTTCTTGATCTGTTTTCACTTGTTCTTCTAGTTTAATTTGCAGTTAGAGTGGAAATTTAGTATTTTATCTTACTATTACTGTTGTAATACAAGTAACATTGAGAATCTCTTGAGATAACCTCTCAGTGTAGGCCATTCATATATCAGGCGTTTCTCTTAGACAAAACTTAATTTAGGCTATTAGCTAATGGGTAGTGAAGACATGCTTGCTAATAAACTAGATGTTGCACAAATTATAGATGTGTATTTAATATTGCTGGAACTTCTTGTAGTAGATCAATGTGAGGGACCTCTTCCCTCATTTACAATATTCATCACTTACATCCATTTTCTTCTATTTCTTCATTTGGGAATATTAATATTTGTTAGAGATGCCTGTAAAAGTTCTCTAAGCTAGATATATCTTATTTTGGAACTCAAACTCTATTTTTAGGAGACAAGATTATCTAGATTTTTGTGGGACCAAATAAAAACCTAATCATCCTTTTTATGGGCTTCTGTTTTCTTACTCCCTTAAATGGGACCATGTTTTATTAACTATCATTTTAGGTAAATTCAAGTCCATATGAGGATGGATGGATTATAAAAGTAGAAATGAGTGATACTAGTTGATGAACCTAATGGACTCAGATAAATACTCCAAATTCTATGAAGAAGAAGATCAAAAGCATTGAGGAAAACCTAGCCATGTAAAATTGAAATCACTTCCATGGAGGCAGTATGTGAGCATGGAGCAACTAGTGTTGGTATGCTCACGTAGGAGCAACAACTACAACTTTCTTTATGGAGATAGCCATCTTCGAGCCCAAAATTATCTGTTTTGCTTGTTGTCTCTTCTTTCTATGAATGATTTGCTAACTAATTTTTCTTTAAAATTTCACTTAGATCCTTTTGTCTTACAAGATCCTTTTAGTCCTTTCTAAAAATTTATGGTTTAATGGGATTGCTAGCTTTTATGTCTCAAAACATTACAACTTTAGTCAAAAAATGGAAAATATATCTGGAAATTTGCATCAGCATCGCAAATTCTTCTTTTGCAACCTCCGGATTATAGCATATTATGTATTTATGTGTTATGTTTTCATGTCATATAATCTTTTCAATAAAACTTTTTTTCATATATAGACTTTGAACATAGTTATTTACATAGAAATGAAATGATCTTACAAGTTTTATATCTCTATGTGTTTATGTGTTATGTTTTCATGTCATATAAACCTTTGTATCTCTATCTTTATGGATATCTATCCACTTAATGGAGGTAGACTCAGTGTTGTGGTCATTTAACTATGACTATAAGAAAATGCTTTGCACAATAGAATGTTGGAGAATGATGTCCAAATTTGAGTAGAAAAAAATGAAATTGTTTAAAGTAAGAAAATTGGGGTGTTCTTAGGTTATGTCACTTAATAGATAGAAAAGTTCTTTGTTGAGGTCCTAATATTTTAACTTCCTAAGTGATTGATACTCTAGTTTTTTTTTTTTTATGTGATATCTCAAAGGCATATATGGTTCACGAAATCAAACAAGATAAGAAAGAAATTACTAATGTGTAGAATTAATAAACAATAGTTATTACTTTTTTAGCTGTACTGGGAGAACTCTAATAATATATTAGGAAATTATCTTAAAGTAACAATATGCCAACATCTAGACCTAATCAGTCCTAAACAGTTGGTTCATGGGCTGCTTTTCAACTAAACCGTGACCAACCCATGTGTTCATGGTTCTAGGCCAGTTCACTAACCTTTGAATTGGTTATCTTGTTTTTTTTTTTTCCCTTTCCTCTTCCTCCTCCTCCTTCCATTCTATCCTCCAAATCGACAAAATTAACAATTTATAAAGTCTTATTAATTTTGAAAATGGGGGTTCTTCTAAATAATTATCAATCATCTCCTACATTTGGATTTCATTGTGAAAATTATCGTACAACCTGAGGGATACATTTGCATAACATAATACGTAACATATATTTGATTGATCGGACTATATTAGATAAATAGAATACAACACCACTCTAAATTATAAATAATTCTAGTATAATACAAAAAATTATTTGCTAGGTCGGAGTAAAATGGTTGAGTAGAAATATGAAATAAAATAACGTCCACTTTTAGTGATCTTTGTTGGTTGAAACAATTAATATAAAAAGTTAAATATTGGGGAATTTCGGAGTTCGAAGCGAGGGAGGGTGGGAAAATTTTTTTTAGTTGATTTTACCATCACTTAAAAGGTGCTTACGTATGTACTAATCGAAATTAGATCGCAGTAGTTTGGTTTGGATATTTAGAAAACCTTTAATCTGTTGGCCAAATTTAAATTTAGCGAAAAGAATCTAGGTATACGTAACTATCCAATTTAATTTTTTTACAGAATAATACTTTCACTTGGTCATATTTTGGAAAATCCTAAACTAAATCACTATTTTTGGGAAAACCATGCCATTTAGTTTTTTTTTTTTTTTGTAAACGCGAAAAGGGATTTTTTTTTATGTAATAAAAGTTCTTTCAAAAGGACAAAAAGAAAACTTACTATGTTATGTATCTCCTTGCGGTGGCTATTTGTGATTAGGAGTTAAACTCGCGACTGAGCTTGGGCTTCCATCATATCTGTTCTAATCGCTGAGGTAATCATCCTTTTTCGCTTGATGTCCCGCATGGTTCTTGCTATTTACAAACCACCTTATACCGGTCTTCTTTATAAGCATTTGCCTTAACATTGATAACAGATTAAAAATATTGTCGATCATCGAAGATGAGACTTGTTGTATTAAACTCTTACTTAATGGCAACCGTTGAAGCTCGAGTAGCTAATACTTTATGGGCAATGTGAGATAGGAATGGGTAATCCCTTGTGTGCCTTTGCCACTACTCCAAGATATCAAAGTCCTTGATGGAAATATTCTTGGAGAACTCAAAATTTGTATTCATATGGTGCTGCATCTCAAACAATAGACTATTAGACCCTTGCCTCTGCAATTTTTGCTCCAGCAATTACTTACCCAACAATGAGTACTGCCGCTTCTTGGTGGGTGGTGAAGGAGAGATCGATAACTAGCCACCATATTAACTTTGGTAGTGGTCAAACATCTCCTTTATGTCGGCAGTCACTGTTAACACTCCCTGCTGCACTTCTAAGCTGTACATATCTTGAGAATTTGTTAGATCTTTCATGTAACCATAATAAGCTTTCAAATAGATCAATAATATTTCTACTTTACAACAAGAATCTAAAATAATTACTATAATATAAATATAGGGAATGTCTTTATAATAAGACAATCACTTCAATGCCATATCGTATATGTATATGTGTAAGTTCGAGTCCTTACAGGCCTGAAGTAGTCCATTAAGTATACCAATGGCTGACATAACAAATAAGTGTGCACTGGGCTTATAAACCTACAAAAAAGCCTTAGTAGTATCATGAAAAACTTTTAAAACTTTTAATAATTGGATTCATATATCCTAGTTGCTAGGGATAATGTCAACCTCACACATGTTGTACATCACGAAGTCACATAATAGTTTGTTGTAAGGAATGGTGCTATGCAACAACTCATATATTGAGTTCCAGCGGTGTTGTACATCCATCTTAAATTTTTTAGGCCTCTTCCTGCACTCCATACAAAAGTTCCTTTACTTTTAATGAAAGGACAACATCTTTATTGTTATCTTAGCCACGTTCTTAATTGCATATATATTGTTATGCAAAGCTGCAATGTTATCCTTGATACACAAATTAAGAATATGACATGTGCAATGTATATGAAAAACCCCGCTCCTTCGGTAAGTTGATAGTAATTTCATAGATTAGATATTGAGGCTGTGTCGGTCTTAGCATTGTCAAAACCAATAGAAAATTTTTCCTTACTAATTTGTATTTATATAAGATTTCTCTAATAATTTTATAGATGTTTTACACTGTATGTTGCTCATTACGTACCCTTAGAGCCAATAGTCATTTGTTAAGTTGCTAGTTATCTTTTATCTAGAACAATAACACCCATATAAGAATTATTATGAAAAGGATCCGTCCATATATTTGTACATATGGACATAAACGTATTGAGTAAAGTGAACTTACTTGTGAGCTCCCTCTTACCTTTGTAGTAGAGCTCTTGTGTGACCCAAGTTAACGTGTTATGGTTAAGCTATCGTAAGCTGAGGTTGAATGTCTCCCGCTCGTAGCAACTCTGCTACTCTGATGCACCTCCGTTGAATGACAGGTGCTTGTTGGTTAGGTATTGTGCCAAGTTGTACTTGTGTCTCTCTTAATCATAAATCATTAGTTGTTGTATAGATGAACCACTGCCTTGGGCGACCTGTTGTTATGTATTGTCTATCCCTACCTCCCTAGGATGCTTCAACCTCAAGTGCCTATTGAGGGTACCATATCTCTCTCCCGTTTTCTAAGAGTAACTCACGTTACAGTAGTTGCAGAATGCCTTCGAGTTCCTCTTCTCATCTATACCTTTACAAAAATGCATGGTAAAAATATTAGATTTACTGGGTTTAAGGGGCTTATTTGAGCTTGAAGGTCTCGAACTACCAAGGCCATGTTGTCCAATATGTTGTTCTTCTATTTTGGGAATCATTTTTATCTCATCCACCTCATCCCTGAACATGCTTGTTGGGCAACTCATCCATAGGGTTCAAATCTAGTGGGTTTAAATCCAGCGGGTTTAAATCCAACTGGTCAAACAGGGATACTCATACGTAGAAGTTCAAATCTAGAAGGACGTTCAAGGATACTCATATATGGAGGCTTGAACTCAAGAGGTGGTATGCCTCAGTAACTTATGTGTTAAGGTTTAAGCTCAAAGCTGGGAGATGGTATGCCTTAGTAACTCATGTGTTGAGGTTCAAGATCAAAGCTAGGAGGCGGTATACCTTGTTGTTCAATCTTTTTCACCATCTTATGTACCCTCTACTTGTTTAGGTCATACTCATAATCTAGGTATGCCTGAACTTTATTGAATCATTGCAACATAAACGACGTACCAGTTCTAGTACCCTTACCGAGAACTGTTATGCCGCGAAGTCATAGAGTCGCAACAGTCTCGCCATATAAACCATTCTATGATAGTAACTGGCCTCACAGTATCTACCATAGACATAATCTACACAAGGCGTCAACGACTCCTCGTTTTGAAGTAAACGGTCCAATAAGATAAAGTTCACAAATTTTAAATAAACCTATATAATTATATGTAAAATCCACAGAACTTCCTAGGAAATTTCTACATATACACAACAGTTCATTAATTTACATAATAATCATTAGTCTTTCATTCTCAAACTATGAAGGACATTCTAGCTACACATCATTACTAAGTAAATTGCTCCTCATACACCTGGCTTCAAAAGGACTAACCTCTAGATAATTGTAAGGTGGCATAATACTTGAAATGTTCAAAGATCAAGACCTGTAAAAGGATCTATAGTGGTATGAGCAACTATAGCTCAGTAAGTTGAATTAGAGACTCATGAATACATACAAACACAAACAAGATTATCAAGCAATTATCTTCATGCAATGCAATAAGCAAGTGTCATCGCATAAGGTAATCCGGTCCGTTGTGAAATTAGTGAAATTCCACCCACTCCAATCCGGGTTGAAGAGTTTCCATGTTATGCAGCAGCTCACAACTAAACCCAGGATTATGCAATAGAGACCTTGCTCCTCCCGCGACTACCTTCGAACCATTGACTTCACCCTCGCCGCGACCTTCTCTCATGTCACTTAGTTCGACTAAAGATGAAGAAGGGACCATTTTGCAATCCTGCGCTATCCCTTTTAAAGGGTTCGGTATTTGGTTGGAGAATCCTATGATCCCCTAACGGGTTGCAATGCATGACATTTTTTGTTATTAGAGTCGAATAAAATTAAATTTTATTTAGGGTATTCAAGCAATTTTACACCAATTCAATCAATCACAAAATCATTCACATTATAAATTCAGCACGCATTCAGATACATCAAACACGTGCGTAGACTACTTACAATCACAACCATATACAATCTTAAGTCTCCGAGTACTATAAAATAGTACTCTAATACAGTAAGTAATAACCCAACTTACTTGGAGTTTCTCAGTCGTCCGATCACTCGATTATAAGTCGATCCGTCTCTGAATATCCTATAATACAAATAGGTCTTTTTAGTTCTTATACTTTAATGATTTACATTCTAAGTTATGATTTAGCTTTTATTTACTAATTATTCATTCTACCCTATTTCGAGATTCGGTTCCTAAATCAAATTCTAGTTTTGATTCTGAAATCTTAAATATGCTCGAATCCTAATATGAAATTAATCACATTAAGCTCGAGTATTCTAATATCCCATTGGGTCTAAATTTAGGATTCTAAATTATTTGGTACACGCTAATCCTAATTGGGGTATTGGATTTATTTCTGATGTGAGAAAATCTTACACTTTTTTATACAATTACTTAAAATTAAATTTTATTTCAGATTTATTATATTTTGATTTCTATTATTATATTATTTAATTAAACAAAATTTTTTTATAATATTCTTAATTTTCTATAATTAGCACATAATGCCTTCATTACTTATACTTAATACTCCAAAGGCTAAAATTATGTTTCTACAACAAAGATTAACATTCATAAACATCTAATTACTATCTAAATTAGTAATTAGTGTTTTAATCATTTAATTAACCCAAAATTACCCAATTTTCTCATCATTTTAGGGCTAAAAATTAACTTAAAAATTTTGAAAAATTAATTTTAAAAAAATGGCTTCATAGCACTGTTTTATATCCATTAAGCATTCTACTGAAAAATATTGAGCTCCAAACTACACTCCTAAACCTATTTATTTCTAATTCTAATCATGCTCGGTTTTGCTCAATTTGTTAAGAACCCTATATTTTCAAACGTGATTAAACTAAATCACTATTTTTTTCCTAAATCTACATACAATAAAATCTCAGAATAACAAGTTTCATAATTTTCTAAGCAAAATAACTAATTTTAGAAAATTATACAAAATTGGAACAAATTAGAGACTCACCTAGTCTGATGGCTTTTGGCCTTCTAACACCGGTCCAGGTGTATCGGCCGGTCCAGGCGGTGGGTCTAGCGTGGGGTGGTGGTGGTGGCTCGGTCCCAGATGGTGGTGTTGTGTAGGTTTAGTTCACTAGCCTGAACTGCACAGCTTAGCTTTTCTTTTCTTTTCTTTTCTTTTTTTCTCCAGTTTTTCCTTTGAATTTTCGAGTCTCTGTATTTTTCTCAAATCCCTAACTATCCAAAGGAGTTCTCTAAATTTTTTTCCTATTTATAAACATTTTTGGTAATTAATATGCATTAATTAGATATGACATTGCCCCATTTCTTTGATTTTTGGCTTTTATGTTACTTAATTCTAATTAGATAATTTTTCTTCTTTTGTTCCTGACTTGCCACAGCCAGATTTGTATCATTCCATACCCTTTTGATTTTTTGCTGATTTTTCTTAATTAATTTAATAATTTTCTTTAATTATTTACTAAGTTTTTAGCCAATTTAAGAAATTTCACGTATTTTTACCTATACGTAAATGCATGTGGGGTATATGTGAACATTCCTAATTATTATTTAGGTCATTCTATGATTTTTAGTATACATATAATCTATCTCTAATAATTTATTAGTTATTAGATTCCATTTTTCGCTTTTTTGATGATTAATAATTATTATACTTAAAATTTGAAAATTTTGTAGTCTCCTATTTTATTACTTATTTTCTTAAATTCAAGTTTACGAGATCATTTTTACTAATATTTCTCTCCATGGTTTATAATTCGGGTTTGATCGGATCCTTTAACAAATCACCCTAAACCTTGTGCTCTAAGTTCAAGCTTACGGTCTTTTGGTTTAACTCTAGGGGTTACACTTACCTTTACCACAAAAAAGATTTATGATTGAAGGATAGGAAGAAAATGCAAGACAATGCAAAATGGAAATTATGAAGCTAGTGAATGTATGCAAATGTTTTGATTAATGCAAATGATTCACTGAAGTGGAATAAAGAATTATATTCGAAGTCTTGTGGTAATTGAAATAAGTATATATCTAAGAGTCTTTCACAATTGCAAAATGCGAAGCCAAAATATTTGGAGCATCTAAATGATTTTGTTAATAAGCAATAACTCTTACACCCTTTAATTTATAAGTAATAAGGAACGTGTGCACATTTCGTTTAAATTTTCAAATTTTGAAATGAAATTGTTGGTACAACGGCAATATTTGAATTGTCAAAATTTCATTGAATGCTCCACCCACTCGACTGCATTATTTCAGTGCAAAATGCGCTAATCCACTGAAATTGTCCGAGTATAAGAAGTTTGAATTGGAGACAAACTATGGAATAATTAGTCCATGAACTTTGAATAAAAGGAAAATCAATGTGAAAGCAAATGTCATAAAAGAAACTGAAAAGTAAAAGAAAGCAAAAGTTAAGGTTAAAGAAGGAAGTGGGGTGCTTATGGAGAATTAGGTGTTGTTGTTGTTCCTTTTTTTTTTTTTAATCAGGTGAGCCATGAATTATCGAGTTGAATCAGTTGTTCAACCTATCGGTTCATGGCCCGCTGGTTTAGGTATTTTAGGCTTGGTTACTTTCAGGTTAAGCCGGTTCACAGTTCTAAATTAGCCTTTGCATGGGTCTACAGCGACATCTATTACATTAGCCTTAAGAAGGAATTACAATTCTTTATCTACAGTGATGAAAATTGCGTAGAATAATTATTCCATGAATGAAATATAGCAATAAGCTTTTTGTTGGATAAGTAATGTAGTCATAGTTTTGTAAGGAAACTATAGCTATTCTATTATATCCCTATTAAGTCAATCAAATACATAATAAGTCTTTTGGTATCATAAATATGTTAGGTAAGGCAATTTTTTTTTTTGGGTATCTTGTTCATACTTTTAAATTATAACTCTAATTTTGACAAAAAATTATTATAACTTGAATTAAAACATGTTATCTAGATTATAGTAATTAGGGGATGAATTACATTTTTGGAAATCTCGTCTTATTTACCATAAAACCATAGAATTTAATAAACAAACATGCTTCAACAATTATATGGATATAGAATTATGTATGAAATTGTTGGGTAAGGCGCTGTTAAATTTGGAGCTCAAATTCAATTTAACTTATTTACTCTCCAATAGCTTCTTATTTTGTTGCAAATTAGGTTTGGAGTTTTTGGCCCCAACACCAAAAGCAAAAAGAGTTTTAAGTTCAAAAATTTTTTTCAATAAATATCTGGAATTTTAAGCTTGCTTAGTTCAAGTTAAAGCAGTTGTTGCCCAATTGAATTTGATGTTTCATATCATATGGTATAAGTGTATAAGGACCCATTAGGAATGATATGCAAACTTGAAAAATGAACAACACTAAATAAGGATTATCGAGATTTTATTACATATCAATTTTTATCAACAATTAAACTGATCCTTATTAGACAATTTAATGTGTTAGATTCTCAGACATCCATTTCAAATCCATATCCATTTTTGCAAAGCATGGTTATGAAAATCCACCTAAGCAACCAAACATATCGAACGCTACCATTTATGGCATATCTTTTCTTGTTTATTTGGGGATAAACACATAAGAGGGTGAAGGATGTACAATTCAACGTGAAGCAAACAAAGGATCAATTGTATAGTGATATTGTAAACTTGTAATATCTTTACTATAGTGTGATTTAGAAAATTGCTAAGTAGTACTTCTTTTAAATGTCCAAGAAGTGATGGCCTTATAATAATTTTAGCTATTTGAAATATATGATGAAACATTGATGTTCCATTTGACTAGTATACATAAGACATTTATATCTTATGCTACTTAAAATATTGATGACTTGTGAATTTTTCCTAGATGTACACTCAGGTAATTGTCGAGTTTTGAAATAGATAAAGCTTTATGACTTAACCTAACATGTGGAATGAACGATTCTGGTAAATCCAATGTAGATGAATTTTTTATTTTAATTTACTTGGAAAATGCTAGTGATTTGAACAAAGATGGATTATGCTTCTCTATACAGTGATCTAGTCAATATCAAATCTTGCGAAATTTAATATTATCAACACATCAAATAATCATACCTTAAGCATAGAAAACAAAATGAAAACATAGACTAGACTTAATCATAATCTTAATGGTTTTTAATCCCTTTGGCTTTTCTCAATATGAAACAACTTATAATCATTTTAAAAGAACAAATCGAAGAAGCCTATGGCTGTCACGTTAGAATTTATATTTCTTCCTATATTAAGTGTTGGAGAGATATTTCCAAATATAGGGAAATAATAATGTCATGATAAAGTCATTCGAGTCTTGTAAGGGGATACGGAGAGCAAAGGCTCATGGAAGAGAAGAAAGAAATCTTAATGAACAATTGTACACCGAAAGATGATTAAACAAGGAGCATTTGAATGCGAATGGGCATTTATAATGTAGGAAGTTATAGATTAGTAGAGATATCCTACTTAAGGCCTTATATTTATCGGAAACAGCTATGGAGTTTTCTGTATCTGCACCTTTTTATTTTTTAATAGTTATACATAATTTGTTTCCTAATAATTTTATATTGGGAAATTTTTAGCCTTGTATTTTAGCCTATAAAAGGTTGTTGCAACCTTATTCTCTAATAATGAAGAAGAATTGCATATTTTTCTACATAATATCAAAATAGTTTTTATTCTTGAAACATGTCCCCCTCTATCTATTGCAAGACAATTCTCCTTCCCTTTCTTAAACTCTGGTTTATATGTATTATTTTCTTTTCACACACGATCTCAATAATAAAAAAATAATAATATATTAATAAAATTATTTATTCTTAACATATGCACCATACAAGCCTTATATTAGTTCTTTCTTGTACGACATATTTAATTTCAAATTTCATTTGTGTATAAGTTAGTTAGTGCTGCTTTGTACTCTGCTCTCTACGTTATCTCATTTAAACCAATGAAAATCTACTCCTGTGGGGTAATTTAGATGCCTATAAAAACCTATTCGATAAGTTAAGGATCCTATAGGAATGCGTTTTGGTAATAGGAAGTATAATCCTTTACACCATGTTTGCTTAAGGGGGATGGATTTCATTTTCCCTTTATTTCTTATTATGCCGTTCACTTCATTTTTTATCTCAAAATTGCAATTTAATAGGAATTCTTATTACTTAAAAGGAATTACAATTCCTTAGTGCTACTTAAGAATCCCAATTCTTTACAGACTACCTTTTTTTATTCCCCTAAAAGACCTCATCCTCATCTTCTTTGTTTCTACATGTTAACTTAAGTATAATTTTTGCAACCAACATGAACAATGAACACTACCACCACCAAATTCGATGAGCCAACTACAACTCCAATAACCAAACCAACAAAGCATTAGGATGTGCATACTAAACAATGTCAACGAATGCACTTGTTCCTCCAAAAAATAAAAGATTCGAAAGAAGGGGCTTAGGTAAAAAATATTACCAATAGGGGGTCGGGAAGATGCTTTTTGGAAAAGGGCCTTCCCTTTTTTCTCAAAAGCACTTTCCAGAAAGGTGCCTTCTTCCTTAACGTATAAAACAAGAAAGAAAGTGCCTTCCTTAGACCGAAAATAAAACCCCCATCATTGACATTTTTTCCAGATGTGAGCCTTCTCAAACCAAATATCCTCTCTTTCTCTTTCAGCGAACACAATCGAAAATCCTCAATCTACTCCATTTTAACTTCTTTGTTTTTTTTTTTCTTCTGCAATTTTTTCACCCAGAATCGAAGGTAAACAATCCTAAACTACGTTTACTTCATTGTTTTACACAAATCATTTGTATAATTACAAATTAGATGAATTATATTGTAGGGTTTCATATACATTTGAATTTGTGATTTCCATGTTTTAACATCGTTTTTCTGTGCAAATGTCATATTTGATTTGTGTACTTAGCTACTTTATTTGTAAATTACACACTAGAAGACATATTGGTTGTTGTGGAGTTCAAATTTTAGTATGTTACATATTGCAAGCAAAATGTTCAATGAAATGGTGTAATGGTAGTAGAGGGCTATTTGGTGGATATTTTTATAAAGATGTAGTTTCGTGGTTCTTTAGTTTTGTTTATGAGTATTCGTCAATATAGAAATGCATAGATGGATTTTTGTTTTTGTAAATTGCACATTGGTACATATTCTACTCCACTTAGAGTGTAAATTTGAGTGTGTAAGACATCGTACATTAGGTAGTCTAGTGAGTATAAATTCTAGAATGGAAAATTATTTAGTTTAGGATAAGAGTAATGATATGGATATGAAAGTCATGGCACATGAACTTTGATTTGCTAACCAAAGTATTAATGTTGATGTGGATAGGTTACAAATGGTAGGCACAGTAAAATTTATGATATATTCCTATGGGACTATTATTACGAGAAATTCGGGATTGGATTATGATTGGGGCTTAGTAAAGATGTTAAAAGTTGGAATAAATGTAAATTTCTCAGAATTGCTGGAAAGGGTTTGTTAAGGTGTTGGGATTGATGCAAGTGAAAGTGGGGTTGAAATATTGTACTGACATCTAAACACTTATCATAGAGTTGCATCTTACTCTTTGATTGCCATTAAAGATGATGATGATGTTGAAAACTTATTTAAGATGGCTAAAGTATTTAGGCAAATCCATATTCATCAATTGTACGTAAAGATCGTAGAACCAAAAAGAGCCCCCCGAGTGTATGTAGCAGATGTGCCTCCAAGTCAATTTAATGAGCCATTTAAATATGATGACAAGCCATTACCTATGTTTGCCCTTGTATAAGATGATGATATTGCAGTTTATAAGGTAGTTGGACGGATATTTCAGAAGGAAGTTTTGCACGATTAAGCGGTTCAATGAATGGGAGGGTTGGATGATGAGAAAGGGGATGATTATGAGCCTAGTGGGGATGAAGAGGATGATTATGATGACAGTGACAATGGTGCTAAAACTAATATGCCTCCACCTCCTTTGATTATTCCCATAATGGGTGCTAGTCATTCTTACATACCAGAAATGTTACTTAAATACCCTTACGCCTCTAGCTTAAGCTCAATAAAGCCCATACCAGCATGGGGTCACCCTTCGGAGGTTCAGACGATTAGATCTACTATTAGGGATACGAAATCGTTCTTTGATAGAAGTGGAGACGATGGCTACGTACAATTTAAGATGAGCATTAAAGAAGAGTTTAGCAACATACAAGTCGGCGAAGACCTACATATAGGTATAAGATTCAATAAAAAGAATGAATTGGTAAGAGCTGTGAAATATTACCACATCAAGCATCATGTGAATTTCAGATCAATAGAATAATAAAAGAGCAAGTATTTAATCATGTGTACTAGGTATTAAGGCAAATGCAAGTGGAGATTAAGGGCATGTAAGAAAAAGTTAGAGGGCATGTAGGTCATAACAAGGCTAATGAGACCTCATATATGCCTAAATCCACTAATAACTCAAGACCATTTATAGCTAGATTTGAATATGATTGCAAGGGAGTTTTTAGATGTTATTAGAGAAGACCTTGATAAAAAAAATTCCCTGTTATGCAACATTATCAGTAGGCAATTCAGGTATATGGTTACCAACACAAGGTTATGTTCTAGAAAGATAAAGGCTATTGAAGCAATTTATGGCAATTAGGAGAGATCGTACGACAATCTTCCAACACTACTCAATGCCATATAGATGGGCAATCTTAGGACAGAGCTTGAGTGAATGTAGGGTAGGTCAAGGGAAAACCGAGTTACAGTAGGTTTGGTGGTTTTTGGCCTATATATAGAGATGAAGAAGTTCTGTAGGCTTGTAGTTGCTATCGATGGGACATTTTTATATGGAAAATACTATTACAAGTTACTCATAGCGTAGATAGTGCGAACCACATAGTCCCTCTAGCCTTTGCATTTAGTAGATGTTGAAGCGGTGGAGACATGGGGTTAGTTTCTTAAAAATATGAGGCAACATATATATGGTAAGAGAGTAGGCTGAGAGACTATATGCCTTATATCAGATAGGGGGACATCTATCCAGGTAGTTTTAAGGAGGGATGAAAATGAATAGAAACCTCCTTTTATGGTTTGGTGTTGTTATATATGCCACTTTTGGTGTAATGTAAGCTTAGCTCCAAAAGTTTGAAAAGTGCACAAAGAAGGTCCTAAGTCCGAAGCCCAATTCCCCTTATTGGTTATGGCCTTTGCCAATGGACCAATAGACACTAACTCATAATGGGGGCTACCGATTCAAGTATATGACATCAAATTTTATGGAAGCTTATAATGGAGTTTTGAATAGTGCTTGGGGTTACCCCTTACAACTTTAGTGAGGAAAATCTTCTATAACTGTGTACTATCTTGGGATAAGAGACATAACGAGGCATTAGAGTGGGTTGCTGAAAATTGACCATTCATGAAATACGCTAAAAATATGTTAGAGGAGTGGGTGCAGCAAGCAAGTTCTCATTGTGTGATGCAATTTAGCAGATATAGCAAGTTGTATAAGGTTGTGATGGATAGCAAGCGTATAGGCAACAGGATTAAAGGAGGTGATCATGTGCAAACGGTTGACTTTAATAATCGCATGTGTACGTACAACAAATGGTAGATATATAGGATCCTTTCTTTACATTCATTATTTATGGTCGGATTCGAGTGGTTTAACGTTATGTGTGATGCCCTAAAGTAGCAAAGTTGTAACAGTTCCATTGTACAAACTATTGTAAGATAGAACTGACATTACAGCTTCTATCTTAGACTTGATTTACATAATATGTCTATAACTAACCCGCTTTGAAGTAAATAGTTCATAAATTAAAAATGTTATTTACCTATAAAATTATGAAAAATACATATTTACATTAAATAACTCGAGTATGTTTACAAGATTTAGTAACTTAATCATAATATATTTAAGTAATATATAAACTGATACTAAAATTTTAAAGATACAATTCAAACTTGAGAGTGTAATTGATTCTCGGTTTTATATCTTCACTTTTTAAGATCCAGCACTTGATAGTTTTAAAGTAGTTATATGACCACTTCTTAGCCAACACTTATAACAACATCTTTAGAGATCTGAGTAACCAACCACTTAGTAAGTTGGGACAGAAACTTAAAACTATACACCAAACAAAGTAGGGTTATCAACCAAATTAATTAGATACAATGCATGTACAAGTAAATGTCATCGTATGATGTTATCTAGTCCATCATGAGATTACAGAAATTACACTCACTTTAGTTCAGATTGAGGAGTTTAGCGCATATATCAATAGCTCACTACTAAACCCAAGCTTATGCAGTGGAGATACTGCTCCTCCCGTGACTACGTTTGAACCATTGACTTCACCTTTGCTGTAGCCTTCTTTCCTATCACTTAGTTCGACTAAAGATGAAAAAAAGACCCATTATGTTATCCAATGCTATCTCTTTCAAAGGGATTGGTATTTAGCTAGAGAACCATAAATTTTTCCCCTATTGGGTTGCTATATAAGTCCATTTTAGATTTATAAGTCATATATTTAGCTAGATTCATTTTAAGGTGTTTAAGCATTTTATAAAAATCACATAACTTTTAATCCGTAACATCAAACCAGGATCGTATAATCAAATCTAGAAACACACACGTACAGGCATACACTCAATCAACTATCTATAAACACAATCAAGTATAATCCCAAGCCTCTAAGTACTACAAAACAGCACTCCCAAATACAGTAAAGCATTGATCAAACTTACTTGGATTTTTTGCTTATTTACTTAAGGTTTGACTTACGTAGGACATCATCTATAATTCTTATAATACAAATATTTTTTTAGTACTTATATAAGTTTTATTATGTTATTCATTACGTTATCTTTAGTTTAGGATTTTATTATACCTAATTATTCAGGTTTTAAATCTTTTACAATTATTTTTAATTTATGCTAGGTTTTGATTTAGATTCTAAATTGGTTTTTAAATTAGGTTTTAATTTAGTTTTCAATTACATGTTTTATACACAAACCCTAGGAACTCATTTTGAACCATTATGTGTAATTAATCACATTACACTTGGATATTCTAAATCTTGTATTCAGCTTCTAACTAGTGTTTTAATCTATAGGTACACTATATTCCTAATTTAACTATTGCATTATCTCTCGATGTAAGAATGACCTATATTTTTCATATAATTTCCTAAATTCACCTTCCACATCAAATTTATATCATATTCCTAATATTATAATACGATCGATTTTTACCTAATATTTTCTATCCATTTAATTCCTATGCACACATGTTATGTATTATTATATATTATATATTTATATCACCTGTTTAGCACTTCTAACACTACATATATCAGCTTTCATGATCCAATAATATATCATAATGTCTAATTATATCCTAAATCAGAATTTATATTTAATTAACCTTAAATCATAAAATTAACTTAAAATATACCATTTTACCTACTATATATATTACATAATACACCTAATAATTACATCTAACACCCTAAATACTACAAATATTATATTAAATCAGAAATTAACATCCTAAAATACTCAATTATACACTAAATCAGTAATTATCTATTTTATTACTAAATTAACTTAAAATCACCTATTTTGTATATCATTTTAAGGCTTAAAAAATATCTAAAAATTTTGAAAATAGATTTTTGAAAAATTTCTTCATAACACTATTTTAAATACTCTAAATAACTTACAAAAAAATTTAAGCTCAAAAATACACTACTAAGGTCATTTATTTTTAAATCAAAATAAGTTTTAGTTTTCGGGATTTCTTAAGTACTATACATTTTTAAATATAAATTCATTAAACCATTATTTTTTCCTAAATCTACACACATAAAAACCACATAGTACCAAATTTCATAACTTTCTAAACATATTTAATATTTTTTCCAAATTAAACAAAATCAGGTTAGAAATGGAACTTACTGACTTCCGACCACCAATAGTGGCCCTAAGTGTGTCGGCTAGCTTGGGCAGTGGTGGCCATTCGTTTTTAGGTGCCCGTCGGGTCTAGATTCTCCTTCCAAGCTCCATTTATATACTATTTTTCTAATTTTTGGTAAAATTACTTACTGTTTTCTCTTTGGTCTCTCTCTAATTTTTTAGCTTACTAACTAACCAAAATGAATTATAATAGGGACTTATTGAATTTATGGTGTTGTTAGGTATTTTTCTTTAATTTTTCACTTAACAATTACCTCTTATCAATTTCTTTTTCACTTTCTAGATCCCCACTTGTCCTACCTTTATTCTATAATTTTCTTTGGTTTTTCATTTTTTTTATTTTTCCTTAATTTTTATGAATTTTCCTTAATTATTTAGTGTTATTTTAGCTTAGTTTAGGTATTTTAATTTATTTGACCAGTTTAGGTATTTTAATTTTTTCTTAATTTTTATGAATTTTTCTTAATTATTTAGTATTATTTTAGACTAGTTTAGGTATTTTATCTTCTTCTTTTTCACTTTCTAGTTGGATTAATTTAATTGGCTAACCTTTTCATCTTCAATCCTAACTTGCTACGCCCTTATTCTGGAATTTTCTTGCCTTCTCCATATTTTTCTTGATTTTTCTTGATTTTTCCTTAATTTTTATGATTTTTCCTTAATTATTTAGTGTTATTTTAGCTTAGTTTAAGTATTTTAAATAATTTCATGTATTTTTACCTATACTTAAATACATATGGAGTACAAGTAAGTATCCCTAAATATTATTTAAGTTATTTTATAATTTTTAGTATATATATAATTTATCTCTATTTATTCGTTAATTATCAGAAGTCATTTTACGTGTTTCCGATAAATAACAACTAATATACATATAATTCAATATTATAATTATTTATTATTTATTTCCAAATCCAAACTTATGAGATTACTTTTACTGATATTCTTAGTTTCATCGTAAAAATTGGGCTCTATCAGACAACTTACCCGATGACCTCAAATTTTATGAACTAAACCTCAAATACCTAATTGCCAAACTTATATTATGTCCTTAATCGAGGAATGGTACAAATCTGTCCATCAAGTGTAGTGTTATAAAGCACATTTCTTCTCAATTAGAGACGAGTTGACATGGCTAGTTATTCTACACTTATAGAAAATCTATCTTGATCCGTTGTTCAAGCATGAAAAGGGTAAGCCCCATACAAAATGGTTCCACATGGAGGTAGACGTAAGTGGAGATCCAAACGAAACAACATGCACCTTATGTAGGAGAGAGGACATAATAGAATAACATGTCTACATAGGAATTAAGAGGGTAATTCATCAAATAACAATAATATTGATATACATGTCATGCTATTATTGTTATTACTATTTATTGCTTTTCTTAATGGTATCGATTTCTAACATTTTATTATTTCAATTTTGTAAGATCAATGAACTCGGGACCTATTGATAAATCGGTTCTTAGCAGATAGGATAGACATAGGTTACAGTGGGTTTGGGTAAGACACATAAGCCATTGACAACTATTTCTCTTTACGACTACTTATTATAGTAATTTTGTTGTTACTTTATAACATCATGTAATAGATATATTCTATAGCCAACTGAGGCACTTATAGTATGATGTTGAGAGCGAAAGCTATGTCATGACTAAGATGTAAATGGGATCGAGTTCGACCCTCATATGGAGCCTTACATAAAGTAGGTCGAATTTATAGGCCTGAGTTACTTTCCATATATTTAGCTGCATTGGCACTTGATCTTTATGCTCATTGAGTGCTAGAGATAAGAGACGATAACACTTATTTTAAATATATTTCACATGGTTATTTTATAGCATTTCCCTTATATATATATTTTTTAAAGAAATTGATACTTAATTGAATAAAATTTTATTTTTGAGGTTTAAATGTGTTCTCGGATTGAAAACAAAGAAAAAGAATCAAGTTTCACTCAATTCAGAGTTTAAATGAATGAGTTATGAAGTTATATAAAAAAAAAAAGAAGGAAAAAAGTGGCAATTTTTTGTCAGAATGTTACATAGTCTAAGACACAACTATATCGTCAGGTTATATTCATGCAAGATGATTTTTGTACCAAGGTTAGTAAGTTACATAACTTGGGGACACAACAGTACCCTAAGCTATGTCTGGTAACGAAAAAAGAAACTTCACAATACATTATATAAGGACTTATGAGGGTTTTGTATATAACTTTTAGACATTAAAAAAAGAAGAGACTTGAAAAGAAGAAGGAGAAAAAGGTGGAAGCAACACCCAACTTCAAGATTGAAGAGATGTTTCATTGACAAAAGGGGTTTTTCATGTTTTATTTATTGATTTTGTTGCAATTCATTTTTAATTTCATCATTATAGCTTAAAATTCTTGTATTTAGGATTATGGAATCTAAGGTTTCATATGACTATTGGATTCATTGATAATTTTCAATAAATTATATATCTTTCTTGATTTCATTATGTGTTTTCATTATTAATTGATATTTCTAGGGTATTAATCTATGATATTATGCATGATAATTGAGAAATCATATGAATAATGAGATATTAATATAATTGAAGAGAATTACATGTATACTTAGAAATAAGATACATGTTTCTTCCGGAAAGTTATTATTTTTGTGTAGGAATTCATTGTACATTAATGCAATTCTTAAGTGAAGAAATTCCGATAAATAATTTAGGATTAGGGTTAATATGCTTAAAAAAGGTGTTAACTTCAATTATGAATCTCCTCAGTCAAGAATAATAGAGATGGAATTAGATAGATTTTTAGCGGTCATATGTTAAACACTAGGAGAAACGATTCCGAAATACGTTATTTGCCTTCTTGAAGTTGTTCTTAATTTTATCGCTTCCTAAATTGCTTAGTCAAGTCTCATAATTAGATTAGTTTGTTAATTTTAGTACTTTTAATTCATGCAACCCACTACAATTTTCCAGTTAGATAATAGAATTAAGGTTAGTATTAGTACTCGAGATCTCTGAAGGATTAACTTGGACTTACATCCGTTATATTAAAACTGATAGGTGTACTTGCCTCGTATCAGAGATACACACGTTTCACATGGCTTATGGGAAGCACACCATTACTTTATAGGATATTAAGGTTCAGTTTGACCTTTACGTAGATAGCATGCCAATTATCGACAACATATATCATATGTGGTCTCAAATATCCATGGCTTATTTTGGTATCATACATGGGGGCAAAGAGGGTTAGGGAAGAGGTTTTAAGTTAACTTGGTTGCAGAGGCATTTTAGGTTCCTACTATGTGAAGTTGATGATGAGCAGGTTAGGAGACATACTAGGACCTATCCTGTAGATTTTTGGAGGGTATGTCTTTGTAGATAAGTCAAGGAACATGGTACATCTTATGTTCCTTCCGCTTCTAGAGGATTTCAAATGAGATAGCTAGTATAATTGGAGATCGGTATGCTTAGCTTAATTATACAAATAGTTGTGCTTAGCTTCTCAGGACACAGTGCATAAGATGGGAGGGGTAGCCATCTTCCTTTAGGTTTAGGCTTAGGATTGACTCCTACATATTGCCTCCCTTAGTTGACATGGAGTGATAGCTGATAGTAGCCAACTTCTAGCAACTTAATAGAGTATGGAGCGAGATACTACATACAACTTCATGTATGTGACAAGGGCATATTAAGACTCCTTTGATCGACACAGCCCGGATCAAGTATGTACAAATGAACACAACTTCTACTTTTCAATCTATATCTATTATGCACTAGTTGACATTTATTATATGTTTGTGCAAGTCGTTTGACAGCCCTACACAGATGACCTCCTTTAGAGCATACCAAATTATTATAGCCGTAGTTGAGATGTGCGAATAGCTTAGGTGCCCCTGATATACTTCCATGTTATCAAGTGGCATTATACGAAGCAAGTGGTGTATCAATTTGGGAGGTTGTAGAAGGTTCCCTGAAATTGAGATATAGATGAGGCAGAACGATTACATTACATCGACTTGATGGGTTACACTGATGTCGACTGGATCAGTTACCAGGCGGGCTATATTTCCATTTGGAATGATAAAAATGCCCGTATGTTACATATAGAGGGTCCTAGAGGTGTTGAGTGTAGCTATAGGCAATGATACAAGCCATTATGTGCTGTTACATTAATTGTAATGGATCTCTATTTAGGGGATTTGTAAGTATATGTATCTCACCTACTATTCATGTTTCATTGTCTTACACCAACTTATGCTAATACTCTTTCATTTTACAAGCTAAGGAGTTTCGATAGATCCAGATATCAATGGACCAGGCCGACTATGTCATTACTTGAATACATGTCAATTGAGAGATGTAAATGTTAGAGGATTAGACTTCGATTACATTATACCGACCTCATTTAGCTAAGACATAAGTACAAGAGTAGCATGACTTAAATGAGCTAGACTATAACCTTCTAGATCCACCTAGTTGCAGTGGTTGTATGGGGATGAGGGGCCTTGTACGACAGTAGATATGAGGTTGACCAAAACTTGATGCTATAAGGCTATCTAATGCCTCCCCATTAGCCATTAAGTATCCTGATGTAAGGATCATGCTGGGCCCTCCATTAAGCTCCTTTGAAACCCACCCTCACATATAGATGCAGCTTGGTTCAACATTCACGCCACTAGCTCCACAGAAAAGAAGGAGGCGTTTTGTAAGTTCTTGAGGCAAGATTTCCTCCTAGGTTCCAACAGTTGCTCTATCTTTGTTTCTAAAGCCATCCCCTAAGCACATTCAAACACAGGCTCCAACAAGTGTTAATGAAAGTAGATCCAAGTAGGGGTTAGCTTCTAGGGTAGCTGGTATATTCACCAAAAGTAGGAGAAGAAGGGACTAAGCCTGTACATTAGTTTGTTTTGTATGAATTATAACCTTGACATTTCTAGTTTTGTACATTTTCATATAAGAAAACTTCTTCCTATTTCTTTCTTTATTTAAGTTGTATTATACTTAAACATTTGATTTCCACTTTTTGGTAGCCTTGTTATAGTTGTATATGTACATGATTATTGAAAGGATAAATGATGAATTAGGCAAAATGTGGTGGAGTTTAGAGTTGCATATTCAAGATTAAAGTAGGGTATAACTATTTAGCCTGTTTTTGTTTTATTTTCACTTGGATTTTATCAGGTTAAACTAATTTCTATATATGGATGCCAATTACACTTGTTGGTTGTTGTGTAGCAAGTATTTATAAAGCAGGTGCTTTTAGGCAATTTGAGCCCTACAATTTCGCTTAATCATATGAGTGAATAATTTAGAATGTACAAGAAAGTGGGTTGATTCAAACAATACTCCAGGAGTAAGCCCTAAGAGTTAAACGAATGCATCCTATGGTTCTAGATTATATAAATACAATAAAATAGTAATAATATAGCTAAAAATAGTTAATTCCACCAAATTATATTATATTATAATTCTCATACTGCGATTTAGATAACAAAAATTGACCAAACTTTATAAATAAATTATTTACGCCCTAAAATTATAAAATGGTATAAAATAATATATAAATATATTAAGTATACTTAGGGTGTGATTATATATAATTATTATAAACCCATAAATGTTTAAAATACATAAAAATATATGTAATTAGGTGAAAATTAATGGGAAAAATCCTAAAATTTATAAAAAAAAATTGTGGAATTAACAAACATGCAATAGATTTAGGCATGGCAATGGATTTAGGCATGGCAATGGAAGAGGACAGTTGTTGGTTGTTAAAATTGGCAATAGACACCTAACAAATGAAGAATAGGGGGTTGATTACCCTTGAAGTGAAAGAAAATCCTCCCCCTCCTATCATTATATAACTTAGGAAAAAATCACCATTTACTCTTCGAAAGTTCTTGGATGAAGGGGGAAGTTGAGAAAAATCTAGAAAAGAGAAGAAAGATTAAAAGAAAATTCTAGAAAAATAGGAAATCAAAATTGTGTAAACTAAGCTAATTTAAAGAATGCGTACTCGAAGAGATGTTAGAAGTGAACCATCACTACTGTTGAGCCCACTGTTGAGCCCTATTTTGGTTTTTTTTTTTCTTAATTTAACTTGTATTAAGTCTAGCCTACTTAATATAAATTACTTAACATTAAATTAAGGAAAAATATTTTTTTTAAATATATTTTAAAAAATTAGAGTCACAAACTAGTTGAACTTGTAAAAAATGAAATTAGGGTTTTTAGATGGAAAAACCTTAATTTGGCTACTGATAGGAAATTTTTCTTAAAAAATAATTTTAGAAAATTAATAAAAAAAATTAAGTTTGAGAGCTAACCTATTAAAACTAAGTCACCATGTAAAAATAAAAAAAAAATTAATAGGCTTTACTTTTATATTTTTCTAAAAATACTAAGATATATAAAAATATGCAAAATATAACTAAAATTAATTTTTCATTATTTCTTATTAAGAATTTTTCAAAAAAATTTATTTTTTTATATGGTTGTCTCGAAGGCACCTACGTACCTATTAATTATGATCAAATCAATATAGTTCTTCTTTATAAAATATTTAATGAATGGATTTTTTATTTTTAAAAATTGAGTTAGATTTACATTTATTTAACTAATTTTACAAATCTAAGAAAACCCTAACTAAACTAAATCTTTTAGAAAATCCTGATTAAGATTTTTTTATTTTTAAAAAAATCACTATGTGTCAAAAAGACATCTTTCCTAAATCCTATATATTAGTTATACTAAAATACGTATCTCCTTCGAAGACACGAATCTTAGAAAAAAGATATGCGACTTTTTCTAAAAAATGTAATTTTATCAAAATGCAATTTTAAAATACAAAAAAAATATAACAAACGATATGACAATAAATAATAATAAAAAAAACCTACACTAAAGAAAACAAATTAGTGAAATAACTGAATTAACTAATTAAACAAATTAAATAAAATAATAATTTTTATTAACTAATCGGGTTAAGCCGCGTGATTGTTGGCTTTTAACTCTCATAAGTGTGATTAAAGAGTGGATGCGCACTACTTTCAAATGATCATGGGCGTGATAGGGAGGTAAACAGTTGTTGTCTTCAGTTGGTCATGGGCGTGATCGAGAGTTGGATGGCCATTATCTTCACTTGGTTACAAGCGTGATCATATGTGTGTTGACTTTAGTCATTGGTATGTGAATCTGGAGTGAACTGGAGAAGTGTGACCATGGCGAGTGAACTTGTGAATGCTTATGACTGTAACGTGTGTGCGAACATGGATAGTGTAGCGTTTGATTAGCAATGTATCATATGTATTGTACTGATCGGCATGTGGCATTGCGTACGATGCAGCATCATGTGGTGTAAAGTGATGTTGTGAGAACTAGATGAGTTTATGTTGTGCTGTATGGATGTGAAGGGGACATAAGATATTAGACAATGCAATGTGTCAACTTATTTAGGTCTGTAGGTATTTGTTTCAGTTGGTGTATCATATATGTTTTATGTTAGGGTAGATTGTGTGGGCGTAAGGTGTCAGGGCTAATTGTGGCGGATTGTGCAGCTGTGCGGATTGTAGGTTAGTGTAATGATAGACGTGTGTTGAGTGTGGATGTGCTTAGGGAAGGTGTTGTGATTATAAATGTTTCATGAATATGTGTTCGGTAAGTGTAGATAAGGGTGGAGTTATTGTGTTGTGCAGTAGTAAGGGAAACAAAGTGCTCAGTACTTATGAATCTGTTAGTGAATGTGTATTATGAATATGTGTTTTAGGGATTACAAAACATCCTCAAGTCCATCGCCGAATTCCTATTTATAATACATAAAACTGAATCTTTCGTATCTTTTTTAAATATAGATTTGATCTTAATAAACCCTTACACGAATGATACAGTAACGATTCTTTGAAAATTCGACTTAGTTTCTAGAAACCCTATTTTAATTTGGGTTTTCTATTTTTCGAGCTCGACTCAATTCAACTTGTTTAGTCTAATAATCTATTTAATAAATCCTAAGTCTATTTTAGCCTAATATAAATCAGATAAAAAATACATTTGATATCAGACTAGATTAAAATATTTTAATGAAACCTGATCCTTTAACGACATAAAATTTATTAAATCGAGTACTTATCATTATCTGATATCGATGTCAGATGATTCAACTCGACTTGACACATTATTTTTACTATTTTTTCAATTTTTGTTTTTTTTGTTTTTATCTTTTTTTAAATTTCTATTTGTATAATTTCTAGCTTAATAAAAATACTAAAATGAGACTGCAAAAATAAGGTGTCTATAACTACCACCCAACATTGATGGTAGTACCTAGTTGTGCTAATAATAGGGTAGCTAAAGGTAATGGTTGAAAGTTTAATTTTCAATGAGTAAAAATCCTAATTTGATTTTACTTAATTTAAAAAAAAATTATAGGAAAAATTATTTTGAACTATTTTTGGATATAATTTTCGAGGAAAATATTAGTTTGTAAAATTTTTAAGTGAATAAAAGATCTTTTTAAGAAATCGCGCGAAACCTACCAAATTTTGAAATTGTTTTAAATGCCTCTATTGATGTAATTTCTAAACCAAATTTTTTCTGGGGACTCCTTAGAGAGTCCTCATATTATATGTAAGTATTGTATGAAAAGTTTTTGGATAAAAATGATTTCTAAAATTTTTATTTTTTATTTTTTACCTTCAAATTTGGTGAAAAATACGATATTCTCGAGAATTTCATATATCGAGCTTGATGAAAACCCTTGATATTAGGTTTTGAAGTTTATTTGGATCATATTTTACTATGAAGAATAATTTAGAGTTGTGTGGTTTGAGTTAGAGTTGAGATATGTATAAACCACTAGTTATGGTATATATGCATTAAGTTGAAGATGGAAGAATTTGGATAATATGGTAATGATGGGTCTGAAGAACCTTTTGTATGATCATGATCTATCATGCTTGTAAATTGTAATAAGATGTTGAAGAGAGTCGCTTTGTGCAAACAAGTGGATTGAATCTATTCAAAGATTTCTTGAGAGAATTGATCTGATAAAAGAATGACTTAAATTATTGTTCAGATATTTAATTAGAAGATTAACTAGTGTAAGGATTTTTATTATAACTATATCATAATCTTAGTTAGGATGTTATTTGAAAAAAGAAGTATGATTGTAGTAACTTCAAGGACATGTTCAGAAGGTTGGCGAATGAAAGGATTTTTAAATTCTAAATAGGGTGAAGTATTATATAAGAAGTTGTTTGGTGAAAGAAGTGTGATTGTAATGATTTGAGTGACTAGACCATAATATTGGTTAATTAAAAAAACTTAGATAAAATCATTTTAGAAACATCTCTAGAGGGTTAGTCTATAAAGAAAGGGACTTAATCTTTATTTCAAAGAGCTTATTGGAAGGTTGGATAGTAAAAGAAACTTAACTATACCACCATCGTAAACTTGTTTGGAAAGCATTTGGTAAGGGAATGTAATTGAAATGGTTATAGGGACTTCATTGAGGATTGAATGGCATAGAATGCTTAGAGGAAATAACTTTAGAAGCTTGTTTGAAGAGTTGTGTAGAGCAAGCAGTATAATTAGAATAACATCAGAGACTTAGATAAAACATTACTAGTCTACAAACATGCATTTAAAGACTTCATCAAAAGGTTTTGATACTAAAACTTAGTACTAGGTGGGTTTTTAGAACCTTGTTTAGAAACTTCAATAGTAGGTTAAAACTTAATATAAACCTTACACGATTTACTAAAGATAAGTCATAATCACACTTAAATTACTTACATGAATATTTAATGAAACTAAAGTCTCTATAGTGAATATTTAGGGGGAAACTAAGGTGGACGGGACCTATATACAAGATTATCGAGCATTACTTCTATAAGCTTCACAATTAGGTGTTCAGGGTTTGATCTGTAAAATTTAGGGTGAACGAGTTAGTTGTTCGAACAAGCTTAAAATTTACGACAAAACTAAGAATTTTAGTAAAAGTGATCCTGTGAGTTTGAATTTAGGAAAATAAATAATAAAATGATTAATTATTATAATATTAAATTATATGTATATTTGTTATTTATCGAAAATATATAAAATAAGTTCCGATAACTAACGAATCGATAAAGATAAATTATATATATACTAAAAATCATAAAATAACCTAAATAATATTTATGAGTATTTATTTGTACCATATATGTATTTATATGTAGGTAAAAATATATAAAATTATTTAAAATACCTAAAAATGCATCAAAATAATGCTAGATAATTAAAGAAAATTCATTAAAAATTAAAAAAAATCAAGAAAATTATGAAAAATATGGAATTGTCCAAAAATATGGCATGGAAGGCTAGTATTGGAAGTTAAAAAATTAACCAATAATATTAAGTCAAATAAAAAGTAAAAATGGAAAAAGATAAGGGACAAATGATACAATTTAATTCAAAAGCATACCTAACCAACTCTATAAATTAAAAGATGACCATCTATAATTCATTTGGTCAGTTTAGCATCACAAAAAAATTAGGAAGAGGAGAAAAGAGAAGAGAGGACAAACCAATTTTAGTAAATTTAAACAAAATAGTCTGCTTTAGGGCTTATAAAGGGAACTCATGTCCGATGACCACTCGGGGAGAAACAGTTACCACCACCAAATAGTGGACCCAGTGCTTGGAGTTGACGACAATGGTGCAACCATTGCTGGTGGTTGGAGGTACTTCAATTAATAACTTCAGATTTCCCTTCTGAATTTGTTTAATTTAGTAAAAATATCAAATATGCATGAAAAATTATGAAATTTAATATTTTATAATATTTTCGTATGTAGATTTAGGAAAAAAATCGGTTTGATAAAATTAGGACTTGAGATATACTGTTCTTAAGAAATAATTAAACTCGAGCTAGTTTTTTGTTTAGATTTAAATAACCCTAAAGATGTAGTTTTGATTTCAAGATTTTTGTGTAGATTATTTAGGATATATATATTATAGTACTATGAAGAGTTTTTCTTAAATTTAATTTTCTAAATTTTTACTTATTTTTAGGCCCTAAAATTATGCATAAAGGGCAATATTTGGGTTTAATTTTGTAATTTAATGTTAATTTGGTAAAAATTTTGATTTAGTATGTAATTAAGTATTCTAGGATGTCAATTATTGATGTAGTATGATATTTGTAGTATTTAAGTTGTTAGAAGTATGTATTATGTATATTAAGTGATAAATAATGGGTAAAAGGGCATAAATAAGCTAATGTTTTTATTTAGGGTAAATTAAGTATAAATTCTAATTTATAATATAATTAGACATTTAGATATGTTATTGGATGATGAAGGATAATATATGTCATGTTAGAAGTGTTAGATAGGTGATATATTTGAATAATATGTAATAATACATAATATTAAATAGGTAGAAAATATTAGGTAAAAATTAATGGTATTATAATACTAGGAATATGATATAAATCTGACTTTTAAGGTGGATTTATGAAATTACATTAAAAATATAGGTTATTCTTACATCGGGAGCTAATTTTGTAATTAAATTAGAAATATAGTGTACTGTACTGATCGAAATGTTAATTAGGAGCTAAAACGAAGATTTAGGATACCTAAACATAATTAGATGAATTTCACATATTAGTCCGGAAGGAATTCCTAGAGTTTACAAATAAAAATAGTAATCGGAAGTTAAAACAAAACTTGATTCAAAAACTAAATTAGGAATTAATTTAGAACTAGTTCGGTTATAGGAGATGTAGAATTTGAATAATTGAGTAAAATTGTAATCCTAAAATAAAAACTAATTATTTAAAGCTTATATGCATATATATACATAAGTATAATTAGTTACGTTAAAATATAGATTGCTTTTGAATCAAAACCTAATTAAGAAGCTAAAATCGTAATCATAATAAGAAACAAATTTGAAACATGGCTAAACAAGAGAAATAATTCTAAGATACTTAGACCTAAATTACTAAATATAAGAAGATAATAAACTAAAGATAATTATAATCTAAATTACATAACAAACCTATCTATAGTAGTTATGTTGGAACTAAAACAATATTTGAATTATAAGGATTATTAGCGATAGCCTATACGAGTCGCATCTTGAGTGAGCAAGTAATAAGTCTAGGTAAGTTAAGATTAATATGTTACTGTATTTCGAAGTATTGATTTCTAATATTCAGAGGTTTAAAATTATACTTGATCGTGCCAATTAGATATTGGTTTGTACTTAGGTGATTTGTTTGAAATGATTGAACACTTTAAACCGGATTTAATTAAATATATGACTTATAATTATAAATCGAACTTGCATAGCAACCTAATAGGGGAAATGTTTAGGTTTTTCAGCTAAATACCGACCTTTTCGAAAGAGATAACACTAGATAGCATAATAGGTCCTTTTTTTATCTTTAGTTAAACTAAGTAACGAGTGAGGAAGTCGCGGCAATGGTGAAGTCAATTATTTGAAGGTAGTCGCGGGAGGAGTAGTATCTCTACTGTACAAGTCTAGATTTGTTCGTGAGCTATTGCATAAATATGGAAACTCCTCAACTTTAATTAAGGCAGGTATAATTCCTCTAATCTCATGATGGACTGGATAACATTGTACGATAGCATTTACTTGTACATGTATTGCATCTAACTAATTTGGTTGATAACCTTATTTGTGTTTGTGTATAGTTTTAAGTCTTTGTCTCAACTTACTTAACGGTTGGTTGCTTACATCCCTAGAGATATTGTTATAGGTATTAGCTAAGAAGTAGCCATATAATTACCCTAAAGTTAGCAACTGTTGGATCTTGAGAAGTGGGGATATAAATTGAAGATCAGATACACTATCAAGTTTGAAATTTATTTTTAAAGCTTTTAGTATTAGTTTATGTATTACTCTATGTATTACTCAACTAAATTATGATTAGGTTACTAAATCTTATAAACATGCTCAAATTATTTAGTGTAAATATGCATTTTTCATAATTATATAGTTAAATAATATGTTTAATTTATAAATTGTTTACTTCGAAGTGGGTCAGTCGTGAATACCTTATGTAAATTGGGTTTAAGATAATGGTTGTAAGGCTAACTTCTATCTTAAAATGGTTTACATGGCGGGACTGTTACGACTTTACCATTTTAGGAAGTGACAACTTCTCCAGATAAGTGAGATTAGTACTTTACTGTATTTTGAAGTATTATTGAAGATACTTGAAGGCCTTGGTATATGTCTTGATTGTAATTATAAGTTAGTTGTATATGCAACGTGTATGCTTGAGTAATATGCAACGTATATGCTTGAGTAATATTTTGCTATTTAGAGTGCTGAATTTTATGTATTGGTTACTTTATAATGTTGTTTGTTTAAATTATTTGAAATTGCTTGATCATCCTAAAAACAATCTAATTAAAGCTCTACTTAACTTTTAACCAAACATGTCTTGCCACCCATTGGGTTTCTCGAGCTAAATAAGGAACCTTTGATGAGGATAGCAAAAATGATTCTTTTTCCACCTTTAGTTGAACTAAATGATATGATATGAGGTTGTAGCAAGGTTGGGGACTACGGTTCAAAGATAGTCTCAAGCGGAGCGTGTTCTTCCATTACATAAACTTCTGTTTAGTTTTTGATTTATGAAGTGCATAGTATCATTCTCCTTGAAACCTGGATTAGAGTAGGTGTGGTTTTTCTGATCTTATGATGATTGATCAACATCGAGCGTTGATATTTACTTAAACTTGCATTGTATCTAATTAACCTTGCTTGAAAACCTTAGTTACTTTTGTATCGGATATATACTATTATCTTTGTCCTACTTACCGAGTAAATTGTCGCTCATTCCCTCATAATTGTTTTTGTAGGTTTTCCCAACAAATATACTAATACTACTATAAGTGTCAAAAGCGTGGAGAACGGGATTGGAGAGTGAGATTCAAGACCATTTAGTTAGACTCCTATATTGTTTATTAACTTTACTAATCTTTAGGAAAACTAATAGGGTCTCTTCATGTGACCTTCTAATTTTCAGTTATCGTTACTAGTACTATATTCCATAAATTTGTGGATTTTTATAAATCCTTATTATATATTTTTTTGAAATTATTTATAAAACTTGTTTTCTTTTCAAGCTTTTATACCACATAATCTATTTCAAAAGTTATTTTAGAAAATTGCACAACATATTAACACCAAACAGGTATTAAATTAAATGCCTTAAAGCTATTGAGTAGTAAAAGCTAGGTGTAAACTAAATTTATGTTAGTGGTTAAAGTGGCTCACTTTTAGCTTAAGTTGATTTATACAACAGGACTATTATGACTTCCTAGGTTGGGACGTGATAGGAAAAGTATCTTCTTCTTTGATGCATCGAAGAAAAAGGCGTCTTCTTCTTTAACTTTAATAAAGGGGAAGATGCTTTTTTCTTTATTTTCAAACAAGTAGATGGCATAGTTCAGAAATGCACCTTCCCTACGCCTTATACATAATATCTTTTGCCTAAGCCTCATTTTTTGAATTTTTTTTCCAGGAAAAATGTCCTTACTCTATCGTTATCCCCTTTGCCTTCTTCATTCTCTTTCATCTGTAACAAATGCAGGAACTCAAAATTAGCTTCCTTTCTTCAATCTTCTTTCACTAACATCAAGTAAAGCAATCTCCATCTTCTCGACTCCAAATCCCCATTTAAAATTTTTTATTTAATTTCCCTTTACAAAGAACCTTAATTTCCCTAATTCGTTCATCTTGATCGATTGAAATGAGATAAAATGTTGTTAGGAGATTGAGGTCTTCAATCGATTTCCCTCTATAGAGAACCTTAGTTTCTTTGTTATATGGAGATTGAAGTTTGACCTTTGAGAAAGTTCATTTGAATAAGAGAGAGGGCTACTGAGATAGGGGATGAGTGAAGGGAGTTGAGACAAAGGTAAAAAAAAAAAAGGAAAGAGAAAGAAGATAGAGAATTTTGTATAAAAGAGAGAGAGAGAGAGATGAAGGTAAAAGATGATGGTAGTATGGTTATTTTACTTGTATCAGGTATTATTTCTTATGTATTGGTTTACGGGTTTATTTAGCTCCTTGTGAATAGGGATTCTATTACATATCTATACTATTTGATAAAGTGAACAATTTGTTAGAGTTTTTAGAAGGTTTTATGAGATGCTTGACCTTATTGGTATGAGTTCAAGTTTTATAAGATTTGACCTGAATTCGCTTCAATTACATCTCTAAAACCTACAAGAGTAATGGGTAGCCATTGACCATTTAAAAATGAAGGGTACCCCATAGGTAAACTTCTAACTTGTTGGTTTTGACCAATTTCCTCTTCTCTTTTATATTTTCAATGACACCTATCTTTAGTGGATAGCACTATGTGTATATGAGTGCATGTTGTGAGAATGGTTGGAAAATGACTACGTTAGTGGCTTTTTTTTGTTTTTATTTTATTTTAAAGAATTTTTTTTATATATTTTAAATTTTAGCATATTTATTGTTGATTAAATAAATTAGTAGACAATGCACTTGTGTTGTGTATATAAAAAATATTAAAAAAACTCAGACTAAAAAGTGTAGTGAATTTTTAAATAACAATAATATTGAGTAATTAAAATAATAAATAAAGAAAAGAATAGTAATTATAGAAGTACGTATAATAAAATGGTAATTATATAATTAAACGGGGTGGTTAAATATTTTGTGAAATAAGTTTGGTATTTTTTTAATTATAATGTGAATATATTTAATAATTAAAATTATATGATATCAAATTGTTAATAATAGATAATATAATGAATAGGCACGTTAGCTTTCTAGAAGTCTGTGTCAAACGTTGGAAACGCTAAAGCCTAAGGCATCGGTAATGTAATTTAAAAAAAAAAAAAGGAAAAAGAAAAACATTTTTGGCAAAGAATGAATGAATATGGAAATTGAAAAACCCGTAAGGCCCCTCCATAGCCTCCCGCATCCCAAACGAGACAAACTGCAGCACCAAATGCCCTCTGTGCTCTCCCTTCCGAGTCAAAGACTGGTCTTTTCCTTTCCCGTGCAAGTAAGTTCCTTCTTCTTTCTTTCTTTTGGGTTCCCATTTCTTAACCCATTTATGAACTTTCTCATTCGGATTGTTTTCTTTTGGCAGAGGTTCCATGACAAAAAGCAAAACCCAGGTAGAGAAGGAGGAGGAGTTAGTGTGATTAGAGCTGTACCCAAAAAGATAAGTTTTGGGAAGGAATGCACACTTGCTTTACAAGCCGGCATTGATAAGTTAGCTGATGCTGTTTCTGTTACTATTGGCCCTAGAGGTCTTTCCTTTCCTTCCTCCCTTTATTTTGTTTTCAAAAGAAAAATATTACTACTTGCTTAAGTTTTCAATTTTTAATCTGTTGAAACAACACGCTGAAACACCTGAACCTGAGGTGGCATGTTTAATGTAATATTAGCCTACCCAATACGTTGCAAATTGATGGAAAAGGGTTCACCTCGTGCACAAATTGCTCCTGTCTAGTTCAGGGAAATATTATAGTTTGCAAAGGGGTTGTTTCCGTGCTTGAATCCATCACCTAAAGTTCAGTAGGGATCGGCTTAACTGTTGTCAAAGCTCACCCTGTGATGCAAATTAATAGGATCATAGAATAAATTAATAATGTTGAGGACCAATTTGAATTTGAGAAGAAATGACATGTGAATATGACTTGCAAACGTAGATTGTCACCCTTACTTTCTGGTTCCAAATTTTGTGGAATTGGTTTTGGATATACTTGTTTAACGTGAATTGTTCCTTTCAATAAAACCTGGATGAGCATGAAATGTATGATCTAAAAACATAGAGGTGTGAATATAGATTACTAACAATAGTGTGCTGGCTTTTGCATGTTTTGTTGATTGGACCCATGAACTCATTTTTGCAGGTCGAAATGTTATTCTTTCTGATTCTGGCACTCTCAAAGTGGTAAATGATGGTGTCACTATTGCCCAAGCTATAGAATTTTCAGATACAACTGAGAATGCTGGAGCAATGTTGGTCCAAGAGGTTACTCATCGTCTCTAGTTATTGGTCTCCCCGAAGTTTCCATTGCTGTAAATTTGGAACTAGCTTTTCTTAGTATGAGATATGTACATTGTTACTTGTAATTGCTAGTTATTTTTCTCCTGGAAGTTTAAAATTGGAACTACTGTTTCTTATTATGGGATAACATATATTTGTGCTTAGGTTGCCAGAAAAATGAATGATTTGGCTGGCGATGGCACAACCACAGCAGTCATTTTAGCTCGAGAAATGATCAAATCTGGCTTGTTAGTGGTTTCATTCGGAGCTAATCCAATTTCTGTCAAAAAAGGAATGGATAAGACTGTGAAAGAATTAGTCCGTATCTTGAAGGACAAAAGTTTCCCTGTTAAAGGGAGGGACCATATTAAAGGTCACTGTCATGAAACTCTCTTTCAAAATGATTGTACAAATATTTATATCTGAAGTGAGCTTACGAATTTGCAGCTGTGGCATCCATCTCTGCTGGAAATGATGAGTTTGTTGGAAACCTGATTTCTGAAGCTATAGAGAGAATTGGCCCTGATGGAGTAATCTCTATTGAGTCGTCATCATCATCTGAATCATTTGTCATAGTTGAGGAAGGGATGAAGGTGCTTAATTTTCAATAACTCAAAATATTGATTTGACAGTCTATGGAAATTGGCTAATCTGTGCCATACATGGTTAGACGTGCTAGACCAGACCTTATTGAAACTAAAGGGTAGTTATGGTCGTTTTAGATGGGAATAGCAATCTACTATCTTTTGCTATGGTTATTTAGTTGTAGTAAGCAGAAGTGTTCCAACTGCCTCCACACATTTGAAGCTCATAATCTGTCGTATACTTTCCCCAATTTCTGGAGCCTCTGTTTATATTGCCCTCTTTTTGACAGATTGACAAGGGCTATATGTCATCCCATTTCATCACGAACCAGGAAAAGTCTCTGGTTGAGTTTGACAATGCCAAAGTCCTTGTGACAGATCAGAAGATTTCAGATGTCAAGGAAATCATTCCCTTACTGGAGAAGGCAAATCAGCTAAGTGTCCCTCTGCTGATCATTGCTGAGGATATCTCTAGGAATGTATTAGAAACACTGTTAGTGAACAAGAAGCAAGGTTTGATCAATGTTGCTGTCATCAAATGTCCAGGATTTGGAGAAGGAAAGAAAGGTGTTCTGCAGGATATTGCACTAATGACAGGTAAGTTCTATGAGATTTTGAATTTTAGCAAAATGTTATTTACCAATATTGAGGAGATAAAGGAGTCTTCATCTTGTGTGTTTTATGCCTTGGTCTTTAATGTTTGAAGTGTAATTTTCCTAATCCACTTGAAAGATATGATATTGACTGGATATAAGAGCTTGCATGATGAATATATTCTGTGAGAGTAGATCCTAGATTGCTATAGTAGAAAGCATGTGGATTTAGAATCCTCAATTGGGCAGTCTATGCTCTGGTACATGTTAGACTGTGGTTTAATATACATGAATCAAGTGCTTTTTCCCTATTTCCTTTTGTTTTGCTTCTCATATTTTTGTAAGGAGGATTTGAAGTTTGAGTGGCTGTGGGAGGGGAAATTTCCTTTCTGTTTGTAGGAGAGGTTCACAGAGCCTCAAATCACCATGCTGCGTTACTTTCATAGTTAGCGATATATTAGAACATTTTGTGGATTGTTGTGCCAGCATGTCACTCTCAGACATTTTTCATTTAGATTGGGCAATCACATATTTTATGGCACTTATATATACCTTTTTTTTTTAATCATGTGGCTGTTCTTAAAATTTGTTGCCTTATTGATGCTTTTTTCTTTTTGATATTTAAGAAAAAAGTAGGAAAAAACAAAGAGAGAATTCAACAAGAAAAACCTGAGGGATCTAAAACTCAATGTAAGATATAAAGAACTAATCAACCAAAAGGAAAAGGGGGAAAAAAAAAGAAATGGTATTTGCTGAAGAAAAGGGTACCAACAAATCCCAATAATAGGTCAGATCAGATCTGTGAAGGCTTTGATATCTTTTATAGGTCTTCAATTTCATCTGAACATTTTCCTTTATATAGAGAGGATAATTTTTCCAAGGCTAATTATGATTTAACTTAGAGTGTACTTCAGAAGGTGAGAATATGACCAGCAGTTTCTGGCATAGAGGGACATAATTTTTTGAAATTGCGGATGGAATTTTGAACAAGCTGATTGGGCATCCTAGTTGTTGGAATGTAAATATTAAATCAAATATATGTCTACAATTTTAATCACCCATCATCGATTGAATATCTAGTTGGTTAGTTCCATGTGAGATCTTAGTTAATGTCTTAAGCTTTCGCATGAGGGAGAACGTGGAATTTAATATAAATCTACGTAGCTGACTGTGGTCAGAATCGAAATTTTGCAATTACCTTAGGTGGTGTATTTGTAACCATTTGTTTTGCAAATACACAACTGTCTATGTGGTAAAGTTTTATTTTCTCAGATTATACGTAGTATCTTTTTTGATGCGACTAACCAGGTAAAGATAAGGGATAGATTGATTTTGATGATGGCTATACCTTGAAAGCTATAACTGCTGTTACCTTACATTGGAAAACATTAGGAAAAAGAATTTTCTTTTTAATTTAAGATCCAGGACATTTAGGGTGAGATTGAGAATAAAGTCTCTTAATCTATTTATCAAGCGCCACTGTTATCCACTACATTCAAATGGGTAAGCACCTAAGCTTGAAATATACCTTTCTAATGCTGTGATGAAGTGCTTCCACTCTATATGGTGATGGTTATCTGTCCTTCTAGCCAAACATATTATGTTGGAATAAGAATTCTCTTTCCTACCACAATTTTCTTTAAAGATAACATGAGTACTCTACCATCATCTAGTTTTTATTTAGTTTCACTCCCAGTTTGGTGGGTGCATGCTTTATCCATATATTGTGATGGTTGGTGCAGTCTTAAATTTTAATTTTTATTTCATCATGTCATCAGGTGCTGATTTTCTATCTGGAGACTTGGGCCTAACACTCAATGGTGTAACCTCAGATCAGCTTGGTATTGTGAAGAAAGTAACGATAAGTAGTCATTCAACGGTACTTGTTGCTGATCCTTCCACTAAAGCTGAAATCCAGGCTAGAATTCTGCAGATCAAGAAAGATTTAGCAGAAACAGATACTGCCTACCATTCAAGGAAGCTTTCAGAACGGATTGCTAAGCTCACTGGTGGTGTTGCTATCATCAAGGTATCATAGCATGACATTCTTTCTATTTTTTTTGTTAACAAATTTAGCAAGGGTCTTGTACTCTCATTATAAGACTCGTCTTATGGAGAGCCTTGCAATTAGAGTGTCTTCGGTTGTACCCAGTTTGTCAACACAGAGAAATGTATGCATTGGAGGATAATATATATGGCAGTTTTGACTAATTTGACACAATATTGTGGTAACCTGAATGTTTTGAATCATAAGAAGTGCAGGCAACTTCACTTGAGTGATACCCTATAAAGTCTGTGTATCCAAAAAGACTAATGTGCTGGAAGTCTAGCAAAAATCAGTGATCTTGATGCAATGCTGATTTCCCAGGAATTCCTAATGATGTGCAACTATTTCTTTCATTCATTTAAGCAGGTGGCTCCAGAAAACAGTAAATGATTATGAGAGAAATAATTCTTTGCCAACAAAGAATGTACAATTTTCAGAAGACACACATGTACTAGGAAGATGATGATTGCTGATTAATGTTACGTGTAAAATGGACGGCTATTGTTTAATTTTATCCACATGTAACAAGAGATGGTGAAGCTTGCACAAGAATGAATTATATGGAATGAGCATTTTCAAGTAGTAGATACTGAAATTATCCCAAATTTTGAACTACAAGCACACAGTTCTTCCAAAAGATTTTTCATTCTATTAATATATAACCTCCTTTAGTCAACATGTTTCTAAATCTTATCTTCAAGGTCTCTTCTTGAATCAAATGCAAATTAGGTGGGAGCTCATACTGAGGTAGAGCTTGAAGACCGAAAGCTTCGACTTGAGGATGCAAAACATGCGACATTTGCTGCAATAGACGAAGGCATGGTGCCCGGTGGTGGTGCTGCATATCTACACCTTTCTGAGCATATTCCTGCCATAAGGGATCAGATGACTGATCCAGATGAGCGCATTGGGTCTGATATCATCGCTATGGTATTGCTTCTATTAATTATCCCTTCTACTCTTTGTCGTTATAATTTGTTGTGGGATCTTCTTAGGGCTTACTTTGTCAAAATTTTGCGTAATTTGGTTAGGTAGGCTTTCTTCTATCATTGAAGTTTACACATGCATGGAGAAGCTGAATGACTGGCTTTTCACACAACGATATGTTCAGATAATCCTATAAATAATAGGAATAGAAATAAAATAAAATGGATGTACAGGGAGATGAAAATGGAGGAAAACACATTTAACGTTACTACAATTTCACAACCACTGAGTATAGGTAAATTTGCATTATTATTTTTGTACTTGTAATGTCGCTTTAATTGTTTATACTGGGAATATAATTTTGTCATCCACTTAGGCTTTTACCCAGATTCTATGAGCATTTTTAACAATGTCTGTCTGCAGCAATGTGGTTCTGTCCATTGATGTGGCAGCATTTGTACTCTTCTTTCTGTAGATGAGCTTTTGAGCTGTTCTTGTTGGACATCAAACATTATAAATTGTTGAAAGCTCTTCTCATCCAAATAAAAGGAGTAAATTACATTGACATCTACGGGAAAGTATTGAAAGCATTGTACCCCTGTCAAAATAGCAAGTTTTTCGTTGGCCTCGCTGTTATGTGTTATTTTAATACCCCCAATAACTCTGATAGGGATGTAGTGTTGCACCTTTTGGAATCAGGGTGTCTGTTTTTTCAAAACCTTTTAGGGGGTCTTGGTGTAATTTACCCGAAGAAAAAAGTAAGTGCAGAAACTTTGGAATCAGTACGTCTAGAAGGTATATCCATTCTAAATGGCGGTGTTAATGATGATTGTAGGCACTCTTTGCACCTGCAAAATCCATTGCGACTAATGCTGGAGTTGATGGAGACTTTGTAGTAGAGAAAACCTGCACCTTAGATTGGCGATGTGGGTACAATGCAATGACAGGAAAATATGAAGATCTTCTAAATGACGGAGTTATTGATCCTTGCCGGGTTTCAAGATGTGCACTACAAACAGCAGCTTCTGTTGCAGGGGTGGTTCTGACAACACAAGCAGTTTTGGTGGAGAAAATAAAGACACCCAAGCCACCCGTTCCACGCATTCCTGGAATCACTCCTTAAAACAATGAAGCAAATCAAAGCTTTAAATGAGGTTGAAGCCTACTAGAATGGGGTTACGCAGCTACACCCTGCAGAGTCCAGGTCCTTAGTTTGACAATTTCAGGAAGAAATGACAATGAGAATCGAGCTTAGGCTCTGCCATGGTCGTGATGGTAATCTTGCCAGATTTCCAAATCATGGTATACTGCCGCAGTTCTGTTCCAAGTTGTTGTGGATTGAGATCTCCATACAACTCGGCGCTTCATGTAGACAATGCTCGGGCATTTTAGATATATGTTGTTAACATGTATAGTTGACTATATGACCATGAAGCAGGAAGGCATCAGGTGTAGATTTTTCTAGTCAGACCTCTTTTGTCCCTTCGTAATCTATTTTGTTTAGGAAGGTTTCTATTATTCAAAGGCTGTAATGGGGGGCCATATCAATGTAGTCATTTTCACATTTTTTTTTAACTTATATTTGATCTGTTCGCATATTTCTAATCTCAAATGCATCCCCAGGAATAGATTTGATGGAAAGAAGTTATTGTTCCTTTGGTTTGCTTTGCTTGTTAAAATTAGAGTTATTCAATGACTGAGTGGCTTTGGTTGCATATACTGGAATGATGGGATCTAAGTTGTTGGCCTGGTTTTTACTTGTCATATAGAAAGATCAAAAGCTTTCATTTTCATGGGCCCTTTTCAACTTAACAAATGAAATTACAAGAGTTTTGACTGACAGGTGAAATTGCTTTTTGTCTTCTCTGCCAACTTTTTCATATCTCTTGCTATTGAAGTGTCATTGATCTAGGCATGATCCATTGTTTATGTCAACAATTATTTGAGGTGTTGGATCGATTTCATAACTATATATCAGTAGCAGGTTGTAATGATTGATCACGATCCTATTGTACTCGTATATCGGGTCTTACTTGAAAACTAGTTAGAAGGTTTACAAAAAAATAAAAAAAATAAAAAGATAAGAAAAGAAAAGAAAAATTTTCAAGATTGATCAAGTACTTCACGAAAAAGTAATTAAATGGATGAAATGTTTCGTTTTTCTGTCTCTTCATGCTTCAAGATGCCCGTTAGTAGTTTCATTGTAAATTTTATGTCATACTAATTAGTTGTCATCAGAGGTGTAAATTAGTGAAACTCTATTTTTTAAGTTTATTAATTTCAACTTAATAGTTACTTGAATTTAAGTCATAATCAAGTGAGGTTCAAGCTTTAAGTCAAGTCGAATAGTTTATTGAACCAAGTTTGAGTTTTATGATTTCCGGTTTGATGAGTCACTTAATATAGCTCAATTTTGAGATCGATGCAAGTAAAACACTAACTTAAAACTTATAAGCTTATATAACATTAGAGTTTTAAATTATCAAATTAAGTTTAAATTCTATTATTTCGATTTGTTTCGTTTTGATTTTATTTTAAGTTATCTTTGCTTCTAAATGCGAATGATGGCTATATGAGCAATCATATTCTCAACGAATAGTTACTATTTATCGGAAACAAAACAAAAAGAATTGACAAATGGTTGCAGGTTGTGAAAAAGATTTATGTGGAAGCACAAATCACATGTCCGCAGTTTTAAGGTAGAAGCAAACACTATCCATTAGTGGCCTATGCTACGCTTAAACCTATTAAGCCTGTACTCCACTCCTTATTAGCAAAAAATTATTAGGCAATGATGCTGGCTTAATGTCTAAGCCAAGTATGTCCTCACTGTTCCTAAATTGAAGGATCCTTCCAACATACTCCTACATTCCACATTTTCACACAAAAAGAAGTCATATGTTCTTACAAACACAAAATTTGTTGTATTTTCCAGTAAGGTCATTGATAAGGAAAGTACATAAATCCACAAAATTATCATGCATCCCACTTTCTACTTGTCCACCATCAGATACAGACTCTTTCAGATAATAAATAATTGCTGGAGTTCATGTAAGCCATTTGCTCTAGTCATACATGACATAATGCTTACATAGCTGGTTCCCCCAGGCATGCGACTTTATATATATATATATATATATATATATATATATTCATCCATATAACTAAATCAAAACTCATTATTCTATTGTATACTATATCATAAATAATAGACTGTGAGTTAGTTTTTTCTTATATTGACACTTTCATATAAAACAAATACATATGACATTTTCATTAGTATACATCATAGTTATATATTCCTTTAGAAATTTTAATGTTTATATTGAAAAACTACTTCTAGATCAATGAGTAATTCATATAATCTAGTCACTTCAATTTGAACTTTTTAATAGAAAAGAAAAACATTAAAAACAAAAAAAAACCTCAACGGCTCCAACCAACCCTTGATAGGAAATGAATATCTAAGCTTTAGGTTAAGGATATGTTTCCTTATAGTACATCCCAATGTATTTCCGTTCCTTTTTCTTTGAAAAAATAAGTTCCTAACTGCCTCCACTACGAAGTGGTTGTATCAAGCAAAGGTATGAATTCGTTGAATCGTTGGAATTTATTTTTTCTTTTTACTCTTTCACTAAGTAGTAAATATGATTGGCCATTATTGTTAAACTCATTCTTTATGCACTTTCTCATAATTTTGGATGTATTAACAGGCAAGGAACAAATTCTTTTGGTTGAAATTTTTTTTTAAAAAAAAAGGACCTTATTTTCAAGATATTTTATGTTCAATAGTTGCTTTTTGAGCCCTATTCAGGACATACTAGCGTCACTATACGCGATTTTCGTTAATTCAATTGTACAATTGGATATAAATATAATATTAGATGGAAACACACCCCTATCACTTGTATCTAAAATTAAAGAAATCAAACATAACATGAGATTTTTTTTTTCTTTCCAATTATGGGGAGGAGGGATTTCAACTTTGCTTTATCTCACGAAAGATGAGTACTAATATTATTATGTTATAACGGTTTTAGCCAAATATAATATAAGTTAAAAATAAAAATTATCATAGAGAATTACAAACTTTTTTTATTTTTATATACCAATTTGTTAGAGTTGACTTATATATATATATATATATATATATATAAAATCAAGAACATGATATATAAGAAAGTAAAAGCTACCAAAATCTAAAAAAAAATTTGTTCATTTACTAGAACTGACTTTTGGCATCGTTTGTAAAATAGAAGACATTATGAATGTAAAAGTTTCGTTAATAATTTTTTGATAGTAAAATTTAAGGAAAATTATAAAAACCATCTTGAATTTTTATTCTAGAGGGCCAGAACTTTGAAAGTGAGTATTTTGACCCTTTAAAATTTCTTTCTAGCGTTGTTTGTAAGATTAAAGACATATTATGCATGTAAAAACTTCATTAATATTTTTCTAATAATAAATTTTAGAAAAAATTACAAAAAACCATCTTGTATTTTCACTTTAGTAAGGATTTACACAAAAAGTTTTAAAGTGAGTTTTCTGATCCCAAAACTTTTGTTTTGTCATATTCATTCCTTAAACTTGTAAAAGACTTTTTGGTCCTATAAACTTTCACTCTTGTGTAGATTGATTTTTAAAATTTTTAAAGTGAGTTTTTTTTTTTTTTTTACCATTTAAACTTTCAACAATTTGCAACGTTATGTTTATTTAACATTTTTTATTTATAAAAAGGCATGTGCATGTGGACAATTAATGATAATGTGTAATATAATATATATTGTACAAATATAATATATCAAACCATATGCTATAAAGCATTTATTAAATCATATTAAATACTATATATAACATACTCACTAATATTATATATTATAATAACAGATATAAGATATATTAAATGTTACTATACAAAATTGTATTTAATAACAAATGATATATTAAATATTTATTGTATATGTTATATAAATTAGGTAACTATCCAATTATTCAATCTAATGAAGATCATATTTTACATCAATCTTAATTAATACATTATATGCGATAAAAAAAAATAACTTGATTATTGATTATCCAAATTGAATTTTCAAAACCTTAATGGACTATTATAAAATTATTTTGAATTATATATTATTTTTTAATTCTTGATATTCCTTAACATTATCATCAATTCTCCTTAGATATAATGCAATCTTTTTACATCATATGTCACTGATATTATATAAGTTTTCGATTGAAAATCTTTCCTTTAATTACTATAAAAATGTTGTGAATATATTATCATATATTATACATTAAAAAAAAGGCGTGTGTAGGACATACTTAATTAATATGAATATCAAATACAATCTTTATTTGATTGAATAATTAAATAATTATCTAATTTATGTAATATATGTAATAAATATATAATATATCATTGTCACAAAATATGATTTCATACTATAACATATGATATATCTTATGTATGCTATTATAATATATAATATTAGGAGTATACAACATATAGTATTTAATATAATTTAGATATATGTGCCATAGTATATGATTTGATATTTTATATTTGTAAAATATGTATTATGTTATATAACATGTTGTATATCATCATCATTTATCCCCATGTACATGCCTTTTTCTTTAATAAAAATGTTAAATAGACAGAAGTTTCAAATTATTGAAAGTTTAGAAGATCGATAAACTTATTTTGAAAGTTTATGGAATGAGTTTTTATTAGATTGAATGTTTAGAGGGTTACAAAATTTTCTTTGAAAATTTGATGTAAACCCATACTACAGCAAACGTTTATGGAGGATTTTTTAATAATTTCTCTAAATTTTATTAATATATAAACACACTACATACAAGGCGTGTTACATATATAGACATCTGTATGATAAAAGCCATGAAGGATAGCCTGTAAATGTCAAACTGAGTTAAGTGAGAGTGATTAATTGAGCCTACGCATTAGACCTCACAACTCATCCGTAAAAGTTCGAATTAACTAAAATTAAATTTCAATAATCAAAGTGGTTATAGCTCGAGAGCGGGTTTACCAAGCTTGAGAATAGTCGGTCAGCATCAGTAAAGTAAATCAGAAAATACAACAGTACATTTACTTTGAGGTAATGAAATAGGTAAGTAATAGAAAAATTATATCATAAAAATGACTATTATCATAAATAGGTTAGAAATTTTTATTTTAATATTTACTTTGTGTAATTTTTTATTGTAAAAAATCCTCATTCCAATGTTTATTTCACTTCAACAATTGTAATATTAAGTTATCAATATGAACAAAATTCCCAATAACCTTTATTTAGTCATTTTGAAAAATAACCAATAATCATAATATTGGAACTTTTTAGCACTATGTAAAGGAGGGGATAAAATGTTCCATTTCTTTTTTACTAATATTTATTTTCATTCGAGTGAAAATAGGATAGCCTTATAAATTATAATTTTGTCCTATTTTTTTAAGTAAATAAGATAATATACAATCGAGAGGAAATTATTGTTATATTTTCTCTTTATTACTTTGAGTAAACTAACTTTAGACGCTGATACATCAACTCTTTTTTATAGGCATAAAATTAATTATTTATAAAATCTCTAACATTAAAATGGTTGACTTGTTATTTTGTTTATGTAACTTTCCTTTTGACAAAAATTAATTATGGAGAAATTTACATTATTATAGGTTTTATCACTCTCACATGCAAACTCTAATTTTAGTGTATATATTTTTTACATCCATTAGTTGATAACTTACTTAAGTGGATATTTATTATTATTGTTGTTCTACTGATGTTGGATAACATTGATAATATATATATATATATATTTTGATAGTTTTTATAAACAAAAATACTAATATCACATTTAGTACATGAGAATTGATTAGAATAGAATCTTGACTTAATGTTCCATTCCATTACCTTGTGATTAAAAGTAAATTTAAAAAGTAAAATCATGATTCTATGGAATTTGCTATTTCAATTTAAGAAGAAAATTTTGATTATACAATTTGACAAGATAGAATAGGGATCTAATTCATTTCTAATTAATGATTATTCATTAAAATTACTTATTTAATATTTAATTTAATAATAATATTAATAATTAAAGAGATTTTTGAAAAATACCACCATATATATATTCCCCTCCATTCTATCTCTTAGATATTTCCAAATAGGATGAATATATGATTCAGCCTTTTTTTTTCATTTTATTTTAATGCCTTCCAATCTATTTTATTTTAGGTAATTCCTTAATATCAAACGTGGTATAAAAATAATAAAGTGGTAGAGTTTTTAATGTTAACAAAAGTTATATATCTATTATACATATTTTGAAAACTTTATACAGGCAAAATTTTCTTTTTCTTTTCAATAAATTTTTGACTTAATAAATAATTAAAATTTCTTTTTTCATTTTCCATTTCTCGAGTGGTGGTGGTGGGCCGGTCAGACGAGTTTCCATGTAAAATCATGCTCTTTTTTTTTTCTTTTTTTTTTTTCTATAATTGCCTTTCACTTCACTTTCCTTGCCTTCTGGTTTCTTACTACTAATACATTTTCACTTTCTCACTTCATTCATTCCTCAACTTCATGTTAATTTGTTAAATTGGGTAACCCCGTCGTACTTCTATTCCTCTTCCTCGTTCTCTCCCTCTCCGAAGACTCAGATCTGAAACGCATTTCTTCAGAGCATTTTCTCTCTGCAACGCCGCGCTCTTCACTGTATGTCTCCACCATTCTCCCTCCCTCTCTCTCTCAACTGAAATGATCGTTCATGGAGCTTTCACACTTAGGTTTGATGCATTTTGTTCAATTTGGAAAACCGTAATTACTTACTTTACTGTTAATTTGATGTTACGAAACGCATTCTTGTTTTCTTGCTTTCACTTTTATTTGATGATGAGATGATGTAGAATTGCGAATGTGTAATGTGAAATGCAGTTTTGTTCAATTTTAAGGGTTTATTAGGGGAGGGCTTAAGGATATGTGTTCGGATATCTCAAAATTGAAACCAGTGAGACTTGTGTTTTGGTTTAAAGAGCAAGTAAAAAGGCCTTGACACTGAATAGTGCGAGGTAGGAGAAGGAAGGACGTATATGTATGCAGTCTTATCTTTGTATTTTCTGCAAAAAGGACATGCAAAACCGAGCAATTTTGAATTAATCCTTTGGCACAAAGAACTATAGTATTAGGTCAGAATTTCCCTCTTTCTAGAGGCGTCTCATCCCTGTTCCCATCCATTATATGCTGCCACAAGTAGAAAAGCAGAAAAGGTGATGTCCACATTGATCATTCTTTGTCTTTGGTAACATATGATTGGCAAGTACACAAATGAGAACATCAGACCGGAAAGTGTAGAAGTACAACGTAGGAAAAAAAAAAAAATTGGGAATGTTGTAAAAGGTTCAGAGCTAAGAAACTTGACATTCCTTTCTTTCAATCGTGAAACTTATTGATGTTGGTCAGAAGTGCAACGGTTTTGCTGTACCTGCAAACGTATAACTGAATTTCCTCTTGATCATTAATGTTTCCATATCACCATTGTTAATCAATTATGGGATGGGACTGATATTGTTTATTGATTTTCAGTGGGCAGCAATGGTAGGTTAATTAAGAGAATTTGCAAGTAATGGCAAAAATGCGTCAACAATTTTCTAGCCAAGAATCAGTGGTGTCATTTGCTTCGGTTAAATCACGGGATTGGGAGGGTCCCTCTAGATGGACCGAATACCTTAGTCCAGACACAAGTTCTCCTGTAGCCTCTAGGACATCCAGGAATGCAGGTACTGATGAGCAGGTTCAGACCATGAGTGGTTCTCACAGGGGGTTGAACATGCAATGGATTGTTCAGCTTAATGAAGTTGCTGAAGGTCTCATGGCAAAAATGTATCGGTTGAATCAAATTCTCGACTTTCCAGACCCAGTTGCTCATCTCTACTCAGAAGCATTTTGGAAAGCTGGGGTGTTCCCTAATAGTCCAAGAATTTGTATGTTGCTTGCCAAGAAATTTCCAGAGCACTTCAGCAAACTGCAGCTTGAACGCGTGAGACTTACTATCTTGTTTCCTTTTGACTATGCTTAGCATCAAATCAAATCCTGTTTACCATATATGTGAATGATGTGGATATAAGTAGTGCAGGTCGATAAAGTTGCGTTGGATGCCATGAATGAGAATGCTGAACTTCACTTGCAAAGCTTAGAGACATGGGTTCAGGTAGGAAGCTTAAATCTCTCTCACCTGTGGAAAAATTTGGAAGTATATTTGTGATTTTTTGCTCTCTATTCAGTTCTTGTGTATGTAGCTCATCTTGTTGGTGCATACACTTTTCTCTGTAATGATCTGATTTTTGATCCAACTGGCAGTGACCACCAAGTGCGGCAAGCTGCCAGGCACTCTTATGTTCCCATTTGTCTTTTTATTCCAATCATGAATTTTCAGTAAATTGCAAGGAGGGAACGGAAAAATATATTAACTACATCTATTGCTTTAGTATGTGGATGGCTTACTGAATTTTTTTTTTGGATCAGCTTCTGCTTGACTTGATGGCATACCGGGAACAAGCACTGCGACTTATTTTGGATCTTAGCAGCACAGTTATCACATTGTTGGTATGCTATTTGAGTGGTTTCTTTCTGTCTTGTGGCTGGGATATAGGAATGACTTAAAGAGCTTGATTAATTATTTTGTTGTGATTATTATGTATCTGGAGCATTGTCTTTTATTTGTTTGTTCATGTGAGTGGCATATGCAAATGGTTACTTTTTCTTGTTTATGCATAAATATGGTCCTTTATTTCTGTGTTATATGTCTCCTAATGCTGTACAGTATCTTGCAGCCACATCAAAATTCTCTTATATTGCATGCGTTTATGGATCTCTTTTGCTCATTTGTTCGAGTCAATCTTTTCTCTGAGAAGGTAAGTGAACTTTTCACTTCTTTTGTTTAGATAGCCTGTATTGTTGTAAGAGAAACGTTTTTCTCTTCTAGTAACTGTTGAATTTGATGATAACACTTACCCAAAATATATGTAATGATAACAGTTACCAAGAAAAATGCTGCTGCAAATGTACAACCTCTTATATTCCATGTCAAGGAATGAGAGAGATTGTGATTTTTATCATCGGTAAGAAGGTCTTTTAAGATTGATGAGCTTTTTGGTGCATATGTAAGTTCTCAAGGGAAAGGAGGATGTGCTTCTGCTACTCCCTGGATATTGTCACTGACATCTTTAAGAAGCTTATTCTATTGTTACGCCTTATAGATAGAAAAGCATGTAAAATGCTATAGAATGTGAAAAAAAAGCAAAAATCCTCTTCTTCTTCTTGTTATTTTGTTTTCCCCCCTTTTGAATAAAAAGGATGTGGTGTTTCATTGAGGGCACCAAAATGGTGCAACTTTGCAAAACTCAAACTCAGCTGTCCCTACACTTACAAATACCTTTTTCTGTACAGGTTAAAAAATATCATCAGCCTATCATAACTAAACTGCAAATGAGTTCTTTGTATTCAAAGTTCTCAATAAACAGAGTTTGTCTTGTTGTTTTAACTTCAGGTTGGTGCAATTCATTGATTCTTACGATCCACCTCTGAAGGGATTGCAGGAGGACCTAAACTTCGTCAGCCCTCGCATTGGAGAGGTCATTGTCTTTCTTAGCACTATGAGATTGTCTACATATTTTTGTTTTGGGTAATGGATTGTTTAGTGTTATTTCTCCTATTAATCTTGTTTCTTTTATTTCATGTATTAACCTTTCCACATGATTTGATTTTGTTCTTTTTAACATGTTTATCCTGATGTATGGTGTGGAACATCTTGTAATGATTAATCTTTTTGACACTGATTCTATATCCCACTTTGACATCTAGTTATTGTGATTCTTTTCCCCCCTTACTATTGGCAGAGGGTGAATGGTACCACCAAAAGTCATATAATATATTATGGTTAACTTTGTTGTATCAAATATTGTAAAATGGAAACTGAGATGGCACTGATATTTACAAATTTTACTAGCCATTACTAAATGTAAAGCCCATGGTTTGTAAACACTGCAGAGTGTAGGTAGCTACATCATTTACAAACCTACACAAAATATGGGAGGGCAAAAAATTTCCATGAATGGATGTTTGTCACTTATGGCTTTTTTGCTTGGGGAGAATGGGTATTCTATTCCCCCTTTATTCCCTATTACACCATTTACTTGGATTTTTATTGTGGAATTGAGATTTAGTATGAATCCATATTACTTGATTTCAAGTAATAGGGATTCTTTCTTTAAACTTAAGAATTAGGATTCAGCTAAAAAAGGAGTTTTTATGCCCTTGTCTTCATCTCTTTTCCAAATGGTATGCTTCATCACTAACACCATCACCACCACACACACCACCACCCTCTACCACCACTACTGCACACTGCCAACACAGCACACCACTGCATTGACCTCCTCTACCATTGAAAGTCCACTATTGACGTTGCTGTATACCAACAACAACTCCAGCACCACTGCGAGCAACCACGCAACTCCACTCCACCACTGACGTTGCTGTACACCTCACGAGCACCACGACCCATGTTGCTGTACACAAGTAAATTAGATTTGGAATTGTGTTTTTGGAACAGAGGCATTACATAATCATGTTGCTGTACATGAGCCACGAGTGCCACGACTCATGGAAGAAATAGTAAAGTTGTTTCGTGAAGTTCAGTGCTATTCCTTCCTCCAATTATTTTACAGACAATCAAAAGTTAAAGCCTTGCTGATTAGGAAATATTTTAAGCAGATGATGGAAAGAAAAGAAGAAGAAGAAGAGGTAGTCGTTGATTCTCAATAAACTAAAATGAAATACTAAATCAGATCTGGAATTGGGTTTATGGAGCAGAGGTATTGAAAGTGAAACTATGGAAACTCTATCAACAAGTAGACAACCAGTGATAAGGGAAAAATGACAGGGGATGATTTGGAATTTCAATTTAGGGTTGTGGAAGAAGACGGGGTCAATTTGGTCATTTAGGCTTTGTTACGGGTCTATTCTTTAAGTTGATTTTTTATCAAGTGAACAAAGTAATGGCAATTACAGCTTTATTCTATTCCCAATGAATTGCTATTCAATCCCCTTTATTTCCATTTAGCAAAGTCAATGGGTAGTTATTGTTCCAGTGGTATATAGCAATACTATGATAGCAATCTTCACTTGCTGGGAGATTTTGCTCACCAGTCCTTTGTGCATTTCAGACTTTTGATCCTTACAAAATAAACAGTCACAGGGGAGGCCATTTTCCATTAGTAATTGCAGCATCATTGGATCTTTCTAGTTACTCCAGCCCATTGAAAATAGTGTTCCAGTCCACAAAGTGACTCGGACAATAAACCTTCTTTGTGCTCCTTTCCAGATCCAACTTGAGAAAAGGTGGCTAAAGAAAACATGCCCCTGGTCTTCGTCACTTCTCTGGCTCAGAAAAATGTCTTATATCCAGTGGGTCCCCATTGAATCAATTTGTCCTTCATTAGAGTCACTGATATGCAGCTAGTCATGCTATAAAATACTGCCCTCAAATAGTTTTTTTACTGATTTTTAGAAATTTTCATTTTTAATATGGGGAGAAACTCATTGATCCATGGATGTCTCAGCATGCAATGGAATGATAAATTACAGGGAATTGACAGAGTTTTGTATAAAGAAGAGCTCATTGTTCTACCAGCCAAATACTTGGGGGTTTCTCTCATCTCAACAAGGACCAACAAAGCACACTGCCGTATCTTGATAGAAAGATTTACCGTTAGAATTAATAGTTGGTTTACCAAATTTTTGTCTTATGTAGGCAAGGTTCAATTAATTAAGAGTGTTATCTTCTCATTATAAGTCTACTGGGCAACCGTGTTCATTCTTTTGAAGAAAATCTTAAAAGAGCTACAAACCAAAATGATGAGATTCTTATGGAATGGAATGAACGAAACCAAAACTAGAGCTAAAGACTTGTAGGATGATGCGTGCTTTCCAAGGAGAAAGGGGGGATTAGGAGTTATGAACATCATCCTTTGGAATAACGTAGCTTAGTTAAAACATATTTGGCACTTGAATGTTGACCCTAATGGCTTATGGCCAACTTGGATTAGAGATGAAATTTTAAGAGGATTAAACTTTTGGTCCATTTCAAACCCATCACAAGGCTCTTGGTTTTGGTGGGAAATCCTCCAAGCTAGAAGCTGGGTGAGGCAGCTCTTCTCATGGAATGTCAGGCATGGAAGGAATATATCCCTTTGGTATGAATCATGGCACCCAAATGGTTTACTTGTTAATTGGATTGGCGAAAGCAGTGTCTACACTATTAACTGGGGCAAAGAGGCGAGTCTATCTGATATTATAGGTGGACTAAGTTGGCGTTGGGCGGAAGCGGACGCTTGGGACTCCATTATATCTAGCCTACCCCATCACATAACCCTTCAGGTACGAGTAGATGATACATTTATGTGGATTGTCAACACAAGACAAGGTTTTACTATTAGTTCAGTTTATAACTTTATGAGAATGAAATTTCAAAACACTTCTTGGCATACCATTGTTTGCAACAAGACCAACTTTCCTTGACACTCCTTCATTCTATGGCTTGCAATAAGAGAAAGACTACTAACACAAGACAAGTTGCTTTAGTGGGGTATCCTATATCAAAACCGATGTCACTTATGTGCAACGAAGGAAGAAAACCACCAATGCTCTTTCATTACGTGCGAGTTTACAAGATGTGTTTGGGCATGAATTTAATATCATTTTTTCCCCTCATGGACCAATTACTTTCAACCAAGTTCTATGCGATCTTTTGTGGAACTTTTCAGAAAGATAAGATCTCAAAAAGGGAGGAGGATTCTATTAGTTGTGTTCTATAACATTTGGAAGTAAAGGAATTCTAGGCGATTAGGAGGCACTCTTACTCTAGCAGATATTTTAGTTAGGATTATTTTGTCTGATTTGGATGTATAGTTATGAGCTTTTAGTGCTGCCTAAGTTCATTATCTACATTCTTTTGTATTTTTGTAAATTGTGGATAATGAACTTGGCTGCTTCTTGTGCATCTTTGCTGGTTTTTTGTTATTAATGCATTGTTGACCTTATCCAAAAAAAAAGAGCTCATTGTTGATCTAGGATATAGAGGAATGCATTATTTTGTAAATTGTACATTACCCAGCTTCTTCCTCCTTACTACACTAAGGATCCTTGACTGTTTGAGCTACCCAAAAATAGAAAAAAATATAGAAAAAGCATGGCTTTCACAGAATATCAATATATCAACACATTTAGTTGCCTTTTCAGGTCTTGGAGGCTGTAGGTCCTATTATTTTCTTATCAGCAGATACAAGGAAGCTGAGAAATGAAGGATTCTTAAGCCCATATCATCCCAGATATCCAGATATACTTACAAATTCTGCTCACCCAATGGTAGGATTTTGCTTCTTTGTCATTTGGCATCCAACGATATGACAAACTTCATCTTGTGGCACATGGAAATCTGTAGCTTTTGTTCTCATCATTCCCTATTTTTCTTTCTTCTTTCGTTTTTTTTTTTTTTGGGAAGACTCCATTGTGGCCTATTAATGTGAACTAATATCAACCCATGGTGCATCCATTTTATTGCAGAGAGCACAAGATCTGGCCAATGTTACTTCTTACAGAGAGTGGGTGCTATTTGGGTATCTTGTTTGCCCAGATGAGCTACTTCGAGTGACAAGCATTGACATTGCTTTGGTATACTTCCTGATCTTTTCATGCATGTCTTCTGATTGAGAATGATATGAAGATATAATTGAATAGGTGCAACAGAGTGTCTGACAACTAAATTTAAACATGTACTGATTAGGGCGGCTTACTTGCATGTAGATTTTCATATGAAAAATGCTTTTGCTTCTTTTACTGACTTCCCCCCTTTTCTTCCGTATGGGTTTTTTATGATTCAACCATATGTGTCCATTGAAAGTATTATAACCCGCTACACTATTACAATTACTTTTATCAGGTTTCATCTTGATATTGATGGGTAAACTTCAAAATAGGTGTAATTGACAGCTTATAATGAAAAGAAAAAAAAAAGATCTTACTAATTTGACTTATTAAGCAGTGTGTATATGTTCTTCTGGTGATAAATGAAACCCATCATTAAATTCTTCACTTTTTAAGCTGAAATTGCTAGATGATATGTGGTTGGCATTTGGAATATTGTTATGCAATCTGTGTTAGGATGCATAAGTTACTTGCTATCTGATTGAAATAATGTATTCCTTGCTTATTGATTTCTCTTCTGTCTTTATGTCTTCTGTCCAGGTGGTATTGAAGGAGAACTTAGTTCTGAATTTGTTTAGAGACGAGGTAATTTTTCTTGAGTGCTGTTGAGCCATATCATATGTATTGCTGATTACTGTTTCCTACATTTGCAGTATGTACTTTTGCATGAGTACTATCAAGTTTTTGTATTGCCACGGATTCTAGAATCCAAAAAGATGGCAAAAGCTGGGAGAACAAAGCAAAAAGAAGCCGACTTAGAGTACAGTGTAGCAAAGCAGGTTGAGAAAATGATAAGGTAGGCTCAATAATTTTTTATGGTTATCATAAACTGTATCCAACTTAGAAAACTAGTTGGACAAAGGCATAATCAATGCTGTAATATATGAAGTGAAGGCTGCACAAAAATTATTTTTTAAACTTTTTTGGGGATAAATTACAATAACACCCCTCCAAAACTATCAAAATTATGGAAAGACCCCAAATTTTTAAAGAGCAACGACTAGACCATTTTAAAAATTTTGATACCAAAAAGATATTCATCAAATGTAGTAGCAAACCAGTCTTTCATATTAGTATGTAATTGCAGTAATCTTTTGAAGCTGATTTATTGCTTGACTCGTATTGACCAAAAGAATACTATCTATGTTAAGAAATTGATTGAGGAATTGGCCTAATATTCATGTGAAAGGCTGATTTGCTATTATATTGGATGAAAAACTTTCTGGTCTCAAAACTTTAGAGAGGTCTCAGTTTGCATTTTAGAAATTTGGAGTCTTTCCACAATTTCTATAGTTTTCTCGTGGTGGTGTTGTAATTTGCCCTTTTCTTTTCAAACAATGCTGGGTTAACTCAAATTTTGTTCCTTCCATTGCTTACATTTGCACCTGTATGAAGTGGCAGCTGTAAACGCTATGATAATTACATTGGAGATGATCATTCCTAAGATTTGATTGATGAGTCTACTGGACACTAACAATTATTATTGCAGTGTGAGCATGTTGAGTACCATAATTTTTTTTTAAGCATCTCCTGATAACCTTACTTTCACATACGATGTTAAATATCTGATGCCCCTGCTTTTTAAATAGATGCATGATAGATGTTTTAGAGCTGTAAAGGGGACTACATATATGATGAATCCATTTTCTTCTCTTCTTTCAAATCTAGGAATGTTTGTAATCTGTAATGTGCTCAAAAACATGTCTGCAGTGAGGTCCACGAGCAAGCATTATTCTCCTGTGATGCCATTCACCATGAAAGAAGAACATTGTTGAAACAGGAGATTGGGCGAATGGTGCTGTTTTTCACTGATCAGCCAAGTTTATTGGCTCCAAACATACAAGTATATTTCCTCATTGTTCATTCATCTCTCTCTCTCTCTCTCTTGCATTCAATATATGCTAATTAGGTGCAATCTATCATCATAAATTTTTTGTGAAAATGCTCCAATTCATCATGATTGCTTATTAAGAAATTCACTATGCTTGGGTGTTTGTTATCATTTTGGAAGATAAGGTTGCTTTAGGTTTTGTGTACTCTGGTATAAATAGCCTAATTATTTGCGGACATGCATTTTCAATACAAGCCCTTTCATAGCTACTTGTGAGGACCATGAAAAGGTCAGTTAATATCATTCAAAAAGAAAATCATTAAGGTGAATAAGGGAAAAATGGTCTGAAGTGAATATTGCTTTCACTTTACACAGTTACAAGTCTCAAGGACCCTGAAGTTGAAAAAGCAATAGATGGTTCTACTTTTACATTGATAAAGAACTAAAGGTATTATATTATTATGAACAGAATTATATGAGCATGGGATGAGGATGAGGCAGGAAGGTAACCTGCTGAATCCGAGCAGGAAGTAAATTCTTGTGAAGATTATAACTTTTAGTTGCACTGTATGTTTGTACAAAGTATTCAAACATTTTTTTTTCTTGATAACGACTTGCTTGTGGTTGATAATATCATGAATATTTGACAACTAAAAAATATGGGCTGAATTTTTTCTTCTCACCATCTTGATTCATATATCTGTGCACAGATGGTATTCTCTGCCTTGGCTTTAGCTCAATCTGAGGTCATTTGGTACTTCCAACATGTTGGAATAGCATCATCAAAATCCAAAGCTGCTCGTTCTGTACCAGTTGTCATGGTAAGCCGTTTTTATGTTAGTGTTTTCCTTGTGTTAAACTTGACTGGTAATTGACCAAGTGTCTGACTAAGCAATAAATTCAAATCAAACTCTCTGCTTGCAGGACCCAAATGACCCCACTGTTGGGTTCTTGCTAGATGGGATGGATCGCTTGTGTTGTTTAGTACGCAAATACATTGCAGGTTAGTGTGTATCATTGGGAAATTAAATATGACTATTTAAAATGAAATCTAGACCAATTCACCAGTTGAAAAGCTATCTTCAATCTTTCATGAGAATGCCCTATACTATTTGCAATTCAGCTGCTTCCCCCTCTCTCTTGGGGTCCTATCTTCAATTATAACTTCAAGATCCTGAAGTATGTGTTTATGTTGCTTCATCATGATTTCTCAGAACATGCCTTATATATTATGCAACTTCATATTCAACCTATAGTCTTTGCTACAGGCACTTAGACTGAAACAAGATAATTGGCAGTAATAACTAATATGGCCACATTTTCAACTGGATTAATTGATTTTGTTTGGCCTGTTTGATTTCTTGCAGCCATAAGAGGTTATGCATTGTCATATCTATCCTCGTGTGCTGGTAGAGTTCGCTTTTTATTGGGAACCCCTGGAATGGTAGCTCTTGACTTGGGTTCAAGCTTGAAAGGATTTTTCCAGCAGATTGTTCAGCACCTTGAGAACATACCAAAACCCCAGGGTGAAAATATTTCTGCCATTACATGCGATCTCTCTGTAAGCAGATATTATTTGACTGTTATTTATTCTAAAAGAATTTTCCTTTCCTTTAACAAATTCTAGTTTAATAAACTTTTTGGGATTCTTAATAAAATTGCTTCTGTAAGTTGATAAATGTAGTTTTCACATCATGCCCAGCTTCGATTATCGTGTCTTGTGATCCCATTAGATCCCCAGATACTTTTTTTGTTTTTTGGTTTTGGGTAATGTCAAATGTTTGTATTTTGTATAAGAAATAAAAGAGAGATACAGCTAGGATGTACAAAAGAACGATTAAGTTAACTATCCACACGCCACAAAAACAAAAAGACGTGTGGATCTATAACTTGGTAACACAAAGAAAGATCCCCAGATACTTGCATTGTTTAGCTTAAGATTTATTACCTGTAACTGCTCATCAGGAATTTCGAAAGGATTGGCTGTCAATATTGATGATTGTTACATCTTCTCGGTCGTCAATAAATATCAGACACCTTGAGAAGGCTACAGTTTCCACAGGCAAGGAAGGATTATTGTCTGAAGGAAATGCTGCATATAATTGGTCAAGGTAGGCTGGTTAGTTCATTTACTCCATCAATTTGCAGTATAGATAAGCTTGGTCATTTAACAGTTGGCAAAAACCTGTCACGAAGAGAGATTACAGGCAGAAATTTTTTTTCATGAGCAGAATAAAATAAAGGCAAATCATAAGAATCAATGAAGATCCATGTGTCTTGCAAACATTTGGCAATGGAATACCTCAATAATTAATAAATATTTTGTCCATTAATAACTCAAGCCTGGATCTTAAGAAACTACTCATAGTTTGATGAAAAGATGCTCATTGCTTCTCTTTTCATTTCAGATGTGTTGATGAGCTGGAATCTCAACTGTCAAAGCATGGTAGTCTTAAAAAGCTTTATTTTTACCATCAGCACCTTACGGCAGTGAGTTCAGCATATTGTGGCTCTTTTTGTTCTTTGAACTAAGTGATCTAAATATATGTTGTGACTATGGGTAGTGTGATTCTTCACCTACTGATCATTGCTTCAACAGGTGTTCAGGAACACCATGTTTGGACCTGAAGGCCGTCCACAGCATTGCTGTGCATGGCTTGGGGTTGCAAGCAGTTTTCCAGATTGTGCTTCTCCAATCGTTCCGGAGGAGGTAACCTGGATAATATTCCAAAGTCTAACCTTCCTGCCAAAAATGTTTCTTTCTGTAGTTGCACAGGGATCTTTGAGAAAGATGTTCATAGGATCGATCCCCATCTATTTTCAGGTAACTAAAATTGGTAGGGATGCTGTCCTTTACGTGGAATCGCTCATAGAATCCATCATGGGGGGATTGGAGGGATTGATTAATATCCTTGATTCTGAAGGAGGATTTGGTGTGCTTGAAATGCAGGTAAATGCGAACCTTGATTTGAAATGGAGGTTGAGAATTCACTGCATGATTAACATAAAAACAGTTGATCCGTGTAAAACTAATATAAAAACATTCACAGCTTCTTCCTGAACAAGCAGCTTTTTATATGAATTATGTATCAAGAGTTTCACTTCCTTCCATGAAATCTCCGAAGGGACCAGCTGGTTTTGCTTTGCCAGGTCATGAGAGTTGTCCAGAAAATAACAGCTCAATCAAAATGTAAGGAATTCCTACAGCCTGCATGCTGCCTTTTGTCCTGTCATTCTTTTTTCTTTCCTTCATTTGAGGGAAAAGTCTGCAGAGGGAAGGGCTTACTGTCTCCATTGTTGTGCAATCTGCAGGTTGGAAGCTGCAATGCAAAGGCTGACCAATTTATGTTCAGTCTTGAATGACATGGAACCTATATGTGTCCTAAATCATGTATTTGTGTTGAGAGAGGTGACCATACTATCTTCCCCTTTCTGTTCATTGACTTATAATAGAAACCGTCTGGTTTTTCTTCAATATGGAGATCCACTGTCACTGCATGCCTTTCTTTTCTATAGTTTCAGAAGTTTCTTTCTTTGGAGAAAAGGAACCTATTATTCCACTATTGACTACAAGAACCTCTGCCAGCTTGTCAATGTTAAAACTTGATAGGCTGACATTTACAGCCTCATGGACAGTAAACAAACAACATAAAAAAAAAAAAACCAAATAAATAAAATAAAATAAATAAAAGCGGAACTCCCTCTAGAGTGTATTAAGTTGGTTACTGGAATGTATTATTTGAATCCATTTTTAAAGATTTTAACTAATTTTATGACTGAATTATGATTGTGAAAAAACAGATCTGAATTCTGCATTGATAATAATATTATTGCTTGCTGATTTTTTTTGGGGAAGGGTTTGCTGATGTTGATGCTGAGGCCAACTGAAAGAAAATATCTTATTGCGAAAAAGTAATTTTCATCACATTAATGGAATTTGTACACTGAAATTCACAGTTAAAAATCCAGAATTGTACGTTTTTTTAGTAGGTAAACCAGAAATGCATGTATTCATTTACCTTCATTGTAGCATCTAAGTTTGACCACACTTATGCATATTTACAAGTTCGTGGGGTATGTGTATGTTCTCTGGTTAAGTGTATGCACGCAGAAAAAGGGCTGAAGTTTATCATAACTATTGAGGCTGGTAGTAATGCCATGCTCTTGTTGTCACAAGTGATAATTGATAGCATCTGAAACAGTTTGTTTCTTATGCCTGTCCCTCTGTAATAACTAGTAATTGGAATAACAAGATTTCCAAGTACATTGGGCTGCTCTCCGATGAGTAAAATGGTAAATCATTAGTAGAGAGCAGACATAATTCTTTAGGTTTTTCAAATATGTGCGTTGTTTATGTTCTATCTCTGGCATCTACTTGGCATAGAATTGTGGACAATGTTATTGCGGCATGAATGAATGAATAGAGTCATGTCCAGGGAGCATCTCATTGTGACATGTTGGATTCTGGACATAAATTACAATGAATCATTTTACACATGCAGTACATGAGAGAATGTTTACTTGGAAACTTCAGAAGAAGACTACTTGCTTTACTCAAAACTGATAATGATCTGAACCGCCCTACTGTTATGGAGTCATTCATTCGAAGACATATAAACATTGTCCACCTAGCAGAGCAACATATTAGCATGGACCTTACTCATGGTATTCGCGAAATTCTACTTACGGAGGCCTTCTGTGGACCAGTTTCTTCCTTACATACATTTGAGAAACCAACGGAGCAACACACAGGATCAGCCACTGAAGTTGTATGCAACTGGTACGTAGAAAACATAGTCAAGGATGTTTCAGGTGCTGGAATCCTGTTTGCACCAATCCATAATTGCTTCAAGAGTACAAGACCAGTCGGAGGATACTTTGCTGAGTCAGTCACTGATCTACAAGAGTTGCAAGCTTTTGTTTGCATATTTGGTGGCTATGGGGTCGACAAATTGGACAAAATGGTAAAAGAGCACACTGCTGCACTCTTAAACTGCATAGATACATCATTGAGGTTGAACCGTGAGGTTCTAGAGACTGTTGCTGGTAACATGCACTCTGGTGATCGAATCGAACGGGATGCTTCTCTTAAGCAGATTGTCGATATGGATACTGTGATGGGGTTTTGCATTCAAGCAGGACAAGCACTTGCTTTTGATGGTCTTCTAGCCGAGGCTGCTGGAAAAGTGCTGGAGGACGGTGCTCCACTTATATACTCGCTACTTGGTGGAGTGATAAAGCACATACCTGACGAGATACCAGAGAAGAAAGAAATCAGGAGGATGAGAGCTGTGGCAAACAACTTTGGGCTGGTCTTGGATCATGACTCCGATCTGGTCAGATCAATCATGGAAGACGTTGGAGGAGCAAATGACATCTCATGGAGCTTGTTGCCATACTTATTTGCCACTTTTTTGACATCCAATATCTGGAATACTACAGCTTTCAACACTGAGACAGGAGGGTTTAACAACAACATTCACTGCTTGGCAAGGTTGGTTTTCCTGCTTTTAAATTAGAAGAGACAAATCTATTAGGCCTATAAGTCAGATAACTTCTGTGCTTCTTATTTCTCAAACCACCCACAAACCGCCCCATGAGATAGCAAAAGCAATGATATAGAACTACATATATATAATTTATCTTACAGAATTAATGTGATGGGTTAGTTGATTTCTATTTATAGTTGCCAAAGGGACTTTGTTTAAAGTGTGTGATTCTTCTTGTATTTTTCACTTAGTACTGCATTTTCTTTTAATGCAATATTGTTTTTTATAGTTAACTATGATAACCAAGCCTCAATTATTTAATAACATCAAGTCTAATGATCCTTCAACTTCTTTGATATTATTGGATTGCTCACTTTGTAGTATATACTTTACTATTAATTCAGCTCCACAGTTTCTTTTTAAAAGGTTTTAAGACAATTCCCAGTTATGCTATCCTAGACCATATTCAGGAAGGAACAGCATTTCCTGTAGTTAGATAAATATCAGATTCATGGGTACCTTAATGGTAAATTTCTTGCAAGTGCATTGGCAAGCATATACTTTCTTCTTCTTCTTCTTCTTGACAAATATGGTCGGTAACTGGGTCCCAATTGTAATTGATGCATGAGCTTTTTTTTCTTAGTCACCTGTGCATTGGCAAACAGATACTGGTGCTTTTGGACAGTATGGACATATGTGGGTACTGAACTATAACTTGATGATGGAACACAACCGCTTTTGTTTACAGGTGTGTCAGCGCTGTTATTGCTGGAAGTGAGCATGTTAGATTGGAAAGGGAACACCAACAGCGACAATCTTATTCAAATGGCCATATTGATGATGTGTTAGATCCAGATATACAGGGTCACTTGTCTGCTGAAGCCAGCATTAGATCTGCAATGCAGCTCTTTGTCAAATTTTCTGCAGGAATTATTTTGGATTCTTGGAGTGAAATTAACAGGTTTGGCCATGCAATCTTTCTTGCAATTTGTAACTCTTTAAGTTACAATAGGACACTACTCTTTCTGTTCCTTTTTGTCAGATTCCCACAAGGTTATTTCAGTTTCATGCTATTAAAATGTATTGCTAATTTGTAGTTTTAGCGAGATTATATACACATGCATAGTGTGTTTGTCTTTATTTTTGCATTTATACCGGGGTGCATAGGTAGGTTTTTCACGTGCACTACTCTTGCATTGTTTCATATTACTTTGCTTGCTTTCTCTGACAACTTCCATGTTTACCAGTGTCCATTTGGTTTACCTTTCATGTTTGCTTGGCAATCAGACCTTTTAGCGAGCATTATTTTTCAATCACCATTTTATACTTCATGCTCTGTTACCTTTACATAAGTTGTGAGACATCTCTTCTCTGTGAACACGCCAGAACAATTAAAAAAAGATTCTCTGTGCCAATACTCTGGTCATGTAAATTAGTAGTTCTACTTCTTGTGACATCTTTTCAGTAATATGAATAAATCAATTGCTTGTTGGATGCTCGTAACGTCAACGTTTCAATTAAAGGTCTATCTTATATGCAACCATCAATGCAAGGAGCTTTTTGAGACATGAATATTCAATAATCAATGATACTTCCTGTAAAATTAGTTTTTTAATGTTTCACTTGAATGTCAAAGTACATATTCTCGATAAGGAAATATGGGGATTATAGAGAGTTACTTTGTTCTTCTATGTTATTGGTAATGTTGTAACCTGTTCCTAACCTCTTGGCATAATAAGTATTCGCTATACTTAATCGAGGAGAGAAACATGGTGGCTGCTCTGTGGGTAAAATTGAATCTGTCAATCATCATGAGATATTTGTTTCGTTGTGCGAGAAATGTCAAACTTATGAGGAAACAAGCCGCTAACATTTTTCATGGTTTACGGATTTTAAGAAGGAAATGCACTGGAGATGGCTACATAAGAGTTGTTAATTCCTGGGTATAAGAACGTAATCTGTGATGAGATTGTACGACATATCCTTAAAGTGCTAGAAAATGTTTGTGAAATTGCCATCAAGTTATCTGGATCCTGTATATAGATTCCTGTCAGGAGCTGATGATGTTGACTTATTGTTCAGGTCTCATCTGGTCGCGAAGCTTATTTTCCTCGATCAACTGTGTGATTTATCACCGTACCTTCCGAGAAGCACTCTTGAAGCACATGTGCCTTATGCCATCCTTCGTTCAATATACAGCCAATACTACGGTAATTCATCATCCACACCTCTGGCCTTCATTAGCGCTTCACCCCACCATTCTCCTGTAGTAACGATGGCACATCCTTCTCCCCTTACACGGCAAACCCGTGGGGATTCGACTCCTCATTACACGGCCAATGATTCTGGTTATTTCAAAGGATCTTCTTCACATGGCCAAGAGGCCCTCCATGATACTGACGGTGGAAGTGTACATAGCGTTGACAGCAGGCACCGGAATGGTCGTCGATCGGGGCCTTTGGACTACAGCTCAACCAGAAAAACAAAATATCTAGAAGGTTCAAGCTCAGGAAGCAGAGGTCCGAGCCCATTGCCAAGATTTGCTGTATCCCGGTCTGGACCGATTTCATACAAGTAGAGTAGTGGTATTGCTGCTGACATGCAGAAGAAACGTAAATCTAGTGAATATGTTCAGTTTTTCCACTTAGACGAGTAGACAGTTCTTGAATCGAAAGGAAAAGGGGACCTAGTAATTTATTCATTTTGTTTTTTTTTTTTTTTTTGTTTTTCCATGTACGATCGGTTATCTTGTAAATATGTAAAATAGTATCTAATACATAAAAATTTTGTCATGGTGCCATTCCTACTTTACTCTTCTTCTTGGTTCCAGTCCGCATTTTGCGCTTGTAATATTTATGGCAATGCATTTTAAATTTAGCATCTATTAGCAGATGGAGAACCGCGAGACGTGTGCAAAAGTCACACCCACTTAAAAACATAAGTCAGCTACTGTATCAAACCATACACACAGACCAATGACCAAAAAAAAAAAAAAAAAAAAAAAACAGTCGTATTGAAATAGCTTCTTGGAAATTTGTTGCATCTCATGCGGAGCTGTTCTTTCATATTGTCCAATCCTGTCACACCGTTTTTTTTTTTTTTTTTTTCCCCTTGGCCTTTTCTTTTCCTTATTCAGTGGGGTTTTGAGTTATCTTGCATGTCAACTTCTTTTAATTTCTTGCGTATTAACTTCATGGTATTATCTATTATCTCATTATTCCTATAGAATTACAACTGGAAAAACTCAAAACCACCAAAAAAAAAAAATGAAGCCACTTATATTTTATTTGACATTTAGTTAATATGTTTGGACAAAAAATAAAGCTATTGATATATATATATATATATATATGTATATGTGCACATATGTATACCTAAATTATTCTCCAAATAACTCAAATATTTAAACACGCATAAAAGTAATTGATGAAAACATATATTAGATCTCCTAAAAATATGCATTTGTAAAGCGATTGATTGGATGCCTGTGATTTCTCTTTAGAAAATGAAACAACAATCTTGAAAACTCAAAATTAAAAATAATAATCAACCATTGTGCATCTCTAGTGTATTGTCAAACCCTTTCAAATTCGAGCATAAAGATAGTATCTTTCACCTGTCCATCGTACTATTTGTTGAAATCTTTTACCTAATAAGCCCATGTTTAGATGCACTTGCACATAGTAATAAGAGTAAAAAAGGGGGATGGTGCTAGAAGTATAACTAGAACGCGGAGCCATCTAAGATTATAACATGCGAAGATGGAAATTTTAATATCAAAATAAGAAGAATATTTGAGGAAAGAGAAAGAGCAGCAAATACCAATTATGCTATTTTTATTTTTTATAGCAAAATGCATCTAAGAAGAATATTTGAGTAAAGAGAAAGAGCCAATTATGTTATTTTTATTTTTAAAGAGCGGGACATAATGAAAATGTTTTTGACTTGATATATTGTACAAAAGGTCCTATTATTCAGCCCTTGGGAAACAATAAAATTATCATGCACTTCAAGACCGTTTTCCTTTCCCCTTTTTAAGGGCGAATCAGAAAAGAAGTAGGAAGCGATAAAATTACAGTATATTTTGATTATGTAAATGTTGATTGCACCAAAATAAAAGCAATATCAACAATTGGATGATGTCTCTGAATTTGATTTCAGAGTCAAATTTATCATTAATACACATCAAGTAATAGAAAAGACATTGTATGTACTTCTATATGTGTATTACTTTCTATTCATCAAATATCTTATCATTTTATTATTCAATTAAATTATTAATGCATACTTTTCGTTTGATTAGGGTGCCTTCATCTTCGAAATTGAGCTTGCGTTAAACTTTTTAGTCATTCACGTTATGAACTATTGTAATATTAAACAAAACAAAATTACAAAATACAATTATTGATTTTTTTTTAATTTTTTATTGTAATTTATTATAATTATAATTCATATTATCAAATTTATATGAAATAACACAATTAAAATTAAGTAAGGGTTTTTAATTTAAAATTATGATCATATCAAGATGTGATATATGCCAATTTTTAATAAAAATTACATATTTGGCAAAAAATAAAAAAAAATGAGAAATATTTTTGCTTTGGCCAATAAAAATGAAAAAAAAATTTGAATCGATATAAAATGGGGAAAAAAGGAATAAAATATTGCATTTAAAAAAAAAATCCAAAATATATAGTTTTTTAGAAAATAATTCCGAAACTCCAACAATTAAATTTGACTTTTTAAAAGTCGTTTTTGTTTTGAACTAAATATGTAAAAACATATAATCGGTTTTCTAAAAGCTGAATTCACATTATGTAAAGAAACTAGCTTTTGGGAAGCCGATTTTATTAACTTAATAAAATTAGTTTTTCAAAAGCCGATTTCCCTGCAAAATGCTAAATTCGACTTTTTAAAAGCCGTCTATATCAGTAGACACGACAATTAATAACACATAATTCATCTATGATCCCAAATACAATTATACTACACAATACATTTATTCCATAAATCGTTATAACACCTACGAACACATCACCAACCATAACTTTTGAACATTTGTATATATAATATATCTCATCTATAAATCTAAGCTTTTTTGTGCACAACTCTAAAGCACAATATGTATTAAACTTTCATAACTCAACCAAACTTTAGCCCTAACAAAAAACAACCCGTAAACAGAAAACAAAAGAGAGATTGGACAATTGTTTCAATAAGTATTTAAAGTTTTATTAGCTTAACATAGTAAATGTGCATATAAATATGTATATATATAATATTTGTCCAAAATGAATGAAGAAGTACACATTAGCATGCCTATCTGAGGGTTTCTTTTTCGGTGACTTTTATAGGCACGTATCTTCTCCTAATCATTCCTCCAAGTAATAGGCTAGGGTTGTACCAATTGATCACAATTTAATTGAGTAATTTACGAGCTATCCCATCCTAATGGGCTATGTGGATAAGGCATCTACATAAGCATTGAATAGGGGTAGACCTGTGTAAGTCCCTTACCTATTTCTTGAACCAAATTTGTAGGTCGTCTCTTAAAGGGTGCTGGAGGATTTAAGGAAGGACCACTTGGTAGGTGTATGATAGTGGAATATAGGATGTAGAGAAGATTTGCTGGGTAAAGGCTGTTAAGGTGAGTAGTACTCAAGTGAACAATCAACTCTAATCTACAATTATGCCCACCTATGTTGTGCTTTACCCTATCCATGGTTTCGACCATGATTATGACTTAAACAATGCACATAAGTACAATTAAGAGAACATGGCCGACTATTAAAGAGTATATCGGTAGATCCACAAAAGGATTGTTATGAATTTCATTAAGGAGATCTTTGCCTATCATGTCCTTCACCACCGCATAAGCTACGTATATAATCAAGTGGTCTTTCCTGAATGTCTATCTCATTTTGAAATCGTTTATCCTATAGTCTCCTTTGCTTTTTAACCTTATCAATAGTTTTAATCAAGTATCACATGGGAATGTTAAGTAAGGGACATTCAGACTTGTCAACACAAGGCATAAAGGAATGTGTGTAAACTCGCAATTGATGTTGCAATGTATGTTAGTGACTAACATGTGCAATACAATCCTTTTGCATCTATCTCATTACTGCCATCGGGTGAGAACATGGAATTTTATTGGTTTACCACTTATTGCAAGTGTACCAATGCATCATTAGTGCAATCGTATGGTTGTTTTCACTTTTTTACCTATATATGGTAAGTTAAGGAGTAGTTATCACCTCAAATATCTATTCATTATAATCGAATATAACAATTCGGTGGCTACTAGTTGTTTTGCGTTACACATCAAACTTTTTTTTCAATAAATTTTGTTAGTAGTTTACCCATGCCAATTTTGTAGATATCTCAATCCTCCTTTTATTAAAGTAATCATTATAATTATAAAATGTCTTCTTGATGAGTGTAGCTATAGGTAAATTCATTGCATCTCTCAGGGCATTATTGTAATTATCAGCAATATTGGTGGTACCAATACCAAAACAGGTCTCGTCTTCATATGCTAAGGTCCACATCTTTGCGTATAGGCTACTGAAGTATGGTCTAGTGTGTGGGCTCATCGTATAAGCTTCATTATAATATCCATGAAACTTATGAGGTTGCATTTGGAAATGCCTTCTTTATTATTAAGTCTCTGCACTATTTGTTTTTAGCCTAGGTATTAAAGTTGCTTGCAACATGATGGATGTACCAATGCCATGGCTAATCATTTGGCCACATTGCATTGTTGCCATCTACAACAGACTTTATGTCAGCATGGCAGTCGAAGATTAAGCATATGTTTGTACGATTCTTTATCGCAAACATTAGTACGCATTGTAAAAACTACCCCTAACTATCTTGATACTCCTTACTTACCAGTGTAAACCCTTATAGTATGATGTGATTTGCACCATCAACGTTGGTCACAATGAGAAGCTTATGATTAAAGTTTCCGTATAGAGACGTTTCATCAATTGTGATCATAGGCCTAAAAAAGTAAGGAAATAGACTACTAGGTAAGCTGCTCATTCATAAAACTATTAGTTATATGTTATAACTCGAGTAGAGTATATTATCATACCTACAATGGAGGAATACTTCAACACATTGTTTGAAAGCCCAAAACACTTTATTGAAAAACACATGACCCGAAGTGTTGCTTTCTATCAATTTCCACTTAACTATCGTACTTGAATTAACCTTTTGCATGGCATACAATAGTTTAGGGAGCACTTTATGTGACTCCTCTAATTTCCTATAGACCTGTTCAATTGCCTTATGCTTAGTCTTTCGAACTCTCTTAGTATGTATAGTATATGCAAATTGCTTACAAATTGTTGTTTAGAGATGTTTTATCTTAACACTTAGTAATTCCTATACCCCCATAATAATACATCGAGACAAGATGGTCGAGTCTAATTATGGATGGTCTTGGCTAACAGTAAGGTTAACATAAGTATATGAACTCTCAAACCAAGTAATCACAAAAACCCAGCTTGCTTATTAAGGCATGCTCGAAGCCTCCATCTACAATTCTTATTGCTATTAGCATATTTAATAGACCATATTTTCTTCTCTGACTCTATCGCTATGTAGTCATGATGATTTGTTACACGGTGCATTTTCACAGCATGTATCATATGCTCCTTTTTGAGAAACTGCATACCAACCTTAAATTCATCAATGAAGCTCCAAGAATTCATCACCAAACCTCCAATCATTCATGTGTTCCTTGAATGAATCATATCTACTACCCATATAAGTAGTATTAAATGGTACGGTTCCGAACTTTTGACTGCATCTATAGTTGCTGGGAACCTACACTGCCAGTCATTCTTCATCTTAGACCTATGTGGCTCATCTAGGGTTTGAAGTTAGTCCTTGTTTCTCCCATCGCTATCATCAAAATTCATATTATTAGAATCCTCGAAGACTTCTTTGCATGCTAGGTTGTTTTCAATATTTGTCTCCCCGTTAGCTTCATTCATAAAACCAATATCAATTTTGGGAAGGCTTTGATTCCTACCTACTTCTTGAATATTAAGGATAGGATGGGACTCATGCACTTGAGTATTAACCTACCATTCAATATTATTCACTTACAATATATGGTACTCAATAGCAATAGGCAAATTAGCTTTGTGAATTTCAATATACAGCTTAACAAAACTACTACCTCACCACATCCATAGCATGATGCTAACATTTGTTGAACATCATAATTATCATTCATTGGAACAACACAAAAGTAATCCTTATTAGTTTTAACAAGAGGACATTGGTGGATCAACTCAACTTAATGGGTAGTTAAATTGATCCAAATACAACACAAATGATGCTGACTAACTATTCATAACTTGCCTCATATGGATCCTCAACTACTATATGTCACGCCCCGAACAAGAAGAGTCATAATAGTTCCGCCGTGTAAACTAATCTAAGATAGAAGCTGACCTTACAGCTGCTATCGTAGACGCAATTTACACAAGACGCACAATTCAACCAGCTTGAAACGTCTGTTCTGACACCTATTAATATCCAAACCTGTGGTAGAGCTTTTACAAAATACTTGTTCTATACAACCTGCTGTTTAGTATTACAACAGTATTTAAACAAACATTTCACATCCAAGGGTAAAATTTACAATCAGAGTTTATTAAAAATCACAGGTTTTGCGTTCTATATACAATAAGTTAGAAAACTGGTGGGCTCTCAGGAAATTCCCATTTAGTTTTCCTCAAAACTTAAAGACAAAACCAAAAGCTCGGGTTCAGTTAAATTCCTCGATCCTCACTTTCCCACACAGCAGTACACTAACCTGGGAACGGTGGTACCTGAACATCTTGCCTTCACTCAACACCTGCAAAAGATTCTATAGGGATGTGAGCACAACTAGCTCAGTAAGTGGGATAGAGTCAGAAGAGTACTGTACAATCACAATAAGGTTAATAATCATGATGAAATGCAATGCAATCACTCAAATGAAAACATCGCACAGTGTTAACCGGTCCACTGTGAGGTTAGAGAAATTTCATCCGCTCCAATTTGGATTGAGGAGTTTCATCGCGACTCAAGTTAGACCAAACCCGAGCTTGTGCAATGGAGAACACCCCCCTCCCATGACCGCCTTCGAACCACGGCCCCCAACCTTGCCGTGATCTCCTCGCCTGTCACTTAGTTCGACTTAGGATATGGAAATGACCATTTCAGCTATCCTCATCGAAGAAAATCGGTGTTTGGCCTAATACTCTTAATCGTTTTCCCTAACGGGTGATTATGCATGTCCAATTACATTTTAGTCAAATAACTGTTAGTGTTAATCGGGGGTGACCAACAAGTTCACATAATACAGAATCCATGCAAATATGTAGAACAACATACTAAGGAGTTAAACTCCTATCACAACCGAGTATCATTCACACACACAACATGCACATAATCATTTAATTACAAACACAACCAGATGTACTCTTGGGTCCCCGGATACTTTAAATAGTACCTAAACAGCGGTGAAGCTACAATCCCAACTTACTTGTTTAGATGTTCGCTCTTACTGACTTGAATTGTCAACCATCTTTGGAAAGTCCTAATTACACAAAAGGTCCAAATTTAGTTTTCGTAATAATTACGAAAACATTAGGAATTAATCTAAAATAGTTATATATATATTATTTTCATAATATACAGTCATGTTATTACTATATATTGAATTAAATTATTAATTATTGATACTGTACATCATATATACTATTACGTATTATATATCGTTTTGATCGTATCGAAACGTACTTCTTATTTATTAATTCACGTTTTGATTCCGGTAAGGTTACCGAAATGTGTATATTCTTGAATATGATATAGTTATAGGCTAGATTACTTAAGGTTATCCGATTTCAACAAAATTAGTGTCATTGAGCTCGTATAGATCTAACGACATGTTTTACGAATCTTGTTTCTAGAGATGGATTTTAACGGGTAGTTTGAATTTTTAATGCAATTATACATAATTATATAAAAACGGTCGTATTATGTGTAATTTACAGATTTAACTTATATTTTATCCAATTTGTCCTTATATTGTAACAATATAAGTATTATTCAGTTCTAATATACCTAAAGTGTATCCCGATTAGAAAATATTAATAATTATAATAAAAATTTCCATTAATCCCATTTGATTAGCAATCCTTTATATAGCTTTTGGTTAATTCGTTTTAGCCTATTAATATTACAAATACACCCCAACTTGTAATTTAAGCTATTTTACTTGATAAATTCGTAATAAATAGTTCGGGTTACCAAATAATTCTCCGAAAATTTCTATGGACTTCTAAAAATATAGGGAATTCAGTTATCACTTGGTTTTAAGTTTCCGACCTATTGCCTATATTTTCATATTGACGATTTTACCCCTAAATTTGATAAATTATCCAATTATAATTCTTTTAGCATCCAATTAATTTCAATCTGACTCATTACTATTACTATTCATAATAGATCAGTACATATCCATTTCATCAATTAATTTCATAATTTCCTATTAAATTCATAATTTCAACCTATTTTCGAGCTAATTTTAGGCCTAAAAATTCAATAAATATTTAAATTATTCAAATCAAAATTCGGGCTACATAGAAATTACCTACATCTCATGCATATCCTACACAAAAATTTTCAGCTAGAAACAACATTATTTAGTATATTTATTTTTCAATTATATATTCGGATGAACAGTAGATTTTTTAATAAAGTATATTAAATATTACGAATTTTTCAAAAATAAAAATATCACATGAAAGCATGTTTAAAATAACCTAAGTACAATTTTTTTCATAATTTTCTGGGCGGATTTACTAATTTTTAAAAATTCTTGAAAAACAGAGCAAGAATTTGACCTTGCTGTTCTTGGGTACTCCGGTGGCCATGGGGTGGTGGGGGTGTATCGGAAAGCCAAGATGCTGGGGGTACTCCTTGGTGGTGGAGTAGTGTAATAGCAGATCAAATGAAACCCTAAGAACTAACCTTACTCGGTAATTGTTCTGTTTTTTTCTTCTTCTTTTTTAATCTGATTTTTCTCTCTGCTGTTTTTGGTTCCAAATTACTAAACATTGTCATTCTGCTGGTAGGATAATTTTTATAGGATCCTTTCACCTCCTATGGATTTTTCTTTATTTTTTTCTTTTGTTTTTTTTTTCTAATTTAATTAAGCATGATGTATCATTTTGTTGATGAATTACTTTTTGAATCAGCAATTCTTCTCCTATTCTCCTGCCACGCCTCTTTCCAGCAATCTCCAATGTTATTTAATTAATTTTCCTTTTTCTTTTATTAAATAATTACTTAAATTTAGATATTATATGTTAGAATTAGTTATTTAATTAATTTACAAGTTTATACCCTATGTAAATAACATGTGAAATATATAACTTTACTCACATAATTAAGTTTCTAGCATATCTTTTATTTTTAGGATACATTTTAAAGTTAATTTCATGAATTCAACACAATAAATATATAATTATACTATTTAGGGTTAATTTACGGGTATAATTATTATTTATACCGAGTATACTCGAAAAATTATGTGTATTTTTTTATAGTAAATTATCCTACATTATCTCATTTATAGCTCAATTAACTTATCTCTAAGTTCTCGTTGCAATCTAAGTTCAATTTTAGGAGTTCCGAACATTTTAGTGCTTTATTAAATATTCCAATTTCTAAGGGTAAAATTGGGGTTTTGGGTCATTATTACTAAAATCTAACTTCACTGTAATATCTCGACTAACTTTTTCATTCTAGTCGCAAAGTTTGGGTTCAATTGGATAAGTTACCCTAAAAGTCCTAAATCTGAGCTCGGTTGCCCCAAACTCAATTTTGGGAGCTTACACTATATTCGAAACAAACCCTATTCTTCCTTCCACAATGTGGCCATTTTTATAACAAAAACCCATACTTTGTCCATTTTATGATTTGTCTACATTCAATAATTATTTGTGTAAGCCCTAAACCAAGCCAAGTAACCGTAGGATTGCATTTAGAACCCAAGGTTTAGGGCGATCGATTAAAGGATCCGATCAAACCCAAATTATAAAATATTGAGAGGAATATTAGTAAAACTGACCTCGTAAACTTGAATTTAATAAAATAAGTAATAAAATAGGAGACTATAAAATTTTCAAATTTTAAGCATAATAAGTATTAATAACCAAAAATGCGAAAAGTGTAATGAAATAACTAATAAATTACTACAGATAGATTATATGTATACTAAAAATTTTAGAATGACCAAAATAATAATTAGGAATGTTCACGTGTACCCTACATGTATTTATGTGTATATAAAAATACGCGTAATTACCTAAATTGGCCAAAAACTAAGCAAATAATTAAAGAAAATTATAAAATAATTATAGAAAAATCAGAAGATGATAAGATTAATCAAGATCAGGTCGTGGCAGGTGTAGATCAGAAAAAGAAAAACCAACTAATAAAATTTAGATAACTTAAAAGCCAAAAATCAAGGAATTTGTGCAAAGTCTTATCAAATTAATGCACATTAATTATAAAAAAATGTCTATAAATAAGGGAAAAATTTCTAGAAGTCATTTGGTCAGTTTAGCATTTAGAAAAAATTGGAGCACTGAAAAAATCGAGATAAAATCCAAAAAATAAAAAAAAGGGAAAATTGTGTAGATTAGGCACGTAAGCTAAACCCACCATTCACCACCACTTGGGACCGAACCACCACCACCACCCTACATTAGAACCACCGCCTGGACCGGCCAACAACCTTAGACCGGGCTTGGACGGCCAGAAAGCTTTGGACCGGTTAGTCTCTTAAATGACCCGATTTTAAATAATTTTATAAAATTAGTTATTTTGCCCAGAAAATTATGAAACTTGTTATTCTAAAGTTTTATTGTATGTAGATTTAGGAGAAAATATTGATTTAGTCTAATTACATCTGCAATTATATGATTCTTACCAAATTGCTCAAAACCGAACATGATTAGAACTGAAAATAAATAGGCTTAAAAGTGTAGTTTGGAGCTCAAATTTTTTCTGTAGGATGCTCATATGATGTAGAACAGTGCTATGAAGCCATTTTTTTTAAATTAATTTTTGAAAATTTTAAGTTAATTTTTAGCCCTAAAATGATGAAAAAATTGGGTGATTTGGGGTTAATTAGGTGATTAAGATGTTAATTACTGATTTAGATCTTAATTAGATGTTTAGGGATGTTAATCTATGATGGGGAAACCTAATCCTAGCCTTTGGAGTATTAAGTATGGTTAATTAGGGAGATTAGGTAATTAATATAAGAATTTAGTAATATGTGATATTGTAAATTAATAAATCTAAAAAAATAGAGTTATTTAGATAATATTATAATAGAAATCAGAAAAATAATAAATCTAAAAATAACATTTAATCTTAAGAAAAAGTCTCAAAATGTAAGATTTTTACACATCGGGAATAAATCCGATACCGCAATTAGGGTTAGCGTGTACCAAATAGATTAGAATACCAAATTATGACCCAATAAGATATTTGGACACTCGAGCTTAATGTGATTAATTTCACATTAGGATTCGAGCATATTTCAGGCTTAGAAATCAAAGTTTAAAATCTCATTTAGGATTTGAACACCGAAATAGAGTACACGAATCATTACGACGTAATGGGCATACACGGACAAAAATGAATTAAAATATAACTTAGAATATGAAACCGTAAATTTTAAGTACTAAAAAGACCTATTTGTATTATAGGACATCCAGAGACAAAATCAGCTTGCGATTAAGGGATCGAGCGATAGAGCAAATCCAAGTAAGTTGGGTTATTGCTTATTGTAATAGAGTACTAGTTGTGTAGTACTCAGAGACTTAGGCTTGTATATGATTGTGATTGTAAGTAGTTTACGCATGTGTTTGATGTATCTGAATTCGTGCTGAATTTGTATTGTGAGTGATTTTGTAACTGATTGAATTGGTATGAAATTGTTTGACCACCCTAAACGGAATTTAATATTAGTCGACCCCAAATAATTAATAATGTCATGCATTGCAACCCATTAGGGGATTATAGGATTCTCCAACCAAATACCGACTCCTTCGAAAGGGATACGCAGATTGCAAAATGGTCCTTTCTTTATCCTTAGTCGAACTAAGTGACAAGAGAGGAGGTCGCGGCGAGAGTGAAGTCAATGGTTCGAAGGTATTCGTGGGAGGAGCGAGGTCTCCATTGCACAAGCTTGGGTTTGGTTGTGAGCTGCTGCATAACATGGAAACTTCTCAATCCGGATTGGAGCGGGTGAAATTTCTCTGATTTCACAACGGACCAGACTACGTTGTGCGATGACACTTGATTGCTGCATTGCATAAAAATAATTGTTTGATAACCCTGTTTGTGCTTGTATGCATTTATGAGTCTCCAATTCAACTTACTAAGCTATAGTTGCTCATACACTTATAGATCTTTTTGCAGGTTCTGATTTCTGAACACTCAAAGCACTATGCCACCCTACAATTACCCAGAGGTTAGTCTGTTGGAAGTCAGGAGTGTGGGGATCAAGTTACTTAGTATAGTGTGTAACTAGAGTAACCATGTAATTAAGAATGAAAGACTGGTAGTTATTTTATAATCTAGTAAATTATTATGTTATGTAAAACTTTTTGGGAAGCTTTGTGGACATATATATATATATATAATATTGTACATGTTATTAGAAATTTGAACTATTTATCATATTCGTAATTTAATTGTTCATCGGACTGTTTATTTCAAAGCGAGGAGTCGTCGATGTCTTGTGTAGGTCATGTCTATGGTAGGTACTGTGAGACTAGTTACTATCATAGAATGGTTTACACGGTGGGACTGTTGCGATTCTGTGACTTCAGAGCGTAACAATTTGTATATAAGTTCACATTAGTATCACACTATCATTGAAGATGGCTTTTGAAAAACAATGTAACCAATGTTCGATTGCTGAGTATTATTTATTCATATCCACATTAGCATATTTTATGTTCATTTTCATGTAATATCTATAAGTTATAATGAGAAAAAATTATATGCGGGAAATAGTTATTTATAAATATTTGACTAACTTATATACTATATTCCATATATACTACATTATACATTTAAACAAATATATGTGAAGTGTAGTATACGTTTTAATTATACATATGTATTACATAACTAAATTAGAATCGGCTTTTTTTATACTACTTTTTAATATGTTAATAAAATGCCAAACCATCCTATATGCTCATGAATAATATGCAATGTATTATAAGAAAAACTAATTTAGAGAAAGAAAATACCTTTACATACATAAATTATTTTAGAGAGAGAAAAATGCTGAAACTCGCATATTTCTTATAGAGAATTGTGAAATTCATTATCTCTTGTGTTAGGAAGTGGTGGGTTTGAATTTTAGATTGATGAAAAACGGCTTATAGATACATGGATTGGATAGAGTGTATGAGTTAGAGTTTATATTAGAGAAAGAGAGTGAAATGTATAAATGAAGAAAAAGAAGAGGGCTATCTACAAATAGCCCCGCTTTTGGAATTTGCCAAAAGCCGTTGATTTTATTTAAAATGTAATAAAATCGGCTTTTGGAAGGTTAATATTATTTAGTTAATAAAATTGATTTTTCAAAAGTTGATTCCATTAAGTTTAAATGAAATGAATTTTTGAAAAGCCGATTTTAAGTAGTTAGTAAAATCGATTTTCTAAAAGCTGATTTTAATATATTTTACCTAAATTCGATTTTTAAAAACCAAATTTAGCATAATATAAAAATGGTTTTTGAAAATAGGAATTTAAACGCTATATTTGGGATATTTTTTCCAACTACCATATTTTTAGATTTTTCTTTTTAATTTTTGCAATATTTAATTGCTTTTCCCTAAAGAATGGACCATCTTATTAATTTAAAAAGAAAATTAGAAAACTTGAATGAAATAAACAGAAAGTTGGAGTTAGAGACACGAATATAAAAAGAAGAATTACAATCAATTAAAAAAAAAAAAACAAAAAACAAAAACCGGCTCATCTGCCCGACGCCCGAAGCTGTTGTCCCCACTTTCCGGCGGGAGTGAAGGTGAAGGTGACACCACTCTTTCTATCTATACATTCTCCCTCTATCCCCATCTTGAAATGCTTAGAGCCTTGTTCAGGCTCCGGAGAAGAAACCATCCCAGCATTTACGCATTCCACAGATTAATAACCTCAACACCACTCGACCAAAACACCTTATACCCACTCACGAAACCCCAAGTCAAAACCCTAGTTCTCTCCCACTACTGCCCCGCCACCGCCAAATTCTCTAACCTCCTCCAAAACGTCGTTGCTTCGCCCAATTTCCTTCTCACCGCCTCCCATAACCTCCTCACTTCCCATGAGTCAAATTCCTCTTCTTCCCTTCTCCATGTGGTCTCCAACCACTTCTCTCTTCACGAAATGGCCTGCCAGCTCTCCGAGGGCCGGTTCGATGTTGCCTCCTGTTGTGTCACAATGGTCCCCTCTAGGATCAAAGGCGAGTCCTTGGTTTTGCCCAATTTGAAATTGAAAGTGTTGATTGAAGCTATTAGGATTGTTCTGGATATTATTTATGATGATAGGTTTGCTACGTTTGCTTACGGTGGTCGGGTCGGTGTGGGCCGGCATACCGCAGTTCGGTATTTGAAGAACTCTGTGGTGAATGCCACTTGGTGGTTCACTGTTGGTTTTGTGGAAAGACAGAGTTTTGATTCTAGACATGTGGATAAGTTGTGTGGGATTCTAGGTGAGAAGATAAGTGATGATTTGTTAATTGGTTTGATTAAAAGGTTGTTTGAATGCAGTGCCCTGTGTATCGATTTTGGGTTGTGTAATTTGGGTAGAGGGTTGCCTCAAGAGAGCGGTTTATGCTCCGTAATGATGAATATTTACTTCAGTGGCTTTGACAAGAAAATTCACAATTTGAAGCTCAGGTCAAATAAGAAAAACCATGATGACAATGAGGTTGTTTCTGCTACGAATGTATTCTATAAACCAACAAAGATGTACGCGGTTAGATACTTGGATGAAATATTGATTGCAGTTGCTTCGGGTTCAAAAATGCTGACGCTGGACTTGAAGATGCAGGTTGTGAAATATTTAGAAGATGAATTAGAACTTAAGGTGGATAAGATGAAGACCTCGATCCATAGTGCTACTTCTGAGAAGGTTGACTTTATGGGGATGGAGCTTCAGGCTGTTCCACCTTCAGTTCTGCATCCTCCCATGTCAGAGAAAGCGATACGGGCACGGAAGAAATATCTTAGGCAAAAGGAAGTGAAAGCGCAAGAATTGAGAAATTCTAGAGAGAGGAACAGGAAGAAACTTGGATTGAAGATACTAAATCATGTCTTCAAGAAGTTAAAACGGGGCGAGAAGGTCAAGTTTGACTTTCATATTGAGAATGAGGTCCAGGAGATTTTCAGATCCTGGGGTGATGAAGTTGTGCAGGAGTTTCTGGGGTCCTTGGATGAAAAAAATGATTGGCACCGGATTCTCTCTTCTGGAAATTTTCTTTCTTTGAGACATATAAGAGATCAATTGCCACAAGAGCTTGTTGATTCATATGACAAGTTTATGGAGCAAGTGGATAAGCACTTGAGCCCAGTATCAGCCATGAAAGCATTGGAAGAAAAAGAAAGGAAAGAAGCGGAAGAGTATGAACAAAAATATGCTAAGAGAACAGTTGATGATCTCACGAGCTTGCTTATTAAAGTGGATGCACCAATAGAGCTTGTAAGGAAAGCAGTCAAACTGGCTGGGTTTACCAATAAAATGGGTCGTCCAAGACCAATCAAGCTGCTCATTGCACTTGAAGATGCCGATATTGTGAAATGGTATGCAGGTGTAGGTAGAAGATGGCTTGACTTCTTCTGCTGTTGCCATAATTTCAAAATGGTTAAAACTGTTGTCACTTATCACATGAGGTTCTCGTGTATTTTGACTTTAGCTGAGAAGCACGAGTCAACAAAAAATGAAGCAATTAAGCACTATACTAAGGACCTAAAGGTTTATGATCTTGCTGATAATGAGGTCACTTATTTTCCCACGGAGAGGGAGATCAAGATGATGGGAGACAGAAACCTTTCAGACCCTAAACCTGTTGATGGAGCCTTCTCTTTAGCCTTGATTAAATTGGCTTGTGATAATGAGTCTTTTCACTCTTGTGTAACTCATTTCTGTGAAAGAAATGATACAGCGCTTTACCGAGTACGTTTACTGCAAAACCGATTGAACGTGAATCCACTTGATGCTGAAAAGTGGGTTTCAGGAATGGGTGCAATTCATGAAAGTGTGAATAAGAAGTGCCTTCCTTTTTGTTCTGTTCATGCAAGTGATTTGTACATGGGTAAAATCACCCTTCAAGACATTGACCTTACTTCATATGTGGATGTGGATTAATTTCTGTGAATACTCTCAAAGGCAATCAAGCATTGTTCTTTTTAGGGCTGCTGATGTGTTGAGGGCTTTGATCATCAGGATTCGTCCGGTATGTTTGCATTTTCTTTGTGAAACACTTTGGTTGCCCTCAATCACTTAGTTTTCTTTGTAAATATGGTGTTGAAATTGCAGGAAATTTGCTCAGCTGATACTAGATGAAAATCAATTTTTTTGCTCCGTTGTAGTAAGCAGTTACTTGATTTTAGCTAAGCAACATAGTTCAAAGCTTTGAAGTTAGGAACATAACAAGAAAGTGGACAAGCTTTAAAGACATGATGTTGAAGCTATAATCACATATATTTCCTTTTTCTATTTATGGCAGTATAAGAATTATGGTGAAGATACATAATTACCAAAAAGAAGGTTGTACATAAGGATTGTGCTGCATGTTTTTATGAAATGTGATGTTGATTGTTCTTCTGAAAACATGTTAGCAATGTCATTATCTGCTTTTAGTATTCCGGACAGTAAGGAATTGAAAATGTGTAGATGATATTTGTGTACTATGGCTTTATTATTATTTATTTTTGTAGCTAGATTAGAAGGTACTCTTTCATCCTAATTAACACCTAAAATAGCTTTCATTCGATTTACTGAACTTGGAATGTGAAGAGAGAGTTGAGAAGTGAAGGGTAAATTTTTGTTTCTCGTAGAACATTTGAGGCTTGATGTTATGTGGCGAAGGAAATCGCTTTTTTGAAGTTAGAATTGGGATGTTTTGTGTCTTGGAGAACAAAAATGGGACACAAAATTTAGTACTAATTTATTTTATAAAAAATGAATGTCTCTACCAAAATTAGGCACCTAAATATCCTAACAATTGTGACAAGTACAAAAGGGGTACATGGAATAAAAGACAATTAGATTGGAAAAGCATATGAATCTCTCTGTTTTCTTCTATCAAAAAGGAAGATGTCTTTCTTTTTATGTGCTTCTATTCTGTCGTAATTATTTAACTTTTCTGGTCTAATTTCTATTTGTCCATCTTTTTCATAAGCAAATTGTATTTATAGGTTTGACTCCTGTAGTTGCATGGAGCATGTTAATTGTGCTGTCAAATCAAAGGTTACTCTCTTCATGAAGTGGCTGTTATGCTCATCTATTGTTGTTGTTCGCAAATCTGTATTTCTTTGTGCCGAGCATGCTGCAGGACTCGTAGTAGATTCTTGAAATGCAACGGACAGGTATATACAAATATTAACATGCAATCTGATCCGTTATACCACTATGTTGCGGGTTCTACTAAATTTTAAAAAGAGCATTTTGCTTGATATTAGTCATGAGATTATTGCCACACTTATCATAATATATGCAGCCACTTTTATCTTGTTTGTTCGCAACCTCAATCTTTTTTGGCGTATTTTAATAGCATATACTTCAGATTATGGTTCACCATGTGAACTTCAGTGATTGTGCAAATAGTTAGCCAGTGATGCGTGGCAAACTAATGTTATGGGTCATGTTCTAGTAGTATTTTGTGTCATATTCAGGTCATTGAGAAGATGAAATCTTCTAAATAATCAACTTAATTTTATGCACCACAATGAGAAAGTGCACAAGCTTTACATGAAATGCTCAGGGCCCAAATTATTTTACATGAAAGAAGCTCTCAGTTTTCCAATTATGCGTAAACTGATGTGGTCTCACCTTGCCATGGAGCAGGTCTAGAACCAAATCCACACTAATCCCCATGGGCAGTGACACCTCGCTTGGTTCTAATGATCAGGGTTGTTTCTCGTTGTTCTTTATGTTACTGCAGAAAAGCTGGAAGCCTGGAAGCATCCACTTTATAAAGCTGGAAGAATCAGGAATAATGCGGTGACCTGGTCCCTTGGGACTAAAGTTGTTCAAAATAGAAGAATTCCAGCCTAGAAAGTGGATATCTAGCTGCAGCTGAAGTGCCATTTGCTTTTCCACCGAGTCTGAGGATGGCTAACAATTAGAATACAGATGATTTTATGCACAAAATTTTCTGTTTGTGGTCAATTTCATGTCTATTCATTTATAAGCATATAGTGAGCTTACGTCGGCAGGTCTGTCGACAATCGAGTGTGTGACTTTCCTAGTCACACGGGATAATGTGACTCAAATGGCAGGTAAGGCAAGCCATGCTTCTGAGCGATGCATTCCTAATGTGCTCAACTGCTCATTCTTTGTTAATCATAATTGTTCAGTTTTTTTTTATTTATTTAAGCAATATCTGATATTTTGTACTGACTAGTAATAGGAGCCTCAAATGATCGAAATAAAAACTTAAATATCTGACATATCAGAAATTATTATGATGCAAAGCATTTTTTATGTAATGTTTTTCCCATATTTTGTTTGAATTGTTTATTGCCATCGCTAGGGAAATTGTGTGATTTTCTGGAATGTCCCGGGCTGTAGAAGCTTTATACTACTTGGGCCTCGGGCTTTCCTCTTAGTGGGTGTGTCATCAAGAAAGAAAGAGATGGAAGATGTTTAGTTTTACCACTATTACGGTTGTATCTTTTGTTTCCGTAGATTTTTTCTATTCAGATGCTTCTGGAAGACACTACAGTTGTATTTTCAGATACTTTATTTCCAATAATTCTATGATAGGAGTAAGTATGTCCTCTCCGGTTTTGATTATTTTTATGTTTATAGTTAAGTGTTAGATATGATTTACAGAACTTATGGAAGCCGCCTCTCTCAGAAGGCATAAAAGGCACTTGCGGCGGATTGTTGCAAGACATGAATTGTCTGGAAGCTCTCATTTTTAGTGTTTTACTCCTTTATAAAATTTGTTTTACTTTAAAACCACCAAGTATCCTGTAATTAATGCAAATTTTTTTTTTATTTTTTTTTATTTCCAAACATGACTACTATAATCTAGAAGAAATCCACTCACCTTATCCTTCTCCTGTTATTTTAATATACTATTGCATTATCTGTAATTATAATATTATCCATATTTTATGTTTTCCTAGTAGCGAATGAGTTCACAATCCTAGTAATTTCTTAATTTCCGGTAAGGGTAGTGTCCGAAGTCGGACGTGGATGATTCCCAAAAGTGAATTTATCAGATCATTTTCATCCATGCAAAAAATTTATATATTTAATGGTTTATTAACAAATAGGTGCAGTTCACTTTTCCTTGGAAGAAAAGTTTCAATCGATGAATACAAAAAATTTAACGTGAAAAAATCATTAACACTTTTTAAAAAAGAATATTTCTATATTATCACGTGTCAGGCACCAATTATTTTATATTTTAATTGAACTATGGCATAACTAAGTTATTCTGTAGATTTACCTTTTCTATTAGAAGCTAGAAAATTTTCTTGCTTTTAGTATTGATTATACATCATATAAAGGAAAGTTAAAAAGTTTTTTTCTTTGATTTTTCAACAAGAGCTCATTGATATATATTTTTCATAAACGTTCACTTGTGTAATCGACGTTTTGGTATGAACAGCTTGGGTAACTTAAATTAATACTCACGTAAGTAAGATAAGAAAAGTTTCTTTCTTCTTATATAACCCTTAAACAAATATAAACCCGTTACCTGTAAATCACCCGAACATCTGTTCGAATGTCTATATACATAATATGTGTTCGGATTACTTAAAAAGCTTGTGTATCACAATAAAAAAAGATATATAAAATTAATTTTCATCAATCTCATTTACAAGTGGTAGAGGCATTCGTTATCATGCATGGAAGGAAGAGAAGTGTAGAGTTGCAATGTCTCAAGTCTCCACAGAAAAAACGGGGAAAAGGCCAAAGTCAAGCAGGGGAAGTGTGGCCCAGGAATCAACACCTTCCAACTCCATAACTACTGTCATCACTTCATGCCACCCTGACATTTTGGTCCTTTACCCCACTCCACCACAACCCACCCCATGTGCATGTGCTAATCCCTCTCTCTCTCTCTCGCTCTCTCTCTCTCTCTCTCTTCCTGTATCTTTAGTACTTCCTTCTCCAAGTTGAACTTTCCCCAATACCATGTATCAATTGTGGACTCGTAACTAAAACCTTCCACTTAGAGAAAGAAAAAAAAAAAAAACTTCTCTTCTTTTAAGGAACAAAGAGAAACAGTGACAAGAGTCAGCTAGGAATGAAGGCAAGCCAAACATCCACCAGGTTGCTATACCTTGTGGTGGTGTTGTCCTGGTTGTGTCGTGCATTAGCGGATGATGGTCCCACGATGTTGGCTCTGAAAAAGAGCCTGAAAGCTCCTGAATCCCTTGGGTGGTCGGACCCTGATCCATGCAAATGGGAGCACGTAGTATGCTCCGAGGATAAACGGGTCACCCGGATCCAAATCGGCCACCAGGACCTCAGTGGCACTCTCCCTCCTGAACTCAAGAACCTGACGGAACTGGAACGCCTGGAGGTCCAGTTCAATAGCTTAAGTGGTCCACTCCCAAGTCTCACAAGCCTTGCTTCCCTCCAAGTCCTAATGCTTACAAACAACCAGTTCACTTCAGTCCCTGAAGATTTCTTCACAGGAATGACTTCCTTACAATCTGTGGAGATGGACAACAACCCTTTCTCCTCCTGGTCCATCCCTGAATCCCTCCAGAATGCATCTGCTTTGCAGAACTTCTCGGCGAATTCCGCCAACCTGACCGGAACTATCCCCGACTTCTTTAGCGCTGATCGCTTTCCGGGCCTTACCGTCCTTCATTTGGCACTTAATGATCTCCAGGGTGGCCTGCCCGCCAGTTTTTCAGGTTCGCCTATTCAGTCTCTGTGGCTGAATGGGAGAGGTCAGGATGGAGGACCTAAACTAAGCGGTAACATCAATGTTCTGCAAAACATGACTTCCTTGCAGGAAGTGTGGCTTCATTCCAATGCGTTTTCGGGTCCTTTGCCTGCTTTCTCAGCCCTCAAGGACCTCCAAAGGCTCAGCTTAAGGGACAACCGTTTCACTGGTCCTTTTCCGTTGTCCTTGCTCGGTCTAGAGAACTTAAAGTATGTCAATTTGACTAACAATCTTCTTCAAGGTCCTCTTCCGGGCTTAAACTCGTCATCTGCGTCTTTTGACGTACTCGTGTCTAGAGGTCAGGATTCCAGCTCCAACAGCTTCTGCCTTAGTGTTCCTGGCGAATGTGACCCTAGAGTGAATACGATGCTGGCCATCGCAAAATCGATGGGGTATCCGCAGAGATTTGCTGAAAATTGGAAAGGGAACGATCCTTGTGCAGGATGGTTAGGAGTGACCTGTAACAACGGGAATATAACTGTTGTTAATTTCCAGAAAATGGATCTTAATGGTACTATATCGCCTGAATTCGCTTCCCTCAAGTCTCTTCAAAGACTGGTTCTTGCGAAAAACAATCTCACAGGTACAATTCCCCCTGAACTTGCCTCCGTAACGGGGTTGACGCTTCTTGATTTGTCGAACAACAATCTGTATGGGAAAGTCCCTAGGTTTAGGTCAAATGTTATGCTTAACACTGATGGCAATCCTGACATGGGCAAAGATAAGCCGAGCATCTCACCACCTTCAGATGAAAATGGTAATGACAATTCTCCAAATGGAAGTGGTGGGAATAATGGCAGCTCGTCCAAGAAGAATAAATCTGGCACTTTGATTGGATTCATAGTGGTTTCTGTTATCGGGGCTTTGGTCCTTATTACCTTGCTTGGTTTGTTGGCTTTCTTTTTGCATAAGAAGAAGCAGAAAAAGTTCACCAGAGTGCAAAGTCCCAATGCAGCCATGGTGATCCACCCCCGGCATTCAGGTTCTGATAACGAGAGTGTCAAGATTACTGTTGCTGGATCGAGTATGAGTGTGGGTGCACTTAGCGAGACCCATACAATTCCAGGAAGCGAAGGTGGGGATATTCAAATGGTGGAAGCAGGGAACATGGTTATTTCGATCCAAGTCCTTAGAAATGTTACCAACAATTTCAGCCAAGAGAACATTCTAGGACAGGGTGGTTTCGGGACCGTGTACAAAGGAGAGCTACACGATGGGACAAAGATTGCGGTCAAGAGAATGGAGTGTGGGATCATAACAGGAAAAGGCCTTGCTGAATTCAAGTCTGAAATCGTGGTTCTCACCAAGGTTCGGCACCGCCATTTGGTGGCATTACTAGGCTATTGCTTAGATGGCAATGAGAAGCTTCTTGTGTATGAATACATGCCTCAAGGGACACTTAGCAGGCATTTATTCAACTGGCCGGATGAAGGGCTTAAGCCGCTTGAATGGAAGCAAAGGTTAACTATTGCGCTTGATGTAGCTAGGGGTGTGGAGTATCTCCATGGTTTGGCACAACAGAGCTTTATACATCGCGACTTGAAACCATCCAACATTCTCCTTGGAGATGATATGAGAGCTAAGGTTGCTGATTTCGGCCTTGTTCGTCTCGCTCCGGAAGGAAAAGGTTCCATTGAAACAAGAATCGCTGGAACATTTGGTTACTTGGCACCAGAATATGCAGGTAAGATTTTTTTTTCATTTGATTTAGCTTCGATTCAGTTTCCTTATAACTACTGTCTCAGATTTTATTTCAACACATACAAAGCTTTGAGAAAGTATGAAATGCAGTTTATTAATCTACTAAATCATGCATTGAAATCTGCTCTTTATATAAGTTCTTAATACTGGTATTGATTGTTGCAATGTGAACTTTCAGTGACGGGGAGAGTGACAACAAAAGTAGATGTTTTCAGTTTCGGAGTCATCCTAATGGAGTTAATCACCGGAAGAAAGGCACTAGACGAGAGCCAGCCGGAGGAGAGCATGCATTTAGTTACATGGTTCAAGAGAATGCACCTGAACAAGGACTCATTCAAAAAAGCGATCGACCCCACGATTGAAATCGATGAGGATACTCTTGCAAGCATCAGCACGGTGGCTGAATTAGCCGGCCACTGCTGCGCTAGGGAACCATATCAAAGGCCTGACATGGGACATGCAGTGAATGTGCTATCTTCTTTAGTGGAGCTATGGAAGCCAAGTGATCAAAACCCGGACGATATATACGGCATTGACCTGGAAATGTCATTGCCTCAGGCGTTGAAGAAATGGCAGGCGTACGAAGGGAGGAGCCAAATGGAGTCATCTTCATCATCGTTCCTTCCGAGTATAGATAATACTCAGACTAGTATACCTACTAGGCCGTACGGATTTGCAGAGTCATTCACATCAGCAGATGGAAGATGACATTATATTGTTTGCCTGTAAATGATATGCTAATTGTTCGCATTTGCCTTTTTCTAAACTTTTGGAGTGGTTTCTTTTTCTTTCGTCTCCTTTCTTGTGCAGACTCTGTCGATTCATAATTCTTTGATGATTCTAATTTGATCCCAAGTTTTGCTTTGTTCTATTCAAAATATGAGTTTTCGATTCTATGGTTTTAGATGCTTGGCAACTTGGGTTTTTGTGCTTTTTGATTGAGAGTGTCCAACGTGTTACCTTTTATTACGTTCTATATATACATAATGTTTAAATATCAATAAAATTTTAATATATATAAATATAAATTTTATTATTTATTACGTTACGTTATATATATATAGTGTTTAAATATTAATAAAATTTTAATATATATAAATATAAATTTCACTATGTGTATGTGAAAATTTTATCATACCCACCTAAAATGTTTTTTTGGCATTTGACTTAGTGTAACTATTTTTGTATCTAAAAACATTTTTAAGGACTTCATTTCGCTTTATCCCTCCTTTATATGAGTAGGCATAATTGGCTGCTTTCCTAGTCCTCGACCCAGAAGGAAGAAAAGATGTCTCGTTAGCTGTTGAAGATACCACTAGGAGGAGGAGGAGGAGGAGGAGCCAACGTTTTGGCAAATTGGCAATATGCCAGGATGCCTGTACTCGTACTAATAAGGGGCTGGAGCTCACATGGGATTCAATAACGACAATTTCAAATTAATTTTGCATGGCGCAGAGTGGCTGACCAAAAACATAAAAAAAAAAAAAGGGATAGAAGAGTTTTAAAGAAAGTAACAAAATTTGTTTAATGGTTCGGCTTGCTTGGACGATTCTAGTTGGATCGTACAACAAGATAGGTAAAGACTTTCTCATTTATAAATTCTTTAAAGTATTAGTTCTTTAAAATTTTAAACTAATGGATAAGTTACCTTTGTATCGTCCGGTTATAAGCATGACAGATGCCAAAAAAAAATGAATATGGTCCTTTGGATGCAGTAGATAGGAGGGAACAAGGGGCCGCGTCTAAGGCAGTGGCATGTGCATGAGGTTGGAAGCTGTCACCGCTACACATGGATTCACGTTGTTGTTTCGTTTCCCAAAGCATTTCTAAGCTGTCCAATGCATGAGGATTTTTAAATGCTTTCTCTCTCTGAATTTGTGATTCTCTTTCTTCTAATTTATGAACATAATTGAAAGACCTTTGTCTTATGTTTTTCAAGCACCAAATCCTCTCAGCTGGAATCAATTTGATGCGACTTATGAGTAAAATTGATGGCATAACTTTCGGAAGCTCGATCTTTAAGATGGCTATGTCTAATACCCTAAACTCAAAATGACCTCCACTGATACATTAAGCGCTAAAATTAAAGCTAAAATTTTCATTTTACCTATAAAACTGCATTAACTATAAATGATAATAAATTCTCAATAATAGGAATTAACAACTTAAAGTAAAGTTTTTACAAATTTTCCAATAAAACAGATTCAGAAATAATTCTAATATCTCAAATAATAATATTCTTAAGCCATATCTAACAATTATTAAATCTAAACACATAAACCAAGTCTCTAAATCATTTTTCATTTAACAAAAACTTAATAAGACTGGTTCTCATCAAAGTAATAATAATACTATCCACTCTTCCCCATCCTCGAAGTAATAATAAACGTCATCATATTCATTATATCCAGCATACTTATCTAACTGTCCTGTAGTTATAAGAAAAAAAAATAAGAGATTGGAGGTCAGTACATAACATGCAAGCACATTGGCATGAACAAATGATATAATAACACGTGGGAAATGTAGTAATTACCTCAATACTAAAGTACAATGCTTCCAACATCCTTCTCTCATTGGTCTTCCTTTGAGCTTGGAATTAAGTGCAACATTCTCCTTACCAAAGTCATTACTCATTGGTTAGGACATTGAGTTGCAATGTGTCCGTAATCTAAGCATTTAAGCATTTGAAACACTTCATCTCACTTGTCTTAACCTGGAGGGTTGTCCCTTTTCAAACCTCCTTTTGACTGGTATGTTAACTGGTTGGGTATTCAGGTTACCTCGACCATCAACAGGTTGGTCATGTGTCTCATTTGCTCGGTTAACCTTTTAGGTTCTAGTTGGCTAGTTCAATGTAAAGGAACAACCCAAGAAGTGTTCGGGCTAGTTTGGAATGGAGCATTTCTTCTTTGTTTCTCAATCCTTTGAGCAATCTTAGTGGCTTCTTCTAGAGTATAGAACCTTTATTTCTACAATATTGTAGATCTCATAAATGAGCCTAGAAATAAATATCGATACAGTGTGCATCTCAAGTTTGTCAATATTAGCTCAAACTATCAACATTTGGAATTCCTTGTTATTATCATCAGCAGTTTAGCTTCCTTGACGAAGTTCTTGTAACTTAACTAAAGTATCCTATAAGTATGGCTCAGGAATAAATTTACCTCTCAACAATCTCATCATTTCCTCCCAAGTTTACACACCTTGTCGGCCATCTTGAGCTTTGACCGCATTCAAATTCTTCTACCGCATAGTGGTGTATTTAGAGAATTCGAGTGCAACAAGTCAAACCTTTACTTCCTTGCATACCCATAATAATAGAACACCTTCTCGACTTTCTTTTCTCATTCTAAGTACTCATTCCTGTCTCTACTACCTATAAAGGTCAAAATTTTGACCTTAAAGTTGTTAAGTCTTGAAGGAGCTTAGCATCTTTGTTCTTCAACTTCAAAATATTCTTCATTCTAGTCTTTAACCTCCTTTTCCACCTCTTCAATATCATCCATCGCAAGTCTCTACCGTGTAGGCCTTTAACACTCCTCCAACTTAGACATTCCTAATTAGGTAATTAGTTTGGCTATTGTAGCCATGACCTTAGTCATGTACATCATCAGTTGGGATTGATAGGAATCAATGACCAATTACTCGATTTTGAGCATAAGGAAACACTACCCTAGTATGCTGAGCTACCTAGAAGGACTTAACCTAGAACAAGACAAGTTCCTCCAAGCTAACTTGATGTGTTTCTTGAGCTCTTCTAAACTGATCACAATTTCTCGGATGTAGGAAGTTCCTACAGAAACTAATGCCTATTATTGCCAAGGCTTAAGTTCCCATGATCCTAAACTATTAGACGTCCAAGCCTATACTGGCTTAATGCCGAGCTAACTTATTGAAGTTGAGCTCTTTAAGTCCAACAATCCTGACAAGTACCTTCTAAGTTCTTGAGTATCCAGGTTGTTGACTTGATGCCAACTTAGTGAGCTCTGCTTTGCTTCCAATACCCGCTTGGACCATAAATTGGGAGGTCGACTGTCAGCCTTTTGACATCCAATAGGAATCTTTTTGGTAATTGGTAGTAATCTAGGACTTATTGTAATTGGGGCATATATATACTCCTTATTGTAATAGACACACATCAAGTATCTTTAATATTAAGGAGTTTTCCCTTTTGAGTTAAGTGTGTTTGCTTGCTCTTTTCACTCTTATCTAGCCCATTTGTGAGTATGGACTAGTGGCGAGTGGTCTTGTGTCTCACTTATACATTACATCAAGTATGGCTTGAGCTTGTATGGGGTGTTGGTACATAGTATCTTTCATTGGTATATGGAACTCTTGCAATCTTGACTATCATTTACTTTTCAGACCAATTGGTGGTTTAGATCCACCCCACCGCTGCTTGTATGTCTATATACAATAGTACTCATATCAGGGACTTATTGCAACTCATCTTAAGGCGGTTGCCTAGTGTCTCTCTTAGTAGTCACCAAACTCTCCACTAAGTTAGTGAGTCTATTGAGCTTGTCCTCAACTACCTTGAAGTATAGCTTCCTAGGCGGTCTCGACCAACTTAAGCACTACTTTTATTATCTTCGATAGTTTCATGAACACTAGAATCTGACATTTTCACAAGCAAACGCTACTTCTTCATCTGAAACAACTTCAAGAATCACACAAAAGTATACTTCAAAACCCTACTCCAAACAACTTACTAAAAAAAAAAGCACTCCACTATTACCTAGGATATTATCAAACACGCTCCATTACTCTAATAACCATATAATGCTTCACAATGAAGAGATTCCAACTTGCTCTACTTTTATGGTTGAAAATAGGGGGGAATAAAGCATTGCAATTACTTCTATTGAATAGTCACTCCTTTTCTTTGGACAACTTCATAGTCACTACTCCTTGACTCATTACCATTTCATGACATACACATCTACTCCAATCACTTAACTATTCGCTTAAACTCGATACATACTCATAACAACCATATAGTAGCTATAGTTGTCAAAATTGTGATTTTATTTATACGATTATATGATTTTAAGAGGCTCTTTCGAGTTAATTTATATATAAAATCGTTTTCATATAGAAACTTACGTTTTTAATCGAGTTTATATGTAAATTTAGTAGAAACTTATGTTTTTAATATCGATTCTATATATTTGAGTTGAATAAGCTAAAAAAAAAAATACAAATAAGCTTTTACAAGCTATCAACTATTAGGGTATCAATTGTCTTCCCTATCCCTTTTTAATTTTTTTCTTTTCTCTTTCTCTTAGTCCCTTATTTTATGTTCATATTTTTCATTTAGGTTTTAGCTCTAATAGCAAATATTATAAGGAAAATTATGTATTTCAGTTTATACCATAAATAATATAAAATGAATTAAAATGTTTGGTTTTCTTTAATTCATTACTTTTTTTTAAAAAAATAAATAAATAAAAAAGGTTTAGTTTTGACTTTGTTTGTTCTTTTTATGTATAAGTTAAATTATATAATATTAAGAATTTTTTATGAAAAAGAACTTAATTTCTTTATTTTTATAATATATTTTAAGTTTTAAATAGTTACTTTAAATGTATCCATAGTTTTCTAAAGTTATTTTACATAGGATATAGAAACTTAAGTTTCTATGTTTTGATTTTACATTCTGATTCTACTAACTCTGCAATGATTGTAGGTAGAATTATGACTTTGACAACCTTGCTAGTAGCTATAAACAATACATAACAACTATTAATAGGAAAATGAGCATTAACTTTACTGCAACTTTACACACTCCATCGTTAGAATCGTGCTTAAATACCAATGAAACTGATGTGTCTCCAAGGTTAAGACACACTGAGGTCGTACCACAATAGAAGAGGAACTCGAGTAGCTATCAACTAGATATGATGCACCAACCAATCTTACTTAACCTGATCTCTACTTGATGTGATGTATAAGCATTGATTAGGGGCACTTGCCACTACTCCTTACTAAAGGGAATAGATAAGAGTTGAGGGAGAACATAAGGGTTACTCTCAAAAAAGGAAACGTTTGTATTCAATATGCAAAGGATAGTGATGTGATAAGAATCAGATCATCGGACCCTTGACTTGAACCCAAGCTTGAGGACTAAAGAGCATGGCTAGATGAGTTCTTTCTTTACACCTTACAATTGAAGAATCTAAGCTGATGCAATCTATTGACCTATTGCTCTGGCTAAGTAGAACCTTTTTGTACTTATTGATGGTCTCTAATTGCTAATTAGAGGTATACTCGGACATCAGCTTGACACATTTAACCATCTACTCAGATGACTTGAATTTGAGCTATACCAAATAAGTCTGAGTTGAATTCATCTCGAAAGAGTCACCTGCTTAACTCAGCACTATTGAACTATCAACTCGACCAAGCATCGTTAATTAGCAACACCCTGGCTAGCTGTACGGTTCCTCCATTTTTGCTAGACACATAACCATTGATCGTCCACTACATGTTAGAGCACCCATTGGGATAGAATCTTTCATATAAGATGCCCTTTTTTGCTGATTTTCATTTATACCCTTTAGATATTCTTTGTATCATACTTATTTTGGACATTACCCTTTTGATCTTTTCCACTTTAAGTAGGATGCCCTAATTTTTTGGGTATAAATGCCCATTATAAATGTAGCTATAATACAATCTGATATTGAATATACTTCCCTTTTGTGAGCATTACTCACTTTTTGCTTGTTTACTTCACTTTTACCTTAACCCTTAAGCAAGTCTAAGTAGTGAGTATCCTCATTAAATCAGCTCATAGATTATACCGAGTTGAGTCATGAGTCCTTGGTAGTTTCCTGGTGCGTAATATCCTTAGAGCAGATTGAGGTTTGCTTATGTGTTTCTTTGTTCACGTACATTTCCCATCCTCATTTTTAAGGTTTCTGCAAGCTTAGACCCATACCTTATAACTGGTCTTGTTAGTCCTTGGCATGTATCGTATTATTTTGGTATTAGAGCGAAAGTTCATTTAGGTAAGTTGTGTTTAAACTTTCTTATGAGTAGTGCTTGTTGTGGTAGTATTTTGTAGTTACATGGAAGTTAACTGTGAGCCTATAAGTATTTGAGTAAGTAGATGGCATAGTAGTTACTGTTGCTGTGTGCTCTGTTATACTTTGTTTAGTGCCTACAAAAATAGAGTAAATTTTAGTTGGGTTTATTGTTCTTTGGAATAGTTGTTGTGTTAATAGATTAGTTGAACATTTGAGCGGAGAAGTGTATGTGTGAGTTGTTTGGTTTCAAAGAACAAATATTTGTTGTTTTGTAGATTTTGAGTTTGTTTACTAAGTTTTGTTGAGAGTATGATGGATTTAAGTGTTAACGTTGGTATTGAAGATGACGATAGCAGTAACATCTACAATGAACGATAACCTTGGAATACCCCTAGAAGTACAAATAAGCGAATCAATGAGATGGCTAACCTTATAGCTGATCTAACTAAAGTTGTTCATGCATTGGCTTTTTAACTTGCTTAGGCCAGATAGAATACTCCCCAAGCCGCCCAACTTATGAGAAGACAAATCCTAGCTTGATAAGATCGAGGTAGAGTAGTAAGAGGATGTGTACAGAGAAGAATTGACTTAGGTGATATGGATGAAGGAGGAGAAGAGGAATGAGCTCAAGTACCTTGAGCTGCCAACCACGTAAAGCTTCAGATTCTGAACTTTAATGGTTTTGAAAATGCTAATGACTATCTAAGTTGGCAAGAGATGGTAGAGCATGTTTTTTTATTGTTATTAGTATGAAGATCGTGGGAAAGTGAGGACTGTTGTTGTAGAGTTCTTAGGTTATGCTGTGATGTGGTGGAAGAACTTCCAAATTATGAGGAGAAGCGAAAGATATAGAGAAGTAAATACTTGGCCTGAAATAAAGAGGATACTTAGAAATAGATTTGTATCGGATACTTATTTGCAAGACATTTTTGTTTGGCTTCAAGAGTTGAGATAAGGAATAGAAATTATTGATGAATTTGTTTAAGAGTTCTAAATACTCAAGATTCAATGTGAAGTGGATAAACTATCAACTCGAACAATACTTAGATTTCTCATTGGATTAAAAGGCGATATCTAAGATGTTGTGGAGCTTCAACAGTTTACTACATTCACGAGACTATAAGAATAGCTTAATGAATAAAAAGACAAAGGAGGAACAGGCTAAGTCGACCTCCAATGAGCTAACTTGTGCAATCAAGTCGACTCATTTAAGGAAGTTATCAAGCTCAACAAAGTACCGAGTCGAGTAGAAGAACAGATGTTAAAGCTGAGTAGAAGAGGTGACCAAATGATGGTGAAGTGCTGTGAAGAACTCAGGAGAATAGATATGGATCTAAGATGAAGATGAGCTAGGTCAAATGTTTTAAAAATTAAGGGTTTGGGCACATGACCGCCCAATGTCCCAATAAAAGAACTGTGATTGTCAAGGGAGATGCCTCAGAGATTGAAATGGATAAAATAGATAAGAAACTTGAAGAGAGAAAAGAGGTAGAGTATGAGGTTGAGGTTAATGACGAACTAGTTGAGGAAGATGTGTTTGCTAAGGAATTGGACAAACTAACTTTAGTTGTCTAACGTGCAATGAGCATATAACCTTTTACCAAGGATGAGTAGAGAGAGAATTTATTCCACATTACTTGTAAAGTAAATGAGCTCATAGTAGATAATAGAAGCTATACCAATATAGCATTTGCCGACCTGGTTAAGAAGCTCAAGTTGCCGACTATTTCACACCCAAAGTTGTATAAGTTACATTGGCTAAATGAGAGGAGCACTACTTTTCACTCAGCAAGTGTTACTACCAATTTCCATTGGGAATTATATTGATGAAATTCTTTGTGACGTACTACCCGGTATGTATCTTATGTGTTGTTAGGCTAACTTTGGCTTTTTGACCGAAGGGTTATGCATGATGGGTTTAGGAACACCTATGTGTTTGAGAAGGATGGGAGCAAAATTACCTTAAATCTTATGTCCCTGAGTTAGGTAAGTAAATTACAAACCAAATTGGCTTGAGGATCGAAGAAGGCTTTGGTATTCAATAGAGCCGAGCTTTGAGCAGCCATCAAGTTTGACTTGTCGACCTTCTTATTAGTAAGGAGGCAACTGGAATTGAAGGAGCATGTGAAGTTGCCAGAGGAAGTTGGAGAAGTTGCTTGATGAATATTCTAACCTGTTTCTCGAGCAATTGCTTGAGGAGTTACCCCCTTTCTAAGGGATAGAGCATTGCATATACTTGATACATGGTGTTACCCTATCGAACAAGCTTGTTGATAGAATCAATCCTGAGAAAGTTGTCGAGCTCCAAAAACAAGTTAATGAGTTATTAGAGAAGGGATATGTAAGAGAAAGTCTTAGCTCCTATGTTGTGCTAGCCTTGCTTGTGTTAAAGAAGGATGGAATTGGAATATGTGTGTAGATAGCAGAGCTATTATTAAGATTATAATCAAGTATAGATACCTCATTCCAAGATGAGATGACATATTGGATGAATCGAGTGATGTAAGAGTGTTTAGTAAGATCGACCAAAAGTCAAGGTATCACCAAATTCGAATGAGATGAGGGGGTGAATGGAAATTGCTTATATGACCCGACATGGCTTGTATGAGTGGATGGTTATGCCCTTTAGGTTATCAAATGCCCTAAACACTTTCATGCAGTCGACGAACCATGCCTTAAGAGACCTAATCGAAAGATGTGTCATAGTTTATTTTGATGACATCCGTGTTTACAATGTCGACCTGAAAAGTCATGTTGATCATCTCTAAGCTATTTTTGATGTCCTCTAAGTAGGGTGATTGTTTGGAAATGTGAAGAAGTGTTGTTTCTATCAGGAAGAGGTGATCTTCCTAGGCTATATGGTTAGTAGAGGAGGATTAAGGGATGATGGAGAGAAAGTTTGAGCCATTATTGAGCAGTTGACCTTAACTTCATGAGTCGAGGTGAGGAGCTTCCATGAATTGGCATCATTCTATCGGCGCTTTATCCAAGGATTTAGTATTGTAGTAGTACCTTTAATTAAGCTTACAAAGAAGAATGTAAAGTTCAAATGGAGAGAGAAAGAAGAGAGGAGTTTTGTTGAGGTGAAAGCAAGATTGACTTTTACCCCAATCTTGGCTTTACTAGACTTTAATAAAGTGTTTGAGCTTGAATATGACACGTTAGTTATCGTCATTAGAGCTATACTGATGTAAAAAGGTTGACCTATTGCCTATTATTGTGAAAAGCTTAAGGGAACACGATTGAACTATTCTGCGTATGACAAATAACTCTTGGCCTTGATTTGAGTTCTTCACATGTGGCAACATTATCTTCTGCTAAAGGAATTTATCATATGCATGAATCATGAGTCCTTGAGGTATTTGCAGAGCCAATCAAAGCTATCAAAACGTCAAGCTTGATGGATTGAATATCTGAAAGGCTTTAATTTCATCATCAAATATAAGTAAGAAAAGAATAATGTAGTTGTCGATACTCTATCAAGAAGACATGCTCTTCTTATCGAGTAATAGGCCAGATTGCTAGGGTTTGCAAGCATTAAAGAATAGTATTAGTATGATTCTCATTTTAGTCCTATATTTGGATGATATGAAGAAGGAAAAACGATGGACGAATACCATGTGGAAGATGGTTATCTATTCCCAGGTGATAAATTATGTGTGTCCACTTGTTTAATGAGGGGACTACTGGTGAGAGAAGCCTACAGTGGAGGAATTTCTAGACGCTTTGGAGAACAAAGAATGTAAGAGCTCCTGAATGATAGCTTCTTCTAGCCTAAAATGAAACATGATGTGCATTATGTTATTGAAAGATGTGCCATCTATAAGAAGGCAAAAAGTCAAGTAGAATAAGGGAAGGCAATACCTCTGGCAATCTTGACCAGACCATAGGTTGACCTAAGTATGGATTTTGTCCTTAGATTGCTTTAAACTACCTAAGGTAAAGACTATGTAATGGTTATTAAGGATAGGTTTAGCGAAATGGCATATTTGCTCTCCATCAAAACTAATGATGCTTCAGCTATTGCTTCTTTGTTTTTATAGGAAACAGTTTGCTTGCATGGAGTGTCAAGGAGTGTAGTGTCAGACAAAAACCCAAAATTTTTGAGCTATTTTTGAAGAATTCTTTGGTGTTGGATGAGAACCAAACTACTGTTCAACACCCCTTGCCATCTCTAAATAAACGGCTAAATTGAGGTTGTTAACCGTACCTTAGGATCATTGCTCCAAGCTGTAGTAGAAAAGAACTTAACTGACTGGGACGTTTACCTGCCTATGGTAGAATTTTCTTTAAATAATACGTGCCACCACTGAGCATGCTCTCTTTGAGGTTGTCTATGGTTTCAACCCTAAGTTACCCCTTGACCACACCCCGATGCCATCCACAAAGCAAGAAGATCTAGAAGCAAGAACCAGAGCTTACTCCATCCAGTAGATCTATCAATGACTCACTTAGCACATTGATTGAGTAGCCATAAAACTAAAAGAGAAAGGCAAACGAAGGAAGACCAAGCAATTTTAGCTCGGTGACTAAGTGTGGTTACACTTGAGCGAGGAGAGGTCTCTTAACAAGAGGAAGAATAAGTTGTCTACCAAAGTTGAAGGAGTATTCAAGATACTTTAGAAGATAAACAACAAAGCATACCAACTAAAGTTACTAGAAGACTTCAAAGTGTTTGATAGGTTTAAGGTTGTTGACCCTAGTCCTCATTGACTCGAAGAGAACTTAGATGAGAACCAATTGAATTTGATCCTAAATCCCAATTAACCTGGCAAGGATAATAGGAATTAGACTATCGGACCCTTGATTTAAGTTTAAGCTTAAGGACTAGAGAGTATGGCCAGATGAGTTCTTTCTTTACACCCTACAACTGAAGAATTCGAGCTGCTGTAGTCTACTGACTTGATGACTTGGCTAAGCCAAACCCTCTTATACCTATTGATACTATCTAGTTGCTGACAAAAGTTTTAATTGGACATTAGCTTAGCACATCCAAATCTACTCAGTTGACCTGAATCCAAGTTGTACTAAATACGTCCAAGCTGAATTCACTTTGAAAGAGTCACTTGCTTAGCTTGGCATTATTGAACTATCAGCTTAGCTTGGCATCATTATTTAGCAATACCTAGGCTAGTTGTATGGTTTTTCCATTTTTGTTAGGTGTACGACCACTGATCATCCACCATGTGTTCCAGTACCTCTTGTGATAGAATTTTTCATACATGATACTCTGCTAAATTTTTATTTATACCTTTCAAACATTCTTTATATCATACTCATTTTGGATATTATCCTTTTAGTCTTTTTCACTTTGGGTAAGATGCCCTAACTTTTCGATATAAATACTTATTGTAAATGTATCCACAATACAATCTAATATTGAATATGCTTTCCTTTTTGCGAGCATTACTCTCTGTTTGTTGATTTACTTCACTCTTACCTTAACCCTTAAGCAAAACCAGGTGGTGAGTACCCTTATAAGATCAGCTCGTACGTTATATCGAGTTGAGCTGTGAGTTCTTGGTAGTTCCTTGATGTGTAATATCCTCGAAGTGGATCGAGGTTTGCTTGTGTGTTTCTTTGTTCATGTGCATTTCTCATCTTTGTTTTCAAGCTTTCTACAAGCTTTGACCTACCCTTTATGATTGGTCTTGTTAGTCCTTGGTGCGGGTCGTATCATGATGTCGTATAAGAAATAAGGCTTTTATACTAGCCTCTCTAAGGTTACACGAGGGAAAGGACAAAAGAGTAAATCATAAAATAATCTACAAGAGATTCCTAACAAGCATTTTAGAAAGGGTAAAAATGATTAATGAATCTACTAGGAATAATTCTAGAATTCAATGTCAAACTACACGTTAGTAGATGATTAGTTAATTTTGATAAGGAGGGAAATGAAGTGCGCTTAGCTGCTCCTATGGGGACGAAATCTTTGGCAACTGAACCAGCTCAGCATCTGAGGAGAATAGCTTGGTAGAGATAAGAAGGGAACTGGATAGATTAGCCGACTTAGTCTGGATGGTAAAATTGGATTGCTTGGGAGTCAGCTCGATGTTCATCTATTTACAGGTCTTTAGCTTGGGGGTTGTCCTAATCAAGATTAATGCTTAGTACTCTGGGTAGTTGAAGTGCAGCGAACCTTGTGTAAAGATGGAATCTTTGTCTCTTAATGGTTATTGAGATAAAATATGTCAGGTGAGTTTGTGTAGATCCTTAGCTCGGCTCCTTGTGATTGGGTAGTGGGGTTGATTTCTATTAGGATTGCAAAGATATGGTTAGGGCAAACATAGTTAGAGCTTAGTCTTATTTCAACGCATGTGACTTCTTGCTCTAGTTCAATAGATAAATGTTGAGATGATACTTAGATAACGCAGCTGGACATGGACTGGTTAGTATGCCTCGACCTTAGTACTTAACTAAAAACATAGTTGATTTAGACACTTAGATTAGAGGCGGATACAACCATAGACCTGGTTTTTTCTCTTTTTTTAATTTTTAATCTTTCATATAACTTGTATTAGGACATACATAATGCAAAAATGAATGAAACTTATTGTATGGTTATTACTATTTTTATGGGTGTAATACATGTTTATTGACTTCAGAAAAAAATTATATAATTATAAATTATATAAAAAAATTATCAAAATACTAGTATGCGATATGTAATGTCGCATATACGAGTGTCACATTTTGAAAATGCAACATTAGTACAACTAACTATGTTGCATTAGTTCAGTATTTTGGTAATTATTTTTGTCCAATTTGTATTTAAGTAATTTTTTTTTTCATTTTGATCTTAAACAAGTGATTTTCTCCTATTCTTACAGATATTTACATATAATGGTCATTTTAAGTAGATAAATGAAACTTATTTAATTATTGTTCTTATTATTTGAATTGTAAATTTTAAAAGAGTATAAATTATGGAGAGAGCATGGATGTTTATGGAATAGATGGTGGAATGGGTATATATATGCATGGGTACAAGTAAGGCTAAACCCATGCCTCAACTGTGATTGGGAATTGGCTTGAGAGATCGAGTTGCAATTTGTGTATGGACCTATTGAGCCTACAGGTTGAGGGTAAGACACACACCTAGATATGTAGATTTGATGGGTTCATTTGAGTCTTGTTGACATTTAGGAGAAAATTCAACAAATCTTATACTTGGTAGTCACAACATAAATTTGCAATTTTCATTCATGAGTCATTCAATTCACATGGGCATATTTCAACAACCTAAGCAACAAAGGCCTCCTCCCTAGGAAAAAAGAAAAGGGAATTCAAATATGTATAAATATGAACTTAACAATCTTTGCCTATAAAATGAGCCTTGCTTAGTTGCTTTTCTCCCATTTACATAAATACACATACAAGTTGTGTTACATTGCTCTTCTTAGATAAATATGTGAATAATTTTTCTTCTTCTCCTTCGATGTCTCCAATAGTCATATTTTTCGTCTACTATTAAATTTCATATCTTTTATATCACATTAGTAATGCGATAGACATCAACATCTCTTCTTATATCGCTACTTTTATTGTATGGTTTTAAATCTCGAGATATTTAAATAAGTGACTATTATATAGTGAAATGTAAAGGTTTATAGAAAGAGGAAGATGATTCCTTTACTATAAAGTTGATTTTGGCACTACATGATACTTGTAAGCATGAAGAATGAATGGAAATATTTTCAAATATGTATCATGATTGTTATTACTATCTTTATTCATATTTTTACTTGCATTGGTCAGGTGCTAGGTTTCGTTGCCTTGGACTTACATGAAATATATGCATAATTGTTAAAATCATGAGTTTACCTATGTGATTTTACGAGTTTACGATTTTAAGTGGCTTTTCCGAGTTAACTTGGGTATATAATCTTTTTTTTATAGAAACTTACGTTTTTAATCGAGTTTACATATAAACTTAGTAGAAATTTACATTTTTTACCGAGTTTACTAATTTTATATATCTGAGGTAAATGGACTAAAAAATTAAAGAAAAAAAAAATACAACTAACTTTTTACAAGTCACCAACTATTAAGACATTATAACATCTGTCTTATCTTATTCCAATTTTTTACACATTTCTTTCTCTCCTAATATTTTATTTTATGTTTATAACTTTTATTTAAATTTTAACTCTAATAACAAAGTTTATAAATAAAACTATATACTTTATTTTATATTGTCAAAATTTAAAATGAGTTGAAATATTTGGTTCTTTTTAATTTATAATTTTAAAAAAAATGGGAAAAAAGCTTAGTTTCAACTTTATTTTTTCTTCTTCTCTACATGTTTGATTATATATTAAGAATGTATATGGAAAAAGAAAAACTTAGTCTCTTCATTTTTTTTTTCATCATGTATTTTAAGTTTTGAATAACTATTATATATATCCATAATTTTTATAAGTTATTTTATATGAGTTGTAGAAACTCAAGTTTCTACATTTTTGTTTTACGTTTCAATTTTACAGACCCTTTAACAATTTTAGGTAGAATTGTAAGTTTGACAATGTTGAATATATGGTGTCTAATTTGCTTTAGTTTAGTTTATATTGTTAGTTTAGTTTGTATTGTTAGTTTAGTTATTTGATTGAGCAAGTAACTAAGTAGAAGTGGATTAAGTGTCAACTTTTTTATGTAAGTTGGTGATATTGATTACTTGCACTTAATTAATGCAAGTAGCGCTGTAAAAAATTATAGAATTACTGACTAACTTTGAAAAATTTCCATGCATCTTTGTGATATTTGAAGTACTTTATGGTGTCAATCTTAGAATTAATATGACATTGAAAGAGTCATTGTCTATATCTCTCTTTATTTCTTGATTTCTATATTATACTTAGTGTTAATCTCTTACTTTTAATATCTTAACATTTCAAAAAAGATGGGCGCAATTGATTATTTCAATATAACATATAAGAGTAGTGTCACATAAAGGCTATTAATGGTGATTGCAATATAAGTTATAGAGGTAATTTTAACATTTTATGGTTTATGGAGAATGTTTATGTTATAAAATCGCAACAACACGTGGATTTTAGTAATTTTTTTTTACTATTTTGCTATTTTTTTCATATGTAATGTTTTGTTTGATTTCAACATATATGTATTTCGTAGTAATGGAGTAGTATTCTCTTATACTTGTTTTCCTTACCAAATAATAATGATGAAATTAATTATTATTACAATTGAATGAGATAATTCTAACTAATCAATTGTCTATTTATGAATTGTTATGTACTCTAAAATATGACATAATGATGAAAGTAAAAGAAACAATTAAATAAATAAAAAATTGGTTCAACGAATTAAAGAACAATGATTTAGATGTATTAAATTGCTAAGTCCAAGGACTCGATATTGAATGAACTCAAGATAGGTTACATACAATCTTTTATTTTAAGACCTATGACCCGTAGCCTCTGCCAAGCCAACTTGGGTAGGGCCTTGTGCCCATCTTTAGCACAAAGAGTATAGGTCAAAAGCTTGCATATCAAAATTTTGTTTTTAATATATGATTTTTTTAAAAAAATGGTTTTGAAAATACTTTTGTAATGACATATTTTAAACTGTTTTTAGCAATCATTTGTAAAATTAAAATTACTTGAAATGAGCAGAAAAGAATAAAAAAAGTGCAAAAAGAAAGAAATGTAGTTGCCACTTTGTAAAAAAAATCTTATTTGGATTGTTTTTTTTATTTATATTTTATCTATATCTATTATGTTTTTGATTTATTTTTATTTAAAATTTAGTATTTGAAAAACTATCTTATTTATCCATGTTTTATAATTACGATCAATAGGATGGTTAAAAGTGTCAAAATTGAAAAATTAAAAGTTTTGTACTTAAGAAAAGAAATTTGAAAAAAATATGTCTTATGTATTAAAGATGATTATTTTAATTGATATTTTTGTAAATATGAATAAAGCAAATAGAGATGAATTCAACTTTATAGAGATTTATTGGATTATTTAAATAAGAATAATATATATAGAATTATATTTTTATATTTTGGTATTTTATTCTTATTAAAGCACATTGTTATAAGTGATAATTTTGTAATTGCCTTTCATTTCTTTACATTTTTACCATGTTCTCTCCAAATTTTAAAGTAAAATGGAATGAAATGGACTATCAAATGAAAATGTTTCCACTTAGAATTTTTTTATAAAAAGTTTATTTCCACTTCTCCTATAGATTATCAAATATACATTTCCTTCCATTTCTTTTCTTTTTTTTTTTTTATCAAGTTTCTTTGGTTTTCATTTTCCAATAGACATCCAAAGGGAGCAGTGGAAATCCAAACTACAAGCAAAAGAGACGATCTGAAAGGAAAAGACACAGAAAGAGAAGGATGGTTTAGGTACTTACCAGACATCATCAACTACTCAACTGAAAAAATATATAATAATAATGGCTGCAGTTGCACATACCCTCACCTCTTCCTCTCTTCTTCGGTAGGTACTTCTCTTTCTACTCTTTATCCATATAATTTCAGTTTTTATATCCGAAAGTTCTTTTCTTTTCTGTCGAAATGATATGCATATAATTCAATTCAATTGATGACAGCAAATTTGGGGTAACTGTTCTTAGACCCACAACTTGGACTTCAATATCCAAATTCAATTCCACCAAATTATTGCGTCCTCTTCCTCTTCTTTCTTACTCTCAGAGGTTAGTAAAGTAACCCCTTTTCCTAAAATTTGAAAACCAGTGTTTGCTTTTCTATTTCTTATTATTTATTTATTTGGAGGGAGTTTATAAATGAATTGATGTTTCTGATTTTGGGTATGTAGATGTGTTGTTCGTGCAAATGCTACTGCAAATGAGGAAGATGCTGCCAGAGCAGCTGCTTCGCTTGCTGATTCTGGTGCTCCTACAATGTACCTATTATCTTTGTCCTTTCAACTGCATTTGTTCTTGAGTTCTTTCCTATATAATGGCTAGTAAGTGTGTCTGCTAGATTGCTGAAACCGGCTTAATAGAATTCTTTTTAAAATTTGGCATGCCAAGATGTGAAATGACTCTATTTTAAAATGAACCAGTCTCCAAGGAAAATGAGGAATTGAGATACAGATAATTTCTAGAACCTTGAATTTATCTGCATGCATGTGTCAATTTACAACAAGAGGCTATTTATACTTTTTGGTTAATAAGCTACTAATTGCTTAACCGTCTAATTAGTTCGAAAGATCCAACAAATTTTCTATCTAATATGCTAATGCATTCCCTCAATCCCTTGTTTGATCATAACAATGTTAGATTCATGGAAAATATCTTCCAAACTTTTCCATATATTTCTTATAATTGAACTTAGAATTCTCCAAATATGATTGTAAAAATTCTAAGAGGTTGCATATACAGTGGTTATTAGCAGTAATCGGTCTTGGAAGACAATGGCGTTGATCAGTACTGGCTGGTGGTGGTTAACAGCAATAAAAAATATTAATAGACAATGAGGAAAATGGTTTTTTTTTTTTAAACTAGAATATTTTTTCCATGGATGTTTTCAATGATACTTAACCACAACTGGTGGCCATTGAATGCCACCTTTTTCACTCATTATGCATTGTTAAAAACTATGAGGTACTACAAATTCTTGAGATTACTCTGATAAATAACATTTTGATTTTGATAAATGTCAAAAAAAAAAAAAAAAATTTGGAAAACAGTTTTCATGAGTCAAACGACACCCCAAGTACTGAAGATTTCTACAAAAAAGAAAAAGCATGTTCTCCGATGGTTGTGTTTGTCTATTCAGATTTGACAAGATCATAGCTAAGGAAATCCCTTCAACAATTGTGTACGAGGATGACAATGTTTTGGCATTTAGAGACATCAACCCACAAGCTCCGGTTCATGTTCTCGTCATTCCAAAGCTCAGGGATGGATTGATGCAACTTGGCAAGGTTAGTACTTGGTCTATTTTAAGCAAATGCATTGTTGATTTCTATATTCATGGATCACATACCTTTATTTATGCTCATTGTCACATCATTTGGATGGCCTTAATGGCTGGGAGCACCAAAGACTAGCTCCTCAAGCACCTTGCCCTGCATTACTCTAATATTGATAACAAGTTGGATTGTGATGCCAACTATCTCTCGGTTGTATATATATATTTTTTTTCAGAAATTTTCTATATCAACCATTTCTTATAATATTCTGAAATCGATATTCAACTGGCTTATTTATAAGTTAACGAAGGGTTTAGAAACTCACTGCTCTACAATGCGGTCTTATCTATTTTTGCCAACTTTAAGAATCTTTTGATAAGGTTTTCCACCACAGCAGGCAAAAAGGAAGCTGCTGAGATATATCAATACTATGCCATTTGGGGTATCGTTTTCGAGTAAATAATAAAGATAAATTATAATAATACTAAACATTTTGGGATAAATGATTTGCTTGGTCTTAGTTCTGTAATGCTAAGGCAGTTATTGGCTGTGATATGGTGTTTGCAAATGAAGTCACTCCATAGTGGATATGTACTAGGATTATGCAGGTTAAATGGTTACTCTTTGCCTTAGATTATGTTTTTGTTTCTGAGTACCTTCTAAAATCCTTATTGACCATATTCTTCTAGCCGAAAAGCATTACGAAGATTCTCTTATGCAAATTGATAGTTTATCGATCTTTTCTTGTTTCTTCACAGGCGGAAGAAAGGCATGGGCAAATACTAGGTCAACTTCTCTATGCTGCAAAGATAGTGGCTGAAAAGGAAGGAATCCTTGATGGTTTCCGTGTTGTCATCAACAGTGGTCCATCTGCCTGTAAGTCTTGCCTTATTTCATTATATTTGTTCTAAATTCTGGAGATGCTCTGTCTCCATTCGATCTTATGAGAAATGCTTTTCCATTAATGCTGCTCGCTCTCTCTTTTTAGGTCAATCTGTTTATCATCTTCATTTGCACGTCCTGGGAGGGAGACAAATGAAGTGGCCTCCTGGTTGAGGAATATAAACAAGTTTTACATTGTGGCTTCAAGTTTTGTTAGTTGCTGATATATGAACTCTAGTCTTCAATGATACTTCTTGTCCATTCCTTGGGTACATAAGCTGTGGATGATGTCTTGGCATCACAATAAGATCTTCTAGTTCGTTCACATGATGTTATTGTGTTTTCTTTTGGGCCAAGTAGAATGCGTCCATCTCTTTTGTTTGTAATGTTATAACATCGTCTGTGATACTTTTTCTTTTGTTGTTGTGCAAGCTATATCTATCCTTAAAACTAGAATTTTAAGGTAAATCTTGGAGTTATATGGCTGGGGGCTAGCATAAGAATATTCATTTAGTGGTGTAATAGAGTTGACTTGTGATGGTAGATTGCTAGTTTTCAGCTTGAAGTTGAAGGGGTGGGGGGGAAAGAAAATAAAAATATGTAAGGTTGAGTCAGGGTGGAGCTTGGTGTTATACCTCTAAAATTTACTTTTTATCAATATATTCTTTTAATAGACCCTGCAAATTATTTGTGGCTTATCTCATTAACAATTGGATGTAAATTCCAGTACTTCGCTTCTGTTTTTACTTTTCTTGCTGAGGTATGTATAGGCTTCTTAAACTCTCAAATTGTTCTTTTTAGCTCACCACATATATATATATATATCTCGAATAATCCCAAATGTTTAAAATCTTTATCATCTATCATTTGTTAGCGATTGTTTTGGGAATTTACCAATTGTTTGGGAGGTACATACACATTTTCAAAAGTTTTGAATAGGTGAAGTTTTATTTAGAAATGAGGATTTATCTGCATCCAGTTACTTGTTTTGATGATGACTTATTTGCTAATATTCCTATTTGTTAATGTGATAACAAGGTTAACTGAAGTCCTTGCATGGATTAAAACGGGAGAAAATTGACCTTGGTTTATAAAGTTATAACGGTAAATATTTATCAATACTAATTAAAAATGTTTAGATTAAATGATTATTAAATACTCTTGGCATGGGATATTACAATGCATGTGCATAGTACAACTCAACGGATGCCCTGGACCGGCGAAAATCGAACAAATAGCTAACGGATGCTCTCTACTTACGGAGCCTTGGGGTCCTCCTAATTTAATTGGTCTCCAATAATGAAGATAGACAAACATAATAACATGATAACTGATTTCGATTTGTTTATGGGTTTTCAACTTTTCATACTATAGAGGATTTAAGTATGCTAATTTTCAAATGATGCAGCAAAAATAAATTATTTTTATCTTTTTTCTACTTTTGATGTTTGATCCTTTACGAGGCAGTATTCTGTTAAACCATTACATTATTTAAAAAGGAGATAATAAATAACCCCAACAACCCTCCAAATAAAACTACCAAAATTGAAAATACACCTTCCATCAATACCTGTATTAAACGATAAAACATTAACTATATTAAAAATACACTCAAATCAAGTGATTCAACAGCTAAAAAAAGAAAAAAAAAAAAAAACTAATCGCAGGTGTTGATTGTGATTGAACCTACTGGGACAAGTGAGCTTTAGTGGAGTTCAAGTGAAATGAGTTTGGGTTTTACTTTTTACTCTTTGATTCCTATACAAAACCCCCTTGTATGTGTAGACATACCATTTCTATCTCTCGCAATTTTACCTCTTATGTCAAATTTTCAGTATTATTAAAACGCATCCAAATAGTCAATCTTCCTTTTTTTTTGGTTATTTTATTTTACTTTAATTTTAGTTGTCTTTTCAAAAAATTGTTATTTTAGCATGAATGTGATTTGTACAATTCAACGTGCGCCTTGGTGTGGTATTTTATTTGATTTTGTTATTTTATTTATTTACAAAAAAAAAACATATATTGAATCAGACCAGGTTTTGAACCTAGTCTACGAATTTCAATCAAGCCCGAAGCCCTGATAGTATTTCAAATATGCAGAGCATTAGCGCTTGCAATATTTTTGATTTCTCGTGCTTATGTACTACATGTGTGGGTGGGGCATGTGAGACATGTGTCCTCACGTGGCACACGCCCCTTTCTCCTTCTTCTCTTTCCTTTTTAATTTCATCTGCTTGTGAAATAAGTTTTTAGATTAAAAAGATGGCTAACCTACTTTAAACCCCCTACTTTCAACCTGTGTTCCAAATTTATATCTTATAAAATTAATCTAAATTTGTGTTTTTGGAAATTACACATGAAATACTCCAAAATGGAGCAAAAAACACATTTCAATTTTCTGAAATCATAGATTAATTCGGACTTGAAAAAGGAAAAAAATATATTAGCACACTTACATGAAATTTGCAAAACTCCATTCTTTAAACAATTTCCTTCAAATCAAAGGTGTAGACATTGATTGTTGATGTGTTCTTACCAATTTCTATCACTCAAACTAATACTTTCCTTAAAATTTGACACAAAATTGCATAAGAACATATTAGGCCACTATATCCGTAATCTTTCATTTTTACGCTTTTCTAGATTAAATCTAGACTCCACTAGTTTAAATAGAATGCCATGCTTCACTTATGCATATATCACAATTGAAAACTCACAAAAACACACCCAATTAAAGCTTTCTCTCTCTAAGAATAACCTCACCAACGGCCATCCACATTGAAAACCACCATCAAGGTTGTGTTTATAGTATCTCCAAACCTCAAACTCTACACTTTCACACCCAAATGCCCCCTAGCCAGTCCACTAAGAGCTACTATCATCTTCATCCACCGCCATCATCTTCATTCCCCACCTCCAAATTTTGAACAACCTGAAAACTACCACAATAATGTGAGGCATTAGTCTTACTCCACTTAAATCCAATTAGAAACATACAAAGATTGTGTTTCCCATTTATTTTAGTGAAAAGATTGGTTAGAATCACATCTAAGAATTGTCATAAGTGGGCATTTAAGTGTAATCTCTTTGGAAGATCCAGATTGGACCTAACCAAAATCGATCCGACTTGGATTGGTATGTGCTCCTTCTTTATTTATTTTATTTTATTAATTGTTTATTAAGGCTTTTAAATTTTTTTTCCTAAGATTAAGTTTTTTAGATTTTTTCCATGACAAACTCTTTTCCAAAGTTGGTGTTTAAAAATAATAATAATAAAGTTTGTTTTCTCACTTAGAAAAATTATTTTTCTCAAAATAAAAAAATAATGAACCATTTTTCTAAAATTGGACTTGTAGGAGTTTTAAAACAAAAAACGATATCAAATTAGGAATCTTCTCCTAGAATTTTTTTAAAGAAAAAATAAATTCATTAAAACGTAAACTTGACTGTTTTCAAGTTTAAAATCAACTAACCCTTAATTTTTTTTTAAATGAATTATGACAATTTGATCCCAATGTACCTCCGTGACGACTTAAAATATGAAAAAAAATATTTTTCCCCTTTTTTGTAAAATATTTTTTTCTTTAATTTTCACTGTTGTATTTTAGATGGGTGATTTGAAAATAAAATTAAATTTGGAAGGTTGGAATGGTACTCAATTGTCTTTAATAGGATAGCTATAAACCTAAGAAAATCTGATTCTTGAAAAATTTTTAATTTTTTAAAACACAAGCTAATGGCTAAATTAGAATTGATCCGTCTAATTGATTTTAATTTAATCATCCTTTCCCAGTTTTACTGGGTGTTTACTCCAAATATTTTTTTTAAAAAAGAAAATAATAAGGAAACCTCATTAATTTTAGTTAAGGATTTAAACTAAATAAGTATAAGGTTTAGTTTTAATTAAATTAAGGAAATGAAAAAGAGGAAAATTTTAGGTTCGATAGCTTGGCTCCCTTAAGAATGTCAAATAGGCTAGCCATTTAAAACTTTCTGAAATTAGAATTAATTTTCAAAATACAAATATTAAGTTGTTTTTTTTTTGTAAATATTTTTTGTATATTGTTAAGTTAGTTTTTCTATTTTAGGTTAACTTATATATTTTTTATTTTCCCTTGAAAATATCTTTTGTCTATTACTATACTAGCTCTTTTCTATTTGGCATTTATATTTAGGATCATTTTTTTCCTTAAAAACACATAGTAGATACTGTCAAAATTAAACTGTCTTAGGACCTTAAGAAGGGAGCAATTGTATAAGTTTTGGATGCTGTGGGGTAATCACCTTCTAGGATCGATTAAGCTACCCTACTCAAGTTTCAATGTGACCAAGGAACTATTTCTTTAAAAACATGTAAGGTCACAAAACTTGAAGACCTCTAAAACCCACCCTCTTGAATTACTTGAAACTCGTTTCAAGAACCCGTAATATGGAAAGCCTAGAATAAAGAAATTGCAATTGTGAAGACGTTGTAATTTCCCTATATTTTTCGTCCTTCTTTTGTAATTATTTTTTGTAATTTTCTCTATAAACTAATTGTAAAGACTACATGTAAAAATTTAGAATGGACTTTCATTGTAATTGCATCTTTTGTAGATATAAATTTATAATAGGCTTTCATTGTAATCATACCTTTTATAGATATGGCTAGCTTAATTCAAACTACTTTTATGGAGATCTATGTCCATGTGCCTCACGAATGGCAGAAATCATTCGAGACTTGGTTTTATCTCTTTAGCTCACATAGGCAAGAATTCATCAAAAGTAAGATTGGGTTCGTACTGTCTTTACAAGCTATTGTTCCAAACATTACTTTGATACAAGCCTTAGTTCACTTTTGGGAGCTTGAGGCTTGCATTTTACTTTGGCTTACACCAGCTGAGTCCAACCATCGAAGAATATTCTTAGTTGCTTTAACCTCTAGCTATTACTGATGACATTTATGTCCCTAACCTTGAAGCTATAGTATCAAAAAATTTTAGCAGGCTACTAAGAGTTAGAAAGGCTGAGATAAATAAGGCCTTGGTTCAAAAGAAGACCATTCGAATCGATGACATAATTGCCTGATTCTCTATAGAGTTGAGGTATAAAGAAGAGTGTGAAATTTTTGGTGTAGATTTAGAGACTTGGCACCAGCATTGGATTAATGCCTATATTTTAGTGATCTTCAATGCAATCTTATTCCCAAACGGGAGATGCCGTGTTCACTTTAGAGTTGTAGAAATAGTGGCCTAATTCCATTAAGGGAGGTTGTGTATACCTGCTCTCTTGGTTGAGCAAATTCGTTCACTAAATCACCTCAAAAGAAAGAAGCATAGGGATTTAATGACTAACATGGCTCTAATCTTGGTGTAGTTCATTAGTCATATAAGGAGCCATCAACTTAACTTTAACCAAGCCGAGTTCACGTAGAAGTATGATCTCATCAAATCTTTTGAGGAACAGATTCAGTTGCCTGAAAATATAGCTACCCGTTATTGGGTCTAATACTTTCAAAACATGAAAGCTACGGAATTGCCTTGGACACCCAAATGGTACTTAAGCGATAACATGTTAAAAGAATGTGAAGGCTTCAATGCAGTACCCTCGATTGGTTTCAACATTTGTACCAAGTATTTTCCGACTAATGGGCCTATTCAAAATACAATTTAGACGCCATCACTAGAACCCGTCTCACTTGACTATTACGACCTACATATCTTAGTATTTGACAAAGTGTTTGAGCTTTTAGGCATCAAGTCTCATTGGTGAAAGAGGACGATTATCCCCATTACTAAGGGCATACCCTACAAGTCTTAAACAACCAAAGAGTTCCTATATCAACAACTTCAAAAGTTGAAAGACATGGAAGAAGTGAAGAAGAAAAAGGAGGCCTAAGTTAAAGCGATACGAGAGAAAGCAAGGGAAGCAAAGCAAGAATTGAATGCCTATTGTGAGGAGTATCATGAGAAGCTAAAGGCCTTAGAAGCACAACTCAAGAAAGCTAAGGGTAGGATCAAGGAGATAGAGGCTCCTAAAGTTCAGAAAATGAAGAAAGTACAAGTTAAGTCTCGCTGTAGCAAGAGGAACAAGATATAGCTTTCTTTAGGAAATTTTCTTTTCTTTTAAATAAGTGATGTAAACTTTACAATTGCAAAAATTTATAAAAGTTAGTAATGTTTTTCCATATTATGGGATTCTTGTCAATATAAATTTCTTTGCATTTTGTGCCATATATGCTTACATTCATATTCTTTTCTCATCTAAAAAAAAGAGAAAATGTATATTTATGCTAACCTTTTGTGAAGTATTCTTATCAAGTTGCAAGATAGCTCCTAAACGTCAAGTTTTTCAAAAAAGTCCAATTAGAACCCGCTCTCAAACTAGAATGCCTACTCAAGGAAATGATAACAAAAACACTAACACCACCAGCAACAATAGCTCAGAAATCATTGATCCCATTGAATTGAGGTTTCTCTCTTTGAAGCAAACCATAGGTAGGATTGCAGAACAAATGAGTTTCCATGCTAATAGCATTGCCTTACTCTGAGCTACAACACCATCTAACAAAGAGAGCTTCAAGGTCATTATGAGAAGAATGTTGAGGTCCACTCCTTAAAGTAGAGGATAACTACCCAAAGGATGCGTTCTAAGGGAGTTTATCTAAAGGTCAACCTGACCTTTGAGCGCAATACGTATTCATTCCTGGTTAACACAAAACCGGCTAACTCAGGGTGGCCTAACTAAGATAGTCTAAAGGAGTTGGAAAGAAAGTTGACCTAATAGATAGTAGAGAAGATGAAAATACTTGGGAGCTATGGTGGCTTTGAATAGACTGGAATTACCAACTTCTCTACATATGATGTTGAAGCCTATCTGGAAAAGTTTAAGGTACCAGAATTTGAGAAGTACGATAGGACAGGATGCCTTAAACGTCACATTAGGTTATATGTAAGAAAGATGAGCAAGTGCATTTAGTATGACCAACTTATGGTGCAAATTTTTTAGGATAGCCTAATAGGTCCGTCTTTGACTTGGTACGCCTAGCTCGACCTGACCTAGATAAACACTCGAGAGAAGCTTGCTAAGGCATTTGACAAATAGTATTCAATATTGAAGTGGCCTTAACTATGATGGACTTAGTTACTTTGTGGAAAAAAAAAACAATGAATTGTTCAAAGAGTATGCATAGAGATGGAGATCTCTCGCTGTAAGAGTATCTATTCCCATGATAGAGAAGGAACTAACTTCAACTCTTATCAATACTCTTGATAAGCCTTGTTTCTCCCATTTGATTGGATAAGCCTTGTTTAGCTATGTAGAGGTAGTAACAACGGGGTATAGGATTGAAAGCGCCATTTCTTCTAGTAAGCTTTAAGAGTCATTTGATAGAAGGCCATTTGCTTCATCTTCTGCTTTTAAGCCTACAGTCAACAAACCTAAAGAATCGTGGTTAGCATGGTGAATTCCAATACTAAGCCCAATGCTCATGTCTCCTTCAAGACAAATCTACCTTAGTTTCAACAGTAGCTTAGAACTCTACCTTAAGCTAGTAAGACCTCAAGGCAGATCACCAGGATACCAATTCCTTTAAGTTTAGGTTTTAAGTAGTTGCGAAAAGATAACATAATTCAGTATGAGCTCCCTATTGAAAGATATAGGCCAAGAGCATATGATCCTAATCAGAAATGTGAGTATCATATAAGTCAAGTGGGGCATTCGATTGACATTTGTTGGAGGCTAAAGAATAGGATCTAGGATTTGATTGATGAAGGCTCCGTACAACTAGACTTTATGGAAACTTTAGCCCCAAATGTTAATGATAACCCCTTACACAATCACGGTCTAATCATCAACATGATTTCTGATGATCTTGAGTTTTCCATCAACATGATTAGTTTAGATAAGAAGCCTAAGGTTTTCGATTTCTATAAGAAGGAGCAGGCTTCAAAGGCTAAAAGGTATACCTTCATGTGCTAGTAGCATTAGAGAACTATTAGGTCACTCTATTCAACTATCAAGTGGTAAACTAGGGGAAATCAAATTCTCTAGTGGGGGGCATTACTTGATCTAGAAAGGTTTATGACCCAAGGGAAGATCTCAAGAAGAAGAATATGTCGGAAGATACGAGTAACCAAATGGCTGAACATAAAGAGGGGTTATCTACCTTCACTAAGATAATCAAGTTATGCAAGTATAAGATAATAGAGCAACTTGCTAAGACCCTAGCATTAATATCATTGATGAGTCTGTTGATGACATTTGAACCCCACGGAGAAGTTCTGTTTCGAACCTTGAGGGAGGTTAAGCTCCCTTGTGAGATGCCAATTGAAAAAATAGGGTTAATCACTAATTATATCCTCACCATGGATTAGATCTCTTTTTCAGCCGAAGAATAGGGTGAGGATAGTAATTAGCACACCAGGCCGCTCTTCATAGTGGTTAGGGATAATGACATAATCATTACTAGGTCCTCATTGACTGTGGATCGTCATTGAATGTTTGCCCATTAGCTACCTTAAACTTGTTGGGTGTCAAGAAGATTGCAATCAAGCTAAGCTTTACCATCATTCAGGCTTTTGATGGATCCAAAAAGGAGATCATAGGGAGATAGATTTTCCAATTGATATTGGCCCTCAAACCTTCATTATTCGATTCTAGGTTATACCTTATATAAGTAGTGAATGACTTAGTGATAACAATTCTAAGAGATCAAGATTATGATATCTATAAAGAAATAACCATACCCTATATAGGCAATGAAGAATAGGAAGACTTTGGGTTTCAAATGTTTGATAAGTTGTGGATGATTATCGGCTCCGACAATGTGAAGGATGAGAAGATGAAGTTTAAGGAAGGTTGTACTTAAGGCCTTGGCTACAAGCCAACTCTAGCGAAGGAACTTCAAGAGAAACAAGCGAGGGGTAAGAGAGGTAACAGGTTATACTATACACTAATGACCTTCTTACTATTGATTGAGACATTTGTACAAGTTGATACTCAAGTCCCTGAATTTGCTAAAGATGAATTCCCTTACAAAGTTGAAGCAGTAGGCCTATCCCACAAGCTCTAACATCACTTCAATAATTAGTTCTTCATCCTTGTAAATGGCAATAGGTCTTCTCTAAGGTAAAGGGTGGACTGTAGTTTAGCATTTTATGAGTTTTTGTTTTTTCTTTTTATTTTCATTTATCGTCATTGTTCCAAATGTATGAGTGAAAATTTCTACGATATTTGATGAATAAAATTTAGTTCCTTTTCTTCGTTATGCTTCAATTCCCTCTTACTTACACTCTTTTCCTTTATACACTTTGCCCATATCTAATTATTCCAATGAAAAACAAGGATACTTTGCATAGGTAGATAAGGAAAATATTGATGTCACATCTGGCCCTACTGGGTTAGTCGTTGAGAATGATATCAATGACTATAGTGTTATATAAGAAAGCTAGCAAAAACACAAATTGGGTAGAATTTCCATCGATGAGCCAATTGAAATGATTAACATAGGGACCAATGATAAACTGAGGAATTTAAAGATTAGAGGGTATAGACACCTTATTTTTGCCAGATTTTTTTATTTCAAATAATTGAGCCAGGTTAATAAATTAAAAAAATAAAATTAAAAGAAAAATAAAAAATAAGAAAAGAAAGAAGAAAATTAAGTGAGGTCATAACAAGTTAAGTCATGAGTCGAGTTTTGTCAAGTTGGAGTAAGTTGAGTTGTTGGATTGTCGAGCCTGGTTTTTCACCATCCCGGTTCTTTTTATAAAATTAGGTCGTTTATAAACCAATTAGTACTAAACTTAACCGTTTAACACTGATTTCTCGACTAGAGTTTAAAGAAAACCATTTTTTTCAACTTGAAAAGATTTGGAGTCACTATCCGATTGGAGTCGAGAAAAGGGGTTATGTTATAACCAATTGGGTGGATTGGTTATATCTTAGTTATCGGTTTATCGATTAAAAAACTAATTTATAAATACGGCTTTTTGAAAACCAAAGAATTTGGATTTAGGGGTTAGGATTTTTAAACCTTTACGAGTATTATTGACTTTCTAAAATTAACTTTAATCTTTAATAATCACCTTTTTATTTCATGAGATGGAACTTAATTTAACTATTCTAATTAGACAAATGAAATAATCTAAACTAAAAAAAGGAAAATTAGGTTTTTCATTTTTATCGTCACCTTGTAAGTGCCTAAGTGCCTGTTATTCGGGATCAGACATACGTAATTCTTTTATAAAAACTGTAGTGGGTGGTTTAATTTTAATTTTGAAAAGTTGCTGGTTTTATTTGTTATACCCGTTTTGAATTCATTTGAGAAAATTTCCTAAGGGTCCTAAATTGATTTATTTTTGGAAAATCTAAAATGCCCTAATTTGGAAAGGGTCAGTTTTATATTTATTTGTTTGAAAAATTGATTTTCTAATTGTCAAAAGTAACTTTACTATTTTTATTTTATTATTTATTATTAGTTAGTTTTTCTTAAATGGAAAATAAAAAAAACCAAAATAAAATACTTCCTATTCTTTTTTCCTTTTTTCCTCTTTTGTTTTTCTTCTCTTTCTTTTTTTCTTTTTTTTTCTTTTTTCTTTTTTTCTTTTGGGTCTATTACATTAATGAAAAATAAAAAAAAAAAAATTTGACAATCAACTAAATAAACTAAATAAAAAAAAGGAATAAAAAAGAAAATTCAGGTACGTTTGGGCACGCGGGCTGGACCTGGGTCAAATCTACGGGTCGCGGGTAGGACTTCGAGTTGGTGTACAGATTCGAGTTGGGTTGGATCCGACTTCAAAGTCTTCAGCAACAGCGACAGTGGCGGGGGGCGATTTTGATTGCTCTGAGCTCCTAATCGACTAGGAAAGGGGATTTTTATGGTTTTCTAATTAGGTTTAGGGGGGTAGGTTTGATGCCATGGTTAATGGAGCTTATTTGGGTGGTTTTGGAAGTAGTTGTTGACGGTAATGGAGCTGCGCTCATGGTGGTGGCTACTGGAGTTGAGCGAGGTGTTGTGTTAAGGGCTTAAGGATGTGGGGAGTGTGGTCGTAGGGTTGGTTTGGATTGAAGAGGGTAGGAGGCGATGGTTTTGAAAGTGGGGGTTTGGCAGTTAGGGTTTTGCGGTGTTAGTTCGATCGTGTGGCTAAGGGCCACGGCGGTGGTTATGGGGGGAACTAGTTGAAAGCTAGGAATATAGGGGTTGCGGTTAGGATAGTGGTGTTCCTCGAGGGTAGCTAGAGAGAGAGAGCCAAAGAGAGAGGGAGTGTTCAGTGTGTGTAGAGAGAGAAAGTGAGTGGTTGTGAGTGAATTAGCTGCTCATGAGTGGTCGTGTGTGATAGTGTGGGCTCTCTTAACACCATTTTATACTCGAATTATTCTCAGAAAACATGGAAAGCTTAGATCGGATTTTGAATGTAAATGTCAAGATTTCAGCTTTTTTCCCAACTTAGGAGCTCGACTTGAATTCGCTTTTGACCGAATTTAGATGAGTTAGTGGGTTCGATTCATAGTAGGCTATGTACTCAATAGGATTAAAGTGAGAAATTGCATGAGCGCATACGGAATTTGTGCAGAAATTGGAGCTGAAGTGAGGGGGTCAGGTGTTCTTGAGCCGATAAAGGGGGAGAAAATCTAGGGAAAGAGAGGAAAATGAAGGGGAGGGAAAAAGGGGTTGACGTGGCACCACGTTAGCGGGGCCGTCAAATCCAAGGATGCCACATGTCAGGATACGTGGTGCAATAAGATCTTGACATGTGGCAGTCCCCTGATGTGATTGAAAACAAAAAATAAAAAAAAGGGCCTCCTTACCTTTGTTAAGTTTCGAACCTAAAAACTTATGTTTAATGCTAATGTTATGTCTATATGCTTAATTGTTAGGCCGTTGGCTTATGCTTTATCCATATGTGCAATTGGATTCGGTCAGCTTGAGTTAGATTTAAATTAAAACCCAAGTTCAATGGCTTAACTTCTAAACTAAAATTAAAATCTATCCTAATAACATGTTATTTTCTAAAATCTTTTATTTGAATTTAATTTTTTTACTTTTTTGTAATTTTTCAAATTTCTAAATTTTTAAACTTCATTTTCTATTTTTTTTCATCTTTTTAGGGTTTCTTTTTTGAAAAATTATTTTTTTGTGCTTTTTCTTGTTATTGAAATTTTTTATATTTTTCCATGATCTTTATTTTTTCTAAATTTCTTGATTTTTTTTGGGTTTTCTTTAATTCCCTATTTTTGAATTTTTTTTTCTAATTTAGGGCCTGCTGAGAAAAGAAAGAAAAATAATAAAAATGAAATAAATAAAAAACAAGTAAAGGGGGTAAAAAATTAGGTGTCTACATGGATTAAATAACGAGATGGTTTGAATTAATCTACTATAGGGGCTTAAAATCAAATTAGGGAATTATTGGGTTAAATTAGAGCGGGTTGGGCCTTAAAGAATAAAAAAAGCCCAAAATAATTAGGATTTTTAGAAGTTAGGGTAAATCTTGGAAGAATTGTAATCGTATCTTTCGTATTTTTGATAGGAAAGATTCGATTTTGCGCTTATAAATAGCATGTTAGCTAAGGAATTGGTTTTTTTTTTTTTTTTTTATCACATTCCTACATACACACACCACATGCTCCTTCAAAAACACCATGCATAACCCACGCGCCACCATACATCTTACGCGTTGCCACCGTACATCACACGTGCTAGTCCTAAAACCTCTTAAACCACCACCATAGCATCGTAAGCCATCATTACACCCGTGATCGCCCACAGCACCGCTCATGATTGCCCATAACATTGCTTGTGATCGCTTATAGCACCGCCCATGATCACCTACAGCACTAACCATCTTGCCTGTGATCAGTGAAAATAGCAGTCGACGCACCAATCATTACGCCCGTGATTAGTGAAAATAGCATCTGACGCTTTTGATCATGCTTATGATCAGTGGAAATAGAAGCTGACCTGCCCTTGATCATGCCTGTGAAAATGCAAATAGCAACTAACACGCTTCGATCATTCTTGTGATCATTCAAAAACAGTGTTTGATGTGTAACTCGATTCGTAGGTAAAATTTCTTATCTTGCTATTTTTATTTTATTAGTTAATTTAATTATTTTTTACTAACTTATTTATTTATGTTTAGTGCAAGTTTTTGTTATTTTCATATTATTTGTTTTTAGATAATCTTAGTTTTTAATAAATTAAGCTCAATTACATTTTTAGCATGACCTATTTTTGAAAAAAATAAACATATTTAGATCATATCTTATCATTAGGATTTAGGAAAGATACTTTTGACACACAAGGGTTTTGGAGAAATAAAAAAACCTCAAATTTAGTTTTTCCAAAATATTTAGTTAATTAGTTTTTTTTTATTTAATTTGGAAAAATTAGATTTCTTAAGTTTTTTTCCTTAAAATAATAAATTGATAAAAAATGTAAACCTGGCTAAGTTTTCGAAATAAAAATAACCTATCTACTAAAAATTTTATAAAAAAGAACTACAACCGATTTGATCTCAATTAGTGGGTATATAGGCACTTTCTGGGCAACCGTTAAAAAGATAAAAATTTTTTTTTTCCCTTTTCTTAGAAATTCGTAATAAAAAATAATAAAAAATCATTTTTAGTTACATTTTGTGAACTTAGGTGTATCTTTAATATTTTTAGAAAAATTATAAAAAATAAAGCCCATCAATTTTTTTTTTATTTTCACATGGTAACTTAGTCTTAATAGGTTAGTTCTTGAAGCCAGTTTTTTGGTTCAATTTTCTAAACATTAATTTTTTTAGAATATTCACAGACTAGTGGTTAAATTAAGGTTGCCACACTTGAAAACCTTAGTTTTATTTTTTTTACTAGTTGAATTGGTTGGCGACTCCATTTTTTTTTAAAATAATATTTTTTCTTTTCTTTAATTTAATATCAAGTAATTTATATTAAGCATGTTGAGATTAATATAGGTTAAATTAAGGAAATCAAAATATGGTTTAACAAAATTGGTGACTCTATTGGGGGTGCTCAGTGGGTTAGCCATGTGGAAGTTAAAAAAAAAATAATGAGCTTTTGTATTATTATTTTCTTTTTGTATTATATTATAGTTGTACTAATTGTTTTTTTAGTGATGCAGGCCTTAAAAAAAAAAACCTGGCTTAATCGGCCTTCTGGGGATAGGGGGTTTTTTATTTTTCAAGTAACTATTTGTATGTTTAGATGTGATTGGACCTGAGTCACCTTAGAAACCTAGGATGGGTCGTCATTGTGTAAACCTCAAGTTGTTGGGGTCATTACCCCATCTTGGTGGTAATAGGCGAGCCTACTCAGGCTTTAATGTAGCCTACCGGGCTTATCTTCAGAAAGCCTTAAAGCTATAGAGCTTGGGACTTGTAGACTTCACCTTTTTGTATCATCTTTTTCAAAGAGGGTTAATTATTTTTAAATTATGGGAAAAGCCCAATTAATCTGTTGTTGGTTAGATTTTTTTTTAAAAAGGGAAATTTAAAAAAAAAAAAAACCAGTGACCCTTATATATAAGTATTCATGAGCTTCATTTAAAAAAAAAAAATCCTATTTCACGCTTGCTCATATATAAGGGTATTTTCTGACCGTGGATTCATCATATTTCCTATAATTTATTAATCATTTACCCCTACTGCATTGCATCTATGTGTAACATGTTGCATTTTATATGTTTGATTATGCTTATATCTTTGTGAATGTTTTATTTTCTTATGTTATATGTATATTATTTTTTTTTATCATTCCTTAGTCAGTGAAAGGCTGCACAATTTTGTAAGAAAATATCTGAAAAAGTTGCAAAATTATTAATATCATATCCAACTTTATTCTAAATTTAGTGGTCTTGTTGTAAATAATCTTTGCCTTTTTCGTTTACATCTTTTTGTAATATAGTTATGTAGAGTCAGGATAGTGTCAGTCCAAAGCTCGTCAACCTAAAGCCCGTTTGTGAAGTCTAGTTGGATGAATACTCCTTCTTTGAGGTCGTCTTGAGTGATTGGTTGAACTAACTTCCTCTTGCCAAGCAAGATCACATTGGCAAGAAGATCAGGCCAATCGTATCCCTTATGCGGTTCTAACTCCATTGGCCTCTAATTTAGGCCCTTATCTATTACTGGGATTTAGAATATGCAACTTTCAACTTTGTCCCATACGTATTGATACCCACTATAGAAGAGTACTCATAGCTAGTCAGTGCCCTGTCTCGTGAAACAGGCATAGCTATCCCTGATCTCAGAGTCCAGCTCAAGAAAGCTTTCATGACATTGTTGGGAGTTAAGAAATCAGCCTTGGTCCCATTCTTATCTTCAGAAGGCTAGAAATATCTCAGCATTCTAAGATTAGTGAAGTAGTTTTCAAGCCTAAATGCTTATCATAGATATCGCCAAATCTTTTGTGGAGGTTATGAATCGTGGGCCAAGAAGAGGGTCAACGCATTTATTATAGAAGTGTTTGGAACGGTGCTATTTCCCTTCAGATATGGTCAAGTCTACTACAGGGTTGTTGAGCTAGTTACTCAATTCCTGATTGGTAAATCCTATATACTGGCACTATTGGTAGAATAGTTCAGGACACTTACCCACCTGAAGAAGCAAGGGTACGGTTATTTCACTACTAACCCTACAGTCCTTACCATGTAATTTCTTAGTCATACGCAAGAGTATGGAGGGAATCTTCTCAAAGAGTCCTTAATAGAAAATCTGAATCTGATTGACTACTTTGCTCGTTACCTCAAGGTATCGGATGAAGCTTAGTTTAATGGATGGGTGTCAGTTATTAGCAAAATGCAACCATTAGACTTTATGTGGATAGCTAGATGGAGCCACTGCACTGAAGCCGTCGTGGGGTGCACCGATTATGCAGGAGTCTCCCTTATTGGTATTACAAGTTGTACTGGGTATTTCCTAACTTGTGTCACTAGACAGCTAGATCCACTTCAAGACATAGCCTATAGAGACTCCTTGGATATTGTCATAATAAGTTATCAAGATCCTTGTCTACCTACGGCTGCTCTAATCTAACGACTAGCAGAACTTGTAAAGCTATGAGAATGAAGAGAAGTCAAGAAGATAGTCAATGTGGGAACTTTAAGGGGCAAAGTCGAAGAGTACCGAGTTACTAAGCAATTCATCTATAATTAGTTGAAGAAGACAGGAAAGATATGGTGTAGACACCTAATTTTTGCCCTTCCATAGTCTTAGTTTTTATTTTTACAAAAAGGGTCCTAATTTAAAAATAAAATAAAATAAAATAATAATAATAATAAAATAAAAATTAACAAATAATGAAAATACAAAAAAAAGAAAAGGAAAAAGTATAAAAATTTCGAAGTAATTTATATTAGGAATAATTAGTTTAATGTTAGTTTTAATTTTAGTTTAGTCAAATTTTTTTTTTTTAGGAATTTAGATATTTTAAATATAATTTAATTGAAATAAATATTAAAAAATAGGTCAACGGCCTAACGGATAAGTAATGGAGAGCTTAGGTGGATTTAGTTGGAGGTTGCGGGTTCGAGTCTTTGCAGGCACCAATGTCTTTATTTTTCTATGAGTCTAGCTAAATTAGATTTGACTGAGATTTGAATCTAGTTTAATCGGATATATTAGAATTTGATTTGGACTTTATAAAAGAAAAAAAAAACTACAACGAGACAGGAGATCAAATTGAAAAACTGATTCGACAAACAACACGCCATGATCCGACAAACGCGCGCTATCGCAACAAATTCACGACTGCAGGGTAGAAGTGTATCCGTCTCTTGTAGCGGCAAGTCCACGGCTGAAGTTCCTGACAACCAACAGATTTACGCACTCGACTATCCTTGCAATAATCAACGACAAGTTGAAGTTCCACGACCCAATCCGCGACCAAACATGTATTCCTTTACCTGGAAATTTGCACACACGCCCAATAAGCTTTGTCCTTCACCATTGCTGTAAACAACAATTCAGGTTCGGTTTAGTTCAGTTTTTTTTTATTTAGTTATTACATTGTGTTATTATTATTATTATTAGATATAGCATATGCATGTATATATTAGTTTAGTGTATTTCTTTTAGCATGATTTTTCTTTATAAGTTAAATATGTTATATTGATTTAAGTAAATAGCTGTTTGATAGTAGTAGCATAGATAAAAATAAATATATATTTATATGTTAGCCTAGGATTTTTCTTGTAGCTTTTTTTAGAAATCTTCACATAAGAAATTTTTTTTAATAAAAATTAATAATGAAAAACCCTTTTAAAAAAAATTTAAAGACTTTTAGAGAGTTTTTTTTAATCGCTTACGAGTTAGGACCCTTTAGATTTTTTTAAATAAATCGAATAAATTAAAACGTAAACTTGGACGGTTTTCAAAATTAAAATCAATCAACACGCTAAATTTTTCGAAAAGAACTACAATCGTTTGATCCCGGCTAGCGGGTACGTAGGCACCTTCGGGGCGATGATAAAATATATAATTTTTCTAAATGAAAAAATCATTTTGATGTTGATAAAATAAAAAAAAATCTTTAATTGACTTCTTTTCTATGATTAGACATCTTTTCCATAGTTTAGATGTCTTTTTCATAGTTTCGATGTCTGTTCCATAGTTTAGATATCTTTTTCCATAGTTTAGATATCTTTTTCCATAGTCTATATGTCTTTTTCATTGTCTAGATGTCTTTTCCATAGTTTAGATGTCTTTTTTATAGTTTAGGTTTCTTTTTTATGATTCAGACATCTTTTCTATGATTTAGATATCTTTTCTATGATTTAGATATCTTTTCTATGATTAAGGCACCTTTTCTATGATTAGGAAATTTTTTCTTTCTTTCTTTCTTTCTTTCTTTCTTATATTTTAAGCATCTTTTCTATATAAAAAATTCATCATGTAGAATATTGCATATTTCATAAAATCTTTAGGGTTTTTCTTGAAAATAAAAAAATTATTACTTAGTTAGTTTTAAATAAAAATTTTAATTTGGCACTTTTCAAAAATTAGGTTTTCTAGGGATTTTTCTTAATAAAAATAAAATGGTTAATAAAAACGCAAATTCAACCAATCATTTTTTATAAAAAGAACCAACCCACTAAATTTTTTTTTGAAAGAACTACCATCGTTTGCTCCGACTAGCGGGTACGTAGGCACCTTCGGGGCGACGATAAAAAATATAGAAACTTAAGTTCTTTTTTCTTTTAATTTTTATTTATTTATTTTAAATATTATCATTAGAAAAATAATCCTAATTTCTGCAAATAGATAGTGGTACCCGTTAAGGGTTTAATAGGTTAGCCCCCAAATTTAGAAACCTCTGGTTCTTTATTAAATTTCAAATCAAAGGCCGGTAGCTAAATCGTAACCAATCCACCCAATTGGTTACGGTTTCTTTTTCTTTTACCGATTTTGGTCAGGTGGCGACTCCAAAAATTATTTTTAATAAAAAACCAAAATTTCTCAATTTCTTTAGTCGAAGATTAATATTAAATGGGTTAGGGTTTAGTATTAATCAAGAAATGAGAAATCAATTTTAAATAATTAGAAAACCGAAAAATCAGACTCGACATACGGTATGAAGTGCCAAATATGTTTAGACACAAGCCAGAACTAGCAAATCTTTTACCCATAGAGTAGGCCTACCGAGACACCATATGGGCCAGAGTTGAAGCTCAATTCTAAGAAAGTAAGAGAATCATCAAGGAGTCAAAGCTGGAGAATGAGAGACTGTTAAAAGAAAATCAATTCTCAAGGAGCAAGATTCGAGAAAGGGATGTTACGGTACGAAGACTTATGAGGGAAGTTGATGAAGCTCGTCATAGCCAGATCCGTCAACTCTTTTTTTTTTTTTTTTTTATTTAGTCCGTTGTATAAGTTTGGTCTCATGATTAATAAATTTACAGCTTTAGTAAATAAAATTTTCGTTAATTGCGTAGTCTCTTACTCATTATTATTATTTATTTATTTGTTTAGTTCACTTTTAAAGAAAAGAGAGAAAAAAAAAACACAAAAGAGGCAAGCAGCAGGATAACCAAAACCATAAAAAAAAAGAACAAAAGTCTTTAATTTGTTAAGAAGTCTAAAACTTAGGTTTTCGTGTAAGATTTTGAAGATAGTATCCAAACGAGCATACTCAACTAGCAGCTCGATATTCACTCGTTCTAAAGCCAGAATGTCAACTCAAGGTACTGGAAATGTTAATCAAATTGAGCCCAACCTGAGAGTAGCAGCTTTTAAAGAAAACATGAACAAGATGGTTGAACAAATTCAGGTTCTCACTCAAGCTATTAGGATTCTTAATGACAGACAAGGATCTTAAGTCAACTAAAATCGGAATGCAGAAATGACCTTTCCCTTTGAATTGGAAGATGAAGAATCGATCCCTAATGCTAAGGTATGGAGGAAGGATATTGAGGAAAAACATTGAAAGATGGAAAGAAAGTTTATGCAGAAGTTGACCAAGAAGATCAAAACCCTATAAATGGTTAACGGGTTTGAACAAATGGGGATGATTAATTTGCCGATATATGAAGACGATGACTTCCTAGAAAGATTTAAAGTGTTGGAATTTGAGAAATATGATGGGATTGGTTGCCTAAAGCTCCATACTAGGTAATACATCAGGAAAATGGGGAGATACATGAAGTATGATAAGGTGATGGTCTAGACTTTTCAGGACAACTTGAATGGGCCCGCTTTAACCTGGTATGCCCAACTAGACTTGAATGAGATAGATATTTAGGATAAGTTAGCACGTGCTTTTTACAACCAGTAAAAGTTTAACATTAAAGTGGTCCCGTCCATGTGGGATCTGAATAATCTACGGAAGAAGACCAATAAGAACTTTAAAGAATATGCTTAGAGATGGAAGGGCATGGCAGCTAGGGTGACTCCACCCTTAACCGAGAAGGATTTGGCCTTCGCTTTCATTAATACTCTTGGAAGCCCGTATTACCAATATCTTGTCGAGCACCCTACCTCCAACTTTGCAGAAATTGTGGCCTCAAGGTGCCAAATTGAGGAAGTTATTGCTATTGCGAGGCTTCCTACTCTTAAAGCAGTTAAGAATAAGACACCTTTCATGAGATTTTCCAATAAGGCCAAAGAAGCTACCTTAAGCATTGTTAATACCGGCAACCTTGTTGGACCTGCACCCTCAATAGCCATGACGGGAGGATCTAATCCGTCACGCTTCGAAGCGACGGAGTCGTAACAGCTCCGCCGTGTAAACTATTCTAAGATAGAAGTTGGCCTTATAACCGCTATCTTAGACTTGATCTATACAAGGCGTCCACGACTAACTCGCTTTGAAGTAAACAGTTTGTAATTTAAATAAATCATTTACTTAAGAAAGTGAGAAAATTTATATATATACATTATAATTCAGTTATTACATTATTTAAAAATGTAAAATTCTAAAATAAAAACTTAGACCTTAAGAATATATATTTGTTCTTCAAATATTTTTCCTTACTCCCCAGGATCTAGCAGTAGCTAGCTTCAGAGTAGTTGTATGCCGCTTCTTAGCCAGCACTTGCACGACGTCTATAGGGATGTGAGCAATCACAACTCGGTAAGTTAAGATGGAAGACTTAAAACTATACCACAAATATAACAAGGTTATCAATCAACTTATTAGGTGCAATGCATGTTTAAGAAAATTCCATTATACGAAGTTGTCCGGCCCGTCGTGAGATTAGAGAAATTGTACCTGCTCTAATCCGGGTTGAGGAGTTGCCGTTAATACAACAGCTCACGACCAAACCTAGGCTTGTGTAATGGAGACATAGCTCCTCCCGTGACTACCTTCGAACCATTGACTTCACCCTTGTTGCGACCTCCTCTTCATCGCTTAGTTTGATTAAGGATGAAGAAGGGACCATTTTGCAATCCTGCGTTATCCCTTTCAAAGGGGTCGGTATTTGGATGGAGAATCTTAGGTTCCCCTAATGGGTTGCCATGCAGGTTCGATTATGATTACAGGTCGTATATTTGATTAGGTCCAATTTAGGGTGATTAATCATTTCACATAAATCATACAATATAAGCCAGAACAACAGACAGAATCATAGCATCACTCATAATCAAGTATATGCACACAATCAACTATCTAACAAGCACAACCAAGCATAATCTCAAGCCTCTAAAATACAGGAATGTATTAATCCCAACTTACTTAGACTCCTCGCTCATTCATTCGATGTCTAACTCGTTCAAGCCATCGCCGATCATTGCTATAACATAAATGTGGTTTTAGTTTTTCATATAACTATTATATATTCGTTTTATCCTATAACACTTATTGTTATGTTTTGTTTAGGGTTTAATATACCTAATTATCTAGGTTTTAAGTCTTTTACAATTATTCTAGGTTTGGGGTTAGGTTCGGGTTCGGTTTCCGCATCGATTTCTAAATTAGATTCTAGTTCGATTTCTAAATTAGATTCTAGTTCGATTTCTAAATACTGTTTTATACCTGAACTCTAGAAATTTGTTTTAACTCATAATGTGAAATTAATCACTTTACTTCTAGATATCCTAAATACTATAATTACCTCTAGTCCATATTTTATTATATCCAGTACACTTACATCTTTAATAGTGTATCAATTTGCTTCTGATGTGAGAAATTTTTACATTTTTCCTCTAATTACATAAATTCAAGTTTCTTATTCGATTTATTGTACATTTTTATTATTATCATAATATCAATTTTTACTATAATATTTTCTATTTATTATATTTCTAATAATTGTGTATTATGTACTATTATTTATTATGTACATAATATACATTTAATATTTCTATTACTCTAATTACCATCTCCGAACATTAATTATCATTTCAAAATGTCTATATTAATCCTAAATCAGATTTTATACCTAATTACCTTAATTTACAAAATTAACTTAAAATTTACTATTTTTCCCTATTACTCATTTACTACATAATTAACCTAATATTCACTAAATCAGTAATTAACCATTTAATTACTTAATTAACCTTAAATTATCCATTTTATGCCTCATTTTAAGGCCTAAAAATTATCTAAAATTTTCAAAAATTATTTTTTGAAAACGGGCTTTATAGCACTAATCTATATCATTTAAGTAGTCTACAAAAAAATTTTGAGTTCAAAAATAAACTCCTAAGATCATTTATTTCTAATCCTAATCATGCTCGATTTTGCATGATTTCTTAAGGACTATATATCACGGAACATATTTTTATCAAAATAATATTTTTCTTAAAAACTACATACAAAAATATTTCAGAATAACAAGTTTCATAATTTTCTAAGAATATTTACTATTTTTACAAAATTACACAAAATCGGGTTAGAAATCAGACTCATCGGTCTGGATGGCTCCAGCCATCTCCGGCCGTCGTGGCCTTGTCGGCCAATCCAGGTGTTGCCACCACCGTGTGGTGGTGGTGGCCGTCTACTCTTAGCTGCTCGTCTGATGTTGGTTTCCCTTTTTGGCTCTAACTGCATAGTTTTCCTTTTCTTTTTTTTTTCTTTGGTTTTTCTCTTGAATTTTTGAAGCTCTCTATTTTTCTCACTCTCCAAACTGCCCAAATAAGCTTCTAAAAATTTGGGGTATTTATAGAGCTTTGTGGTAATTAATGTGTATTAAATTGGACAAGACATTGTCCAAATCCCTTAATTTTTGGCTTTTATGTTGCTCTAATTTAATTGGCTGATTTTTTTTCTTATTTTCCCCAGCTTTCATGACCCAATTCTGGATCATTCCTTATTTTTTCTGATTTTTCTTTATTTTTCCTTAATTAATTATGAATTTTATTTAATTATTTAGTATTATTTTAGCATATTTCACGTATTTTAAGTAATTACGTATATTTCTACATACATGTAAATTCATATATAGTACAAATAAATATTTCTAAATATTATTTAGGTCATTTTATAATTTTTATTATACATATAATTTATCTCTAGCGATTCATTAATTATCGAAATGCATTTTATGTATTTTCGTTATATAACGAGTTATATACTTAAAATTTAGAATTTTTATATTATTTTATTTTATTTTATTTTTTGTTTTCTTAAATTCAAACTTACGGGATCATTTTACTAATATTTCTAGCTTTACTTATAATTTTGGCTCGATTGGATCTTTCAACCGATCGAATCCTTGAGTGACTGGTTATGGGGCTTACATAATCTCCCACCAAATCTGAAATAGAATAACCGCCCACAAAGAAGATAGTTTACATACATCCCCATTCCTCTAAGCCAGGTTCTCGCACGATTAAGGAAGGAGAACCTTCTGACGTTTGAAATACTGAGGGAAGGATAAAGAATGAGGGATTATAACTCGGAGCTTCGATGTGATTATCATCCGGAGCAAGTGGGGCACTCTACAGATCAATGTTGGAGACTCATACATAAGATCTCGGTCTTACCAGATGAGCTAGGTAAAGAAGGAGACCAGCACACGAAGTGTTACGCCCCGAAGTCGCGAGGTCGCAACAGTCCCACCGTGTAAACCACTCTATGATAGAAACTGGCCTCACAGTTCCTACCATAGAGATAATCTACACAAGGCGTCGACGACCACTCGCTTTGAAGTAAACAGTTCGATTAATGATTATACTACAAATATGATGAGTAACTCAAATTACTATTAAACATAGATAATCATATAAATAAGTCCACAGAGCTTCCAGGAAGATTTACATAATAACTACAGTTTACTAATTTACAGAATAACTTACAGTCTTCATCCTTTAACTACAAGGTCAGTCTGGTTACACATTAAGCTAAATAACTTGATCCTCACACCCCTGGCTTCAAAAGACTAACCTTTGGATAATTGTAGGGCGGCATGGTACTTGAAGAGATTACAAATCAAAACCTGCAAAAGGATCTATAAGGGTATGAGCAACTACAGCTCAGTAAGTTGAATTGGAGACTCATGAATGCATACAAGCACAAACAGGATTATCAAATAATTATTTTCATGCAATGCAACAATCAAGTGTCATCGCACAACGTAGTCCGGTCCGTTGTGAAATCAGAGAAATTTCACCCGCTTTGATCCGGGTTGAGGAGTTCCATGTTATGCAGCAGCTCACAATCAAACCTAGGCTTGTGCAATGGAGACCTCGCTCTTCCCGCGACTACCTTCGAACCATTGACTTCACCCCCACTGCGACCTCCTCTCCAGTCACTTAGTTCGACTGAGGATGAAGAAGGGACCATTTTGCAATCCTGCGCTATCCCTTTTGAAGGGGTCGGTATTTGATTGGAGAGTCCTATGATCCCTTAACGGGTTGCAATGCATGACGTTTTCGGTTATTACGGTCGACTAAGATTAAATTCCGGTTAGAGTGTTCAAACAAGACCACAACAATTCAATCAGTCACAAAATCACCCACAGCACAAATTCCAGCACGAATTCAGATACATCACACATGCGCAAACTACTTACAATCACAAGCATATACAAGCCTAAGTCTCCGAGCACTACAAAACTAGTATTCTATTACAATAAGCAATAACCCAACTTACTTGAATTTGCTCGGTCGCTCGATCCTCAAATTGCGAGCTGATTTGTTTCTGGGTGTCCTATAATGCAAAGAGGTCCTTTTAGTACTTATTTTTATGGATTCTTATTCTAATTTATAATGTAACTCATTTTCCTCATGTATACCTACAACGTACTAATAATTCGTTGTATTTTATTTCGGGGTTCGGTTCCTAAACTAGATTCTAGTTTTGATTCCTAGGTCGTAATTAGGCTCGAATCCCAATGTGACATTAATCACCTTATGCTCGGGTATTCAAATATCCTATTGGGTCGTAATTTTGGTATTCTAACTATTCGGTACACACTAACCCTAATTGGGATATCGGATTTATTCCCGAGGTGTAAAAATCTTACATTTTAAGATATTTACTTAAAATTAAATATTAATTCCGATTTATTATTTTTCTGATTTCAATTATAATATTATCTAAATAACTTTATTTTTTTAAATTTAGTAATTTATATTTTCACATATTCCTAATTTCTCATATTCTTTACCTAATTTCCCTAATTAACCATAATTAGTACCTAAAAGCTAGGATTAGGGTTCCACTGCAGAGATTAACTTCCTTAATCATCTAATTAAGATCCAAATCAGTAATTAACATTCTAATTACCTAATTAATCCCAAATCACCCAATTTTACCATCATTTTAGGGCTAAAAATTAACTTAAAATTTTCGAAAATTAATTTTAAAAAAAAGGCTTCATAGCACTGTTCTAAATCATATGAGAGTCCTACAGAAAAATTTTGAGCCCCAAACTACATCCCTAAGCCTATTTAATTTCCGGTTTAATCATGCTCGGTTTTGAACAATTTCTTAAGAACCCTATATTTTCAGACATAATTAAACTAAATCAATATTTTTCCCTAAATCTACATACAATAAAACCTCAGAATAACAAGTTTCATAATTTTCTGGGCAAAATAACTAATTTTACAAAATTATATAAAAATCGGGATGAGTAAATGACTAACCGTTCAAGGATTTCTGGCCGTCCAAAACCGGTCCAAGGCTGTCGGCCGGTCTAGACGCTGGTCCTAGGGTAGGGTGGTGGTGGTGGTTCGGTCCCAGGTGGTGGTGGGTGGTGGTTCCAGTTCACCTTGCTAATCTGCACAGTTTTTTTTTTTTATTTTTTTATTTTTTTTATTTTCTGGAATTTCTCTCGATTTTTCTTGTGTTTCGATTTTTCTCAGATTACAAACTGTCCAAATGTCTTCTGTGAATTTTTTCCTTATTTATAGACAAACATAGTAATTAATGTGCATTAATTTGATGTGATTTTGCCCATTTCCTTGATTTTAGGCTTTTAGTTTGGCACATTTTTATTGGCCAATTTTTTTTTTCTTTTCAGTCACGACCTGATCCAGTTGCGGACCTCTCCTTCTGATTTTTTTTCTGATTTTTTTATAGTTATTTTGTATTTTTCTTTAATTATTTACTTAATTTTCGGCCTATTTTAGCAATTACGCGTATTTTTATCTACACGAAAATACATGTAGGGTACATGTGAACATTCCTAAATATTAGTTTGGTCATTCTAAAATTTTTAGTATACATATAATCTATCTCTACTAATTTATTAGTTATTATATTACACTTTTTGCCTTTTCAGTAATTAGTAGTTATTATGCTTAAAATTTGAAAATTTTATAGTCTCCTATTTTACTACTTACTTTCTTAAATTTAAGTTTACAGGGTCATTTTTACTGGTATTTTGTTAAATAGTTTATAATTTGGGTTTGATCGGATCCTTTAGCCGATCGTCTTAAACCTTGGGTTTTAAGTTCAAACCTATGGTTACTTGGCTTGGCTTTAGGGTTTACACGAAGCCCCTCTTCATAGTGGTTAAGTGTGCCGGGAAAATGGTTGTTCGAGTTCTAATAGATAATGGGTCATCACTGAATGTATGTCCTTTAGCGACACTAAATTTACCTAGAGTTGATGCAACCGAGATCAAACCCATCTTGATTTCAATAAGAGCTTTTGATGGATAAAAAAGGAAGATAATTGGAGAAATTGGGCTGTAAGTCAAAATTGGCCCGCATGTGTTTATTATTCTCTCTCAAGTTTTGGATATACCGCGAACTTTCAATTTTCTATTGGGAAGACCATGGATTCATTTAGCAGGGGCAATTCTGTCTAGTCGACATCAAAAGGTGAAATTCATAGCGAACGAGTAGTTGGTTATTATTCTTGGGGAGCAAGACTATGAGATTTATAAAGAGACAACTATTCCTTATGTTGAGGATGAAGAATTGGAAGAGCCAGGGTTATAAATTTTTGATTAAGTTAGTATGATCAAGGAAGCAAGATAAAGGGTATAAGGTTGTTTGAAATAACCTAAGTAGCAGATTGGAACGTTTAGGCTTGGATATGAGCCTACTGAAGAGGAGATTTAAGAAATGAAAGTTAAAATCAAAAGCAAGAAAGGAGATCAGCTATACTATACTTACATGGAATTTTCAGACATTTGCTAGACATTCCCAGCACTATCTAGTGTTCAAGAACTCGAAGTAGCTAGTCTATCTAAGGCATTGACTTAGTAATGTAGCATTAGTTCAGATGAGAAGGAAGATATTGGCGTACCAGTTTCCTTATGCAACTGGTTTTTCGTTCCCATTAATAGGTCTTTTTAGAAACGTAAAATTAGATTAATTAGGAACACTCAATTTTGATAATTAGTTTGATTAGTTAAGCCTTTTCTTTCAAGTAATTTGGATTCATTCATTCAATAAAATTCATTCCTTTCTTTCTATTGAGTTTTCATTATTATTTATTCGTTGTCCTTTTCTTTTTTCCTTTACTCTTTAGATCTGATAAAAACGATGAACGTAATGGATATCTTGCTCATGTAAATGATAAAAGTACCAATATCACCTTCGAACCTGCTAGGTCAAACGTTAGAGATGATATTGAGACTCCAAACGAAATTCAAGAGAGTTTGCATCAACATGAATAGGGTAGAGTGATTATTGATGAACCACTGGTTGTGATTAATTTGGGGACAGAGGAAAATCTACAAAACTTGAAATTGGTGGTAATTTAACAGATAATTAGAAACAGGAGTTGTCACAATTGCTATCAGAATACTTGGACATATTCACTTGGTCTTATGAAGATATGCCGGGTTTAGACTTGTTTATTGTGGTTCATAAGTTGCCAACCAAGGAGGAAATAAAACTAAAAAGACAAAAGCTTAGATGATTTAGGTCGGACATACTCCTCAAAATAAAAGAAGAAGTGAAGAAGTTGTTAGAAGTTGGATTTGTAGAAGTATTGGATTACCTTGAATGGGTGGCCAATGTAGTGCTAGTGTTGAAGAAAAATAGGAAAGTTAGGGTTTCTGTAGATTTTTGAGATTTAAACTAAGTAACACCAAATGATAACTTTCCTTTGCCACATATTAACGTACTAGTAGATAATACAGCCGGGAACCGTTTTTTTCTCATTTATGGATGGTTTCTCGGGATATAATCAAATTAAAATGGTAGAAGAAGATAAAATCAAAACAACTTTCGTTACTACCTGGGGAACGTTTTGTTATCACGTGATTCCTTTCAGGTTGAAGAACACTGGGGTAACTTATCAGCGTGCTATGGTAGCTCTGTTTCATGGCATGATGCATCAACAAATTGAGGTTTACATGGATGATATGATCGCTAAATCTAAGGAGGATGAAAATCATGTAGATATTTTTTGTAAACTATTTGACCGATTAAGGAAGTTTCAATTGAAGTTAAATCTTGAGTAGTGCACCTTTAGAGTGACTTTTAGCAAATTGAAGTAGACACAAATAAAGCCAAGGCAATTGTAAACATGCTAGCACCTAAGACTATAAAAGAAGTTTGGGGACTGTTGGGAAAATTGAATTACATTACACAATTCATGTTACAGCTAACTGATATATGTAGGCTATTATTCAAACTTTTGAGGAAGAACACAGCCATTGAATGGGATAAAGAGTGCAAGTAAGTATTTGGTGAAATCAAAGAGAATCTCATGAATCCTACCGTATTGGTCACTCATACACCAGGACGATCCTTGATCCTTTACTTAATGATCCTTCCAGAATTGATGGGATGCGTACTGGGACAAAAAGATGAAATGGGGAGAAAAGAGCATCCTATATTTTATTTAAGCAAGAAGTTCAAAGAAGGTAAGCAAAAATACTCAAAAGTGGAAAGGATGTGTTGCGCCTTTGTATGGGTGATGCATAGGCTCAGGCAGTACATTCTTTATTATTTAATAGAGTTGTTGATAAAACATGACCTGTTGAGGTATTTAGCAGAAAAGTTGGAGTTGATTGGGAGAATATTGAAGTGGCAGATGATACTCTCTGAGTTTGATATCAAATACGTGAGTTAGAGTTCAGTTAAGAGGAAAGTAATGGTTGATCAATTGGCAAAATACCCATTAGAAGATGAGGACAAGGGTTCAGAAGCATAATTTCTCGATGAAAATGTAATGGTGGCAAACGAATTGAGTAGTGAGAAGTTGGGATGGAAAATGTATTTTGATGAAGCAACTAATGTGTTTAGATGTGGGATAGAAGTAGTATTAGTATCACCAGAAGATAATCATTTCCCTATGGCAACAAGATTAACATTTTCATATACCATCAACATAGCAGAATATGAAGCTTGCATTTTGGGCCTCAAAATGGCCCTAGATATGAGAATACAAGAATTGAAAGTGTACGGAGATTCTTCCCTTATAATTCTCTAGATCTTAGGGGAATATAAGACTAAGGATGAGAAATTGATACTTTACCACGAACATTTAAGTAAGCTAATTGAAAAATTCCAAGAGATTTTATTCACTTACATTCCAAAGATCCAAAATCAGTTTGCCGACGCACTGGCTCCATTAGCGTCAGTGGTGGAAGTTACAGATGAAATATAAATTCAGCCCTTCAAGATTGAATTGGAAGAAAAACTGGCTTTTTGCTTTGCAGTTGAAGGGAAGGGAAGGGAACAAAAGAACCTTGGTATCATGATATCAAGAAGTTACTTCGAATGGGGGAATTTGTTGAAGACAGTGATTGAAAAGATAGAAAAACCTTAAGAAAATTAGCTACTCATTTCCTGTTAAGTGGAGCCACATTGTACAAGAGTCACCAAATGCAGTGTTGCTAAGGTGTATGGATGAAGAAGGCAAGAAATTGATGAAAGAAGTACATGAAGGAGTTTGTGGTCTTCACATAAATGGATATATGCTAGCTAGAAAAATCATGAGAATGGGGTATTTTTGAATGATCATAGAATCGGATTGTATCAAGCATGTGAGGTATTATCACCTATGCCAGGTATATGCTAATAAAATCAACACTCCTCCCTAAGAATTATATGTATTATTAGCTCCTTAACCTTTCTCGATGTAAGGAATTGACATGATCGGTCCAATTTCAATAACAGCTTCAAATGGACATAGATTCATTTTAGCCACTATTGACTATTTCACCAAGTGGGTAGAAGCAACATTGTATGCCACGGTGACCAAAGGAGTAGTGGTCAAATTCTTGAAAAGAGATATTATTGCAAGATGCGGTGCACCTGAGTCTATTATTACAGACAACGGGATGAATTTGAATAACAAGTTGATGGATGAAGTGTGCAACCAATTCAAGATCAATCATGGAAATTCAACTCCATAACAACCGCAAATGAATGGAGCAGTTGAAGCTACAAATAAGAACATTAAAAGAATCATTGAGAAGATGGCGATTACTCATAAAGATTGGCATGAGATGCTTCTCTTTGCCTTCATAGCTTATAAAACTTCTACTAGTGCAACCCCGTATTCATTGGAGTATGGAACTGAAGCAGTATTACCGGTGGAAGTAGAAATACCTTCATTTTAAGTATTGGTAGAAACTCAGCTCATTAAAGTAGAGTAGGTGAAGAAGACAATGGAGCATTTGAACCTCCTAGATGAAAGGAGGCTTGCAGCAATATGTCATGGTTAATGCTACCAACAGTGAATAATCCAAGCTTTTAACAAGAAAGTATGTCCCAGGTACTTCAAAGAGGGAGACTTGGTGTTGAAGAAAGTGTTACTGAATGCAAAAGACCTTAGGGGCAAGTTTGCTTTGAATTATGAAGTCCTTTATGTGGTGAAAAGGGTATTATTAGGAGGTGCATTAGTGTTGACAGAAATGGATGGCTTAGAATTAAGGGGAGCAGTGAATTCAGACGCATTCAAGTTGTATTATCTATGAAAACTAAGTTCAATAAAAATTTCAATTTTTCTTGAATAAGTTTGTGGTTAATCTTTTATCGTTTATAAGTAAAGTTGATATCCGTGAATGTTTTCGAATTTGAATGGTCATCGACCAACAAATACTCCACTAATAAACCTTGTTTCTTTGACTCATACACTTAAACACCAAACACTTACCAATGAATTTGAATCACCAGATAAATTGAAATTAAATGTTCTTAAAAATTTAATTTTGTCTATTTCGAACAGAGATTTATCATTCAGAAGTCATGAAGAGTAGAAACTGAAATTTAGTGTTGAATAAAGCAAATTCAAAGCATGAGCATAGTCCAGTTGTAAGATTCAAAAGTTTAAGAGATTTTAGGAGAAGAGAAGAAAAAAGCGGGGAAAGAAGAAGCAATCACAGTCATTTGGTGAAATTTTGCTGATTGAATGAGTGAATATCGGGAGTCGATGTAAGCATGCCAATCAATTGCTATCTAAGAAATTCTTCAGTCCTAGGAAAAATAATCTTCAAAGTCTTCGGAAAGAGATATTTAGAAGAATTAAGTTAGATTTTGAAACCAAAACCAATCTCGAAGAGATCTATCCTCTTTGGATTAACCAAAAGGAATCTTAGAGAGATCAATCATTTTCGGATCATTTACCAAACCAAAATGAGTTTTTTTTTTTTTTGAAATCTTAAAGGGATCTATCTTATTTTAATCATCCATCAAACTAAAACAAGTTTTTTGAAATCTTAAGAAGATCTATTCTCTTTGGATTATTCACCAAACTAAAATAAGTTAATTTTACCTCTAATGGTTCTTGCCTTATCCTTCTAAGATAGGTCCCCTTGAAATTTTTGCTCCATCCTTCTAAAGTAGACACCATTTGAAAAATTTTGATCTATCGTTTCAAGATAGAAACCATTAAGCCTTATCCCTTCAAGATAGGCTCCCTTGAAATTTTTGCTTTATCCTTCTAAGGTAAACACCATTAAGCCTTATGCTTTATTTTTTCAAGATAGGCCCTCTAACCTTTCGCTCTGTTCTTTTGAGACAGACATTCATTTGCCCCGTCCTTTTAAGATGGGTAGCTTATTCTTTATTTCGATCTTTCAAGTTGATATCCTTCATCAAATTAAAACACAGCTTAATTGATCAGTTCAAAGTAGGGTTTGAAAAAAATGGGTATCTCTCTTGTTTTTGTTCCAATTGAACGTTACTACAAAGAGAGGTAGTTGTAGACACCTCATTTTTGCTAAATTTTTTTATTTCAAATAATTGAGCCAAGTTAATAAATAAATAGAAAAAAAGAAAAATAAAAAAATAAAATGAAAATAAAAATAAAAAAGAAAAAAAGAAAGAAGAAAATTAAATTAAGTTAGGTCATAGCAAGTTGAGTCATGAGTCGAGTCGTGTTAAGTTGGAATAAGTTGAGTTGTTGGATTAAGTAACGAGGTGGGCTGAATTGATCTAATTTAGGGGCTTAAAATTAGATTAGGGAATTATTGGGCTACATTAGAACAGGTCAGGTATGGAAGAATAAAAAAGGCCTAAAATAATTAGTATTTCTAGAAGTTAGGGTCATTGAAAAAATTTCAACCGTATCTTTCGTATTTTTGATACGAAAGATTCGATTTTGAGCTTACAAATAGCATGTTGGCTAGGGAATTAGGGTGTTTTTTTTTTTTTTTTATCACATTCCTATACGCACACTCCATACTCTCCTTCAAAAACACCACATAAAACCAACGTACTGCCACACTCACTACCGTACATCCTACACGCTGTTACCCACATCACTCACGCCACCACTAAAACCCTTACAAACCACCACCATGGCATCTCAAGCCATCACTACAGCCCTACGCGTGATCACCCACAATACCACCTGTGATCACCTATAGCATCAACCATTATGCTCGTGATCAGTGGAAAAAGCAGCCAACGCACCAACCATCATGCTCGTGATCAATGGAAACAATAGCCGACGCCCTCCATCATATTCGTGATAAGTGGAAACAGCAGCTGACACCCTCCATCATGCCCATGATTAGTGGAAATAGAAGCCAACATGCCCTTGATCATGCTTGTGATAAGTGGAAACAGAAGTTGACCCGCCCTCGATTACACCCGTGATAAGTGCAAACAACAAGTAACACACCTCGATCATGCCTATGAGTATCCAAAAATAGTGTTTGACGCACAACTCGATTCGTAGCTAAAATTTCTTATTTTGCTATTTTTATTTTATTAGTTAATTTAATTATTTTTTACTAACTTATTTATTTATTTTTAGTGCAGGTTTTTATTTTTTTCGTATTGCGTGTTTTTAGATAATCTCAATTTTTAATAAATTATGCTCAATTATATTTTTAGCAAGACCATTTTTTTTTAAACAAATAAACCTATTTAGATCATATCTTATCGTTAGGATTTAGGAAAGATACTTTTGACACATAGGGGTTTTGGAAAAATAAAAAAATCTTAAATTGATTTTTTCCAAAAAGATTTATTTAATTTGGAAAAATTAGATCTTTCAGGTTTTTTTTTCTTAAAATAATAAATTGATAAAAAATATAAACTTGGGTCGATTTTCGAAATAAAAATAACTCACTCATTAAAAATTTTATAAAAAAGAACTACGACTAATATAATCTCAATTGGTAGGTACGTAGGCACCTTTAAGGCAATTGTTAAAAAAATAAAAAAAATTTCCCCCCTTTTCTTAGAAATTCATAATAAAAAATCATTTTTATTTACATTTTGTGAACTTAGGTCTATTTTTAATATTTTTAGAAAAATTATAAAAAATAAAGCCCATTAATTTTTTTTTATTTTCACATGGTGACTTAGTTTTAATAGATTAGCTCTCAAACCTAGTTTTTTGATTCAATTTTCTAAAAATTAATTTTTTTAGAATATTCGTAGACTAGTGGTCAAATTTGGGTTTCCCACATGAAAACCCTATTTTTTTTTTTTTACTAGTTGATCCGGTTGGCGACTTCTTTTTTTTTTTTTAATATATTTTTTTTTCTTTTCCTTAGTTTAATGTCGAGTAATTTATATTAATTGGGCTGAACTTAATATAGGTTAAATTAATGAAATCAAAATAAGGCTCGACAGAGGGAATTTGAAGAAGAGCAAAAAATAGAAATGACTACATTGTTATTTGAATATCAAGATGTATTCGCATGATCTTATAGGGATATGCTTAGGTTAGATCCTTTGATTGTAGTTCATTGTTTACCTAAACAAGAAGAAATCAAGCCGATAAAGCAAAAGTAAAGGAGATTTTGACCTAACATCCTTTTGAAAATTAAGGAAGAAGTTAAGAAGCTACTTAAAGTAAGTTTCATCAAGGTATTTGATTATCCAGAATGAGTAGCCAATATTGTACTGGTAATGAAGAAGAATAGGAAAGTCAGGGTATGTGTGGACTTTCGAGACCTCAATCAAGCAACACCTAAGGATAATTTTCTTTTGCTCCATATTGATGGTAGATAATATAGTCAAGAACTACCTTTTCTCATTTATGATGGATTCTTCAGGTACAATTAGATTTGAATGTTCGAAGAAGATAAGACCAAGACGACCTTCATTACAACTTAGGGTACGTTTTGTTTTAAAGTAATGCCCTTTGAACTAAAAAATGCTGGGGCAACTCATCAAAGGGTGATGGTCGCAATCTTTCATGACATGATGCATAAAGAAACAAAGGTATGTGTTGATGACATGATAGAGAAATTTGATGAAGGGGACAATCACATGGAAACTTTGAGAAATTTGTTTAACAAATTGAGAAAGTTTCAAGTAAACTAAAACCTATAGAAGTATACCTTTAGGGTGATGTTAGGGAAATTGATGGGTTTCATTATTAGTGAAAGGGGCATTGAAGTGGATCTTAATAAAGTTGAAGCCATAATTAATATGCCCCCTCCACGTATGCTCAAAGAAGTAAGAGGTTTATTGGGCCGTTAGAATTGCATAGCATGATTTATATCTTAGCTTATAAATAAATATCGCCCCCTATTTGAGCTATTAAAGCAGAATGCCAATGTAAGATGGGACGAAGAGTATGAAGAAGCTTTCACAACAATTAAAGAATATCTCACGAATTCTTCAGTGTTGGTAGCTCCTAAACCTAGAAGGTCATTGTTTTTATTCCTTACTGTATTGCCAATAGGATGCATGCTTGGTTAGAAAGATGAAGAAGGCATAGAACAAGCTATTTATTATTTGAGCAAGAAGTTTACAAAGGGGAGAGTAGAAGTATTCAGAAATTGCAAGGATATGTTGTGCATTGGTTTGAGTCATACATCGACTCAGACAATATACACTCTATTAGCAGATTAAGTTGCTCACACAACACCATCCATTGAAAAATTTGGTAGAAAAACTAGCCTTGATCAGTTGGGTCTCAAAGTGACAAATGTTATTATATAAGTTCAACATCGTATATGTGAATCAAAATTTGGTCAAAGGATAAACCTTGGTAGACTAATGGGTAGTGAATCCCCCTAAAAATGTTCCTTGAGAAGTGTAAGTCAATTTTCTTGATGAAAATATTTTAATGATTGAAGAAGAGTTTGATAAAGAAACATGTGAGAAGCCCCCAAGATGGAAGATGTTCTTTGATAGAGTAGCCAACGTGTAAGAGTATAGAATTTGGGAAATATTAATATCTCTTGAAGGTATACAGTTCCTAATGGCTATAAGGCTTGTTTTTCCATATACTAATAATATTGTCGAATATGAAGCTCGTATCATGAGACTCAAAATGACAATAGATAAGGGAATACAAGAATTAGAAGTTTATGGGGATTCTTCATTGATCATTTGCCAAGGATGAGGCAAATATAAGACAAGATCCTAAATTAGTGCATTATCACCAGCATTAGGCTTAATTGATTGACAAGTTTGAAGAAATTACACTTACATACATATTGAGGACTAAAAACCAGTTTGCTAATGCTTTGGCTACTTTAACATCTATGGTTCAAATATTCGATAGGGTAGAAATTCAGCCACTTAAGATTGAAATTGAAGAGAAGTTTGCTTTTTGTTAGCTATTAAGAAACACATGATGAAAAGCCTTGGTACCATGATATTAGAACCTTCTTGCAACAAGATACGTACCCTGAAAAGGTAGAAAAGAAGGATCGAAAGATGATTTGGAGGTTGGCCACTTAGTTCTTGATATGTAAATCCACCTTGTAACGACGATCATTTGATGATACACTCCTACGATGTGAAGACAAAAAGGAAGCAAAATTTTTACTTAAAGAAATGCACGAGGGAGTATATGGCCTCCACATGAATGGTTACATGCTTGCTAAGAAGTTTATGGGGTTGGGATACTATTGGTTAGCTACAAAAGGAGATTGTATCAAACACGTTAGGCATTACCACCTGTGCCAAGTTTATGCTAATAAAACAAATGCTCCACCTCAAGAACTACATACACTATTCATGTTGTGGCTATTTTTAGCATGGGGTATAGACATCATTGGTTTGATTACTCTGAAGGCGTCTAACGGTCATTGTTTTATATCAGTAGCCATTGACTATTTTAGTAAGTGGGTTAAAGCTTCATCATATTTAAGTGTTACCAAAGAAGTAATGGTCAGGTTCATTAAGAGAGACATTTTAGCTTGATACATAACTCTAGAAACAATCATTACTCATAATGGTATGAATCTTGACAACAAACTCATGATAATCATACATAAAAATTCCACTCCATATTGACCTTAGATGAATGGAATAATAGAAGCAGCTAACAAAAATCTCAAGAGAATCATTGTTACATATCGAGATTGGCATGAAATATTGCCCTTTGTGCTCGTAGCCTATACAATTTCTATCAGAATGTCAACAAGGGAAACACCTTATTCCTTAGTATATGGTACCAAAGCTATATTGCTAGTAGAAGTTAAGACCCGTCTCTTAAGGTACTATTAGAGACTCAATTGAATGAGGCTGATTGTTTAAAAAAGAGCATTAAATAGTTGAATTTAATCGACAAATAAAGGTTGACTGCACTGTGTCACAATACATGTTATTAGCAATGATTAGCTAGAGCTTTAAATAAAAAAGTGCAACCTAGGAACTTTAAAAAGGGTGACATGATATTAAGAAAGACTCTCCTAAATGTACAAGATCCTATAAGGAAATTTGCTCCAAATTATGGAGGTCCTTACATTATAAGGAGAGTATTGCCTGGTATGTGGGTAGAGGGCTTTAATTTTATCTTAGATGGATGTTCCAGACTTAAGGGACCCTGTAAATGTTGATGCAGTGAAGTTGTACTACCTTTAAAAATCAATGGAATTTTTGCTATGATCACAAAATGCTAGCAATCTTGATATTAATGTGGTTTAATTTTCATTTTCTATAAGTAAAGTTAGTACTGCTAGTTGTTATGGACATTAGATAATGCCTCAAACACTTTCCCACTCCATCAAAAGGTCTCTTCCTGCTCAAACAAACCCCCATAAATTGTAAACATGAGAGAAGATGAACATACACTTTAGAATGGTGACAATTAATAAAAACTCTTCAAATGCTTTGTTACGTTTTACCTTTCCTGATAAGGGAGATTTGTTTTCTACTTTTTAGGACAAGGCTACTCTTAGATGAAGTAAATACTTCATGGCAAATCAATATTCTACAGTCAAAATATAAAGCTTAGGTTTGGCATGGGGAAGTTAAAAGGTAGTTTAGTTGAGGCTTTGAAGATTTATATAGGGCAAAAAATGTAAGACATAACCTTTCTACAACATTTTGAGTGTTGGGCCGCTTTTCGTAAATTCGTTGAACTTTGAATGCTTTGATTAGAATGAATTTCAGAAGGTTGAACCATTGATTTTCATTGAACTTCTTAAAGAAAGACTTGGCTATTTTGGTACTATCAACTAAGTTAGGTAAGTACTTTCATACTCGTTAGCATAAATATAAGACAGTTTTTCAAAATGATGCATTTGCATCAAACATCCTACTTAGAGTGTTAGCCAGCATAACCCTCACCCTTTTTTGTTCTCATCTAGCCTATAAGGCATTTAACTTTGGCCACAGTTAGGTCATAGAAGCATGAGCAGGTTTTAAACTAATCTTCCATTTAGAGTTGCTTGTCCTTTAGAGAGGATTCCGCCTAAGTCCATTTAGGGTTGTGAATCCTTTAGAAACGCTCTCACCTAGGTTAATTAGATCAAATGAGCATAATCAAATTCTAAACTAATCTTCCATTTAAGGTTACCAGTCCCTTAGAGATGATCCCACCTAGAATAGTCAGCTCTAGAGAAGTACGATCAGGTTCTAAACTGATCTTCCATTTCGGGTTGCTAGTCCCTTAGAGATTTTGCTTAGATTAGTCAGCTTCGAAGAGCATGATCGGGTTCTAAATTGATCTTCTATTTAGGGTTGCTAATCCCTTAGAGACACTCTCGCCTTGGTTAATCAGCTTAGAGAAGCATGACCATGTCCTAAATCGATCTTCCTTTAGGATTGCTAGTCTTCTAAAGATGCTCCCATTTAAGCTAGCCAACTTACAAGGCGCTACCAATTTTAGGTTCCTATTAGCTTATAGGGGCTTTACTTACCGTACTAGTATCACTTTAGGATTCTTGTCAGCTCTCAAAGCACTATCTTTCTTCACCAAATCCCTAGTGCATCAAACCTAAGATAGTGACTTAGTTGTAGCACTTCCCAGAACAAATTTACCCTTGGGGCTAAATGGTTGTTTTTGTGGTGAAGTTTTACTCAAGCTCCATCATAAAGAGGAACGGTGTAGATGCCCCATTTTTACCCCTTGCAATTTTATCTCTTATCTCAAATTTTCAATGTCATTAGAATGTACCCGAATTGATTTTCTTCCTTTTTTTTTTAGTTACTTTATTTTATTTTAATTTTAGATGTGTTTTCAAAAAATTATTATTTTACCATGTATGTGATTTGTACAATTTAAGTTAGGCCTAGGTGTAGCGTTATTTTAATTGATTTTATTTTTCCATTTATTTTAATTTATTTAAAAATAAAAAAAATGAAAAAAAGAAAAAAAAAATTGAATTAGACTAGGTTTTAGACTTAGTCCATGAATTTCAATCAAGGTTAAAGCCTTGATAGTATTTCAAACGTGCCTGCAATATTTTTTCTTTCATACACGTATACACATGCAGGTAGGGCATGTGACTACATGCCCCCTATCTCCTTCTTCTCTTTCCTTTTCAATTTCATACACCTACGAATCAAGTTTCTAGATTAAAAAGATAGCTTCCCTATTTCAAACACTCTACTTTCAACTTATGTTCCAAATTTATGTCTTGCAAAATTAATCCAGATTTTGTGTTTTTGGAAACTACACATGGAATACTCCAAATTGGGGCCAAAAAAAAAAAATTCTAATTTTCCTAAATCGAGAATTCATTTAGACTTCAAAAAGGAAAAAAAAAAAAATTAACACACCTACATGAAATTTACAAAACTCCATTCTTTAGGCAAAATCCTTCGAATAAAAGGTATAAGCATTGATTATTGATGTGTTCTTACCCATTTCCATGACTCAAACTAGCACTTTTCTCAAAATTACGAATCGAATCATGTAAGAACATATTAGGCCACTAAATCCATCATCTTCCACTTTTATGCTTTCCCGGATTAAATCTAGACTCCACTAGTGTAAACAGAATGCCATGCCTCACTTTGTGCATAGATCACAACCAAAAACTCACAAAACACACCTAATTGAAACTTTCTCTCTCTTAAATGAGGAGTTTCTCTCTTTAGGAATAACCTCATCGATGGCCATCTACATTGAAAACCACTATCAAGATCATGTTTGTGGTGTCCCCAAACCCTAAACACTCCACTCTCTTACACCTAAACTACTCCACCAAGAGCCAACATCATCTTCATCCACCATTACTTCCAAATTCTAAACAACCAGAAAACCACCACAACAACTCGAGGCATCGCTCCTACTCCCCCTAAATCCAATTAGAAAAAAAAAAATCATGTTTCCCGTTCTTTTCTATGAAGAGATTGGTTAGAATCACATCTAGGAATTGATACAAGTGGGTGGTCAAGTGTAACCTCTTATCTGGATCTGACTTGACTTAAACTACTTCAACCCGGACCAGGTATGTGCTCCTTCTCTATTTATTTTATTTTATTAATTAGTTGTTAAGGCTTCTAAAATTTTTTTTTCCTAAGATTAAGTTTTTTAGAATTTTTCTGTAACAAACTCTTTGCCAAAGTTGGTGTTTAAAAAATAATAAAACATTTGTTTTCTCAATTAATTTTTTTTTCTCTGTAAAAAAAATAACGAACCCTTTTCCTAAAATTAGACTTATAGGAGTTTTAAAATGAAAATGACATCAAATTAGAAATCTTCTCATAGAATTTTTTTGAAGAAAAAAATAAATTCATTAAAATGTGAGCTCGACTGTTTTCAAGTTTGAATCAACTAACCCACTAAATTTTTCGAAATGAACCACGATAGTTTGATTTTGACTAGCGAGTACATAGGCACCTCTAGGGTGACTTAAAAAAAGAAAAAAAATATTTTTCCCTCTTTTGTAAAATTATTTTTTCGTTTAGTTTTCGTTGCTATATTTTAGATGGGTGATTTGAAAAATAAATTTATATTCAGAAGGTTAGAATGGTACTCGATTGGGTATAATAGGATAGTCATGAACCTAAGAAAATCTAGTTTTTTTGAAAAATTAATTTTTCAAAATGTAGGTTCATAACTAAATTAGAATCAATCTGCTTAATCGATTCTAATTTAATTACCCTTCCCCAATTTTATTGGGTGATGACTCCGATTTTTTTTAAAAGAAAATAATAAAAAAATTGGATTTCCTTAATTTTAGTCAATGGTTTAAACTAAATAGGAATAGTGTTTAGTTTAAATCAAATTAAAAAAAATCGAAAAATGGAAAAGTTCAGGCTTAACAATGGGTGTGGTCATAGGAATCATTTGATGCTTAAGTTAGCAAGAAAGACTAAGAGAAAGAAGGAGTGAGCAAGAACCTAAGGGGTAGTGCTTGTCCTTAATATGCGCAATTAGAGATGCGAATAGTACGTCAAAATTGGGTAGAGAGAGTAAGAGTGTTACCTAAGATAAAAGTGGATTTTAGAGAAAGAGGGGGAAAGAGAGATCAGCCTTAACTTTATAGCACTTGATGCCTTTTATGGGAGATACTAGCAATCTGAGGTTTGCTCATACTTATCGCCAATAGATAGCATGCATCATGGTAGAGATTGAGCTACTTTACGAGCAGTTGGTTGTGATTGGCTAGGCAACAAAATCTATAGCCCAAAGGTTTGACTTCTATAGAGCCTGTTAGGTGTGCTAATTGTACTACGGATGTTAAACACCTATTAATAAGTTACAATGGAGAGCATGTTCTAAGGACAAAGGTTGAGTCAAGACGTTGAATGAAGGGTTGGTTGCTACTCAACCGAAGGCAAGCTAAGGCTTGAGTTGATACTGGATGGTCAGCGTGTGTAGTCTCGATGGTCAGACTGATTTGTTTAGGTCAGGCATTGTATGGCTCGTCGAGCAGTTTGCAATACAGAAGGTGAGCCTGCTGTCAGCTCATGCTTATTTTTACTTGCTTGCATAGTTTCACTAGCAAATCGTGGTGTAAAGGATAAGCTCGCTATTCGCTTGTTTACACTTTGGTGCCCCACATGATGGGCTTCTCATGTTGGGTTTTGGTTTGGGGGAGAATTGGGTATCAATAACAAGTGTATATTTATGTAAATATCTATTTGGTATTACACTTCTCCTTTGTATAATGAGAAGATGTCTATACTAATCAATGGCTAATCCTTTCATGGTATAGGAACTTGATAGGATATACATGTATGTGTGTGTATATATAAATAAGTTGGTATTTCGTATTTGAGAAGCCAAATTACTATAAAATATGTATCGCTCCTTTAAAACCTTAAATGAAATTAAACTAATTGAATACGTATGATAATGATGTTGTAATTTCTAGTAATGTTATACAAATAATAGCATTATGATGAGCAATAAATGAAATTGAAAATTAAAATTAAATATAGAGATAACCAATAAGAAAAGATCCAAAATGGAAGTTATGACAGGCTTTTGATATTTTATGTTTTGGAGAAGTTGTGATATTTCATTTACTTATATTTTTAGCTTTTAAATATTAAAATAAAAGTATAGTTATTGAGTTTGATACTTTGTTATGAACATTGATACATGTCTTGCTCTTTCCTTATGCTATATCTATTTTTTTTCTTTGTTGTATTTATGGTAAAGCTTACCTAGGTCCTACATTGATCTAGATACGATCTAGTACCGTTAGTTGCTTAAGATAGTAGCCTTATTTATGAATGCAATAGGTTGAGATATCCTTAGTGTCAGAGTAACTCTATCTAGAAGTCATTTGTATACAAGCGAGTGTCCCCCTTATTTTCAAAAACACTTAAGCATTTAAGTCCATCGTCTTCTCTTGCAAAGATCTTTGCCTCTTTCCTTAGTTGAGCGTATTTATAGAGCGAATGTCGACTTGGTCTTTGTCTGTTGATGTCTGGTAAGATTCTAACCATAGCATGTGGTGGTTGTCAAAGCATTCTAAGCATTACAAGTGCTATAACAACAATTATTTAGTTTAGATGGAAGGAATGAACTTTGTAGAAGTTGTATGCTATTGAGTATAATGGATCTCCCTTGACTCATTTCATATATAACTGATTGATCAAAGAAATGGAGTACCTTTTAGAGGCTAGGGTAGACAGGATATAATTAGCTATAGTTGATGTGATGGAATGTATTTAAGAGAGGAAGATAACATGAGTAGGCTAAAAGCATGAATAAATACACTTTCATTTGGGTTTAATAGTGCTTAGAGACTGAATGTGGACCAACTTAGGTTTTGGAAAGGGTTAATGTACTATAAATTTTTATAGGTGTTGTAATGCTAAGAGATTGATAATTCTCTCTAGCATATCAAGCAACACTTTGATGTAGTTAGTATGTTAGCCAATGTTTTGAAGTTGAGGATAAATTCATTTTTCATAGACCTTATGGTGAAACTATAGTGGTGCAAATTGTATTAAGTTATATTTGAATATTATTAGAGGGGAGTTTAGGCTTAGTTGAGGCAATTGGAGTATAGTGGCTCCATTAAGGATGATGTGTAGGAGTTCTTAAAGTTATTCTTAGAGGTCCCCCACATTAGTTATAAGGACATTATATTTGCATGTTGCATTGGACTGTAAATATAGTTTGTAATTAAGTTAGAAATGTGAGAATTTTGATTCTAAACTAAGCAAAGATTGTAGTTGAAAAGATGATAGATTTGAAGATAGTATAATGCTTAGAGCAATATAGAAAATGAAGCTTATGGCAAAAGTATGGTTACTGAAGAGCTAGATTCAACCCTAGAGTACAGTGGAAAGATGTAAGACAATGGTGAGCCAACCTATCAAAAAAAGGAAAGAGAAAAAATCTTATGCTTTATTTGTATTTGAGTTTATAAGATTAGAGATTGTCTACTATGAATCAAGTAGTTGCCTCGAATCATGTTGCAGGAAGAAGAGAACTCTCATAAAAGAGCTAGACTTATGATTTTAAAGTCATGAAGCTCGATATTACATTAGCCCATTGAGGATTTGATAGCCTCATGTATGTGTAGGCATGGGTTGTGGACTAGTTGGTGAAAATTGTTGTAGATATAAAGTCATCATATATGTATTCATCTCTAAGGATATTGTAGAGAAATTAGGCTTTAATGTCGAGAAAGGCAAGTGTAACCTCAAGATGGTGAACTAAGAGGGGCTTCCAACAACAATGTGGCTATAGATATGGAATTCAAGATGGATTAGTCAAATAAAAAGGAAAAACTTAGGGCAATTCCATCAGATAAGTATGAGTTATAATGAGCTTTCTTAATAAGTTAATGACCTAAAATTTTCCCTCGTTTGTTTTGTATGATAATCAATCACATGTAACTTTAGGGAGCTATAATTCTATCCTCATCTTTAATCCTTGTTCTCCAAATGTGCTATTGAGGTAATAAGAAAGTTGAAGTCTATTTTTCAAATAGTTAAGGAAGTGGAGTGGAAGGAAAAGAGATACCTTGAAAGAAGGGAAAGAAGACTAAGGTAATGATATTGAAGAAGTTCTCAACCTACACCACCTCAAGCAGAGGTAGCACGAATGTAAGAGAATGATGATGATAGATTAAGTATAGAGTCAAAATGTAATGGTTGAATTGCTTGATGGTGTGCTAATATAGATTAAGGGAGGTTTGAATTGGAATTCTCTAACCAAGATAGTGTTGTAGAAAGGTGGCCAAATAATAAGTATTGATTTGGTGCGAGTACCTATATTAAAAAGGTAATGGTGCATGTCTTAATCTTCATATTTGGAGTATATGAAAGCACCATGATACAAAAGAAGTGGATTACATTACTATACATGCATAAAACGTGCTTGAGATGGAAGAAAAATTTCATTGGCCGAATGTATTGGAGGAAACATCCTAACATCCATTTAGAGGAGGATCAATTGAAAAACTTAAAGACTACCAAAGGGAGGATAAGAGCATTGATTAAGGGTAACTAACTTAGCTTGTAGGTAGTCTAGCACATCTCTAGTGTCTAGTCTAGTGAAAGATATGCTGCCTAAAAGTAAAGCATTTTGAAGGCAATGGAGGGATGTTTACCTTTTTCCAAAATTATAAGAAGAGGTTTGTGATAAGGGCATTGCCGATTGAGATAGAGGAGAACACCACGAGCTCCCTCCTTTAAATGTTCTATTGGTAGAATGGTAAATTGAATTTGATAAGGGTTTTATCTTAACAATTAAAATTCTATTTAATCTGAAAGTAGGTTATTCTTCATGCATAACATATTTTTCTAAACTCTAAGAATTAACCTCTCATTGTTGGACAAAGAGAGTTAAGATGTTGCATGTGATGGTAATCAAAATAATCTTCATGCGGCACATTTAATGTCCAAGATGTGCTCTTATCTATTTGTGTCCCTTGCATATTTGTCACTAAATAACTCTTGTAGGAGTGCCCTTACAATCGAAGGATTGGGAATTAAGTCTTTAAACTTATCATCCAAATCCAAGTTAGAGAACTCCAAAGTCTAGCTTAACGTATAACTTGATTTATTTTCTTAGTCAATGATTGCAAAATAAATCTCTATTTGACAGGGCTCCTTCTTATACCTATGAATTTTGGCTTAGGAACCATTAAGAGATGAAGATTTCTACTAAGTCCGAAGCCTTTGTCGCCTTTATCGAGTCATATTTAGGTTTTTCTTAATTTAATCTATATGAAGTCCAGCTTACTTAATATAAATTCCTTCACATAAAATTAGGGAAAAACATTTTTTTAAAAAAATGTTTAAAAGAATCATTTTGAAAAACAATTAGAGTCGCCAACCATTTAAATTGATAAAAAAGTCAAATTAGGGTTTTCGGGTGAGAAAACCCTAATTTAACTACTAGTCTACGGATTTTCTAAAAAATTTATATTTCAAAAAATTTAAATAAAAGATTTGAATTATGGGACTAACCTATTAATACCAAGTTACCATGTAAAAAAAAAAAATTAATAGGTTTTTATTTTTTATAATTTTTCTAAAGATACCAAAATATGCAATGATATACAAAGATGCAATTAAAATGAATTTTTAAATAATCTTTATTATGAATTTTCGAAAAAAAGAAAAAATTTTCATTTTTTATGGTTTCCTTAAAGGTACAAACGTATTAACTAGTCAAGATCATACCAACATAGTTTTGTTTTTTAGAAAAGATTTAATGGGTTGATTCTTTTCAATTTGAAAATTGAGTCATATTTACGTTCTTTAATGATTTATTATTATTATTTTTTTTTAAAAACCTAAAGATCTAACCTCAAAACTTTATTTATTTATTTTTTTTAATCTAACTAACTAAATCTTTTGAAAAGACTCTAGTTAAGATTTTTATTATTTAAAAAAAAAAACCATTACAAGTCAAAAAAATTATTTTTCTAAAACCCTAAATACAAGATTTACACAACTCTACTAAGATATGAGATTTAGATACATATTTTTATTAAAGATATGAATCTTGGTGAGAATATGCAATTATATCTAAAAATGTAATTTTGTAAAGAAATAGGTTGAGATTAGTAAGGAAGTCGTACTCCAAGGTTTGTCAACGATAAGCTTGATTGGCTCACTGACTTAATGGAGAGCCTGATTATAGCCATGTAGAACAATGGTTGACCTATTAGATTAGTGCGGGGTGATGTTTGAGTTAATGAGGCTCGAGATTGAGGTGATGTCCGTATGGACCACCTTGGATACCCAACCTGCAATATCTAAGCTGATAGAATGGAGAGACTACTAAGGCGAACACTTGACTTAAATGATGTTAAGGAAGTGCAGGATGGGATGAAAGATGATGAAGATTAATTTGAGGTCGAGTAGTAAGGTTGTTAAGTTCTTTGTGGAAGTAGAGATGCATATGAGTACCTTAAATGGGAAGAAAATGTTAAGAATATGCTCAATTGTTACCAATATGCTGAGGATGTTATCGAGTTTGAAATTTTTAGTTTTCAAAATTTTCCTTATCTAATTTATATCAAACCTTATACCCACTCAATATAAACCCTTGACTAGGGAATAAGGCAAATCCAGTTTTCTTTTAATTTTCAAAAAAAAATTTAGAGTTGCCACTCTATTGGGATCGGGAAAAAGCTAAGTTGTAATTGATTAGATGGATTGGTTATAACTTAGCTACTAGGCTACATGAAAACCGATTTTTTTAAAGCAAAAAAACGATTTGAAAACTAGAGTTCTTAGATCCGAGAGCTAACTTATTAAACCTAATCGGAACTACTCTTAACCTTCTAAATTTAAGTTTATTTTTCAATTACCCATCTAATTCAAATTTACAAGTAAATAAACAAATAAAACTATGTCTACATGCGAAATTGAAGAAAATGAAAAATTACTTACAAAAGGGGGAAAAATAATCTTTTATAAATTTTTAGTCGCTCCATAGTTTTCTATGGGTACCTATTTACTCGCTATTCAGGATTAGACTTCCGTAGTTTGTTCACAAAACTTTAATTTGTTAGTCTCTTTTATTTTGGAAAACGGTCAATTTTACATTTTTTATCCATTTGGTTTTTGTTTAAGAAAAGTTTCTAAAAGGTTCCTAGTTTTTTTACTATCTTATTTTCTTGGAAAATTCTAAAAAAACCTTAATTTTGAAAAGGGTTCATTTATTTTTTATTTACTTTGAAAAACAATTTTTCTAAGTAATGCAACCGATTTAATTATTATTATTTATTTTACTTTATTATTTATGTTTGACTGAAATATTAAAAAAAATAAATTAATAGAACCCAGCTTTCTTTTTCTCTTTCTTCTCTCCCTTTTTTTTTTTCTCTCTTTTCTTTCTTTCTGTTTTCTTTTTTACAACTAAATAATACATTAAAAAGAAAATAAAAAGAAAAAAGAAAAAGAAAAGAGAGAGAGAGAGAGAGAGAGAGAATACAATGTACTACAAAATAAAAGGAAAAAAAGGGAAGGGGATTGGAGTGTTAGGTTAATGAATTCTTAGATTGGAGCACTGGGTTGGGTTGGACATGGATGGAGTTGAAGTAGGGAGTGAAGAGTAGCAGCGTGTGGAGGTGTTTCAGAGTGATCCAGTGGCCTATTCGAGCAAGAAACTTTGTTTCTATGAGTATTGTATTGGAGATAGTGGGGGTAAGCGAAGTGCCGTGATTGTTGGTGGTGAAACATTGGATGGCAATGAGTCATGTTAGTTGCTGTTAGTAGGGGTGGTTGAATCTCGAAGGAAAGTCGAGTCTGGGTTTTTGAGACACCATGAACTTAGCTGTGGTGTCAAATTTGAATAAGAGGCATGAGGGGGGAAGGTTACTGTTTCGAGCTAACGCCGTGGTGGTTTGGGTTTCTGCTTCCTATTGTAGCTAAGATGCTAGGAGCAACAACCAGTTTTAGAAGTGACAGATATAGAAAGCTTAGGTCATGGGGAAGCTAATAGTGGCGATCTCGAGCTTCGGAAGTCTGAAAAGAGAGAGAAAGGCTAAAGAGAGAGTAGCACACGTAGTAGAGAGAGAAAGGAGTTTGATTGTGTGTTTGGGACATGTTTAAGAACTTGTTGATGCTAGAAATGAGAGTGTAGATGCTTTTTTATACCCAAACAAGCTCTAGTGAACTTGGAAACTATAATCAATGGTCGAATTTGCCATAAATGTGAAGCCTAGATTTTTAGCTTTCCTTGATTTTCTCGGTCAATTTTAATGAATAAAATGAATGAATGTGGTCATGTTTTTGGGTCTAATGTGAAGAAGGCCATGCAGAAAATAATATTAAGCTAAGATATTGTGTGCTTATGCATGGAATTTGCATGAAAAATTGAAGTAAAGTAAGGAAGGCAAGCTATTTTTGCATGGGAAAGTGATGAAAAAGGAAGGAAATGGTAGGAAAAGAAGCTGACATGGTGATCGCGTGGGCACCGGGTTAGTCACGTGGATCTATAAACATCAGCTACGTGTCATGCTGGAAGCAACATCCAATAGGAACATGACACATAGACTGGGCAGCGCACAAAAAATAAGATGTGCATTTGCGTAGGGTGGGATTCAATACCATGATCTCTAATATGTGGTACGTGTTCCCTTATACTAAGCTAATGCTTCATTTCTGATTTTGGCTGCACATCACATTTACTTAATATTTAAATCAGCTTGAACCAATCCTAATGCAATGAATTTGGTTCAAGCCTAAATTAGCTTCTACTTAACCAATTCCCAATACATTAAAAGTATAATGTTTTCCATGAGTAAGTTTAGTGCTCATATGTTGAAATTAATTTCCAAATTGGGTCCAAGTAGTTTCATGAGCTCTAGTTTGTTGATTGCATCATTAACTTAATATTAATTTTCTCTCAAACCAACTAACTTAAGTCCAATCGAAGCATCATCCGAGACCACGATTAACTTAAATTAATTTTATTTTTACAAATCTGAAATACTTAGCATCAACCAAGGTTCAAATATTAAACTTACTAGAAAAATTTAAATATTCTCAAATATAGCTTAGAATCGTTAAATCACATTTGTGTACTTTTGACCCTAAAAATAAGATGACCCATTTCTTGTGACCCCAAAACTCTAAAAATGACCCTAAACTCTTATTTATAAAAAAAAAAATTACATTTTATCCAAAATTTTCTATTTTTTTGTATAATTTTTTTTTTGTTTTTCTAAATTAGGACTATTTTCCTTTATTCTAAAATATACTCTAAAATTAAGGAACAAAGGGAGGGGGAAAGGGGGGGGGGGGGGGGGGGGGGGGGGGTGGGGGGTGGGGGTGTAGGTAGGGAAAAATAGGGTGTCTATAGCTATCCTTCTTTGTGGTGAAATTTAAGTAAAATTTTACTATAAAGACAAAAAAGACACCATTTTTACTTGGGGACGAACTTGTACTAAGAAGCGCTATAGTCAACTAGCTATCTTAAGCTCAATTTACTAGGGATTGGGTGAACAATGAAGGATATTTTAAAAGAGAAAGAGGGTGCTTTAGGAGCTGACTAAATATAAGACTGGGTTTTTTGAATGATTTAGTGCCCTGCGAACTAACTATAACCTTAGAAAGTTTTGAAAAAGGGAAGTACTTTCAAAGTTAGTAGGACTATAAAAGTGACATTGATTAAAGGGTGGCGCCCTAAAAGTTGGCAAGAATCCTAAAAGATACTAAAATGGAAGGTAATGCCCCTGTGGGCTATACAAGCCCTACAACCAATCACTCAGGGTTCTGATCGGCTGAAAAATCCGATCAAGCCTAAATTATAAGTAAAGCTAGAAATATTAGTAAAGCTACAAATATTAGTAAAAATGATCCCATAAGTTAGAATTTAAGAAAATAAGCAATAAAAGAAAAGAATATAAAATTTCCAAATTTTAAATATATAACTCGTTATTTATTGAAAATGTGTAAAATGCATTCTGATAATTAACGAATTGCTAGAGATAAATTATGTATATTCTAAAAATCATAGAATGACCTAAATAATATTTAGGAATATATATTTGTATTATATATGAATTTATATATAGGTAGAAATACGCGTAATTATTTAAAATACGCGAAATGTGAAATAATAATAATAATAAATAATTAAAGAAAATTCATAATTAATTAATAAAAAATTAGAAAAAATGAGGAAAAATCCAAAAATGAGGCATAGCAATTTGGAATTGAAGAAACAAAATCAACCAATTAAAATGCAACAAATAGAAAGTGGAAAAAAGAAGAGATAAGGCAATTGTCTTGCTTAATTAATGCACAATAATTTCCTTAATACTCTATAAATAGTAAGAAAATTTCAGTTTTTCATTTGGTCATTTTAGAGAGTAAGAAAAATAGAGAGAGCCGAAATGGTGAGTGTTTGAATTAATTACAAAAAAATTCTCAAATCTATGCAATTAGGGCCTTAAAGGGGAACCTAGGCCCGATGAGCAGCTGGGAGTGGATGGCCACCACTAACACACGGTGGTGGTAGCTCTTAAGTGGGCCAATACACCCATGGCCATCGACGGTGGTTGGAGCTACCCAAATCGGTGAGTTCAATTTCTAATCCTATTTTGTCTAATTTTATAAAAATAGCGAATATTCTTAGAAAATTATGAATTTTGTTATTTTGGAATATTTTTATATTTATTTTTTAGGAAAAATATTATTTTGATGAACATATGTCCTATGATATATGGTTCTTAAGAAGTCATGTAAAACCGAGCATGTTTCAGTTTAAAAATAAATGACCTTAAGAGTGTAGTTTTGAGCCCAAAATTTTTGTGTATACTATTTAGATGATATAGAACAGTGCTATGAAGCCCGCTTTCAAAAATTAATTTTCAAAATTTTTAGATAATTTTTAGGCCTTAAAATGAGGTATAAAATGGGTAATTTAGGGTTAATTAAGTAATTAAATAGTTAATTAATGATTCAGTGAATAACTGTATGTTTTAGGATGTTGAAATCTAATGAAGTATGATACTTGTAGAATTTAGGGTGTTAGATGTAATTATTAGGTTAATTATGTAGTAAATAAGTAATACTGAAAAATAGTAAATTTTAAGTTAATTTTGTAAATTAGAGTAATTAGGTGTAAAATTTGATTTAGGATGAATTTAGATATTTTGAAATGATAATTGATGTTGAGAGATGATAATTAGAGTAATAAAAATATTAGATGTGTATTATGTACATAATAAGTAATAGTATATAATACACAATTATTAGAAATACAATAAATAGAAGATATGAAAATAAAAATTGATATTATGATAATAATAGAAATATACAATAAATCTAATAGGACACTTAAATTAGGGTAATTATATGAAAAATGTAAGATTTTCTTATGACGGGGGTAAATTCAGTGATTAAACTAGGATTCGGGTATATCGTACAGACTAAAACACTAGTTAGAGACTAAAAATGATATTTAGAATATCCGAAGATAATGCGATTAATTTCACATTATGGGTCGAAATGATTTTTTAGGGTGTAGATATAAATTTTTAACCAAAAATTGAGTTAAAAACCTAATTTAGAAATCAATGTGAAAACTAAAACAAAACTTAACACGAGTTTACTAAGATGGGAGCGTCTTTAGAGGCCTAGTAACCTTAAATGATAATCAATTTAAAAAACTTGGTCGTGTTCCATTGAACTGACTAATCTGGGCAGGAGCGTTCTAGGTGGGAGCGTCTCTAAGGGACTAGCAACCCTAAATGATAATCAATTTTAAATTTGATCGTACCATTTTGAGCTGACTAACTTAGGTAAGAGCATGTTTAGGGGACTAGTAACCCTAACTGAGAAATTGATATGAAAGCTAGTAGTGCTTTTCTAAGCTAACTAATCTAAGTAGGAAAAAGCACTCCTCGAGCTTTTTAAATCTTGATAGCTGGTTGGAAATGGGTAAATACCCTATAGGTTGGCTAAGAAGTTAAGAGAGATTGGTAAATGGAAATTGCCTAATGGGTTCTGTAAAACCTTAAGAGAAACTAGTGAAAACCTTAGGAGAAATTGATGAAGGGAAACACTTTATGGGGTTACTAACCCTAAAAGAAATTGATGAAGGAAAGTGCCTTATGGGTTAGCTAAAACCTTAAGAGAGATTGGTGAAATGGAAACGCCTTATAGGCTAGCTAAAACCCTAAGAGGAATTGATAAAGAGAAGCACCCTATGAGTTGGCTAAAACCCTAAGAGAGATTAGTGAAATGGAAGCACTTTACAGGTTTGCTAAAAATCCCACTATGATTTGGGACAGTGCTCTATGAGTTAGCTAGAGCCTTAAAGTAGATGTGATGAAGGGAAAGCGTCCTATGAGTTGGTTAAAACCTTAAGAGAGATTGGTGATTTGGAAGCGCCCTACAGGCTTGCTAAAAACCTTAATATGAGTCGGGATAGCACTTTATGAGCTGGCTAAAACTCTAAAGTAGATGTGATGAAGGAAAAGTGGCCTATAGGCTAACTAAGACCTTGAAAGAAATTAGTGAAAGGGAAGCACCTATAGGCTAGCTAAGACTTTAAAAGAGATTGGTGAATTGGGATAGTGCTCTATAAACTAGTTAGAACCTTAAAAATTGTTTTTAAAAAAAAAAAATTGGAAAGTGCCTTATAGGTTAGTTTTAACCCTAAAAGAAATGTAAGGTGGGGATAGGACTCGATGAGCTTGCTAGAACGCTAAAAATTAGTTAAAAAATGGGAAAGTGCCCTGTGGGCTAGCTTTAACCCTAAAGGAAAAGAAGGAACAACAGAGGTAATGTAATGCTTTTCGAAAGCCTTGTGACTTGGATATTTACATTAAAAGAATTAAAAGCTGCCTATGATAGAATAGGTATCAAGGTTAAGGTCCCTTGATTTGAAAACAATTGTTAGGCATCGTCCAGAAGGAAACACTACATTAGAGAGGATGTCTTAGATTACTAATGGTCAACTTAAAAGGTGTGATCACATTGGAAGAAATCAAATGACTCGATTTAAGGGCTTAGCAGTTGAAAATGACATGGATTTGAAAAAAAAAATGATGGAAAAACTAGTATTGAGCCTTTACCTTTTCTCTCTCTTTTATTTATTTATTTATTTTTTTGAAAGTTTGCTAATAGGTACAAATTCTTATTAAGAAGTAAAAGCCATAACCATTCCCTTCCGTAGTAACCATGTGGGGTATTTCATATCTCTTCAGTCTTTGAAAATATCTCTTGACCTTAATACTATCAATGCAAATGTGGTGGCGTATTAACTTTCTTAGTAAGGCCTTATAATATGGAACATTTCTTTCCTAAGGAAACAATAACTCATGATTAGTCTAGCCTAAGAGAACTTCTTCACACATTTTTTATTTAAATTTCTCTCTCAACTATTATTCCAAAAATTATGGTCCAATTTGTAAGTAATATTTCTTGATCAATCCGTTAGGTCTTTTATGATTTGATCTTATGAATTAGGCTTTTGGTTGAATGGTTTCAAGAACGATTAGTTAGAAGGCTTATTTTGAAAGATTTACTTATTCAACTTGAGTGTACAAGTCAATAACCCTTACGAAAAACTAGAAATGTTCTTGCTCCAATTTCAAAAATAATTTTTATTAAGGATAAATTATCCTTTAAGATTAGAAGAGCTTTTATTGAGTATAGGAGGTATTGTGGATGGGGAGGCCTTATATGATTCAAGATGGGTAAGAAGGTTTTGTGTTTGTGATTTGGAGTATGATTTGGAATGAATATTGAGGCTTTGTGTTTTTTAGGCTGGGAATGTGATTAAGGGCTTTGTGTTTTTAGAGCTATTTAGGCTTTGAGTTTGGGCCTTCTCTAGATGTGGCAATTGTATTTAAGCTTGCTTTCTTGTTGGGATAGATGGAGCTTTTTTCTTGCATATAAGCCTGATTTTCATACCTCTCTTTTTTTCTTTCCATTTTCTTTCTTCTTTTCTCTCTCTCCCTTTTAATTATTTTACTCCTTTTTCTTTTCCCAAATGTAAGTATATTAAGTCTTTGTCTTTGAGAGATTCAAGGCCTTAAATCTAAGGATTCTGAGTATATGGGCTTGGGTGAAGTATGTGTAAGCTTAAGGTGTTTGAAAATGTGTTGGCCCTTCCTCATTTCCAAGAAAATAACTTATTAGAAATAAAAATCTCCTTTGAATTAATGTTAGTGAAGCAAGCACAAATTAATTTTACCCCTTTCTCCTAATGTGATGACCTTAACCTCCAAATTGTCCCATGGCGGGGAGGTTCTTAAGAGGGTTTAAATTAGAAAACACTCTAAGTTGGTTCTACGAGGTTGACAAAGGATAATCGTGTTTGGGATTTGAAAATGAATGCCTAGCTTCATTTTAATCTACATATTACATTCAAAATGGACCTCCTTTAAGGAATGAGTCCATAATATCCTTACCATTATGTCACTCAACTCTTAAAGTGTTTAAAGGTTAGTGTATAGGATATATTTTCCGTCTTTTTATTCCAAACCTTTTAAAAGTGAGTTACCAATTCCTTAGGTAAGAATCTACATTCATTTTCCTTTGGGTGAAGATTGACCTTGCCCTTCAATTTCTTGAATACGCCCCAGTATGAGACGATACTTTTCATTCAATTTGAGTTTGAGAATAAGGTTGTATTTGACTTGTATTTTGACTTAGTTCATGGTTAGGTTCGATTTTCTCAATGGACTAAAGGTTTTGGCTTGGTTAAGCTGCTTTGATAGGTCAGGGTATATGTTTGGGTCAGGTACCTTAATAGGCTGAGAGTGAATGTTTAGGTTGGCTACTTGAACATACTGAGTGTTCATGTTTTGGGTTAGCTATCTTCGTGGACTGAGGGGTTTGTATCTAGGTTGGTTGCCTTAATGGGTCGAGGGTTAATGTTCAGGTTGGTTGCTTAAATGGACTGAATGTTCATGTTTTCAATTAGCTACCTTAGCAAGTCGAATGTTCATGTTTGGGATAGCTCCCTTAATGGGTTAAGGGTTAATGTTTAGGTTGGCTACCTGAACGAGTCGAGTGTTTTAGGTTAGCTACCTCAATGGGCCAAATGTTGTGTTTGGTTAGGTTGGCTTAATGGGCTTAAGATTCATGTTTGGGTTAGCTGCCTTAATGGAATAAGGGTTTGTTTTTGGGCCGATTGCCTTAACGGGCTAAAGGCTTGTAATTGGTTTGGCTACCTTAACAGGCTAACTGATTAGGTTAGTTATCTTAACAAGTCGAGGATTTTGGATTGGTTGTCTTAATGGGCTAAGGGTTTGTATTTGGGTTAGTTGCCTTAACGGGCCAAGGGTTCGTGTTTGGGTTGGATGCCTTAGTGGGCCAAGAGTTCATGGTTAGGTTGGCTGCCTTAATGGTCCGAGGGTTTAATGTTATCCTGAATTCCATAAGAATTTGTAATTGTTAGCAACTTTTCATTTTCTTTTTTTATTTCTTTTGTGTGAGAGAGAAAAATAGGGGTTTAGTTTACAAGTAAGGATGGGGATTTGGGGGTTTTATTTACAAGCCTATGGAATTTATTTACACAGAGAGCAACGGTTAGATGAATACTATTGAAAGTGTATTTACAAAAAAGGAATACTAAAGAATAGAGAATGACATGCTAAAGGGAATTTTTATCATCTTGACAAATTGAAGTATAGAGAAAAACAAAGGAAAGGGGCCTAACATTTATTCTTGATTATTATTTAATGAAACTTGACATATATTCCAGGCCTCTTAGCTACAATTTGAAAAACCTTAATCTAACTCTTGCAGACAAACTTTAAAGTCTTCTAACATTTAATGGGTTTCTCTAAGGACTTGTCTAAGAAGGGCTTTTAAGGTCCGGTTGTGAGCTTCAAAAGATTCAAGCTTCTCTCTTAGATAAGGAATTTTGGCTTCTAACAACTCTTTGCGAATCTTCATGAGGTCCTATAACATATCAATTCTTTGATTGCTCATTTGTTGGTCCCTTGCCATTATCCGTAGGCCTGAATGTTTCATGGACAAGAATCATTTAACAAAAGAATGCATGTAGAAAAATGTAGATGCTAGAATCATTGAGTTGATACGTCATTCCTAAAATTGTAACTCTATTATTGAAAAAAAAAATGATTATGTTTCTAAAATACCCTAATATTAGCAAGGTTACAACTTTTAAGAGCAGTGCATTAACTTAAGGTTTAAGGGAAGTATATGCTATTAGGGTGGGTTCCACAGGTTCTTAAGTTATGTGACCTCACACATTTCTGAAGAAATGATTTATTAGACACATCGAAGCTTAAGTGGGTAGCATAAATAGTCTTAAGTGGTAGTTACCACACTATACTTGAAACTTACACAATGGTCTCTCATCCAAGGGTCCTAAGACGGCTTAGGTCTAATTGAATTTACCCTGCATCATTGATGCAATCATCCCCCCAATATCCCAAATATGATGCAATCACAAGTGAATAATTTAAACAAAGAGTATTTACAAGAATATAATCACAAAAAGAATAACACAAGTATTTTAAAAGGCAAATTTAAGTTTGGAAGGTTTTTAAGTGGCTAACCCTCTTAACGTCTACAGTGGAGTCACCAAGCTAACGAGCCTGAAGTTTTTTATTTTCAAAATTTTCCTTTATTCGATTTATATCAAACCCTATATCCATTTGATGTAAACCCTCAACTAGGAACTAAGGAAACTTAGTTTTCTTTTAATTTTGAAACAAATTTTAGAGTTTCCACCCAACCGAGGTCAGGAAAAAGTTAAGTTATAACCGATTGGGTGGATTAGTTATAACTTAGCTACTAAGCCGCATAAAAACCGATTTGAGAAAGAAAAAAACGATTTGAAAACTAGAGTTTTTAAATCAAGGGGTTGACTTATTAAACTTGAATAGTACTACTCTAAACCTTCCCAATTTAAGTTTATTTTTCAATTGCCCATCTAATTCAAATTTACAAGTAAATAAACAACTAAAACTATATCTACATGCAAAATTCAAGAAAATGAAAAATTACTAACAAAAGGGAAGGAAATAATCTTTTACAGATTTTAAGTCACCTCATAGTTTCCTACGGATGCCTATAAACCTACTATTCGAGATTAAACTTTCATAGTTCGTTCATAAAACTATAATTTATTAGTTTCTTTTATTTTGGAAGATGGCTAATTTTACATTTCTTATCCATTTGATTTTTGTTTAAGAAAAGTTTCTAAAAGGGTCTTAGTTTTTTTACTATCAAATTTTCTTAGAAAATTCTAAAGAAACCCTAATTTTGAAAACAGTTCCTTTATTTTCTATTTACATAGAGAAAAGATATTTGTAAGTAATGAAACCTTTTTTATTATTTTTTATTTTACTTTATTATTTATGTTTGACCAAAGTATTAAAAAAAAAGAATAAAAGAAGAAAAGAAAAGAAAAATAAAATAATAGAACCAAGCTTTCTTTTTCTCTTTTTCTTTCTTTTTTTTTCCAACAAAATAATACATTAGAGAGAAAAGAAAAAGAAAAAAAAAAGAATACAACATAATACAAAATAAAAGGAAAAAAAGGGAAGAGGATCGGATTAAGCTATCTTACACTGGTTAGTCAGTTCTTAGATCAAAGCGTCGGATTGGGTAGGACATGAATCTGGGTTGAAGTGGGGTGTGAAGAGCAATAATGTATAGGGGTGGTTGGAGCATTCTAGTAGTCTATTCAAGTAGGAAACTTCATTCTTGTGAGTATTGTATTGGAGATAGTAGGGGTAGGCGAAGTGTCATGGTTATTGGTGGTAGTTTGAGGGCGGTGCAATATTGGATGGCAACAGGTGATGGTGGTCGGCATTAGTAGGGGCGATTGAAGCTCAAAGGAAGGTTAGGCTTAGGTTTTCCAAACACCACGAACTCAGCTGTGGTATTGAATTCGAACGAGGCATGGAGGTTGATGTTTCGAGTTAGGGTCATAGTAGTTTGGGTTTCTATTTCCTATTGTAACCAAGACATTAAGAGCAACTGTAACTGACACACTAAGAGCAACTGTAGCCGAGACACTAAGAGTAATAGCCAGCTCTAGGAGTGACAAATATAGAAAGCTCAGGCCATAGAGAAGCTAATAGTAGTGATCTTAAGTTTCAAAAGTATGAAATAAGAGAGAAAGGCTAAAGAGAGAGTAACACTCGTAGTAGAGAGGGAAAGGAGTTTGGATATACGTTTAGGACGTGTTTGAGAGCTTGTTAATGTTGGAAATAAGTTCGCGGATGTTTTTTTAAACCCCAACAATCTCGAATGAACTCAGAAACTACAATTAATGGCCGAATTAGCGATGAATGCAAAGCTGAGACTTCTAGCTTTCCTTGATTTTTTTTGTCAATTTTGATGAATAAAATGAATGAATGTAGTAGTGTTTTTGGGTTTAATGCGAAGAAGGCCATGCGGAATATAATATTGAGCAAGGATATTGTGTGCTTGTACATGGAATTTGCATGAAAAATTGAAGTAAAGTGAGGAAGGGAAGCTGTTTTCACTTGGGAAAGTGATGGAAAAGGAAGAAAATGGTAGGAAAAGAAGCTGATGTAGGGACCAAGTGAGCATTACATTAGCTAAATGGATCAGTAGCCGTTAGCCACGTGTTATGCTGGAAGCAGCATCCAATAGGAACATAATACGTGGATTGGGTGACTCACAAAACATAAAATGTGCATTTGTACAGGGTAGGATTCAATACCGTGATCTTTAATATGTAATGCATGCTCCCTTCAACTAGGCCAATGCTTTATTTTTTATCATGGCTGCACCTCACATTTACTTAATATTTAAATCGACCTGAACCAATCTTAATGCAATGAATTTTGTTTAGGCCTAAATTAGCTCCTATTTGACCAATTCCCAATACATTAAAAGTATAATGTTTTCCACGAGCAGGTTTAGTGCAAATATGTTCAAATTAATTTCCAAATTGGATCTAATTGGTTTCATAAGCTCTGTTTTGTTGATCGAATTGTTAACTTAATATTAATTTTCTCTCAAATCAACTAACTTAAGTCCAATCGAAGTATCATCTAAGACCACGATTAAGTTAAATTAATTTTATTTTTATGAATATGAAATACTTAACATCAAGGTTCGAATATTAAACTTTTTTAAAAAATTTAAATATTCTCAAATATAGCTTGGAATTGTTAAATCGCATTGGTGCACTTTTGACCCTAAAAATGAGATGACTCGTTTCATGTGACCCCAAAATTCTAGAAATGACCCTAAAGTTATATTTATACTTTAAAAAAAATTACATTTTTTTCGATTATTGTTTTTTTCCTAAATTTTTTTATTTTTTTTGTATAATTTTTTTATTTTCAATTTTTTTTTTCTGAATTAAAACCCTTTTTCTTTATTCTAAAATAAGCTCTAAAATTATAGGAGGAAACAAAAATGGAGTGTTTGCCTTGCCACCCTTGAATTTTTTTGTTATGCTATCGTGTGGTAAAAGGAAGAACCTAACTATTGCTAAGAGAAGAGATGGCTAATGTGGTGTTTAGAGTTGGGAATAGTTGAAGAGGTTGTTAAAAGAAAGGTTTATCTTTGAGTCTAACTTACAATGCACTTTTGAGAAATTATAGGAACTCTATTAAGGAAGATGAACTATTGATGAATACATCAAGGTATTCCAGATGCTAATGATCTAGGCAAATGTGGATGAGTCTGAGGCTCACACTATTTCGAGGTTTGTTTTTGGGCTTAAGTATGAGCTTTGGAACATACTAGAAGTAGAGAGGTTCTTTACTCTAGAGGAGGCGATTAAGATTACATAAAGAGTTAAGAAGTAGAGATAGAAAACTTTATTCTAACTAAGTCTAAGCTGACTTATTCTACCCAGTAGAGCTCATCAATTCGAGTGAAAAAGATTGATAAGGATAGATTCTAATAGGAAGGAAGAAGCAAGTACCCCACTTGCTGATGGTAGAGCTCACCTGAAGGGCTAACCTGTTGACAGACTAATTGAGAGGATATTTAAGAGGAGTTAGTCTTATGGGCAAAAGACTAGTGAAATCAAGTGCTTTAAGTACTTAGGTGTGATAGGAATCAACCTCCTAGATTGATCACAAGAAGCCGAGCTAGAGGACTTTAAGGGCTCACAATGAAAACACTAGCTCTAAGTTATAGCCGAGATGGGGACTCCTATCTCAATTCGACCTGTTGTCGACTTGTTTGTCAGATCCTTACGTATGTCCAACATGCTCTTACTCAACAGCGAAGTCCTAATCTAGAAGACAGCTTAGAACTAGCTGAGCTGAGCTACCGACCTGACCTACTGGCGTCTGACTTTAAGATAATTGACCTTTTTATTAGGATGATTGGCCCTTGACTTGATCCAGATCACGTCGACCCCTGAATGTAACATATTCCTGCATCTACCTACGTTGTATCATATCTCAGATGTCCAGCCACCAAGCAATACATGTCTCCTAACACAATGTTTCAGAATGATTCTTCTTTTCCAGAAGCACCAGGGTGGGTACATGGCTACCTACTATCCTAATTGACATGTTATGGTGATACAGGTGATGATGTAGACAATATTGATGAGGATGAGCCTCGGAAAGGTGAGAAGGAGGTCAAGAAGATTAAAGTAGAATCTAAGGAAGAAACTTGTGTTTATGCTGACTAAGGAGAAGTCATGACCTTAGTGTTGAGAAAAGTGTTAAGTTCCATGTCAAGCTTTAAGGAAGATCAAAGAGAGAATTTGTTTTACACTAAATGTAAGATTAAGTGCCAGCTGTACACTATCATTATAGATGAGGGTAGTTGCACCAATGATGTTACTCAATCACTAGTATAGAGGTTAGAGTTGTTGACCTCTAAGCATCCTCAACCTTATAAGTTACATTAGTTATATGACAAAGGTACTTGAAAACACTCAATTAGCATATGTATTTTAGGAAAGTTTTCCATGATTTTATCAATTAATTGTGTTAGTTTTATAGTGATTTAGACCTTAATGGATTAGCATTTCATTTGTATGAGTTTTAGAAGTTTTTGATGAATTTTTAAGGGATTTCTATGGAGTTTTTGGGCTCAATTAAAGAAGTGTATTAATTAAGAGATTGAAGTGAAGAAGCTTAAGTAGGAATTGAAGTCTAGAGAGGACCACGTATAGCTACTAAAGTCGTGTTCTTGGCTGTGTAACTTTCATTAAGAGTTTTCATCGAATTAAAAGAATTTGCATGAGAATTATAAGGTTATGCCTAACCACCATAGCTGTGATCTTAGGGAGTGGTGATGCCATGATTTGTAAATCTTCCATTTTTAACAAGTTTTTTTTTGTAAGACTAAGTCTAGTCTCTATAAATAGGTGTTTAGGTTTAGGTTACAAAGGAGAGCCCCTTTGAATAGAGCCTATAGGATAAAATATATACAAGGATTTTCTCTTTTATTTCTTCTTTCTTTTAATTACTATATTGTAATTTGATTCGTTCTTAGTAAATTGTTATTGAACCCTTGTTTTTATGTAACTATTGATGTTTTCTTTCTTTAATCTATGATAATGCATTTTGTGATTTAATTATGTTGGATTGTCAGTAATTAAATCAATGAGAGAGTTTGCTATAGAGTTCATAAGATCTTATAGTATAACAGATTGATACATTTTGAAGAATCAATTTAATTGAGCTTCGGTTTTTTGGTTTCTCCAAATTAGGGTAACTTAATAAAGGGATTTAAGATCATAATGTAATCTTAAGATACTCTACTGTAGAAGCGATTCAAGTAAAGTATACTTCAACCTAGGAATTAATTAGAGATTTGAGTCTGATTAGTTCATATTCAAAATCTCCACAGTCCAAAATTGCAATTGAGATTGAAAGGTTACATAAAACTAGGTTATAAATAATATAAGATTTACTAAGGATTATGCATCCCTCTTAATTTAATTAATTCTGTTATTATTCCTATATGTCGAGCTGAAAATTCAATTTCTTTCTTTTCTTAGCTCAATTTATATTAAGCTCAGCTCGCTTAACGTAAATTTCTCAACCAACCTAAGAAAATTATTTTTTTTTAATATAACTTTTGAAAAGAGAGTCACCACCCAATCAAAATTGGGGAAAAAATAAAATTAGAGCTAATGGGTAGATAGACCTTAAATTTAGCTACTAGCTTACGAGTTTTTCTAAAAAACAAAAAAGAAAAAAAACATTTTAGAAAAATAGAAACTAGAAAAACTTGGGTTTGAAGGTTAACTTATCAAAATACAACAGTTTCCATAAAAAAGATCCATGAAATTATTTAATGGGCCTTAAAGATATTTTCAAATAAATTAGGCTCTTTTTATTTTTTTAAAGAGGAAAAAGGGAAAAACAAAAATTTTTATTATTTTAAGTTGCCCGAGGTGTTATGTACTCATGAAGCAATATCAAGCCTACGTAGTTCTCAATTTATGAAAACTTTAGTATATAGGCTAATTTTATTTGTTGAAAGCATTTATTACTTTAAGTAATGAAATTTTTTAAGTTTTGAAAATTGCATTTTGGTCCACTTTTGAAAAATCTACCAAATTCTTAAATTTGGAAAAGGCCAATTTATATTTTTTTAATGAAAACTTTTTGTTTTGTGAAAAAATAAAATTGGCAAAAGGAAGCCTATTTTTATTTGAAAATAACTTTATTACAAAAATAAAGCCCATATGCATTGATATTATGATAATACCAATCATTCACCAATCAGTATGAAAATTATTAAGATTATGCTAATTTATCCAAATCAACAAATTATTTAAATCCAAACTAACAGATGAAAATTAACAAACCAACATGCTATTGCTATACTTATTACCAAATCAAGTTGATTAACATTCTGATCATTCATTAAGACATACTAATTACCTAAGCATATCAAATTAGTAAATCATTATTCAAATAAATCAACATGTTATTCATTAAAGCCTAATCAAGTTTATTATCTTGGTATCAAACCCATGTGCAATATATTATTTATTAATGTGTTATTAAAATAATTAAAACCATACAAAAACATTGTATTCAAACAAAAACATGGCAAGACAAGATCAAAGCATTTTTTTTTTATCTTTTTGTGTATTTCTCCTTTTTTTTTTCAGAATCAACATGCAAAAAAGCAATCAAAGTAGAAAATGTAACTTACGTGTAGATTAAACTAAGGCTGGTTCAGGCTAGTTCTCTATGTGGGTATGGCAATTCCCAACTCTTGACTCTTAAGTCAATTTCATCAAAATTGAAGTGTAAGTACTCCAATTTAATAAAAAAAAATGAAGTGAAAATATGCACATGAACCCTAAAACACCTATCTTGATTCCAACTCAAATTAAGATTAATTAACACTCAGTTGGATGAAATTAAGTACTGGCCATTGTTCTATAAAGAATAACGAATCTTCCCTTATTTTGGTTCTTTTCGATTTTCTCTGTAATGAAAGAAATGAAAGAGAGAGAGTGAGGGTTGTAGGTTTGAATGGTAGAGAGAGAAAGTGACAAAGAAATCTTCATATAAAAAAAATAAATGAATCTTGAATTAATGAGAACATTCCCTATTATTTCCTCAATTGCTCCAATTTGATCACATTTTTGCAATAATTTGTAGAAATTAAAGATGCACATGAGTTCTAAAAGATACTCTTGCATATTTGAATTGATTTCTTCGAGGGATTTTACAAGAACATGTTCTATTTTTATCAAATCAAAATTGGTTATAAAATATGTGCATGTTTATGTTACTCAAATTTTTCATTTTTTTTTTATTGCAAGTTTCCTTCCGTGAAAAATGTAGATTTCAAGTTATTCCAAGCATGTTCCATATGATATGCCACATGCCACTTTTTTTTTTTCCTTTTTCTTTTCTTTTCTTTTCCTTTTTTTTTCTTTCTTTTTCCTTTCCCCTCTCCTTTTGGCATTGATTCTATTCCAATGTTTTCTCAAATTCTTCTTCTTTTTAACCTGAAATAAAACCTAATTAATGATCTAATCTCTAAAAAACCATGTTATGTCCTTTGATAAAATAAGGAGTTTAATAAACACATACTCAAAATATTTTAAAAAATTATCAAATTTGACCAAATTAGAAACTTAATTTTCACTTATGTTTAGTTTTATTCAAAAAAATTTCAAATGGCCACAAAATATTCATTTTAACTCTAATTAAGGTGCAATTTGATGCCATAATCTCTTGGAAATATGCACTTTCAAAATATTTAAAAACGAACGATCCGAATTGGGCTAGAAATTTTTTATTATAAAAGAACTTCTATTTTTATCCAAAATTCCCTATTCAATCAAATCATATATGTCTATTTTGACTCTAGAAGCCGTTGTTAACCTCAAAAAATTATTTCTACGTCGAACTAACCTAATGGGACTACTATGCACTTTTTTTTTGTAATGATTTTTTCAATTTTTTTTTTGGATTTTTCTAGGTAATTTTCTATTTTTTTCCATTTTCATATTTTTCAATTTTTTGGCTTTTATTAATTTTTCAATTTTTTGGTATTTTTCCCTTTTTTGGCCTTTCCCGAAAATTAGGAAATCTTAAATTAGAGATTGACTTAGAGAGCACAAAAATGGGGTATCTATAGTATATTTTTATTTTATCCTTGTAATTTTAATTTATTTCATTATTTTATTTCATTTGTTCTTATTTAAGTATTATTTCTCTTTGTTTTATCGTTTATTCAGTTATAACCTTAATTGTAAAGTTGGATAATAGGATATTATAGGGTAAAATTGCTAATAATTTAAGGTTCACTTATAGGAGATTTTTTTTCCCTCTTTTGGCCTTTTCCAAAATTAAGAAATCTTAAATTAGAGATTAACCTAGGGAGCGCAAAAATGGGGTATCTATAGTATATTTCTATTTTATCCTTAAAATATTAATTGATTTCATTGTTTTATTTCATTTGTTCTTATTTAAGTATTATTGCTCTTTGTTTGATTGTCTATTCAATTATAACCTTAATTGTAAAGTTGGATAATAAGAGATTGTAAGGTAAAATTACTAATAATTTAGGGTTCACTCATATTCAAGGTTCCCTGTAAGGGCAACAACTTAGACAAAAAATTTGTGTTTATATTATAACTTGACTAGATACACTTGCCTAATAACGCTCCTAATTTTTCCAATTATTTTAACATGCTTGTAACATGCTATATCCTTCCTATATTTTCTTTTGGTTTTTTCTTTTTTGGCTTACTTCTAACTTCTATATTATTTCAGTATATGATTGGGAATAGCAATGTAAGTCTTATTGAATTTGATTTAGAAATTAAAAGGACTTCTCGCTTCCTATGCAAGAGAATACGCGAAGCAATGGATCTAATTAATCATGGTTCACTACTCTAACTTAATAAAGATTCAAAAGAAGATTAAGAAGAAGAAGAGATTGAAAACATAGCAATGAACAATGATGATGCCAACAAAACCCTAATAGAATTTGCTAAGCTTAAGGAGAATGGAGCTAAGTCGAGTATCATTAGACCAGTAGTGCAGGCAAAAAACTTTTAGATCCAACCAAACATAATCCAGATGGTGCAGTAGTACTTCTAATTCAATGGGTGGCCAATGAAGATTCAAACAATCATATCTTAAACTTTTTAGAAGTTTGGACACCTTCAAAATTAATGAAGTCACACATGATGCGGTGAGAGTTAGGTTATTCCTGTTTTCTCTTAAAGGTAAAAGATAGGTAATGGTGTAATTCACTTCCTAAATGATCAATCACCACTTAGGAAGACTTGTTTGAAAATTTTCTAGGGAAATACTTTCCACCTACTAGAATAGCAAAGTTTAGGAATGATGTATCATCCTACGCCTAAATCGATGGAGAGACACTATAAGATACTTGGGAGAGATTTAAGAGTTGCTTAAGCATTGCCCACATCATGGGATGCCAAAGAGACCTTAGTAATATGATAGAAACATGACTAATGATGGATACACCAATAAGTATACCCTATTTAAGGATGGAAAAAAGATTGTGCTACCATCTTTGAGATTGGAGGAGGTTGAAAGGGACTAAATGAATTTGGAGAAAGAAAAAGCAAAAGAAACATTGTTCATGGGCCAAAGAGATATAAAGGAGATAGTTAATAGAAACTCACCCCTAATGTTTGTTAAAATTTGGGGAGAATTTGACTTATGAGCAAGAAAGTATACCCTTAAAGTGTCTAAACTTTTAGAGGATTTTTCCGATTTATTTCCAAAAGAGTTACCACCTAGACTTCCACCATTAAGGTGCATTAAACATTAAATAGACGTTATCTCAAGAGTTGTACTACCAAATTGGCTCTCATATAAGATGAATCCTAATAAAGCTAAAGAGTTACAAAGGCAGGTTAATGAGTATCGGAGAAAGGATATGTGAGAGAATCCCTTAGTCCTTGTTCGGTACTTGCTCTCTTAAGCTTAAAAAAGACAATACTATGAGAATGTTTGTAAATAGTAAGACTATTAATAAGATAACTATTAAGTATTGTCATCCAATCCCACTTTTATATTACATGCTTGATGAGTTGCATGTTACTAATATCCTCTCCAAAGTTTATCTCAAAAACGGATATCACCAAATTAGGATATGTAAAGGGGATAAAAGGAAAATTTTCTTTAAAACTCAGCATGGCCTATATGAATGGTTAGCAATGCCTTACAGACTATCAAATTCCCTTAATACCTTTATGAGACTAATGAACTATGTACTTTGGAAATATCTAGGGGAATTTGTGGTTCTATACTTCAATGATATTATTGTTTATAACAAGAATTTTAAAGACCACTTGAGGCACTTGCAAATGGTATTTGAAACTTTAAAGGAGGTAAAGTTGTTTGGAAATATTAAAAAGTGTTTCTTTTACTAACCCTAGTTGTTTTCCTAAGCTATGTTATGTCAAGTAAAGGTATTAAGGTAGATGAGGAGAAAGTTAAAGCAATTAGGGAGTGGCTTAAATTGAACGATGTATCTTAGGTTAGAAGTTTCCTAAGATTGGCTTCCTTTTATAAACAATTTTCTCGAAACTTTATCACCATAGTTGCTCCCTTAACTAGTCTTATAAAGAAATTTGAGTGGACCTCTAAAGCATAAGAAAATTTTGAGAAAATGAAATAAAAGTTGTGCACCGCACCTGTGTTAGCATTTTCCAACTTTGGGAAAATCTTTAAAGTTAAGTGTAATGTTTCTAGTATAGGGATAAGCATTATTCTAATGCAACAAAAAAAAAAAAAAGAGACCAATAGCCTCCTTTAGTGAAAAGCTAAGTGATCATCACCTAAAGTAGTCTACCGATGATGAATAGTTTTACTCTTTAATTTGGGCCCTAGAAACTTGGCAATGATATTTGCTTCTGTGATAGTTCATAATGCATACTAATCATGAGTCACTAAAACATATTAGACGGTAAGGAAAACTTAGTAGATGATATGCCAAATGGGTAGAATTTTTAGAAACTTTTCCCTACATCATTAAGCATAAAAGTGGGAGCCAAAACATCATAGTTGATGTGCTTTCTAGGAGGTACATCTTGATTAGCACGATGCAAATTAAGATGATAGGATTAGATTGGGTTAAAGACCATTATGAAAATGATCTTGGCTTTTATAGTACCTATCAAAGTTGTAAGCATGGAAAACAAGATGGAATCTTTAGGAAGATCTTAGTCAAGGAAGCATATGGAGGAGGTCTATTTTCAAGAGACTAAGATATACAAGACTTTTAAGGTACATTTTTATTGACTCCATATGTTAAGAGATGTGAGGAATGTCATCTAAAAGTGTGCAACTTGTAAAAAAGCCAAAAATAGGTTAGGTGCTTTAGGTTTGTTTATGCCTTTACCTAATCCTACACATCCATGGGAAAATATTAGAATAGATTTGGTTATTGGATTTCCTAGAACACAAAGGGAAAAGGAAGCTATAATGGTTGTTGTTGATTGTTTCTCTAAAAGGTCTCATTTCATTTCTTGTAAAATCACCGATGATGCTATCCTCATTTTGAGTCTATTCTTTCAAGAAATAGTTTATCTTCATGGAGTCCTTGAGTCCACTATGTCTGACTATAATCCTAAATTTTTTTAGTTACTTTTGGAAAACTTTGTGAAAGAAATTAAGGATAAGACTCCTCTTTAGCATACTATGTAGGCCATAAACCAATGAATAAACGAAGGTAGTAAACTACACTCTTGGCTCATTGTTGAAAGCTGTAGTCGGTAAGAATCTTAAGGATTAGGACATTCATTTTCCACATGTTAAGTTTGTAATAATAGATTTGTTCATAGTGCTACTATCAAAAACACCGTTTGAAGCGATGTTTAGATTTAATCCCCTTATTCCTCTTCATTTGGCACCTTTACCTTTTGATGAATGGGTTAATGCAGATGGTGAGTCTAAAAGAAAGTTTATTCAAAAATTGCATGAGGAAGTAAAGAAGTCTTTAGAGAGAAGAATAGCCACTTATGAGAAGTAAACAAATAAGGATAGGAAAAGGATAATGTTCAGTTAGGGAGACTTAATACGGTTACACGTGAGGAAGGAATGTTTTACAAAACAGATGAAATCCTAGTTGATGTCACGGGCTGAAGAACCATTTCACGTATTGGAGTGGATAAATGAGAACTCATACAATTTGGATATGAGAAGTGAATGTAATGTTTCAGCCATATTAAATGTTGAAGACTTATCTCCTTACTACGAAGGTGAAGTGGAAGACTAATGGGATTTGAGGGCGAATCTAAAACAAGTTGGGAGAAATGGTAGGAGTTATTAAGGGAAATTAATGGGAGTGCTGGCTATATGTAGGGTAAGTAAGGGAAATTAGGAGAGCATTGATTAGATTAGAGTTTTTGGGAAGCTGTTGTTACTTAAGGATTGGTTGGAAGATGTGTTAAAGTTTGTGGGAAATAGAGTTTAAGGAGTTGGAGGTGATAAAGTTGTTCATGTGCAAGAATGGAAAATTGGTAGGGAGGTGGGGGGGGGGGGGGGGGGGGGGGGGGGGGGGGGGGAGGGGAGGGACATAGCCATTTAACATGACCATGTCGTAGGTCATGCCAATCTATAGATGTCTATTGTATCTACATAAATGGACATGAGCTTTGATACGACCACTTCATAGGTCATATAAATATGTGGAAATCTATGGTGTCTACAGAAAGTTACAGGGCCTTTTGACATGACCATATCATAGGTTGTGTGCTTAATAACAATCATTTTTATTCCAAAAGACATATTGGTTCTATTTATTTTGTTTTGAACTAATGTAAGACCTTTTTATTTGTATTTACTTGTTTTAAAGAGCCATCAAACTTAGAGTAATAGGTTGTAATGGTGTCTATTTGTGATTTGAGTTTTGTAACCATATGTAATTGAGATCCAAGTGTATAAACTTGGAAACTCTATATTATTTTCAGTTAATGCATGTTATTTTACGTGTGAAACACTATTTTTTTTTTTTTCAGAATGTCACCTAAAAGAGAGAGTGCAAACACTACTTTTGAGTGATTTTCTATCCAAACACATGTCTTATCATCCAAAATGAGTGTAATGATTTGTATATAGTCCAATTCTTATCAATACATTTTTCCACTAGGTTATGGGGAATTAAATGATTGATTATAGTAGCGATGCCTAAGGCTTATTAGCTAGAAGCAAGCTCTCTAATGACATCTTCTATACATACCTATGAGTGACTCTGTATGAATTGGATTACATATTCGTCATGTCGAACTCCATTGTGTGAGTACAAGCATTCATTTACCTTCCACTCATGCATCACAAATGAGAAGTGCACTTCAACCTAGAAGACTTAGTTTTGTTTCATCTCAGTAAGGAGAGGTTTTGGACCTCAAAAAGAGCAAATTATCTCCTTGAGATGATGGTCCATTCAAATTCTTGAAAAAGATCATCAACAATGCCTATCAAATCAAGTTGCTTAAAGATTATGGTGTTTCTCTACTTTTAATATGTCCAACCTATTTTCACATCATGAAGTTGAGGATAACACTGGAGATTTGCGATCAAATCTTCATGACCCAAGGGGAAAATGAGATGAATCAAGTCTATAGACCTATCATTCAAAGTTAAGCTATAGGACTTTTAAGGTTTGGCCCAATATACATTAGCTCAAGAACCATTAAAGAATGAAGATTCCTACCAAGTCCAATGCATTGGTCACCTTATCCAAGTTCAATACCAAAAGTCCATTTAGGTAAGGATAACCCATGCCCCATTGTATTAAGTCTGAGCCCTCTGAAGCCTAAGTTAAGCTATCTTGACCTCCCCTCTAATTTGATATATGCATAGTTGTTAAAATCACAAGTCAAAATTATAATTTTACGAGTTTATGATTTTATAATACCATTCTTAATTAAAACGGACGTAAAATAACTTATATACAGACTTTCAATAATTTTATGAATTTTTACGTAAGATTCTATAAGCTTACAATTTTACTACTTTTGTATGATTCTGCATGATTCACCAATTTTACATATTTATATGAATAGTAGAATCATGATTTTGATAACCATAGATACAAGTCGGTTGATTTGACCTCCTTACTGTCCTCATGCTTTCCAAGTTGTCCAAGTAGGTTGTTAAGCTATTTGAAGACCTAAGCATTACTCCTACCTAAGACAATCTAAATATTCTTCTTTTCCACTTTTGTTAAGGTCACCCATTAAGAGCCAACATATGTTCCATTATGCAAACTCTTAAGATAATTCTCTATCATATCTTTTTTTGTCTTTTATCCATTTTACCCCTTCTAGTATATATATTAGGATACACATTTTGAATTATGCAAGAACTTACTTTGTGATTTCCATTTCATAAACAAACCCCACAAGGCTAGATATGGAAGGCCTTATTTTGTAATAGTTGAAACAATTATCTCCATTCATTAAATACAATTTATCTTTTCAATTTGTGAAGGATACCATATGGATAAATGAGTATTGTTGTGAGAGAATAGTGTCTAGATAATGAAGTGAATAATGCACTAAACTGCTTGTGTTGAGAAACTTCCATCTAGCTTTGAAAATGAAGTCTATAGCTAAGAATTCAACAAACTCTTTGAAATCCTCAACGGCCAATGTTGTAAATGCACTTTTACTAACTTTTGAAGAAGATGAACAATGTAATGGAAGTTTAGGAAGTGCTTCATAGCTATTAAAGGTAAAATTCATTAATCCTTTTTATAATATTTTATTAGTATCAATTATTTACAATGTCTAAACTAATGTCTTAAAACACATGTTAAAGTTAGAAGATTTTCTCAAATTATCATTAAACTAAGTTGTCATCATGGCATTTTACTCTTTCTTCTTTTATATTATTGAATGTACTCCAATCGTTTTACTTAAATAATGATAATGAATTTCTTCTTTTATAAAATTAATCTCTTTTCCTTTAAAAACATTTTATTACCATCATTTTCATTATATAAACCACTTTCTTCCCTTTTTTTTTCTTTTTTCTTTAATGTAATAAACAAGAGGATTTTAGAATAATACTTTTTTTTTCCTTGCTTCAACTGACATTTTTCCAAGTTATTTCATGGACATTACACATTCTTTAAAGTGAAATATGCTTTCCAAACTTCACAATTTTCTTTGACATTTTATTAGGATGTCATAAGTTGTCTAAACAAAGTTACATCTTGCACTTATCCATTCTAATGGACTTTATTCACACCTCAACAATAAAATTGCACAAAATCTTTTTTTTTTTTCTTATAAGTGCATTACCATTAGAAATTGTATGTCTAAAGTTTTTTCTTTTCTTTTCTTTTTTTTTTTTTTTGTTTCTAGAACCACTATTTCACCCAAAAAAATAATGATTTCTTGTTTTTAATATTTTTCATCACTTCAATATACACAAAACATGTGTATTTCAAAAAAAAAAAATCATTGATACTCATTAGCCATATGTTTAAATTAATGACATATAATTACTAATCATATTTAAACACATGATTGTAATTATAAGTAATTTTTTAAAAAATTATCTTTTATCTATTTCGCATGTTAAGATTTATTTATGTAATCATAAATTAATTCACATGACATATTAATAATATTAAAACTTTTCTCGTATTTCACTTTTTACACATCAACACAACAACAAAACAATTCATTGTAATGACTATTATCTTATCAGAGCATTATTGGTCTTAGTTGAAATAATTATATAAATTGGTAAAAGTAAAATGACAAGTTTTATGGTAAACAAACACAATTAAGGTCATGTTTCCAATCACTTGAAGCTCGTTCATAAACTACACTCCTAACTAAATTACATAAATTATTAGGCAAATTACAGATGATGCAATCTACAAACTATTTACCATGTATGTAGATAAATTCTCTAAACTTCAAAGTTAAATTTCACTTCTTTATCACTTTTCAAAACGTGCATATATGTCTCAAAATAATGCTAAAGCTAAAGTTAAAGCCTCATAAGCATTAATGTTTATAGTCTTTTTATTTATGATTTTAAAGTTATAGTAATGGTTTAAAGGTTATTTGCATATTTTTAAAAATTATAGAGAGGCAAAGTCATATAATTTAAGTGGTAATGCATGCATAATTTTCCTTAAATTATTATTATTGAATATTGAAAGATGATATTATGAGCTTTGAATTTTTTATCAATTGCTAGATTGTATAGTAACTTCTACAATTAATAGCTGAACGCAATATTGATCATTACAAAATACATTTGACCTGATTTACATAAGGAAAAGCTTAGTGTAATGAATTTGAATATATAAAAATTACATCTAAGAATTAGTTGTAGAAAGGGAAAAGAAAAGAAAATTACAAATCTTATAATGTATAGTTATTATTCTTAATTAATTTATGTATATATAAGCTTTACTACAATTCAAAATTAAAAGTCACTTAAATACACACACTCTTACAATTTATAAGTGGCAAACATCGAATCTTGTGATTCCATATAGATGTTATCTGTTGTATTATATAAATTTTTCATCTAGAATCAATTTTTCTTATAACTTTTGAGGGTCACCACCCATATCTAATGAACTTAAATATTTTACACTATATTAGAAAGTTATGTTTGAACTTGTAAAGCTTAATAGTTAATAACTATCTATGCTTAAAGGTAGGGCATCTCTTTTTTTTTTTTTTTTCTAGATGCTTTTAAAGTACCATCATCAATTAAAATTGTCACTAGAAAACCAAAAGTGTTATTATTGATTATTGCATTCAGTTTTTGTATAGTATTGTTTAAATTTCTTACCTACTAAGTTGTCATCTTAACTATGGTTTTTTGTATGTGACTATTGTTTTCTTTTAATAGATTGTTCTAGTAATTTTTTACATCAATATCACTTATTGGTTCTTCGAGAGAATGTTATTGCAATCGTAGATAATCAATTGCGATACCAATAAGTAGTGAATGAACAATTAGTTAGGCTAAATTAATAACACATAAGCTTCTTTTATTTATTTATTGTCAAATTGAAGAAAAAATTCATTAAGGAGAAAAAGTGCAAAGTACATCAACAACGTCGTTATAGACTAAAGAAACTATAACATTAGTTAATTATATTAACAAGATGGGAATGGAGTTTCACGTCCCAATAATGAAAACACATCGGCTTCCTTATATAACTAATATTCCAATGTGTCACTTGATTAATTCACCTTATAATGAGACTAAATTTAGCTCAAGTAAAATGCAACAATATATTTCTACACTAAGTCACATAAGGAAGTAATCTCCACATTAAATCCTCCTTTGACACTAAAGCATTAAAGATAATTTCACAATCCATTTAAAAAATCACCTCTCACCATCCTTTTAGCTTTATAAGCTATATTATTTTTGAAACTACAGTTGCTTCAGTTTCTCTGAGAGCATGTGCACAAAGACCACAAGCATCCTTTACAATGATTCTTATAGTTGCCATTTTTGGAGAATAATCATAAGCCCTATCATAATTTAATTTGATAATTGATCCCATTAGAGCTAACCACTTTACATTTGTACACACAAATAATGGCTACTCATTACTTTTAGAGAAGCATGAATTAAAAGTGGTTTCTATTGTTCGCTATTGTTTTTGCTGATGATGCAAACTTGAGTAAGGATTGCATCTATTACTATTTTCTACTACTAACGCCGCTAATAACTATTGTTGTTTATGTTGTTATCACATCTATTGGACATCTGTTGCTGCAAATGACTTAATAAAGGCTTAGCTTGGGCTTTATGATTGAGCTACAAGAGAAATAAACCATGTCTCCATGCCTACTCTCTTCTACTAGTGCACTTCTACACTAAGGATATATGTTGCTGATTATATTTAGCTAAAGTAGTTTGCTGAAAGTTGTAATTTGACAAGTATGATATGTATGTGTGGAACTATATAATTTGCACAATAGATCATGTCACAAAAATGTATACTTGTCCTTTATTGTAGCAAGTCAAGATCTTACTCAATGTAATCCTTAAGTTCTTTTAGTATTTTTTGATGGAAATTAGCCTTGGAAACTACTAGTTTAATCTTAGCCAAAGCTTTTTAGGAAAAAGTTATCACAAAATTCACTTTGCTTTTAGAATTGAAAGTTCCATTACATCTACCCTTCCATATACACTAGATGACTGTACATAACATAACAAGAAGAAGAGTCACCTCATGTTTGCTACTTCCTACCCCACCAAACATGAATTTAATCAATGGTCTAAAGAATCACATTCTCAACATTCACATGGGTACCCAAAATTGCAATCCATACCAACTTAGTATATGAATAACATAATTACGAATGTTGAATAGATTCATCATTACTACAAAAGTTATTGTACATAAATTAAAGGACAATTTTTCTTTCTAAATTACAATTAGGGGCTACAATGTTGTTCAAAATTTTCCACATAAAGTGCTTAACCTTTGGTAGACAAGGAAAGTGACATCTTGATTTCAAGTTGCTCTCTCAATATTTTATGGGATGAAGAAGTGTCCAAATTGCATTAATGAGAGTTGCCCCTAATAAATTATATGCCAATCTCACAATACATTTGACAATGTCTCATGTGGCCATATCAGATGATCATCCACTCTACGTGATGGTTTTGGAATATCTTGAATAGTTCTTACTACTCTAATATCAAACCAACCATGAAACAGATTTAAATTCCATAAATGTGATTGAGAGTTAATAAGATCCGATACCTACAACTCCAACTTATAATGATTATCCCTTGAACATCCGTTTATGATCTACCATGCTTAGGATCCATTTGTCAATGGTTGCCCATATCATCATGCCATCTTCCACTTGCCATAGAGAACCTCTCATCAAATGATACCTCTCATACAAGATACTTACCCAAACCCAAGATTTTTCAAACCTTCTAGTTGCTTGCAAGAAAAAGGATTGAGGAAAGTATATATCTTTGGGCACACGAACCCAAAAAGCATTTAGGTTACTATTAATTCTCTAAGCCAGTTTAGTCAAAAGGGCTAAGTTAAGGTTATTGATGTTTTTAAATTCTAACCTTCCTCTTGTCTTTGGAAGCATTATTTCATCCTTACTTGGCCAATGTATTATCCTTTCGTCTTTAACTTGTCCCCACCATTACTCAGCTATCATTGAGCCTACCTCTCTATACCATTTGATTGGGAATTTGAAAAAATGTATAAAATAAGTTGAGATGGCTTCTGCTACTGACTTAATGAGGACCTCCTTGTTGGCATTTAAAAATTAAAAAACTCTTCCACTCTTTAATTTTGACCACACTCTGTCCTTTACAAAGCATAAAGCTTATGCCTCCTTCCCTAAATGCAAGGTAAGCTTAAGTACTTATCAGATTATCTAAAACCGACACTCCTAATACTTGGCAAATGGCTCTTAACCTTTTTAGTGAGATATTTTTGTTGAAGAAAATACTTAACTTCTAGCAATTGACCCTTTGCCTTATTGCATTAGAATAAAATTGGATGATAATATTCAAAACCTGGACATTTTTGTTTGTTCCCTCTATAAAAAAATGAAGAATCCTCAATAAATAATAAGAGTGACAAAGAAGGACAATGTCATGTCCCAAATCTACAAGTGTTGTGATAATCCACCACATATAATACTTAAACATTACACCTAAGGCTTGTTGATCTTAGAGCATAAGTTTATAACCAACTTTTAAGCTTTTAAGATATCAATGATTAATTTGAAAAATATGACTTTTAGTCATAAAACTAATTTTTGATTTAAAAGGAATGGATAACTTAAAACATTATATTGCTCATATGTGAACATCAACTCAAATACTAGATGTCACAAACACTCTCCGTAAATAGCAATTAGGCCTATAAGCCTTTCAAAACATCAGTCTAATAGCTAAGGCTTTAGAAACATAATATTAGTATCAAAAGAGTATAAGAGTATCTATGCAGTCACTTAATTTTTCAAAGGTGACCATGGTAATAAACTACTAAGTATCTAGAGAAAAACAAAGCCAAGATAGTATGCTATCATGAAAATAGTTACATATGCCTACATTCAGAAGTCTCTAAAAGAGTCCGTAGTCGCTAATATATCATAAGCTGGATTAAAGTAGGGATCATAATAGAATCCACCGATATCCACATTCTCACCTAAAAAAGATTAAAGAATGAGTTCTAAAGAACTTAACACAATAGCAACCAAAAACCCCATTCAGCATGTCATATAGACCTATTTTTATTCAACAAACAATTTGAATTATTAAATTATTGTTTAAGTGTAGCAAGCGACATAGGTATACTCACAACTCCGAACATCACAATGAGGAATGACATAGGTCAACCCCAATTAAGGCCATCTGGGGTTATAGGAGTAGCTTTATACTTAACATAGAAATCTTATAAAGTATTATTGCATAGAAGGTTACATTGTTTAATACCACACAATTCCCTCCTATCGAGAGCCTTCCCTAATGGTCTTAGCTTTCATCTATCATATCATCATGCAGTTATTCTTGTAGACATAACTTAGTCTAAGGGTTTCATGACACTGGACTGGACGATTAAGCACAAGAGGCATATAATTAGTTAGGTTAAGTTTACATTTTTATCCAATTTAAGATTTCCTAAGATTTTAACAAACAGCTTTGATAGTCTCTACATACCTATTGTGTAAGCCTCATAATAAAGAGATAGACATCTTGTAACTTCACTCGAAAACTAATTAAATAATAGCTATGCTTCATCTTGTACAATCATTTTCATCAATCTATACTTCATTTTTTCTTGATTAGACTTATGTTAATTAAGGTCTATTTTGGTTATGAACCTTAATATGTTAGTGGGCTTATTATATTTTGAAGGGGAATTAGGCCCATACTACTTAGTAGTATTAATTACTAATCCAATTAAGGGAATCATTACTAATTATTAATCTATCTATTATTAGTTACTTAATAGATTAAGGACCTTATGTTAGTAAAGGTCCATTTAGGTGTAAACCATAAAAGGAATTATGAGCCTAAGGATAGTTTAGGGATTTTAGCCTTAACTTATTAGCATTTGATGGGTTTTCAGCATAAGCTTATAGGATTCTTTTATTAAGGCGCATAAGGAACTAGGCCCCCATTAGGAAAATGGGCATACCTAATTTGAAATTGGAGTCATTAGGGTTCTTTTTAGTTTCCCGCTAATGGGTCTATTTTTATCCAATCCGTATGATTATCCAATTTAGGCTTGTTAGGAATTAATTAAGCCCAAATACCTTAATTTATTATTCAAGCCTACTATTTCATATGGCTTAGGTTCGTTTAGGTTATGATTCTAGAAGGGGAAATGGGCCCACTGTCATGAGGGGTTAAGTAGGTCGATTAAAGTTGTTCATATTATATTTTAAAAGCTTATTTTAAGCTCTTGCATTTTAAGCCCATTAACTTTATCTTGTTTATTTAGACATTTTATAGGAAACCAATTTTGAGGTTACATCAATTGGTTCATGGTGGACGAATTATGAGTTATGGGCTAGCCTAAAGTTTTTATGAGCCACTCCATGTCAAAACCCAAGAAAAGATTTAATTCTTTTGGCCTAACTTTCTAGCAAGTTGCACCTTCAAGTCCAATTAACATCAAGGCTTATTTAATAAGCAAATTAAGCCTAAAACAAATCAAATGCTCTACTAAGCCTTTAATCTACATCTACAATATATCAATTTTATAAAATTAGCTCTAATCCAATTATTTATATGGCAACACCAAAGGATGGAGCAACCTCTTTTATATTCTAAAATCTACATTAGGCACTTTGATCTATTAATTTAACCACTTGAAATCTAGAATAATTAACCATAATATTAAGTAGTCATTTGATTACCCTATTCAAGCTTGACTTAAGATTATAACTTGCCACAATTTTCATAGTTTCATCAACCTAAAGCCCATTTAGCAAGCAAATCATTTGATCTTGTAAGATTCAACATGTTATTCAACATATTCTCACAATTTAGCTTGTAAAACAACATTTAACATACAATTTGTTATATCATTCACCATGTAAGCACATTCTCATTCCAAACTTGCAAATCAAAGAACAAATATTCACTTTTTACACATGGACTAATAGCATCAAGGGAATTTACGTGAATTTTACAATTAAAGCCCTAAATCAACCTCCACCAAAGTCATCACTTATCTATCACCACATTTAATATGTTTAACATTTGATCAAGCCTTCAAACAATCATGATCAACCCTTTTCATCCAAAAACAAACATAGTTCTTAGAAGCAAAATAAAGGTTCAATGAATAAAGTTTCCTAAATCAAGATTTTAGGCAATAACTATTATCTAATCATCAATACATGCACATTTCTTGAAGTTTAACCACATCTTGTCTCAAAATCCCAAGCATGAAGTGGCTACAACAATGTCCTTAATGTATGAAGTTCATTGAATCATTAAGGAGTCATTTTAACTTATATAAAATACCAAGGCACTTAAAGTCCTTCACCTAAGCTTTCATTTTACACACTTCCACTCACCTTTTGAAGAGACTACTTTAAGCTTCCAATACGCTTCCCGGTCGCCACAATAAAGGACCCAAAATGGATTTGTCCTTAACTTCTAGTAGAGCCTTCATGGTTAAAATCACTACTCATTAGGCAAATTTGGAGGTCGACTTAAGAATTTAAATAAACTTTGAAAGATTTTCAAGTTTCTTACCTCCTCTAGTGAAGAACTATACGTCCTAAGAATGGTAAAGCTCCTAGATGTCTTCCCTTGTCTCAAGACCTAATGAAGATGCCATTCCAAGCTTAGCTACTAAGGGGGGTTAAAAAGAATAAAAAAAAAAATAGTTTCAGCTTAATGAACTAAGGCTTAGGGTTTTCTTCCTCCTTGATGCCTTTAAGGCACAAGAAAATAAGTGGAGCTCCTAAGGTTTTAAGGTAGTGGCATAAAAACCCTTAAGCAGGAGCTTGTGTTGCCAAAAACCCAAAAAAGGTCATATGCTAAGTACATAACTATACTTTTCTCCAACTTTTAGAAAAGTAACCCTTTTAGCCCTAACTAGATTTTATCTCTTTAATCTTCATATTGAACATTTCTTATGGTTAATCTCACCTCAAATTATTTATTTAACTATCTTGACCTACCCTTTGATTCCTTCTATGAAAATTGGATATGATGGCATTTTTGTCATTTTATGAAAAATTGACACTAAAATTTGGAGTTTTCTCTTTGACCTTTAAATAATCTAACTTAACTTATAAATTGACCTTTTAATTTTTGGGTTATTTCAAACCAGCTCTCGTAACTTTTATTCCGATCAAATGATTATAAGATGAAGCTTTCTCATTGTTTCATAATAGCACATTAGTAATAAAAATAAACAAATAAGGTGAAAGGAGAATCACCTTGCCTGAGGCTTATGGAAGGGTAGACCTCATTGGTAACCTAACAATTGACTATGACACTATAAGATAGAACCCAAATGCATTCATTCCATCATGCAATTAACCTATAAATCATAGAGACTAAGTTTCAATTAAACCACTCTTAAAAGATCCCATTCGACTTGATTACAAGCTTTGTCCATGTCAAGTTTTAGGCTATAAAAAGTTCTTTTTGCTATATTCCTTGGTAATACAAAAGTAAAAAGCTTCATAGCAGTTGTGATGTTCTAAAATGAGGTTTTGAAGAAATGGTTTAAGGCGATTGCCTAAAACTTTGGATATTATTTTGAAAATGAAATTACAAAGACTTATTGGGTGAAAATGCCTGACCTCTTGTGGAGACACTACCTTAGGTATGACAATAATTTCAATAATATTTAAAAGGACAAGATGAATACCTATGGTAAAGAAATCACAAATTGTTTACATTACTCTTGCCAACAATATGCTAATAACGTTGATAGAACACTATAGAGAAGTCATCAAGGCCTGGTGCTTTTAAAGCTCCTAAATGGAATGTGGCATTCGTAATCTCTTCTTCAGATATTAGCCTTTCCAATCTTCATTCATGTCAGAATTGACCAAATCTGGAACCGAATCAAGAATCATTCTACTAATCTCTCTTACCATCAAATCTAAAGAAGCCTCCATAAAAGTTGCAAAGAGAGTCTGAAATATCTTCTTCATTTTCTACTTGTGAATGACCACCATTTTCTGGCCTTAGGATTTTATATCTCTAATGATACATTAAGGTGGATTAGTAGAAAAGCTTTGTGTTGTAATTTCCCTCTTCCCACAAAGATACCCTAGAGCATTATTATTAATAGAGCTCTTCCCTCCTCTATAACAACTCAAGCTTACCAATTATTTAGTATTCTCACTATTTATTCCTTCCAATTCTTTGTTGAATTTCTAGGAGTTCATTTTGATATTTCCTAATTTGAGTGATATTATTTGGGAAGGCAGAACCACTCCAATCATACAGCTTTAACCTACAGCACTGCAATCTAAACTTGAAAGGAACTTAGTATCTATTGGGAGGATTTACATTCTAAGCTTCCTTGATAATCTGTCTACATTCTTGAGAGGTGGTCCAAATATTCTCAAATATAAAATAATGTCTACCTCTCAAATCAGAAAAGCAAGAATCTATAATCAATGCAACATGATCCAAACTATTCATCACATTATGAAGAACTTATGTATGAAGGTATTTATAAAGCCAATCTTAAGAGACAATTGCTCTATCAATTCTTTCATACACCAATTGCCCTTACGCTTTGTGAACCATGGTCCTTAGAAACCTAGATCACTAAGATGTGCATTCATTGTCATATCCCAAATTGTTCCATCAATTTACTACACCATGGATTACCATCCTTCTTTTCATGGTTATACCAAATATCATTGGATCATACTGTACAAACCCAGGGATATTTGAGCGTAAGACTAATTGTTTCTACCTCATGTTATAACTCCTTACAATTAGTCAAATGCAAATCTTCATAAATCCATGAGATATAAGAAAATAAAGATCCATCTACTAGATATAATGCCATCCTTATGTGATTTTTACTAGAACCCAAGTTTTAATATTAACATCATTTGATCACCAAAGGGCCAAGCAACCAAATAAAACTACTGATGGGACAAAGAATTCATTTGCGTACCTCATCGTCCCTTCGATTCTTGATAGCTTTTAGAACTTGTTCTTCATTTTCATCAAAAATACAATGATGGGATTATGTTTATGAATGAGATCCTTGGGATATTGAACTATCAAGTAAGCCCCATACCTTGATAGTTCCGGCTAATTAAAATCCCGTGTAGCTAATTGGAGCCAGTTGTTACAACCTTTTTCTGAATTCTGTTGAACAGCAATCGAAGCATCTGCAATACCTTTTGAACATAACACCCTTTGTTGAGAAGAGGGACCCATTTTCACTCTAGCAATGCCTTTCTTAATGTTTCTTCCTTGATTGACAACACATGACTCTATTTTACCTGATGTCTTATCATCTTTTACATCAAACTTCAATCTTTTGGAGGAGCCTACAAATATTTCCTTTACTGGTTGTTTGATTGCCATAGTCTTCAAGGGTGGTATCAAATGGGGAGGGGATGGAAAGAGTGTTTGTAGCTTAGGGGAAGGTAAAGATGAGGGTGGAAGCTCACTAATACTAGGGATAGATGGGTTAAATAAAGATTTGTGTGTTTGAGTAGATGTAACATAATGGGAACTTGTAATTAAGGAGCTTTGGTGTGTAGATTGAAGGGTATTTGTCTTAATAGGGCTAATGACTTCCTCCTGCTCTCTTGTGAAAGAAAGAGAAGTAATAAGAACCCTATTATTGGGTGTCTTAGTAGTTGCAATAGGTTGGGTAGAAATAATGGGAGTGGAAGAGGCTAATGTTGTAAAGGGATTATGCTTATTGTTGTTAAAGGATCTCTCAAAGGAAACGACATAAGCTTTTCTAGTTTTTTCAATCCCCAACCCACTAGATAGAGACGCTTCAATAGGCTTTTTCCCTTTTAACGACGAATTAGAGTAGCTTATACAAGCTACGCTTGATCCACTAGATGTCACTTCTGTCAAAGAAGAGGGCCCAAGCATAACATTACAAGGTGAATCATCACCCTCAAGTAGAGGCCAAACTGAAGATGCTCTTAGCCAATCACCAAAAATCTGTGTTTCAGATTCTTCACTACAACATGTTGTGGAGTGCCCCATTCTACCACATTTGAAGCAAATATCAGGAAGTTTTTCATACTTGAACTTAACAAAGTATCTTTCTGTTTTGTTTCTACTCACCCAAGTACCTATTTTAACTGGCCGTGACCAATCCATATTAACTCTTACTCTTAAAAACCCTCTTAAGGCTCCACCCTTTAGGTTTACAGGCTCACACCCCAACACACTTCCAACATAAGCCCCAATCTTCTTAGCATTACTTTCAGTCATTTGATCAAGCTTCAATCCGTGTATCTGAATCCAAATGGGAAATTTACTCAAATCCACATCTTCTATGTTTTGGTATGACTCCCAAAAGTTCAACACAAATAATTTCCCCATGTAAGACCATGGTCCATCTCTTATAATATTCATTACTTGCCATTTCTCTCCAAATGTACACACAAAAACATTTGCCTTCATAGCTATAATCTCACAATCGCCATATGATCTCCATGCCTTTTTCAAAGCTGAAGTCACAGTAACCTCATCCTCTACCTGATCTGAGATAACTTTACAAACCATAACTACTCTTTTAGCACTATTATCCTCTCCTTGCGTATCAAGCTCTATAACTAGTGGAGTATTTCCATCATCCTCACTGGTAACATCATGATCAAGGATAGAGTTGGATGTATCCATCTGATCATTGTTGTGCAAGTTATGTCCATCATCTTTGCTGGCAATATCATGAGCAAGGGTAGAGTTGGGTGTATCTATCTGACCATTGTTTTGCAAGTTACATCCATCATCTTCATTGCCAACATCATAAGTAGGGGCAGAGTTAGACGTATCTATGTGATCATTATTTTGCAAGTTACATCCATTATCTTCATTAGCAACATCATGAGAAGCGGCAGAGTTAGACGTATCCATTTGACCATTGTTTTGCAAGTTACGTCTATCATCTTCACTAGCAATATCATGTTCTAGGGCAGAATTGGACGAATCCATCTTACCATTATTTTGCAAGTTGCATCCATTATCTTCACCCACAACATCATGAGTAGAGGTAGAGTTAAACGTATCCATTTGACCATCATTTTGCAAGTTGTGTCCATCATCTTCACTAGCAACATCATGAATAGAGGCAAAGTTGGACGCATCCATGTGGCCATTATTTTGGAAGTTACGTCCTTTTAATCGAGTGTTCCAATAATTTTTTATATCATTATCGGTTCTTCCCGGAAGTTTTGTGGCAATCAAGGACCATCTGTTGCGATACCAACAATACAAGAAAGTAAATAAAAATTAGCTCAATCAAATTAATAAGCAGTATGTTTCTTTTAAAATATTTCGGAATTTAATTCTTTACACTAATTTTGGCTATGTACTATACACGTTTGTTATGGATAAGTTGTTACTTATGAGTAATATTATTAAATCCATTGTTTCTATTTCAACTTGAATTAATCAGCAAGGCCAAACAATTGCCTAGAAAAATGAAGGGGAGAAAAAGGAAATAATATCACACCAAGCTATCTATGCTCATTTTGTGTGAAAGGATTAGGCGCTGGAAAATACGCATAGTGTGCTAGGGATGAAAATATTTGAAAAGGGAAGTCAATCATTCACGATCTTATTGATATTTCACGTCAAGAAAGACTTAGTGCAAAGAGCAATTTTTTTAAATAATAATTACGGTCAAAGTTAGAAGCATTTCAAATTTTTAAGATACTATATTTTTTATTTTATAATTTTGATCAGCCAGTAACTCAATTGATCTTTTCACTTGAAGTTTGGTTGGGTTCATATCCTATGAAATTGGCTGTCATGTTTCTTGATTTTAAATTTCAAAAAAAAAAAAGAAAAGGAAAAGGAAAAAAACGCTTGCTCAATGACTGTTGGAGATGAACCATAGAACAATTTGGATCGGCAGAACAAAAGGGCAATCAATGACAAAGAGGGGAAAATATGTGTTCGGTAATTTAATAAGAAAATGAATTATCCAATTTTAGAGCCAATTTTTCTCTTCGGGTTTTTAAAGAAAGTGATTGAAAACTGGTATAATTCATTTAAAACTATGAAAATACCTTTATTGTCCAAATTTGCTATATAAGAATATTACATAACTCATTTCCTTCCATTTCCATTTTAAATATCCAAACACAAAATTTCTTTTCTTTTCTTTTCAATTCCACTCTTTTCATTACTTTTAATTTCTATCTATTTCATCTTTTCTTTTCTGAAATTTGCCATACCGTTTGCCTTAGTGATTGGAGTAAGCTTCATCGTGAATTAACTCGAACAGCTGAAGGATCTAATCTTAATCTGAAAGGATTAATATAAGATGTCGGAGACAAACAAGAAATAATTACCGATTTCCAAGTTCTTGCTGCAACTTGACGATGATATCCTCCTCCTCTCTTGTGAAACTCCCGTGTCTAATATTGGGTCTCAAATAATTCATCCAGCGAAGTCTGCAGCTTTTTCCACTTCTTGCCAAACCTATGTTGGATCCATGGATATTACGTGATTGGATAAATAAAATAAGATTTAGGGATCAATTCAAGCGATTGCAGAGAAATTTATGTACAGTTGCAGAAAAACATAGAAGTATACATATATGAACCGGTTAATGAAAACGAACCTGCAGCTCTTGGCATATAGGTCCAGTTCCAAATGCCATATCTTTTAACGTAAGCTATGAGTTTCTCATCTTCTTCAGCACTCCAAGGTCCCTTCTTCTCGCTGTCACCGACATTTAGATCTAATATTCCATGTCTGGACGGAGACCTCATCTTTCACTCTCGAGCAAATCGAGTCTGCTCGTCAAACAACTTGAAAAATCCACCACGACCACAAGAAACACCCCCGAACTGTGTCCACTCCCTCCCGATCTCGGCCGAACCCTTTCTCACTTGACTCAACTCGGTCCTTTCCTGGACTCTCTCAATCTCAGCCAAAACTTTTCTCACTTCAACTCGCTCCTTTCCCCGACTCTCTCAAACTTCACCTACGCAAAACTCTGTTACCGTCTCTGGACTGGAACCGCCCGTGTCAAACTGACCATCGCGTCTTCCTTCTTCTCGTTTAAACTCTTTTTCTTCTTTTCTTATTTAATTTATTCAATTAATATAATAACTTAAAATTATTACATTATAGATTCAGCAACTGCTACGTGTAAGGAAAGAAGATGGCATAAATTTATTTAATTATAAATTCAACGCCCAGGGGTAAGGAAAGAAGACAATGTTATAATAAAAAATTCAGATAATCAATTTGTAAGAAGGAAAAAAAAAAAAAAAAAGAGAGATCCAGATCCAAAAATATTATAAATAATTCCCAGTGAATGGGTCACAGCCTCTACAAACACAGGCATTGTACATTAATTTTCTCTCAAATATCATACCTAACGCGGGCATTATACAATCGATAGTTTTCTCAAAATGTCGTACTCATACCTAACCTAACACAGGCATCCTACATTAGTTTTCTCTCAAAAGTCATAACTTGGAACTATAAGATAATTTATTTTATTTTATTTTTTTATATCAACTTGCAACAGCATCCGAGGGTATATGCCTTGCGGAGAATGTAATATACACGTCCCTCGGATTTAATTTTGCCTAAGCATGGAATTAATATTTGTTTTGAATAAATTTACAAGCTAAGCGTCTGAATAAAATATTTCGAGGAAGGGAATTTGTCTGCATCACTCCTAGTACTTTCTGTTAATTATTTTGACCAAACGCCATTCACTTTCCCACCAGCTTGCTCAACTAACACCGTATCTATATTCTCATCTCATAGCAAAAGTTAGGAAAATGAGTCGTAGACTCCAATTTATCACGAAAATGCTATGCCGAAATACATGTCTGCTAACTTGACAAATGATGTTGCGAAAGTTGGAAAAGACAAGTGAAAAGCATCTTCTACAGCTCAGTCGGCAGTTGAATCTCGTGATTAGTGTCAGCATTCATATCATCACTCCAAAAGTTAACACCATCTAATATTAATTAGGAATAGATTTGATTAATTTACCTTTTCATACAAACAAACAATAATTAACACTTTTAATTATTTTATCACTCTAGAAGCCAATCATTCTAAGTTGGAGAAATTTTTCAAGCAATATAAAGAAAAACTGGTTTATAGGTTTGGTTTAACCATGAATATATTATAAAAATGTACTTTCTTTTTAAGTATGGCTTTTTTTTTTTCTTTCCTCTTGTGTAGGAAATAGTTGAATGTTTAAATATGTTACTGGTCATCTAGAGATGAAAAATCAATTAATTATAACTGGATTTTGAAGGTATTTACAATAATGTTAGAAAAATGTCTTATCGTAATATTAATCAATTTAAGTTATTAATTTAGTATAATTTAATTTATATTATTTATTCTATTAAAATAGATTAATCTGCTATTTAAATAATAACTTAGTCTAATCTTAATAATTAATTAAATAAATAAATAAAAAAAGTTAGGTTACTTCGTAATGCTATATCAATAGTATTATCATAAAAAAATCTCACAATTTTATATGATGGAGTTTTTTGAAATTTGAAACAAAAACGTAGCTGTAATATTCCTAGATTTTAAACCACTAATTTATGGTCGGCGTCGACGCTCGACGTGTCCGCATTAGTACCAAAAGCTGCGCCAAGATACGTCTTGATTTGCTTAGGGAGCAATATATTCTTATCTCCATTCTGTGAGTTTCAAGTGGTCCCAGACTCGTAATAAAACACCATGTCAACTGTCTACCAACCACAACACTTATCTTGAGATAGGGAAAAACTACGACAACAGTAAAAGGAAAAAAAATTGTAAAATATAAAAAAAATCTTAAAAATATATGGTTTAAAAAAATAATCCTAAAATTATGTTTAATTTTGATTTTAATTATCATGATAAAATCGCTTCTTAAAAAAATAATTTTAATTTTAATAAAAATCTATTTATATATGATTTATCACTATAGTAATTTGAACTTAAGATTGCTTTTTTAAAAAGTTACGTTCGCCATTTTAAGTATTATAATCCTAAAATTATCTATATTTGTGAGATTTTTAAAATTTTTTTAACAATCTTTTTTGTTTTCCCAAACTATTTCATTTGTAATGGGTGTATTTCATGCATACATCACAACACCAAAAGAAAAATGTTTAAAAAAAATAAAACTGACGGATCGATCACGTTCTTTGAACCATCCTATTCATTTCTTTACTAATTTTATGCATTAGGTATTCATCAACATATTTATCGTACTGTTTCTTTATTCCTTTTTTCTTTTCCTTTTTGGATTTTTCCATGGTCATCTTATCAACCAACACTATACCAAGACCTCAACTACTTAAAGCTTTTTCTTTTTCTTTTTTTCCATCTGTGGTGCTAATGGACTATATTAACTTTAGAATCAACAATATGCAATTCATCGTGCTTCATACTTATAGAATCAATCATGTCATTTAAAAAGCTTTATGTACATTCCAATTAAATCGCATAGACTTAAAAGTACAGAAACAAATAATAGTGTCTTGCATTAATAAAATAGAGACGCACATTTCACTTGAATATAAAAAGCTAATTATAGCACCATTTTATCTCACCATTGAAATGGAATTCCAATTCAAAAGAAGACAACTTGGGTTAACATGCGGTGCCGATAATTTGAGTCTATAAAATCTTAATTAACCACTAATCAGCAAATTGCAGTTGTGTTGGAAGTTTGTAATTGAGGAACTATCAGTGATGAACATTGTCCGGTTAAGAGTTTAATAGACTTTTGATGAACATTGTTCCTTCAACAATACTTTGCAGTACGTGTTTTGGCTATTGAACAATTAAATAAACTTTTCTTGACTCTCACCGTGCAACAAACCTCCAAATTGAAATATTCCACATCTAAAATTTAGAAGCAATTGGTAGAGAAGCTCGTTTAACAATGGAGAGATGTATTTTATATGAAAAGATGGTAGTCCATTCCATTTTAAATTTGTTTAAATATAGTATCATTTTTTCATTTATAAACTGTAATATTGCCGGTTGTCGCTAAATGTCAATCATTATTAATGTTGATTGTCTCTATTTTCTTAAAAATATATTAGGATAATTTTGTTATTTAAAAAACTAAGATAACGAGTGATTCATCTTTAAGATATTGAATTGCTAAGATAATATTTTAGTATTTTCTATCCCTTTTCATAAAATCTAATTTGTTTGAAGGCAGGTTCATTTTGTCATAAATAATTTTTAATGATTTTTATCCCTTTAATAAAACCATTTTCACTTAAACTTCTTTAAATGCTGCTTAATTTTGTCATTTATAACCCATCGTAATAATAGTCAAGTGATACATTTGTTTTTAGGAACTTAAATAACTTAATAATATATTTATATTGTAATAGAATAAAATCGAGACTAGAACGAAATTATCCAACCTTTTATTTCGTAGCGACTACAAAATGGCAATTCTATTTCAATGATTTAATTGGTTTTAGTATGCGCCAAATGGAATGTAATGTATGGAGATGCATTATGAAAAATGCCCTGGGCCTTTCAAGAGATACAAATAAAATATAATACATCTAGTGATATTATATATATCATATCATTTAATGTAGCAAATCCAACAATATATCATAAATAAGGTATTTTACATATTATAGTGTATGATTTATAGTATAATCTATATAACTATATCTATATATATTATTTAAGAGTAAGAGTGGGTTTTGATATCATTTTCTATTTATCCAAATCACCCTTTTATAATATTAATACTTCATATAAGTTAGCATTTCTAATTATATAATACATATTTTTCATGTTATTTCAATGAGGCTAGAAGTACTAATTACCTCAATTCAACTTTTATATTGAAAACAGTTACTTTTATATATAATAATATCTTTTACATTTGTCACATTATTATTATATTAACAATCTCCATCTAACCTCTAGTTTGTGAGTGATAGGCAATTAAAGCTTCAATTAGAGTTATGCAAGCAAATTAAGTAGGCTAACTCAACTTGTATTGACTTACAGGTTCAGCCCTATCCATCCCACCTAAGGTTAGTAGATTAAGCCAGCCAACCTATAATGCTTTAAGGTTTTTTTGTCTAAAAATTAATATATTAAAATACTTGCCAAACTTATATATGATTATCATCAATATGCCATCTTTTATTTATTTATTACATTGCCATTCAGCTATAAAGGTTTGTGAATTAAAAAAAAAAAATCATGCATCATGGCTTTTTCGATTTCTGTTAATTTTAAGACTACATATGTCAAGTAGTTTTTATTGCTTGATGAAATCATTTTACAAGAAAAAGTACATAAATTTAACTTATCCAAAAAACAAAAATAAAAAGTGTTTAGATTTATATTCAAGACATGCAATTTCCTTTTTAAACTTATATAAAGAGATGAAAATTTGAAATTGTAATGAACTTTAAAGAGAAGGAGAAGAAAAAGAAGATGAAAATTTAACAACAAATTATTCCATCAATATATTTCCAATACATCAGCAGTAATCATAATTCACAATCAATTGAATTGTTGAGATTAAAAAATTATGGAAAGTACTCTAACAATATTATTAATTTCTTTTCTTTCTCTCTCTCTCTCATTTTTTCTTTTTTCTTTTTTTCACCTTTTAGATGTACTTAAAATATTATATTATTAGATATTACTTATTACATGAAGTGATTAGTTAAGAAGTAAAGTAACAAATCATTATGAAGTAAATTAAAGTTTAACTTCAACTTTTTTTTTTTTTACAAGTTAATGCAAGTTGACCCTCTCTACAATGGGCTAACCTACTTTTTCCTACAGGTTAAAGAGGGTAGGCTAAAAAAACGTGCATTGAAGAGGGTTAACAATTTTTAACCCAACCCGCATTTTTTTACGGGTTAAGCGAGTTAGCCCTCATGACCCATCTCACATGCACAATTCTAGCTTCAATTGTACTCCCTATAATCTAAGGAATTCATTTTAAAAAGCGCTAATAAAGATTAGGTCTCTATCAAATATAATTCCCTTTCGTAGGCCATGAAGTTTGTAAATATTATCTAGATAGGCATAAGTAACATACACAATTATATAAGAATGTGCCAACTTAATAGAATATGTATACTTAATCTATCAATCATAACCATGATAACCTCCTTACTGTTGGACCTTGGTAACCCCTCAATCAAATCCATGCTAACTTTTACCCAACAACTATAAGGAATTGGTAAGGTTTATAATAACCTAATAGTAATGATATTCTCATGTTAACATTTTTAATAGGTATCACAATCCCTAATATAATTGCATACGTCTATCTCCATTTTATGTTAATAGAAAATAGAACTTAGTTTCTTGTAGTTTGCTTAAGCACCAAAGTGGCTTTGTAAATAACCTTGTCATGGTACAATTTCAATAACTGAAGTTTCAAGTTTGAATTCAACCTTACCATAACCTTTTACATCCCTAATCTATTTAATCATGTTAGCATATTTGGTTGATAACAACCAACTCTCCTTTAACTCCTCAAAGATTTTAAGAATTGTTAAAACCGTCATCACCATATGCAAACAACTTCATTAAATCGAGAATGAGCATTAGTGATTATATTTGTCCGACCACTTTTATATTCAATGTCATAGTCTAGCACCAATAACCTTATCAACTATTTGTATTGGTATAGTAGACAAGCGTTACTTAAGTAGGTGTTTCAAACTTTTGTGACCAGCTTGAATGATAAATCTTAGACCTAAAAGGTAATGTCTCCACTTTTCTAGTTCCTTATTATATCCAAACATTCCTAACTATTTAAGAGACAAATGTTTTCTTAAATAAGTTTAGTATCCTTCTTACATTGACACAATACCCATCATCTCTCTAGATGCATTTGTTTCAATAACGAATAGTTTATGGGAATTAGGCAATCGTGAAATCAAAGTTATAACAAATGCATCTTTCAATTTTTAACTTCCTCTTTCCATAGGAATCTACCCTTCTTAAGTAGTATAATTAAGGGCTTAAATATAACACCAAACCCATGAATGGACTTCCAATAATACCCTGTTAGCCCTAAGAACTTGCAAAGTTTCTTAAGTGTTTTAAGAGTAACCCGTTGCAATATGGTTTCAATCTTCTTTAGGTTGGTAGCTACTCCTTGGTTAGCAAATGCCCAAGATATTCAATTTGTCATACTCTAAACTTGTAATTGTTTCACTTAAATATAGCTACTCTTTCTTCAAAATATATAAAGCAACTTGTAAATGATACACATGTTCCTCCAAAGTGGTGCTGTTAATAAGGATATCGTTGAAGAAAACCAAAACAAAATTCTTCAACTAGGGACTAAAAGATGCTTTTCATGAGTCCCCGAAATGTTGAGGGTGAATTAATCAAGTTGAAAGGCATAACTAATAATTCATGGCACCCTTCATGTGTCCTAAATGTTATTTTATGAACATCATTTGTATTTATTATAATATGATGGTGATAAGATTGTAGGTTAACGTTGCTCAAACAGCTAACCGCCTATAACTCATCAAAAAAATGATTAATGATGGGTATGGGAAATTGATCTTTATTAGTTTGCTTATTGAGTTCCCAATAATATATGCAAATTCAAAGAGATTGATTCTTCTTACTAACCAAAATCACTACAAAAGCAAAAGGGCTAAGATTGTGCTTGATAACCCCATTAGCATCTCCATAATCATTCCCTCCAAGGCTGATTTCTATACAATAGAGTATTAATATGGCCCAATATTCACTAAGTAGAACTTTCATGTAAGTGAATTTTGTGATCAAATTCCCTAGAAGAAGGCAAGTTATTAGGTTCCTCAAAAAGTTCATAATACTCTTCTAATAATTCAATAACTAATAGATGCAACTTCTCCTCAACATCATTTCTCTTAGTGCATGTCATTTCCTTAAGAACCTAACATTGTACACTAATTGAACAACCAACTTTAACTAGTAATTTAAATAGTTGGTCAAAAGAAATGCAACCCATAATGGCCTTTTCTCCTTGTAGGTGACATTTTTGGTCTTTCCAAATAACTTTCATGAGTTTTTGCTTAAAATTCCATTAGATGGTTCCTAAAGAAATCAGCCATGGTATAACCAACACAAATTAAAAACAAGCTAGATGTAGTATATGCACTTCAATAGTAAAGTTACACCATGTGCCTCCCATGGAAAGCATGGCAGCTTAGCAATCCAGTGTAAGTTTATGCCACTAACTAATGTAACTTTAGTTGGTGCAATAGGGGTAATTTCACAATTGACTACCTTAATGAAAATCTTCATCAATAAAATTTATAGAAAAATACAAAAAAAGGTTCTTAACGTTTACATTTTTTTTATTTTAGTCCTTAATATTTGAAAATTTTTAATTAAATCCTCAATGTTTGCAAATATTTATAAACAAGTCATTTTGATTGATGATTTTAGATTCTAAACTACACAATAATACGTGTCATTATTCTATTGGCCTACGTTTTATTAATTAAGTAAATAATATAATAAAATTAGAAAATTAAATAAAGTGATAAAAATATTTAAAATAATGAAAATTTAATAAAAAACTATAAAATACTAAAATAATAGATATAACAATATATATCATTGTATACATACATATAAGAATAAATAAAATAACTAAAAATATTTATAAATTTGAAAAAAAAAAGAATAAATAAATAAAAACTAGGCCATCCCTTAGCATTAGGTGGCTAGAAAATAATCAAAAGAACAAGTGGGTTACATGCTGTAGGGAAGGAAATGGACTAAGGCCCGACCTTACTTCTTTTATTGTAATAACTAGAAAGTAAGAACCAATAGAATTGATTGCATGGGATTTAACTAATTTTCAATGAAATTAAGATCATTGGAAGTTCCAAACAAATCTCATTCTATGCCCAATTTGAGTTAATTAGAATGTTTTCTTCAACATCAACATAGGACCTATTTCATTCCCTTAAGTTTAGTTTTTCTTAAGTTTTAAGTTCAATCCGACTTTTAGGGAACTATATTATCTCCTTTCTACCCTTTACCACTTGGAAATAAAGTGACTTAGACAAATCCTTTTTATCAATAACCTCAAACCAATTAATCGAATATTGATTAATACGTAATTGATTGAGGTTAGAGAGGAGGGTAGAGTGTCACACTTTCCTCCTTAGATGGTAGGCGACCGTAGAGAAAAAAAAAAAAGAAGAAGAAGCAAATACACACGAAACTCATAAGACCTAATCTCAATTATATCAGGTTTCACTTTTATTACTGTCCCCAACCACTGGAGGGATGGGGACCATGTTAAACCCCCTTGGTGTAGGGCGATCACCTATAGTTACTAGTAGGTTACATAACCTACTTTCCAAAATGGGTTACAACCCAATTACTCTTGTATCCTTTTCTAACTACATTTTCTAGTTTTTTTTTATTTTTTATTAATTTGTTATAAAATAATATTAATATATGTCTATAAATATTTATGTATTATTTTTTGAATTTTCATTTTCATTTTTATCATTTTTCTATATTTTTTGTACTTTTACGGATTTTTCTATTCTAATTTTTTATTGACTTATTTAATTAAATAAATTATTAGAATAAATCAAATTGCGCCACATGTTAATATTATCGACAAAATTAAAAGAAGGACTTATTTATAAATTTTTGCAAATGTTAACGACTGAAATGAAAGTTTTAAAATATTAATAATTGAAATAGAAAGAGAAGTAAACGTTAATGACTTTTTTTGTACTTTTTGCTAAAATTTAATCAACAACCAAATCAACCAAGATATTGAGCCTTCTCTTCATATATCTTCCTACAAACTCGATACACTCCCCTTCCCTACTATTTTTAGTAGTCATGGTATAAAGAGTCAATTTTGATAATTTGTCCTCTAAGGGAACTTCTTCATCAACCCCCTTAGCTTCCATTTGATCGTTTTTCCCTAGTTCCACTAGTATCATACTTAAACATTTGTTCTTATACTTATGGCCGAAGCAAAATGGCTCAATATACCAAAACCATTGCTTTTTACACTTTTTTTTCTTCAATTTCTTTAGGAAATATTTTTCTTGTAATTTCATGGGTTGCAAGATTATTGGTTGAAGGTTTAGGACTTTGGGTTTGGTTTGTCACTACTATAGTAGTTGTGTTTCAGTTGGTGGTGGCATTTGGGGTATGATTTTTAATGGGTGTATTGTTTCAATTGGGTGTAGTGTATGTTAATGAAGAAGTGTATGGGGTTTCGTGGTTTCAAATTTTGATTGGATGAGAGTAAAGTGGTTTCTTGTAATTTAGCAAGAGTATAAACTTGTTAAAGAGTATTTGGCTAGAACATTTTAATAAGGTATTGGTATTTAAGTTTGAGACCACTAAGGAAACATCAAATGAGGTAATTCTTTGAGAGTTGTAGATAGATGCCAAATGTTCAAATCCAATGATGTACTTATGAAGAGTTCTTGTTTGATGCAATTCTTGTGTTATGGGGTCTTCATAGGCCTTACCATCAAATCTAGAGTACAATCCTTTAACTAACTCTTCCCAAGTCACCTTATCTTCACCCCCTAATTTTAACAAATTGGTGGAACCATTGCAAGGAGTTTTCTACAAAATTAACCATGGCTAGTTTAACCTTAAATTCGATGGGAGTACCAGGAGTACCATACAATAGAAAAAATTGCTCCACATGACAAACCTACGACCACAATTCTTCACCATTAAAAATTGGAAATCCTGACTTAGAAGCTCTAGTTGGCAACAAATATGGTGTATGAAGAGTAGCAGTTTTTAGGCCATTACCTTACTCGGTATGAGTACCGTTATCTTTGGACTAACATTCTGTGTAGCATTCTTATTTACAGATCCATGGCTTGAAGTCTTGCTGTCCAATATAGTCTGCTTGAGTTCATCTATAGCTTTTTGCTCGTGCTAAAAGACCTTCACCCAACTCTCCTGCTACTCGGCTTGCTCTTTAATCACAGCATGAACAGGCTCCTCCAATCGCCTTTGCTCCTTGTCAATCATGGCCACTCTCAGTGTTTCCTCGGATACCAAATGGAACAATCACACATAATTCAATGGACGCTACTAGGCGAATTTAGAGTGCAGAATTCTTCAGCGGACATAATATTTGGGAGATGGAATATTTGTATTGTATTTCCTTAGATTTTTCTTACATGATTTGTATATGGAATGTATAAATTCTCTCATATTGTTAGAATATTCCTTGCTATGCAATGTGACATGGCCAACTCCGCAAAGTTGGTTACAGAAAATTATATTGTGTATGCAGTATTATGCGTGTAGGCTTTTAAAGATTGCCGCTTATTTAGCTTCTTATCTTCCACGCTGTTGTATTAGGTTAGCATGGCCCCATCAACCACATTATCCAAATCCATTCTCGATTTTCAGCCCCACAGACCACACTATCCACCCCGACCACATTAACTCCGTCTAGCTTATTCACATCTAACAAGTCTTCTTTACGGATAACCCTAGGAAACCTTTACCATCGTCCCCATCTCAAATTCATACCATGCATATCGCATATGCCATATTGCATGATATGGGTTAAGCTAGATGTAATATATATTACATATCATAAATATACACACATATATAACTATTAGCTAAAAATACACCCACAATACTTGTGAAAAATAAATAATTTAATGTAATTTATCAAATTAAGTTATAAAATAATTAAATTTCATTTGGATATATATTGTTTTGAAAATATAAAAAAGAAGTCATTCCTTAAAAATATCTATTTATTAAGTCAAAACTCCTCTTTTGATTGCACACCCTCCAAAAATATATTTTATCTATAATATTTTATTGTTTACCTCTAGAATATTAACAGTCTATCTTTTTTACTCAACAGTAGGATTCTCGAGTAATTTTCCGAATCCTACCTAAACTAGATTTTCTCTCTCTATTGTCAAATTAAAACAATATACATAAGTACATGTTAGTGCATATTATATAGTCAGATCATAATAATATACACACTAATACAGTGATACGACAATGTAAAATAACTACTATATCATATACAATAAACTTATAAAAATACTCATTAATCTATATCTATATTTATCATCTATATTATTCAAGCATGCTAGACTTATGGATATTGATATCGGAACTATGTTACTAGGCATCATAGAACAAAATTAATTGTCATAAATTATTTGAGATAGAAATTTTTTATCACAATAAAGAGACGAATAGATGAATTTATTACTATCATAATAAGAATAATTATTCATTTTGTGTAGACATCCCAGGTACATAATTAGTTATTTGTGTTAAAGTCTTTCAAGGTTTTAGTATTTAAATTCAGTAAATATTATACGTCATGTATTATGTACATATGATGAGTAAATATTAATAAAATATTGATACGCATAATAATAAAATAAATAGTTTTTAAATTAATTACCACGTGTGATTTACACGCATTATACATGTCAATATTTTATTAATATTTGTATTCATATACTATATGTATAAAATATGTACTGTGTATTACCTATTAGATCGTATTGAATCGTTTCTCTTATTTTCTTTGGTGTGTTTAATAAAATGGTTGGAGTTTCACATAATTATATTATGTACATTTAGTAATAATTTAATCACATCAATAACTGCGCATGTCCACATTCAGCGTAGTTTTGAGTATACTACTTTCTGCTCTATAACTCCTGTACACGAATTCCTCTAAGCACCAACTGCAATTTTTCACTTTCCTCTCTCTCCGTATCACAAGACTGACGGTCCCAATCCCGACCCTACTAGTGAGTTCATCCAAAAGGCCGCATTGCTACCAATATCGCCACCGTTTGCAAAATAGAGCGAGACTTCAATGCAATAGAAACATATGGATCAACAAGAAAGATGAGAATTTGGGGGTTTTTAAGAAATATTTTGATTTTTAACTCTTTCCATCTCTATACATATATATGCACCATATAAGCAAACGTTTCAATTTTTTTTTTTTTTTTTTTTTTTATGGTGTTTAGGAAGAAGACAATCGGATCCCTTCTCACACAGCTTAAATAAATTCAGTTTCTTTCTAGTTTCTTAATTATTTATTTTAATTTCTTTCAATTCTATAGAACATATCATAGACATTGTTCATATTTCGATTCCAATTTTCTTGAACTCAATTTATTTAAATTTTCCTCATAATATCTCAATCTCTATGTTTTTTCCATTCAATTCTGAATGTGTTTACTTCAATATAAGGTTGGTTGGTACTGTAGACTATTCGAAGACGAGGATTTAACTTGAAAGAGTTTGGTTGTATCTTTTGTTATTGCTTAATTTGATTGACATCCTAACTATTGTATATGATAAAGGCTTAATTTTTTCTTCATTGTTGCTAGTACTCATGACTCTGTCTATTCTGTGAGATGAATTTTATTTTATTTTTTTTATCTTATGCCATTGGTACTTTCTTGAAAACAATGCTTTTTTGAGAATAAGATGCCAAGATTGGTTCTTTTATTTCAATTAATTACAAATATGTTATTGCTTGACAAAATGATAGCTGTAGAATTGAGGCAAGCAGTTTTTATCACCTTTTCTATGTGTACTATTTGATTGGTCTAACGGACAGAAAATTGATGCTGATGAAATCTTTGTAATTACTTTTGAAGGTATCATAATTGCAACTTCCAATTATTGCATTATACAAAGCAACACAAAGAAAACTTGGAGAAGTTGTTGGAATTATTGTTTGTGCCACTAGATTGATGGCTCTAGAGAAGTATGACGGGTAGATCAATCATATGACATGCGAGTAATGATCGGATTGCAATGATAAACCCGATATAGTTTGGATATGATGCTACGAGTGTATTGAATTTCCACAGTAATCAAAGTAAAAATTCATTATGCGGATTTTTGCGAAAGAATTCCAATGCGAGATTATGTGGTGTTTCCTCAAGAGATTGGTCCAAGTGAAGTTTGTGTCGTGAGGAGAGATTTCTGGTGGATAGAATTTATTATTTATTGATTGAAAAATTTTATATAATTTTCATGAATGTAGATATTTTTTATTAGATGGTTTCCAAAATAAATCTAGCAAGAATTTTATTTTATTTTATTTTTTTTGTGTTCAACTAGAAATTTTTGCAATCAATATGTGCAATTTCTTGACCATACGTTTGTTTCTTTTATATTTATATTTAGTTGAAAAAGAATTTAAGACTATTATCATATAAAGTATTTTACATTGATTAATTTTTGAATCAATGTTCACTCGAACTAAATGCACGAAATAAGTTCATAGTTAACATACATCTTCAACAAAACAAAAAACTAAAAAAAAAAAAAATTCATCTTATACTTTCTTTCACAGTAACTCCAATGAAAATGACTACTAAATCATATGTGGTTTTATATTTATTATTATTTTTCACAATTTGAAGGCGTACAGCTATGTTTCAAAATGAACCATATAAATGATGATTAGCAGTACTGCCTAGTGCTAAGGACAATTATTGTCAATATATTTCAAAAACTTTTATCTCAACTCTTTTTTCTCTATTTTAATCATTGATCCGGCATTGTAAGTAACTATATAATAATTTCATATATCGATTACTCGTATGTGCATGTAAATATATTATCCATTAAGAATATACTGAGCAACTTAAGATCAATTTAGTAAAGATTATAATATGATGATAAGATATTATTATTGTTGTGTACTTTTTTTTCCTTTCATGCATTTTTTTATTATTTATACATAATTTTTTTCCCTTTCTTTAAATTAGTATTTATAATTTGATTTAGTAATTTTATTATGTTCTAAATTTTAATATACTACTATATTTAATTTTATATATGCATTACAGATGATATGTTTGCTAGTATATGTCACGCCTCAAAGCGGCAGAGTCGTAACAGCCCCGCCGTGTAAACTATCCTAAGATAGAAGTTGGCCTTACAACCGTTATCTTAGACTTGAGCTACACAAGGCGTCCACAATTAATCCGCTTTGAATTAAACAATTTATAATTTAAATAAATTATTTACTTAAGAAGGTGAGGAAATTTATATATATACACTATAATTCAGTTATTACATTATTCAGAAATAAAAAGTAATAACATATGTGTTGATTCTTCAATGTTTTTCCTCACTCCCCAAGATCCAGTAGTTGCTAGCTTTAGGGTAGTTATATGCCGCTTCTTAGCCAGCACCTGCACAATGTCTATAGGGATATGAGCAACCACAACTCAGTAAGTTAGGATGGAGGATTTAAAACTATACCACAAACACAACAGGGTTTTTAATCAACTTATTAGGTGCAATGCATGTGCAAGTAAATGCTATCGCACGACATTGTCCGGCCTATCGTGAGATTAGAGAAATCGCGTCCGCTCTAATCCGGGTTGAGGAGTTGTCATTAATGCAACAACTTACGACCAAACCCAAGCTTGTGCAATGGAAACCTCGCTCCTCCCGCGACTACCTTCGAACCATTGACTTTACCCTCGCCCTCCTCTCCTGTCACTTAGTTCGGCTAAAGATGAAGAAGGGACCAATTGCAATCCTGTGCTATCCCTTTCGAAGGGGTCGATATTTGGCCGGAGAGTCCTAAGTTCCCCTAACGGGTTGCCATGCATGCCCGATTATGATTACTGATCATATATTTGATTAAGTCCAGTTTAGGGTGATCAATTATTTCATATAAATCATACAATACATGTCAAAGTAACAAACAGAATCATAGCATCACCCATAATCAAGCACATGCCCACATCCAACTATTTAACAAGCACAATCAAGCATAATCTCAAGCCTCCCAAAATACAGTATTGTATTAATCCCAACTTACCTCGACTCCTCGCACACTCACTCGAGGTCTGACTTGCTCAGGCCATCGCCGATCATCCCTATAACACAAACGTGGTTTTAGTTTTTCATATAACTATTATAGGTTCATTTTATCCTATAACGCTTATTGTTCTGTTTTGTTTAGGGTTTAATATGCCTAATTATCTAGGTCTTAAGTCTTTTACAATTATTTTAGGTTTGGGGTTAGGTTCGGGTTCGATTTTCGCATCGATTTCTAAATTAAGTTTTAGATCGATTTCTAAGTAGTGTTTTATACTCCAACCTTAGAAATTTGTTTTAACCCATAATGAGAAATTAATTACATTACTTTTCGATCTCTTAAATATCATAATTACCCCTAGTCAGTATTTATTTTACCCGGTACACTTAAATCCGTATTAGTATACCAAATTCACTTCTAATGTGAAAATTTTTTACATTTTTCATATAATTACATAAATTCAAGTTTCGTATCACATTTATTGTACATTTTTTTTATTATCAAAATATCAATTTTTATCATAATATTTTCTATTTATTATATTTTAATAATTACATATTATGTATTATTACTTTTTATGTATATCATACACTTCTAATATTTCTATCACTCTAATTATCGTCTCTAAACACCAAATATCATTTCAAAATGTCTAAATTCATCCTAAATCATATTTTTCTCCTAATTACCCTAATTTCTAAAATTAACTTAAAATTTAGTATTTTTCCCTATTACTCATTTACTACATAATTAACTTAATAATTACATCTAACATCCTAAATACTACAAGTATCATACTCCATCAGATTTCAACATCCTAAAATATGTACTTATTCACTAAATCAGTAATTAACCATCTAATTACTTTATTAACCCTAAATTACCCATTTTATGCCTTATTTTAAGGCCTAAAAATTATCTAAAACTTTCGAAAATTAATTTTTGAAAAAGGGCTTCATAGTACTGTTCTATATCAACTAAGTGGTCTATACAAAAATTTTGGGCTCAAAACTACATTTCTAAGGTCACTTATTTCTAAACCGAAACATGCTCGGTTTTGTACAATTTCTTAAGGACCCTATATCACGAGACATATTTTCATCAAAATACTATTTTTCTTAAAAACTAAATACAAAAATATTCTAGAATAACAAAATTCATAATTTTATAATAATATTTACTATTTTTACAAAATTACACAAAATCTGGCTGGAAATCGAACTCACCAATTTGGGTAGCTCCGGCCACCGTCGGTAGCCATGGGTGTGTCGGCCCACCTGGGCGTTGCCACCACTGTGTGGTGGTGGTGGCCGTCCACTCCCAGCTGCCCGTCGGATCTAGGTTCTCCTTTGTGGCCTTAACTACACAGTTTTCCTTTTTTTTTTTTCTTTGGTTTTTCTCTCAATTTTCGACTCTCCCTAATTTTCTCTGATTTCTAACTGTCCAAATGAGCTGCTGAATTTTTCTTGCTATTTATAGAGCTTTAGTGTAATTATTGTGCATTAAATTGGACAAGACAATTGCCTTATCCCTTAATTTTTTACTTTTGTGTTGTTTTAATTTAATTGGCCGATTTTTTTATTATTTTTCCCAGCTGCCACGACCTATATCTGGATCATTCCTTATTTTTCTTGATTTTCCCTTAATTAATTATGATTTTTTTAATTATTTAGTATGATTTTAGCACATTACGCGTATTTTAAATAATTACGCGTATTTCTACATACATGTAAATTCACATATAGTATAATTAAATATTTCTAAATATTATTTAGGTTATTTTATAATTTTTAGTATACATATAATTTATCTCGAGCGATTCGTTAATTATCGGAATGCATTTTACGCATTTTCGATAAATAACGAGTTATATACTTAAAATTTGGAATTTTTATATTCTTTTATTTTATTGTTTATTTTCTTAAATTTAAACTTACGGGATCATTTTCCTAATATTTTTAGATTTACTTTATAATTTAGGCTCAATCGAGTCTTTCAACCGATCGAAACCTCAAATTGCTAGTTTTGAGGCTTATAGTATATTTATGTATGGGCATGAGTATGTGATGTGTAATTTGTTATATTTGGTTATAGCACATAGTATGTCATGGAATGTATAAATAATATATATATATATAATATGTATCAGTTATATAGCATATTGCAATAAATTATATCATCTTTATCTAATATGTTATATAATGGGACATATGCATGGTATGAGGTGCATCATAGTAATATGTATGGTGTGATGCTATGTGCCAATAGCCTTACATGTGGATAATTAAATTTATGATTATGCGCTTGCAATTTCTTATTAAATTTAGGTCTATTCATTCTAAAATCATGTGTTTATAAATTGGTAGTTTCTTAATAAATTTAGGTTTATTCATTCCAAAAGCATGTGTTTATAAATTGGTAGTTTTAAGCAATGTTAATAAATCCAGATTGGATGGTTAACCCAAACATGTAGGATAAAAAATTTAGGGAAAATTAGGTTTGACTGGAAATTAAACCAAAGTGAAGATGAGATCGAATCGAGTTGAATCATAGGGGTTAACCTAATTTTGACAACACTGGTTCTTATTGGTGGTTTTCAAATTATAGGTTTTTGAAACTATAAGCATGTTATAAGTGGGAAAGAGAATAGAGAGACCATTTTATCCTTACATATTTTTAGGCTGGACTATTATAGATTATATATGTTTAATTGTTTTCCTAATATATATTTACATCATACAATCTGGCATATGTATAGTATGAAACGTGTCATAATATGTATTGATTGTATGGAAGACCAACTAAGAAATAGGGTCGAATTGCACTAGGCTTCGTCTCTTACTTCTCAATACCTGTAAAAAGCCTCCTGTGTGTAAGGTCACAGGAGCTCTCTGACACTTAAGTTAGTAAGGAGAACCAAGAGAAGGGAAGGTAAGCACTGGAGGCCAAGTGAGCCATGTTTGCCTAATATGTGAGTGTGGCTTCTATTATGTAGTGAAAGGGGAGAAGAGGTTTGAGAGTGATAGATAGGGAAAAGGCCTAAGAGGAGCTAGATATCATCCATCCTTTACTTGTTGGTGCCTTTTATGCGATTTACCTATACATGTGGCAATTGGAGGTTCATTCATACTGATCGCTGGCAAACAGTACACTTCGCGATGGGTGACAAAGCTTTACTATAAGCGGCATGCCATGGCTAACCAAACTACCAAATCTACAATTCGGTGATCTAATAGGGAAAGAGGATCCGACACGCCAATCGTACTACGGATGTCGAACACTTATTAATGAGTTGTAGTGGGTTGTTGCTACTACAGACAAAAACCAAGCTAAGGCACTCATCGAAGGCCAGTTGATGCTTAATAGGAGGAGTCGAGCCTTAAGCTTACCCTAGATGGTTGGTGGGTGTCTGTTAGTTAGTTAGGGACTGATTTGTTCGGTCATTCGTCTTGTGGCTTGCTGGGTACATCTTGATATAGGGGAATCGACTCTCCCTAGCTTGGCAATCTTTATTAGCATGAACTTACAGACTAGAGGCGAAGTCATAGTGTAATACGTAAAACTATTACTTACTTGGGTACTTACTGGAGCGTGCCTTGTGATGGGCTTTAGTCATTGGGCCTTGAACCGAGCAAGAACTAAGTATTAACACTTATCCGCCCTCCTCCCCCACTCTCATCAGCACTAGTAGTGCAAGGAGAGTAATCTAAGTGATGTGAGCGAACCAAAGCCTGTTTCCCTAGCCAAAAGATTAATCTTGTTACTTGGGTTATGGTGAACCAATTTCTCTTCCTTTAGGTTATTGCTTTTGTTGAAGTGACTGTTGTACTACTCGATGTGCCATGATGGTTGTCATTTGCAAGTAATCGTTGCCTACACAGGGTTTTGGGCAATCCCTTCCAAGCACTGTCTTATACCAACCCAAGCAGGCGAAGGTGCCTGCGCTGACTATAGCAGTAGAGGGCATCTTTTCTTTACCCTTACTTAAGGGCTAAAGGGCTCGTGGGAGTTCATTAGTTCATGAGTCCTTCATATCTACTCTGAATGAAGGATTGACCTTAGTTTATTGCTAACAGAGCTTAGATAGGTCATCACTCTAGGTAGAGTAACAAGATCAATACTCTTCGCCATTGCCTCTATGGAAGAGAGGCTTTACTAGCTGGAGTGGGGACCTTGACTTGGAGGTTGAGCATTGCTAAGAGCTTTACAATTCGTAGCTAGGACTGTAGGGATATAGTCACAACATAAGAGCTGGCTGAGTCAAAGTTGAGATGAGTTCCTCTTGGGCCAGAATTCTTGGACAAAGTAATTAAGGCGGGGCCAAGAGTAGCCGTTCAAGTGAAGCAAGTAACTTTAGCATAGAATGTGATTGTACTATTTTTCTTTTGATTTAACTGGGCTCAATATGATGACCTATGAAACCTTATACTCCATTTGATAAATGAAATAAAGTCCTTATGCTTTCAATCATCACTTCGCTGAATGATTTGCCTTTCTCAAGCTTTTGTTGTTTAATTTTACTTTGATAACTATTATGAGAGCATTCTTACATGGATAGGTGATTAGGGATGAAAGGTTAGCTCGTGCTTGGGGGCATTAAGCTAATCAACGTCCAAGTGAAGCATTTGTGCAATATGCGTAAGAACTAACTTGGGCAAAGCTCAAGCATATATCAACCCGAGGCCGGGGATTGATGTAAGGAATCACTTACGGCAAGCTTAGGGTTGAAAATCAACCTAAGATAAAAGGCTCAATGTAAATCAATACCCTATAAGGGTACCCATATCATTAGTGTAAGGACTAACTTAGGCGAAACTTGTGGATGAAAATTGACCTAAGATGAGGGGCTTAGTATAAATCGATGCCTTATAAAGGTGCCGAGTGTAAGGATAAACTTAGGTGAAGCTTGGGGATGAAAATCGACCTAAGATTAGGAGCTCGAGAGAGGAAGAGGAGCAAATGCTAGGAACTTCATTAATCCATTGCATTCAGTTGTAATTACAAATGTTTTTTATTCTCTTTACCTCATCTAGAGAAAATAGGGTCTTAGATTATGAACATTCTATGCCTTAGGGATTAGCTATCCTTCCATTGTTTCAAGCTTGTAAGCACCTTTTCTCACATCATCAACTATTTATACAGGATCCTCCTAAATGGGAGCAAGTTTGCTTCACCCTTCCTTAAAGCTAATGGCTTCCAACTTTCCGCATACTAATGCCTCGTTCACTTAAGGGAAATTGGAATTTGATTCCTCCTTTATTCATTATTATAGCGTTCACTTGGTTTTTTCTCCAAATCGCAATTCCTTAGAAATCCCTATTACGTGAAATTAAGTAATAGGAATTCTTTGATTCAACCAAAGAATCACAATTCCTCATAAAATTTTACATTTTTTTTAAATATAACCCCTTATCAATTTAATAATGACTACCACCACTATCGCCACCACTATCGCCACCACTATCGCCATCACTATCGCTGTCACTGTCATTGCCACCGCCGCTACCATCACCACCATCGACCACCATTACTCTCACTGCCGTAACCACCACTTCTATTACCATTGCCACTACTACTAACTACTAACCACCAGCCACCACTACTACCACTACCTATCATTACCGCCACTATCACCACTAACCATTATCGTCACAGCTATCGCCACCGCCACTGCCACCGCCACCGCCATCATCATCGCCACTACTATCACATCATTACTATCACACTGCTACCACCACCATCATCTTATTGCCACCACCACCTACTACCGTCATCATCGCCACCGCCGCCTCTGACCATCACTATCATCATTACCATTGCTTGTCACAATCACTGTAACTACACCCTCCCCCCTTCTCCCCCTCTCCAAGTCGCTACCCTAGATACCACTACCACCATCAACCACCGTCATCGCCACCGTTACCATTACCACCATCGATCGTTATCACCATTACTCGCAATCGCTGTTTACCACCATCACCTATTACTTTAAAATTACTTGAGAAAGAAAATGAATCAAAAGTAATTTAATAATTAAAGTTCTATTACGTGTTTATTCTTAAGTTATTTATTAATTTAACTAAACAAAATAATAGGCATTACATCCTTATTACATTCCTTAAGAATTCCAATTACATTCCTCTCCCATTTCATTTAGTGAAGTAAACAAGTTGTAAGTCACAAGGGTAGAAAACCTTGTATCAGACGCTGCGATTTTAGTATCGAGCAGCTCATTGCTGATATGCCATAGTATGTGCTGGCGCAGCATCTCGGACTTCATCAATGGTGTAAGCCCTGCAACTATAAGTTTGGATTCGATACATAAAATTTAGGGTGATCGAATAAAGTATCTAATGAGCCTAAATTGTATGATGAAGTGAGAAATATTAGTAAAAATAACCTTATAAGTTTGAATTTAGGAAAATAAATAATTAAATGTCATAATATTGAATTATAAGTATATTATTTGTTATTTATCAAAAATAAGTAAAACGAGTTTCGATAACTAATAAGTCGATAGAAATAAATTATATACATGTTAAAATCATAAAATAACATAAATAATATTTAGGAGCATTTACTTATACTCCATATGAAATACCCAAAATTACTTAAAATGCCTGAAATATACTATATCAATGCTAAATAATTAAAGAAAATTACAAAAAAATCAAGAAAAAATAAAAAAGTAAGGGAATGTCTAGATTTGAGGCATGGCAAGTTGGGATTAAGTAAGAAAAATTAACCAATTAAATTAAGGCAATTAGAAAGTGAAAATAGAAAAGATAAGGGCCAAATGTTAATCTAAAAATTAAAGAAAAAGGTCAAGTAACTCCATAAATACCTAACCTTCAATTGGAGCTCATTTAATCAGTTAGGAATAAAAAAATTAGAGAGAAATCAAAATGGGAGAGTTTGGGTATTTTCCTAAAAATAGCAAATTTAGTGTGTAATTAGGGCTTATAGAGAGAACTTACAACCCATATCCACTTAGAAACAAACTGGCACTGCTACTACACCTTACTACTATCGCCCAAGGCTGCCGACACACCTAGGGCCACCATTTGTGGTTGGAAGTTAATTGGACGTGTAAGTCAAATTCAAACTCGATTTTGTTTAATTTTTTAAAAATATTAAATGTACTTAGAAAATTATAAAATTTGGTGTTTTGGTGTTTTTATATATGTAAATTTAGGGGAAAATATTAGTTTGATAAATTCAGATTTAGAAATTTATAGTGATTAAGAAATCTTGTAAACTTGAGCTTACTTCAATTTAAAAATAAATAAACTTATAAATGTAGTTTTGAGCTCTTTTTTTTTGTATAGGCTATTTAAAGGATGTAGAATAACAATATGAAGAGATTTTTCAAAAATAAATTTTTGAAATTTTTAGGCCTTAAAATGATTTATAAAATAGGTGATTTGGGGCTATTTAGTAATTAAATGAATAATTACTGATTTATTGTGTAATAAGATATTTTAGGATGTTAGTTTCTAATGAAGAATGATAATCGTAGTAGTTGAACTGTTAGATGTAATTATTATGTGTAATATGTAGTGAATATGTCAAAATTAATAATATGTGAAATTGGATTTATAATAAATATAAAATATTAGGTTAAAATTGATAATATAATAATAGTAGAAATATATAATAAATTTGATATGAAACTTAAATTTTGATGATTATATGAAAAATGTAAATTTTTCTCACATTAGGAATAAATTCAGTAGTTAAATTAGGATTAGAGTATACCGTATAGATTGGAATACTGATTAGGGGTTAAAAATTATATTTAGGATATCCAAGTATAATGTGATTAATTTTACATTATGATTCAGAAAGCATTCTTAAGATTTATATATAACACTTGTAGTTGAGACTAAAGTAAAACCTAAATCAGAAATGAATTTTGGAAATTGATTTCGAAACTTACCTAAAATCGATTAGAAATAAATAATACATATATATGGAAAATTGAGTCAAATCATAACCTAAAGTTTATATATTATCGGGATATAAATACAAAAAAAATATTTATATTATAAGACACGTAGAGACAAGTTAACCTGTGGCAAGTTTAGTAAGTGAACCATGGATTTTAGGTAAGTTAAGTTCAATACTTTTCTATATTTTGGAGTATTATTTTATATGTGTTTGTAAGTAGTTATATGTGCATGTGCTTGTATATATTTGATTTCGTATTGAAAATTTATGTTGTGATTTGGTGACTATTGTGAAATGAGTGGTGTGAGATTGTTTGATCACCCTAAATCAAACTTAATTATAATCAACCTAAATACCTTAATTACACATGCATTGCAACCCCTTATGGGACAATTAGGATTCTCCAATCAAATACCAATACTTTCAAAAAAGATAGTGCTAGATAGCATAATGGTCTTTTCTTCATCCTTAGCCAAACTAAGTGATAAGAGAAGAGGTTACAGTAAGGATAAGGGTAATGGTTCAAAGGATAGTCATGGGGGGAGTGGTGTCTCCATTGTACAAACTTGAGCTTAGTTGTGAGCTGTTGCATAAATATGAAAACTTCTCAACCTATATTAGAACAGATGAAATTACTTTGATTTTACAACGAATCGAACCACGTTGTATGATAACATTTGCTTATTGTATTGCATATAATTAACTGTTGAAAACCCTGTTTGTATTTGTTATGCATTCTTAAGTCACCATCTCGACTTACTAAACCGTTGATTGCTCATACCTTTATAGATTTTCTCGTAGGTACTAATTGAGATGCTGCATTATAATTATCCTAAGGTTAGTTCCTTTTTGAAGTATCTTGGGGGAGTAAGATTCAATTGGTTGAATGATTGAGTCCTTTAGTGTTTTGTTAGTACTATTTGGTTTATATACTAGTCTTATAATATTTTACTTATCAGATTACCTTAGCATGTTGATATTTTCTGGGATTGTAAGACATTAAAAGTATCTTCATGCAATTATAACTTAAAGTTTCTAGTTATTTATAAATTTTTCCTATAATTATAAATGAGTTGTTTTTACTTCAAAGCGATAAATCGTAGATGCCTTGTATAAGTCGTATCTACGATAAGGACCATAAGGTCAATTACAATCATAGGATGGTTTACACAATAGAACCGTTGCGACTTCGCCGCTTTGGGGCGTAACAAATGGTATTGAGACTCGCTCGTAAGACCATGTAATTAGTATTTATGTCGAAGTGTTATACCCTACTGGCAGGTAACTCCAACTCAATAAAGAGAACGGCTTTAGCTTCGAATGTAAGAAGGAATGGAGTCTCTTTGGTCGATGTCTTATGTGTCATGTGATAACCCCAAAGTATGTTGGGGAGCTTGTTGACCTACTTGCCTCCTGCTTATTCCACTCTCTTCTTAAGGCTGTTAAGAATTATCTTATTAATGGCTTCAACCTATTTGTTGGTTTAGGGGTGAGCAACTAAGGTGCAGTGCAACCTGATGTTGTGTTTGTTGCAGAAGTCCCTAAAACAATCACTATCGAATTGCCTTCCAATATGAATGATTAGTTTGTACAATACTCTGAAACAGGAAAGTATGTATGTAAGCACAAAGCCTTCAGTGGCTTGCGTTATGATAGTTGCAACAACCGATGCTTCAGCCTACTTGGTGAAGTAGTCTATTGCCATTATGATGAACTATCATCCCATCGATACTTTAGGGAAAGGGCCAAAGATGTCCAGTCCCCATTGTGCAAATGGCCATGGCTGGTCATAGGGTGTAACTCTAAGTTAGGGGCGTAGATAATCGACATATACTTTTTGCAAGAGCGGTACCTTTGGACCATAGCTTTGGCTTCTCTTTTTATCATCAATTAGTAATAAGCTAACTTCAGTGCTAGGAGGTAGAGTGCTTCTGACTGGATGTGGTTGCTGCAAATCCCTGCTTGGAGATCTTCGAGTATACGAATGCCTTCCTCCATTTGGAGGCATTTGAGGAGTAGAGTACTGTTTCACCATCTGTAAAGTACATCATCAATCAGTTTGTAGTTGGTTGCGGCATAAGCTAGCTTCTTTACCTTAGATCGTTCTTCGGGTAGTGCACTATACTTTATCAGTTGGGTTATAGGCAAGCATTTTATCATTTTGAGATACTGCACTAAGGAGTCCACCTAAGAGGGCTTTGGGGTTACCTCTGTTGTTTCGACAACCTGTTACTAGTGTACCTTTGTACTCCTTTTGGGGAGGTATTATATGAAGAGTGGTTTGTCACAGTCATATGATGTAGGGAAAGTAGACGAAGCTATTCTGGATAGCCTGTTTGCTTTTGCATTTTTTGTTTAGGGGATCTTGTTAACCTCCCAAGAGTGAATTCCGTGAGGTAATCATGCACTAGATGCAAGTACTTAGCCATCGTTTCTCCCTTAGTCTGGTATTCTCCCTTGACTTACTATATAACCAACATGGAGTTTGAATACATGTTAGGTTTTTTTGCTCCAATGTCCTCAGCAATCTTCAAGCTGGCAACGAGTACTTTGTATTCAACTTCATTGTTGGTTACTGGGAACCCGAACTTTAGGGCATAGAGAATCTTTAGTCCATACAGGCTATGTAGCATGATATCGGCCCTACTTCCCCCTTTGGTGGAGGAGTTTCAACATGTAGTGTCTAAATAGATTTGGCAAGCTCTAGTTAAGGCTCATCCAATCCAATGTACTATACTATGAAATCCATGAGAACCTGTGCTTCGAGTGCTTATCTTGGGTGAAATTGATCTTTGTGAGTATTGAGCTTGAGGGAATACTTCATCATTCGCCTTGAAGTGTTAGGCCATTTTAGGGTCGTTCAAAGTAGTACATCGGTCAATATGATGATTGGATGTGACTAAAAGTAGGGCTAAAGCTTGTGAGTGACGATGACTATTGTGAAGGCAAACTTTTCTATCTTATTGTATCGAAGCTCGAGTCCTTGTAAGATATGGCTAACGTAGTAGATTAGGTAATGTTTGTTGCCATTGACTTGGATAAGTATAGATGATAATACTTTGTCGCTAACCATGAGGTATAAAAACAATTCTTCTTCGGGAATGGGTTTGGAGAATATGGGTGGGGTCATTAGGAGGTTCTTTAAGTCTTAGAAGGCTTATTGATGCACTAGGGTCCATTTAAGTTTGGCAGGGTGTTTGAGCAAATGGAAATATTTTTCGTACTTATCTACGCTTCAAGAGACAAAGCTGTTGAAGGCGACTATCCTTCTCGTCAGTTACTAAACCTCCTTCATCTTGGTCGGTGCTTGCATGTCTTAGATTGCCTTGATCTTATCAAGGTTAGCCTCGATCCGTCGCTTGGTGACCATGAAATCGAGGAACTTGCCCAAAGCGACCCCAAAGACGCACTTTTGAGGGTTAAGCTTCATTTAGAATTGTTAAAGGGTTTAGAAGGTTTCTTGAAGGTCGTCGATATGGTCTCTTTTGGTTTTGCTCTTAGCAATTATGTCATCAACATAAACTTGAAGGTTCCTTCCTATTTTTTGCTTGAAGATATGGTTTACCATCCTTTGGTATATGGCTCCGATGTTTTTTAAGGCAAAGGGCATGACTGTGTAGCAGTAAGTCTCGAAGTCTATGACAAAAGATGTGTAGGCTTCATTTTTAGGGGCCATCCAAATTTGGTTATATCTGGAGTAGGCATCCATAAAATTGAGGAGTGTATGCCCTACTGTTGAGTTGACAAGTTGGTTTCTGTACGATAAGGGAAAGCAGTCCTTCGAGCGAGCCTTATTGAGGTCGGTATAGTCGTCGTACATATACCATTTCCTATTTGCTTTCTTGACAAGCACCGTATTGGTGAGCTAAGTAGGATACCTCTCATGTCGGATGAAGCCTATGCAAGGCAACTTATATACTTCCTCCTCTATTGCGTCTTGACATTCTGGTGTGACATGTCGCTCCTTGTGCTTAACAGATCGCATAGTCAGGTTGACATTGAGGTGGTGGGTTGCTTAGAGTATGCGAATGATCTTTAGCATGTCTTCTGAGGTAGATGCAAAGACATCTGGATTTTGCTTAAGGAACTTTGATAGTTTGAGCTTGTCTCCATCTGGCAATTCAACCCCAATCTTAGTTATCATTCCTAGGGCATTAGAAATTTGAACTTTGACGGTCTTCTCTGCTGGCTCTCTACGTAGTGCTAAAGTAAGGGAGTCGGTGGATTCGATGTTCATGACATTATTCCTAGATTGCGCTTTCAAGTAAAGCATCATGGACAGAGCTTGAGCGCCTTTGGCCTCGCCAACTCTAGTTGAGGTTATGAACTTCACCTTGATGACATTGTTTCTAGATTACGCTTTCAGGTATAGCGTCTTGGACAAAGCTTAATTGCCTTTGGCCTCACCAACTCTAGTCGGAGTCATGAACTTCTCCTTAAGGCATTTCTAGCTTATGAGCATGTCAAATTTTGTTATGCTCGTTTTGTCAAAGATAGTACTATATAGTGACTAAATATTAACAATGACAAAGTTGATGGACTGGGTAGTGACATATTCGTCATCACCTAGTCGAACAGGTAGGGTGATAATCCTCTTTGTTGGTACTGGCCTACCACCTCTGAACCCGGTGAAGCCGTGTTTATATGGTTAAAGGGGCTCATTGAGCTGTTCTTTCATTTACTAGAAGGTACTATCAAAGAGCATATCTATCGACATCCCATTGTTAATGAATGTCTTGGGGATATCGAAATACCTAATTTCAGTGCTTATGATGAGTGCATTGCTATGGGGTAAGTTGAAACCTTACTCGTCTTCGTAGGTGAAGGTTATTACTATATCAATCTTTAGCCTCTTACTTCAGACAATGTACACCTCATTCTTGGGAGTGAGGGTAGTGTCAGCTGAACAGAAGTCAAGTTCACCAAATATGGTGTTGACTTGACCACGTTGTCCCCTTCAATTCCCTTCTTCTATGAGGGGAATGACTTGTTGATGATGGGACTATTGTTAGTTATAACCCCGATAGCGTTAAGTAAGCCGTTAGATTTGATTCTTCTTATTTCCAACAAAGTGGTCAATGTGGGCCCTATGAACAAGGCCTTCAACAGTGTTCTTAAGGTAAAGATACTCATTAGTGTTGTTTCTGTGTACTCTATGGTAATCACAATATTTACCCGATTTCACTACTTTTAGCGTCTTGCGAATGCCCTATGGTCACGAAAGTTGTCCTTAGACTTAATATATGATTTTCTGAGTGGTCAAGTTAAGGGTGTGTATAAGGTGTAATCTTGGAACCTATGCCTTTACTTGTTATATTTTCCTCGTATAGGCTGCTTTGTCTAAGGTTTTTAGGTCCTAAATGATCTTTCACTGAGATGCGAGTGTTGTTTTCTACCTCGAATCGGATTCTAATAGTGTCCTCTCGAGCTATATATTTCTCAGTGACTTTCATGAATTCGTGTAAGGATTTAGCTGTATCTAAAGATACAATGTTGAAGAGCCTTCCATTTGGATTTATACCTATTAAGAGGGCTTATAAGGCTGTCCCAATATCTAGCATGGAAACTCGTAGCTTCGTTCAGTTGAAGTGCTCAAGATATGCTCGCAAGCTTTCATAAGGGGCCTGTCTAACATTATAGAGGATGGAGGAATCTCATCGTAGGACTCAGGAGCTAAGGAAGTGTAGTTGAAACTTACTTCTTAGTTCATTGAATGAAGTGTTGACGCCTCAAGAAGGGTGTTAAACCAAAGCAAGGCGACTTTCGCTAGTATACTAGGGAAGGCCTTGCACATGATGGTATATAAGAAGTTATAGAGGCTCATAATTGTCCGAAAGTAAACAAGGTACTTGTTTAGATCGGTAGTACCATCATAGGTGTTGAGATGCGGTAGTCTCGCACTGGTGGAGAGTGTTTCCTCGAGGATTAAGGTTATGAAAGGGCTCTTTGTGGATACTCGTGTTGAGACACAAAACGTGATACTCGTGTGGATGATTCGGCCTTCTTTTGATTACGTACATTGGAAGCATGTCAGATGTGCTCATCGAGCTCAACCATGTTCATATCTTCATAATCTTTTGGCGATAGTTTTGGTGATAAGCTATCGACTTGTTTACTTGTCACTGTGCACTTGCCATCCACACGTGTTTTAATGCAGTTATGTTTGAGTTGCTCTCGAAGGTCTTTGTGTTACTGGTGATCATGCTGAATGTGGCCGTATAAGTATGTTAGGCATGCATTGTACTGTTCGTCATTGTTGCTTAGCTGCGAGGAAGACTCGATTGTTGTCTCCCCATTTGGACGCTTTTGAGATGCATTCTTAAGTAGTGTTACATCTTTGTACAAAGCTGCAGTAGATTCACAATAGTTTCTATTTTCTTCTAGCATTTGCTAGACTAGTAGTTTAAGCTCCTAGACTTCAGTGTTTTCATTTTGAGGTGGAAGGGGTTGATTGCCTCCCCCACATAGGAAGCTTATAGGTTATTGTTTTTGCTTTTAGCAAATATCGTCATAGTAGCTTGAAATGGTAGGCACTAAAATATCAATCATATGGAAGACCAATTAAGAAGTAAGGTAGGATCGTGTTAAGCTTCACCTCTTGCTCCTCGATACTTGCAAAAAGCCCCATGTGGGCGAGACTATAGGGGCCCTTCGATGCTTAAGTTAACAAGAAGGACCAAAAGAAGGAAAGGTGAGCACTAGAGACCAAGTGGGCCATGCTTGCCCGATGTGTATGTATTGCTTCTATTGTGCAATGAAAAGGGAGAAGAGGTCCAAGAGTAATAGATGGGAAAAAGGACCTGGAGGAGCTAGATATCATCCATCCTGTACTTGCTAGTGCTTACACTTTTTATGCAATTTACGTAGACAAGTGACAATCGAGGATTTGTTTGTACTAGTCACTGGCAAACAGCACACTTCATAGTGGGTGATAGAGCTTTACTATAAGTGGTACACTGTAGCCAACTGAGCCACCAAATCTACAGTTTAGTTATCTAGCAGGGATAAAGGTATCCGGCTTACTGATCGTACTATAAATGTCAAATGCTGATTAATGAGTTATAATAGGTTGTAGCTGCAAAAGACAAAAACTAGGGTAGGGCACTTGTTAAGGGCCGACCAATGCTCAATGAAAGAGTCAAGCCTCAAGCTTACCTTAAACAGTTGGTAAACATCAGCTCGTTAGTCAAGGATTAATCTGTTCAATCATTCATCTTATGTCTCGCTGGTACACCGTGACTCGAGGGAATCGGCTTGCCTTAAATTGGCATTCTTCATCAGTGAGGCCCATAGATTAGAGGGGGAGTTGCGATGCACTGTGCAAAACTGTTGCTTACTCAAGTGCTCACTGCTGCGTGCCTTATGATAGGCTTCAGTCATTAGGCCTGAAGGCAAGTGAGAATGGAATATCAACAATATGCATAATATTATTACATATATCATAATTCTTATGTGAAATATGCCAATAGCATTGCATGTGCAAAATTAAATTTATGATTATGCGTTCCAAATTCTTATCAGATTAGGTAAATTACATAAATACCCCCTAGAAACTTTAATATTGTATGGATCCCACATTTTTTGAAAAGTCTACGCCTACACCCCATGAAATAATTATAAGGCCCCTTTTTCTTATTTGTTGGCAATCTATGTGTCTATTTTTATTGATATGCACAAATAAAAGAAAAAAATAAATGCTATCTTAAATTCATATGCTTGCATGACAAGCTTGACCTATTTTCTAAAGAATGACCAAATCTAATTTGTAAAACCAACTCAATACCCTAGAGAGAGAGAGAATGGGATCAAGAAAGACCTTTTAACAAACCAAATGGGAACCAAGAATTGATATAACATGAAAATATGAAATTGAACATTGAGTTAATGATCACCATAAATCATTCAAAGAACCCTAACTAAGCCTTACTACACCGATGCCCTAACTCGAGTTCCCTTTTAAAGAAAAATGATTTTCTTGAATTAACTTATATCTCATATACAATTCTAATAGCTTTCTTTATGTTGCATTTATTTTTATTGACAATCCATTTTACTCCTAGTCTTTCTTGGTGAACACATTGAGTATTTATTTGAAGTCTAGAATTCGTATCTTTTTTAAGTCATTTAGCAAATGTTCAGGAAATTTGGGGTCATGGAGGTGAAAATAGAGATAGGTTTATATTGATAAAGAAATTGGATACGTTTTATATGTATAATAGTAATATTTACATTATATATGAAATTGTAACAATCATGACATGACATTTATTAACTCATTCTTTTTGTGCACATCAACAATAATAGACATGTAGGCAACCAAAATATAAAAAAAGGGCCCCATAATTATTTTAAGGGGTGTAGGTGTAGACTTTTTAAAAAATAAGGGATTTTTATAATATCAAAATTTTTTAGGAGATATTTGCATAATTTACCTTATTAAATTTCTGTTTTTATTCTTTCTAAAAGTGTGCAATGTTCAAATTAGTAAGTCCATGAAATTATGTACATGTTGTAAGTGAAAGAGAAAACAAAAGAGATTAAATTGAAAGTTCCATTTTGTCTTAGATAATTCTATGTTGGGTTCTTATTTATAATGATTTATGTTTCAATTGCTTTGCCTAATATTTAGAGGGGGGAAATTTAAAATAAAAAATGTGGACACTAAAAATTGTTCTCCAACTTTAATAATATAAGCTAGGGTGTAATTGAGTAGAATCGAACTAATATAGTATTAACTCGAGCTCAAGCTTAATTGAGCTCCAAATTTTAAGTTTAAACTCAACTTGAAGATTTTTGTACAAAATTCGAGTTCAGCTCAATTAGTTTGAAATTTTTTCTTATAAATTATCCTTAAATGAAATAAAATAACACCAACCTCGATTAGGCTTGCAAGTCTAATGTGCTTAATATTTTAAAGTCAAAGCTCGGTTCGATTCAATTTGCTACTCAACTAGCTCAAAGAAGTTCAGTTCGATTTGTTACTTGACTCACTTGAGCTTGATTGTTATAGAATCGAATTCAAGTAAAACTCGAGTTAAATTCGAATAGTTTGCAAATGGACTTAGTTTAATTATATCATTAATATAGATTTGTAGATAGATATAAACTACTAACGAGAGCATATACATTAATTTTGAAATAGAAAATGTTGGATTATAATAGAATTTTCTTTTATCGGCCTTTTGATATTACTAAAAGGTGGTTTTGTTGACTTCGTAAATAAAGCTTTGTATCCTTGTGAGTGATATAACAAATTGTCTTTGTTAAAATTACACCTAAAATAAGACTCATGTTTGTAACTAGAAATCTTTACTCATTCCTTCACAAAAACTCATTTTTTATATTTATTATTTTTTTTTCTTACTTGAATTTATTATGTAAGTCTCCAGATCTTATTGGTCTAAAATCTAGATTTCTTGAGAGAGCTAATAAAAGTTCAATTTTTCCAAGAGCGTTAATGGACTATAGTATTTTAACAACAATACAATTGTCCGTTTCTGGAGAAATATGAAGTGAGTATTTTGAAAATCAAGAAGATATGATTGAACTAAAATCTCAATAAAAAATTAGGAGGGTACAATAAATTAGATACGCCTGGATATTGTTTAGACACCAACAGGAATGAAGCTTATCTAACAACATGATCAGATGAGCGGAAGTTTTCAGTCATTGTCAAATAATTGATCCATCTTACTACATTAATCATAATAAATAATAGTTTTCTCAATCAATCCAGGCTTGAGCGTATCACACAATCAATGCACTTAATTACTAAACTTTGAAAAAAAGACAAAAAAAAAAAAGGGAGAAAAGGAATCCTTAATGTCAAACAGAAAAAAGAAAAAAAGAAAAAAAGAAAAAGGAGAGAACAGTTAATGAGTTGTTAGTTCCTGTCAATATCAAGGAAAAAAATTAAAAATAAAAACGAAACAGGAGTGAAGCTTGTCTAGCTGTATAAGTATAATTAGATGAGAGGAAGTTTCCTGTCAACATCAAGGAAATGGAAACTCTCAACCACTTACCGTTTGTCTATTTTCTTAATTTGTCCATTTCAATTCTTATCTTATACAATGAACGATCAAGATCAAAATTACAAAGAAGATAACGATGATCATAATGGATTTCAAAAGTCAAGATGATTAATGATCTGAGTTACTTAAACGATTCTAGTTCAAAACGTATAATAAGATAAGTCTTCTTTCCTTATATTTCTTTAAACTAGTATGGATCAGCTCCCTTCGGTTCGGCTCATCGGGATCTTTGCGTGATAGACGGAGAAAAAAATGAATATGCAACTGGGAGGTGGAGGATTGGGGGGAACAAGGGGCCGCGTCTTACGGCAGCGACAAGTTCATTAGATTGGAAGCTGTCACGGCTACACATGGATTCTCGTTGGGTTTCCGTTTCCCTGTGCATTTCTAGGCTGTCCGACGCATTAGAGTTTTTTAAATGGTCTCTCTCTCTCTCTATACCGTGATTCTCTTTCGTCTAATTTATGAACATGATTGACAGACCTTTTATATTTTTCAAGCACCAAAACCTCTCAGATAAATTCAATATGATGCGCCTTGCGAGAAACTTCCGAGAAACTCAAACTTTTAGATTTTTTTTATTTCACCTAAGATGTAGTTGATTCTCTTAAAAAGATACCTTTTTAATGATTTTCTGTAATTACATATTAATAAGTAAATACACAAAAAAGGAAATAATTAATATCCCAAATAATGATACAAGTAAATTACAGTATGTATAGTTAGACCTATGTAAAGACTAGTTTTGAACCATAAATCAATTCGGCCTAAGAATTGATAAGTCTAAATTAGTTTATGAATTACCGGATCTTAAGAGTCTAGGTAATTCAACTAGCCAAACCCACTAAACCAATGAGTGGTTGGTTTAGGCTAATTTCACCCCTCTAAAATTAAAAAAAAAAAGAAAAAGAAAAATGTTACATGTCTTCTACTACTACTACTACTTTTTCTTTTTACTACTACTTTTTCTTTTTCCAACTCCAACTCACATCAAGTACAATTATAAATTATAATTAATAGTTATGTTGTAATTTATTATTTCCATATAGATAATTAATCTGAGATTTATATAAGATATTGTCATCGTTTATAAATTGTAACTTTTCTCACTATATTTAACCTTACTTAATATTTTTTATGTTAAAGTAACATTATGCTCATGAGATGTAAATTAATTATTTCGAAATGGAATAAAATTTACGATTTCTCTCGTTAATACTTTATACGAAATAACTTGTTACAATTATTTCAGAAAAAAAATAGAAAATGAGAATGAACGAAAAATTATTTACAATAATTCACGGGATTACAAGCGAAAAATTATTTTCAATAATTCACGGGATTGCAAGCGAAAAATTATTTACAATAATTTCTAGTATTACAGGAATAAGATTAAAGAAAATATATAAGAAAATAATAATTATAAAAATAATAATAAATAAACGGAAACTGGTTCAATGGTTAATAAACCAACCCTTGGATCACCGGTTCAATCAAATCAACCTGAACTTGTGCCTTCAAGAGCCAAACCCGATTCAACCTTACGTTAGCTTGTGAGCAAGCAATTTCAGGCTAGTTTAGCCTGATAGTTAAGTTTACGTATAATACTAACTATAACAAACATGATAATAACCCAATGAAATATTTCTTAAGGTTTAAGACAGACTAATAACTTTTAAGAAGTTATATAGTGTTTGAGTGGGATTTGAAGAAAATACTAATAGCTTTTTACAAGTTCAGTGTAATTTTTTTTTTTAAAAAAAGAAAATTACTAAAAAAATGGTTGGTTTAAAACTTATTATGCATATAGGCCTTTGCTCCCTTAGATTTTTTAACTGAAGGGCATGACTATTGTATACCTCTTGTTAGGAAAGAAAGAAAGAAAAGGTGAGGCACATGACATGCCGCAATTACACATCAGTAACATATCAATATAGATATATACACCATAATACATGTAATATGCATAAATTTATAACTAATTACCAAAACACATATACGAGTGTTTTAGAACACAAACCCCAATCCCTTAATAGCTAACACAAAACTCCAATCTACAAACAATCAACACAAACTCCAAGTCACAATACCAATAAATTAAAACCACAAAAATTTACTCTCACTCCTATAGAAATTGATGTGAAAGGTACATGGATACAACATTAAGAGAAAATGTTCAAACATGTTAGGATTCATTAAAAGTTCAAGAAATTTGTATAAAATGTATGTTTATAGCAAATCCCTAAATTTTTACACATAAAAATACATATATGTATATCTATCATATTTTGTGTTGCACTACCAAAATTTATGCAAAATCAAGATAAAATTAAATGTTACTCTTTGAGTAAAGCTTGTGATGATTGCATGGGTTTCTTGTTTTAAGCTGCCTAGGAGGTATTGGAGTTAATTTTGCAAATGGATGGTGTAAGCTTCCAAAATTGAGTTTATGACAACCGAGCTTAGATTTAGGGTTTTTAGGGAAACTTATCCAATTGAGTCCAAACTTTATGACTATAATAAAAAAGTTAGTCGAGATATTACAGTAAAGTTAGATTTTAGTAATAATGACCCGAAATCCCAATTTTGCCCTTAGAAGTTGGAATATTTAATAGAGCATTAAAATGTTCGGAACTCCTAAAATCGAACTTATATTGCAATGAGAACTTAAAGATAAGTTAATTGAGCTATAAAATGAGATAATATAGTATAATTTACTATATAAAAATACACGTAATTTTACGAGTAGACTCGGTATAAATAATAATTATACCAGTAAATTAACCATAAATTATGTAATTATATATTTATTGTGTTGAATTCACGAAATTAACTTTAGAACATATCCTAAAAATAAAAGATATGCTAAAAACTTAATTATATGAGTATAGTTATATATTACACGTAATATTCACAAGGAATATATACTCGTATATTAAGTAAATAACTAAGTATTAATAAAATATATTCAAAATACCTAAAACAAATTGCAAAATATTATCTAAAAGCCTTCCAATTGTTGATTCACGCTTGGAAATTGCTGGAAAACATCAAAGCTGGACAATTGCTGAATCAAAAGGTGAATTTACAAGCCAATGCTACCTCCTACTTGCAATTAATGAAAGGAAAAAGCAAGAAAAAATAAATAAAAAATAAAAAAGGAACTGACCTAAACCATTATAAATCTGTTGAACAAATCACTTTACATCTTTTGGAACCAAAAACAATAGAAAGAAGAAAAAAATCGTAGAAAATAAAAAGAAATTTAGAAAAAACAGAGGAAATTTCGTGAAAGTGAAGAACCATAACCTAGAGTGGTTTTGCTATGAAACCCAGCCAACCCTACACGATCCTCCCACAGCGCAGACAGTCCGACAATCGCTCAACCGCCGCCGGCCACTGGAGCACCCAAGAACAGCAAGGTCAAATTCTTGCCCTGTTTTTCAAGAACTTTTAAAAATTAGCAAATTCAGCCAGAAAATTATGAAAAAAAATTGTACTTAGGTTATTTTAAACATGCTTTCATGTGATATTTTTATTTTTAAAAAATTCGTAATATTTAATATACTTTATTAAGAAATCTACTGCTCACCCGAATGTATAATTGTAAAATAAATGTACTAAATAATGTTGTTTCTAGCTAAAAATTTTTGTGTAGGATGTGCATGATATGTAGGTAATTTCTATGTAGCCCAAATTTTTATTTGAATAATTTTAATATTTATTGAATTTTTAGGCTTCAAATTAGCTCGAAAATAGGCTGAAATTATGAATTTAATAGGAAATTATGAAGTTAATAGGAAATTATGAAGTTAATTGATGAAATGGACATGTACTAACTATAATAATAGTAATAGTATTGAATCAGATTGAAATTAATTTGGTGCTAAAAAATTATAATTGGATAATTTATCATAATTTAGGGGTAAAATCGTCAATATGAAAATATAGGCAATAAGTCGGAAACTTGAAACCAAGTGATAACTGAATTCCCTATATTTTTAGAAGTCTATATAAATTTTCGGGGGATTATTTGGTAACCCGAACTATTTATTACGAATTTATTAAGTAAAATAGCTTAAATTACAAGTCGAGGTGTATTTGTAATATTAATAGGCTAAAATGAATTAAATAGTTAAATAAAAATTATATATAGGATTGCTGATCAGATTGGATTAAATGGAGATTTTTATTATATTTATTAATATTTTCTGATCGGGATACACTTTAGGTGTATTAGAATTGAATAATACTTATATTGTTACAATATAAGGACAAATTAGATAAAATATAATTTAAATCTATAAATTACGCATAATACGATCACTTTTATATAATCATGTATAATTGTATTAAAAACTCAAATTACCTATTAAAAGCCATATCTAAAAACAGGATTCGTAAAACGTGTCGTTAGGTATATACAAACTCAATGACAATAATTTTGTTGAAATCGGACTACCTTAAGTAATTTAGCCTATAACTATATCATATTCAAGAATATATACATTTCGGTAACCTTACCGGAATCAAAACGTGAATTAATAAATAAAAAGTACGTTTCGATACGATCAAAACGATATATAATACGTAATAATATATATGATGTACAGTATCAATAATTAATAATTTAATTCGATATATAGTAATAACATGACTGTATATTATGGAAATAATATATATATATAACCATTTTAGATTAAACCCTAATGTTTTCGTAATTATTATGAAAACTGAATTTGGGTTTTTTGTGTAATTAGGACCTTCCAATACAAAGATGGTTGACAATTCAAGTCAGCAATAACGAACGTCTAAATAAGTAAGTTGGGATTGTGGCTTCACCGCTTGTTTGGGTGGATTCCCCTGGTATATCACTCCAGTTCTATGCCTGGGTCCCTTCGTTCAAGCTCCATACCGCATCCATTTTACCGTGCCAAACCAAATGGCTCACTTAGGAATAAATGACTGGAACTCGATGTAAAAACCTTGCTTGCTGTACTAAACTACAGGGAACAGACCCAAGAGTACTTCTGGTTGTGTTTGTAATTAAATGATTATGCGCATGCTGTGTGTGTGAATGATATTCGGTTGTGACAGGAGTTCAACTCCTTGGTATGCTGTTCTGCATATTTGCATGGATTCTGTATTATGTGAACTTATTAGTCACCCCTGATTAACATTAACGATTATTCGACTAAAATGTAATTGGAAATGCATAATCACTCGTTAAGGGAAACAATTAAGAGTGTTAGGCCAAATACCGACTTCCTTTGATGAGGATAACTGAAACGGTCCTTTCCCCATCCTTAGTCGAACTAAGTGACAGGCAAGGAGGTCGCAGCAAGGTTAGGGGCCGTGGTTCGAAGGCGGTCATGGGATGAGGGTTTTCTCTATTGCACAAGCCCGGGTTTGGTCTGACTTGAGTTGCGATGAAACTCCTTAATTCAGGTTGGAGCGGATGTAATTTCTCTAACCTCACAGTGGACTGGTTAACACTGTGCGATGTTTTCATTTGAGTGATTACATTATATTTCATCATGATTATTAATCTTATTTGTGATTGTACAGTACTCTTCTGACTCCGCCCCACTTACTGAGCTAGTTGTGCCCACATCCCTACAAACTCTTTTGCAGGTGTTGAGTAAAGACAAGACGTTTAGGTACCACCGTTCCCAGATTAGTATGCTGCTGTGTGGGAAAGTGAGGATCGAAGAATTAACTAAACTTGAGCTCTTGACTTTGTCTCTAAGTTTTGAGGAAAACTAATTGGGAATTCCCTGAGAGCCCACTAATTTTCTAACTTATTGTATATGGACCGCAAAACCTGTGGTTTTTAATAAACTCTGATTGTAAACTTTACCTTTAGACGTGAAATGTTTGTTTAAATACTATTGTGGTACTAAATAGCAGGTTGTATAAAATAAGTATCTTGTAAAAGCTCTACCACAGGTTTAGTTATTAATAGGTGTCAGAACAGACGTTTCAAGCTGGTTGAGTTGTGCTCCTTGTGTAAACTGCGTCTACAATAGTAGCTGTAAAGTCAGCTTCTATCTTAGATTAGTTTACACAGCGGGACTGTTATGACTCTTCTTATTCGGGGCGTGACAGATGGAGCTGTGTGAAACCTTCTCCCATAGAAGATGATTGTAATAAAGTCTAAATGTCACTTCTAAAGAGTTAGTGAAGTCAAGATGGGCTCCAAGTAAGGTTGGGAATGTAGTTACATGTATAAGATGGAATCGGCTCCCGAGCTACCTACCATGTTGCCTAAATCGATGGAGTAGTACAGCATGGATGGCATATCCTTCATATGGCTATCCAGGCCATACATTCATCATGCTTTGCCTCCTTTAATTTTAACTCCATCTCATGCTTGAAGGCAAGAAGGTGGTACGGGATTAGGGTCTAATGTAGGCTCCTCATCTTATGGCAGCTTTCAATGCTGTAGTGGCTTCTAGTGAATCGAAAGAGTAGTATCGTATGCCACAATCCTCTAAGAATTGTAGACCTCCATCTACATAGGTGATTATGAATGTCAAATTGACGTATAACATTTAGAGAAGCACCACTCCACAATATGAAAGCATATAAGTGGAACTCGAGCTATCTAAATCTGTTACCCAGCACAACAAAAGTGGGGGAGAGCTAATTAGTTCTTAAAAGTAGCGTTTATACACAACCAAATAACATATATTGCATTGCTATGTAGATACTGTAAGATATAAAGAAATGAATGTAAATGCAAAGAGGGAACTTATCATACCTGATGTTTGGTTTGTAGGTCCAGTATACCTTAATAGGACTCCATAATATGTAAAGGATGCTATGTAATGTCACGCTCCACCCTCTATCAAGATGTTAAGGGCATCTCTTCAACTATGCTAACACCATATCGATTTAAAGGGGCTATATGGGAGAATCCATCCCATGCCCAAATCTAGGGAAGTATTATTAATCCTCCTATCTCATGTGTAAAGGACCATATTGACACATAGAGCTATTTATATAGCTAAGCCAAACATGCTAGGCATCGTTATCAAAATTGTGAGTCTACTTATACGTTTCTACGAGTTTACAATTATATAAGTCCTTTTTCGAGTTAAATTGTATACAAAATTGTTTTTTTAATAAACTCATGGTAAAATCTTGTTTTGAGGAGTACAATTCTACGAGTTTATGATTCTACCAGTTCTATGCGTTTCTCTATGATTCTACTTGATTTGGATATAATGAACTATTAAAGCTAAGAAAAAGAACTTGGCTTCTTTGTTTTAGAGTAAGTGAATCCAAACTCTAAGTGAAATAACATTATGTTTGCTTCTTTAACTTATGTTGATTACATTATTAGTTTTACTGTTTAAAATCTCTTACTAAAGATAAATAAATAATTAAGGAAAAAGATATATTTAATTTATTGAATGATGATTTGTTGGGTATTCTTTTAGGAGTAAGAGATAAGAAAAAAAAATGAATGTAATATTATACAAAAGGCTAGTGTACTTATAGATATTAAAGGCCATGGCCTATAGGAATAGGAATGAAGATCATTAAGAGATTTATGATATTAGTACTATTAAAAATTAAATGCAAAACAATGCTTTAGGGACTTAGAATATGAAGAGGTGGATACTATTGGTAATAGTATCAATAGCAATTGGCAATGATGATAATAATTATGTTAGTTATTTCCTCTTATTAGCATATAATTTGCAATAAGATCATTATAGCCTAATGGCATTGTTACTAGTCTCCTATTAGGATAAATTAGGATTTAAATCTCATCTCCTCCATTGTTGTCCAAAAAAAAAAAACATATGATTTGCAACTAGTGTTGCAGTAATTTTGTTGATGATAAGACATTTGATGTTTTCTTTTTTTTTTTTAAGTTTAGTATTTTATTAGAATAATTTATGTTGTAATGTAATTTATATCAATTCCAATATTTATATTTAAGTTTTATACATTAGCATAATAATTTTTTTAATCGTTTGTACTATAACTTATGTTGTGACTAAAGTTTATATTGAATTTCTTTATTTACATTATATATTTAAATGTTCTTATGAATTTATAAGTATATTTATAGTTTTTGAAAGTTAATTTATGTAGGATCTAGAAATTTACGTTTCTATGTTTTGATTTTACAAAACTCCTGACGATTTTACACGTGAGTTTAACAACCTTGGTATTAAGCCCTAGCTATACTGCTTGGCCATGATGAAGGCTTTTGTACGTTTTCATTATTACTGATGGGCTTACCTGCAGGCATTAACTTGTTTACATGATGCATTAGCAAATTACTCATCATAGATTGAACTTATGGTGTTGCAAAATTTGAAGTGTTTGTGTGGAAAGCGTATTGCTTGGGCTCACTTAACTACTTACATTTCCTAATGTACAACTCCTAAATGTGATCTTCCCTAGATGATTTAGCCATCTTAATAAGATTTTTAATATCATTATTATTCCTAATAACTATTAATTTATATGAAACTTTGCATCGATAACAAAAAATGATGCCTATATACAATCTCAACACGACTTGATCAATTCAAATGCTCCCATAAATTCTCTACAAAAAATGACTATAGTTGGGATCCTTTTTCATCTTTAACTTCTTAATTGGATCCATATCATACTCCGACTCATATTGCCATTCACAATGTTTTTATTAACATATATAATAAGTTTTATAAAACCAAACATTCTCAACCAAATATTAGCTAATAAGTCAAAATAATTGATGGAAATTTTGTTTGTTTATATAAGATTCTTTTTTAAGTATAAAGTTAACTACTTTAAGTTAAATTTTAACAAATAAATAGTGTTAAAAAAATTGAACAATATATTTACAAGTATTAGAGGTAGTATATTACTATATAGTTTAACAATAGCCATCACTAACAAAGCTACTAGCATAAACACACATATACTTAGGGAAAAAAAAACAATGATAACAACAATCAACCAACACTGGTGAAACTAAAGTTATAACTAAAAGAATATAATGAAGAACTTTTTCGTAAATAATAAAATGTAGGAGCTTAGATTAGTAACACATATTGATTAAGTGGAGTGGAGTGAATTAAACCTTGATTTGAGTGAATTGTGAGCATGCAAGTAAAGAGAGAGAGAGAGGGGGGGGGGGGGAAATCTATGGAGCGTTCTATTTTATTGGTGTTCAATATTTTTGTGCCACGAATAAAATTAAAAAATGTACAACAAAAGGTGCACGACTACCATGCCCTTCACCTTACATATGTGTGTGTGTATGTGTATGTGTGTGTGTGTATGTATATGTGTGTGTGTGTATGTGTGTGTGTTTGAATCACAAGCATACGAGTACCATGCAACTTCAGTTTAAAAATCTATAAAGGGAGTGAAGGTATATGCTCCATAGTTTTGAACCAATTTTCTTTGTAATTCTCTTTTTTGTAAAAATCACCCCAAACTCATATAAAACTTAAATATTAGTGCTTCCTAAGAAACTTGAATCAATAAGAAATGTAATCATAATATATTTTGTTGATAAATGATTATTACATTGTGTTGTATATTGGGTTAATTTAATTTGTGTTGTTATTCAAATTGTTTGCATTTTAAAATATTTTATTTTTTTCATATGGATGTAAGTTTTAAAGTGTTTCAATTGCTTGGCAAAAAAAAATAAAAATTAATTAGATTAATGAAGGGTTGGGAGATGACTAGTGAGCAAATGAAAATTAGATGTAGATCCTACTAAAACTAGGTGTTGGTTTTGTTGATCTATTTAGGAGTGGTTAATTTGAGAAAGCAAGAGAGGAAAGGAGGGAGAGGAATTTATTGAGAGTTATTAGATGGATAACCTCCTTCTTATGGATTAGGGGTGAAAGGGAAGATGGAGAGAGATAAAGATGCATGTAAATATGGTAAGTCAAGTAATAGTTTTGACAATGTAAGAGCAAAGGTCAAATTCTTTACTTTGACTTTGTTTCATACTCTACTTTCTAATTTTACAACTGAACTTTCTATTTATCAAATTATACACTTAATTAAAAACTTTATTTTCTAGTATTAAACCTACCATTATGTTTGGGATGAAGGAAGGAAATGAGGAGGAAAGAAAGTGAGAGGAAAGAACGAAGCAGGAAAGAAAGTGAGGGGAAAAATCTTGTTTGAAATTAGGAGGAATAGGAAAGAATGATTTTGAAAGAAATATTAGTTAAATATTTTTTTAATCTAGCCAAAGTACTAAACTATCTTTGAAATTAAAAAATGTCTTATTATTAGAAGGGCGTTCAAGTAATTTCATATAATTTCCTCACATATTCTCTCTAATTTGAAGAGAATAGTTCTTATGGGACTAAGGGAAAACATTCCTTTGCAAATCGCTCCTCTCCCTTTACTCTCTTCTTCCTAAACAAAGGGAAAATACTTTTTTTCGTTATGATTCTTCCATTCCCCATTCCTTCCTTTAATCCAAATATAGTGTATACGAGGATCCACCCATGACTACTATAGTCACCTGATCAAACCAATAATAAGTTGATACACTGGCTACAAGGAAAAAAAAAGTAAGTAAATTAATTTTCATCCTTTGACACTTTAAATACTTATGTTTTACCTCTATCTATCACTATTAATAAACGAAGACATGTTAGATCTTAATCTATCTACTATAATTAATTAAATAAAATAATATTATTGTAAACACCATATTTTGACCTTTTGATGGAAAAGATACAAAAAAGTTGAAAGTGAAAAAGTTAAAAAGAAGAAAAGCTAGAAGATCTTAATCTATCTACTATAATTAATTAAATAAAATAATATTATTGTAAACACCATATTTTGACCTTTTGATGGAAAGATACAAAAAAGTTGAAAGTGAAAAAGAAGAAAAGCTAGAAAATTAAGAGAGAGAGAGAGAGAGAGAGAGAGAGAGAGAGAGAGAGAGAGAGAGAGAGAAGCCCTAAAAAATACAAGACTAAGAAAAGACATAAAAGAAAATAAAAAAACTTTAAAAATGAAAAAAGATAAAAAAATTTTAAATCAGAAAAAATCCCAAAATAATGAAGAGAAAAAAGGAAAGCTAAAAAACAAAAAACAGCATGCAAGCTAGACTACAAATGAGTTGAAGCTTAAAATTTTTCAAATTAACTAAATTGTGAAAATTATTTTTGACATAGTGTACTAAACTCATTAATTTCTAGGGGTGTAAAGTTAAAGTATAGACAATGAAGATGTATTGTATATTACACCACTATGATTATGTTGTCCATGAGTCAAGGTAGAAAATATAGTTCGTAAAATGTGTTAAAAAGGATAAAGGGTGTTAGTAGAGACTTAGTGCTCATTTAAAGAAGTACGCTTTCTGAATCATAAGATTTAAGATAAATATTTGGAGACCATCTTGTAGGTTAACATGTAGCATGTATATTAACAAAGGTTTCAATAGGATAAAACGTGTTTTAACTAAGATAGACCACAAATGTTTAGTCGACCAACTTGTACACTTTGCAAATAAATATCATGTCATGTTTATTGTACACAGATACTTTTTATTATGTGTTTAATAATTTACGTTATAACTAATTATCATTTCTAACCTCAAATGAATCTAGGCCTGTCAAATAATTTCTTGCCACAGGATTAGCCATCTTATAGATTAGAGATATTATGGGTTGGCTAAGTAATATTTACATAGTTTGTTATTGTGTTATTTACAAATTACGACTTTGATATAAGAGAATATGAAGCTAGCATGTTTGCTAAGGAGATGAATCATTACATTAAGTTGAGAGGCTCATTTCACTCGATCTATGGATTATGCCTTATCTTAATTGGGTTAGTTTTCTTATTGTGACACATATATCATATATTCAACTTGATTTGCATTTATCATAACCTTAATGGAAGTATAGCAAGTAAAGACACACTCCTTTTACTTTCTAATCAAGCTGCTACATATGCTGGTAGACCTTTCAATACATTGAGAGGTTAGTAACATTAATTTGTGTTAGCTAGATGTTTGTGAGTAATTGCTTAGGGTTTGACTTCATTGTGAGCTATTCAAAGGGCTTGACTAATTTATTATCCCTACAGAATACATTTGCTATATTATCAATAAAACACATATGAATATGAAATCTTGATTTTGTAAACCAGTAAAATACATATGGATTGTTGAATACTCATCCTCACTCCTTGTAAAAAAGAAAAATAATGTAGTGAAATTTAAAAATTGAAAATCCATTGGTTGCAATGTAACTTGTAATAAGTAATATCAAACATTATTTTTTTTTTATTCACCAAAACAAAATAATTGAGAATATGTTTTTTCCCCATATAACTTGCATTGAGATTTTAATTTCTAATGGATCTTTTTTGAGATATCTTAGTTCGCTGTGGCAAGTAAAATTTGGAATTAATTGTGTACTAAAATTTTTCTCTTTTAATATTAGAAAAGAATTTTTATTGAAATCAATTTCAATATTACCATTTACCATATTTACACATACATACACATATAGGAATCAATTACAAATAAGATGTAACATTCGTAAGTTAGGTTATTAAATATTAAATAAAAAAAGAATTTTTACTAAGAGCAAGAGTTATAAGACATATCTATGATACTACTTTTACCTTCACCATTAAACAAATGCAACTGTTATCACTATTATTCTTTTTTGTAATAAGGTGATGAGTTTTTAGCATATATTGCACATTGTATCTTCTTTTGTCAGTGACTTTTATTTTCATTATATAATTTGCTTATATGGTGTTGTATTGATATCATTATATTATGTTGTCTTTTTCTTTTTTGTTTTTCCATTATCTTATTTTTTTTAATGAATTTTCTTTAATTTAATTTTTTATATTTGTTTTCTTGTACAATTTCACTTATAAATTCTTAGAAACACTAAAAATGATCGATATTTTGTAATTGATATGATCAAATGTCATCTAGCTTGTACAATATCATGTAGATGTCGTAGATATATCATATTTATAATATCATACAATCTATTATATTTATAATTTGCAATATTAGACACTAGAACCATAATTGATCATATATATTACTTGATACGTGTTAACTATTATGTATTATATAAGCTATAACATAATATGTTTTGTGCATTGTTATGCATATTATAATTAAGGCCTTAAGTAAATAAATATGTAATGTGTTTTTAATATATTTGTTTAATTAAATATAAATTGTGACTACATACATTATTTCACTTATAATTTCTTATCTATTTTTCACCATAAAATTAATAATTAAAATTGAGTTATGGTAAAATAGTCAGAATTGATTTATTCCTCAAACCAAAAAGAACATATTCTAATCTATCTAAGCCCACAACAATTATAGAAAATAAATAACTAGAAAACGATAAATAAAAGTAGTAAAAGTCACTAAAAAAAGCCAAGTCATTTGAACTATTGAGTCTGATCTACGGTTGCAATGTCAAATATGAGATTATCCTATTGATAAGTGTGATGAAGATTGTTTTAACTTATTCCATATGAATATCCATTTTTTGATAATAAATCACTCAAAATATTAATTTCTTATATAGTTAGAATACTAACATGCAAAAGATGTAGCTTTTTATCCTTATTGCTTTATATTTAGTAGGGCTCAAGTTATCGATTGAAAAAAAAAATATATAGTCATTAGAAAGGGATTTAGAAATCTGAAGAAGGTTAATGATGTGGGAGAAGTTGTGCAATTTTTACTTATATTGGATCATCTTTAAGCTACCCTTATAATATTTGTGTGAAGTCTTATGAGATTTTGATGAAACAATCTCTAACATATAGAGAAAGTTCTACAAAAATAATGTTATAAAACTATTGTGGATAATTGTTTGAGTTTAAAACTTCCATCGGTGCATATGTAGTTGTAAATTGCGAGTCAAAAGTATGATTCTATAAGTTTATAATTTTACAATATTTTTCTTAGTTAAAATTAATGTAAAATTGTTTATATATAGATTTTTAGTAAAATTATGAATTTTAATGCGTGATTTTACAAATTTATGATTTTATCGATTTTGTACAATTTTATATGATTTTACCAATTCTATATATTCAAATGAACAGTAAAATCACGATTTTAACAATTATTTGACTACATTTTAGGGATGTGTACTGAGAGGTAATGATAAGGGCTATAATTCCCAAAATCGAGGAAATGAATTGATTAAGCTTTTAATATCTTATCACTAAAGAGTTGCTAATGTTATACTTGATAATGCTCTTAGTGATACTTGATATATTTCTCATAGGATACAAACAAAGATATTACACAAATTCGTAGAATAAATATGTAAAAATTTTTGTGAAGAGATTGGTGATACCAATTATTATATTCTTATGGATGAAACTTAAGATGAGTTTAGGAAAGAATAAACAGCAGTTTCTTCAACGTTTATTGGTCGTAAAGGGAATATGAATGGAAATTTTTTATCAACCCCCCCCCCCCCCCAAAAAAAAGAAGAGATTTATCAATCTTGTATATTTTACCAACACTATAACTTCTAATTAGACGAATGAGATAAAATCTATACTATCTTAATATAACTTAAGCTTTCTTAAAATTTGAGGATAAGAATATGATGAAGTAAGTGATATGCATAGTGAATGGAAAGGATTACGAGAACTTATTTTGAGTAAATTTTATTATGCATACTATTTTCATCGTCTTGCTAATTTGTTTTTAATTATCCTTATTTACATCAGTAAGAGAAATTAATCTCATTTATTGATTTTTTTCTATACTATATTACATTATAAATGTGATATACTCCTCTCCTAAGTGAAGAGATGCTTTTATTTCTAATTTAATTGTTTAAATTGCAGATAATAAGTTAAAAACAATTAGTAGATTCCATCAAGTTGGCATGTTATAATATGTTGGAGATATTCATCGGGGTTCTCTTTTTTATTGTAATAAAAGTGTATTGAATTTGCTTGAGGCTATTCACATCATTCTTGAAAAAATTGCTAAAGAAAGAAATTATTCTTAATGAGGTTAAAAAAAATACTTGCTTGATGCTATGATGTATTTTAAGTTTTTGTTCATTTTAAATGTGATGAGAAATATTATAGGAATTATGTCAATGTATATTGAATTCAATATCTTTACTATCAACAATAAAGGCCTTGAAAAATGAGTAAGTTAGGATGGAATATTCTTATTAAAGAAGTTATAAGATTTTTTTAAGAACATTAAGGATTTTATTTATAAAGAAAATATTTATCTTAGAATACATGTTCGACATTATGAAGTTGACATTTCTTCTAATTTAGAATTAAAGAACTTATCTACCATTTTTTATTTAAGCCACACATTGGTGGAAATTAGAAAAGGATTGATTTATCTTCTAACCAATTGTTTGATTTGATTAATTTTGACTTTCCTACTCTTGATGGCAACAACAAAACATTCTTTTTTTTTTTGCTACAGATATTGTGAAGAATGAGCTATGAAATAAGATGAATGATGAATTTCTGATTGAACGTCCTTTGATTTACATAAAAAGAAGTATTGCTGAAAAAATCTATGCAAGCTCCATCATAAATGAACTTTATAATAGGAAAAACGATAAATTAGACTATAGTTTTGTTTTTTAATTTGACATTTTAAGGTTGTACATTTTCTTATATATGATAAAAATGGAAGTAATTTTTATGGTATTGATAATGCTTTCCCTTACCTTTTAATAATCCTACATCTATCTTTACTTAGTATTGCATCATGATTAGCTAATATATTAGTTGGATTTATGCCACTTTAAGCTGTATGGTATATAAAGTGCAATTAACTCTTTTTTATCCTTTTCTTTTGCTTTTTTGATAATATAATGCAATATTGAATGTAGGTAGACTTCATTGATTAGCTTCCTCACTTGTAATACAATAGAATTTATATAAAGGTTCTAGAGGTGGTACGGTAGCCACCATTTTAAGGACATCACTTTCGATGATGCAACATTAACTAAACCTATTGATAATAGCCAACAAAGATTAGCAATGCCATGGCGGTCGAAGTAATAGTCGGGTTATGGTAGAAAGTGTTATTGTTGGGATGCACATATAGATTAGAGATGACTTATCACTTAATATGATTTGCCAAATCTACCATATCTTACTTCTTTAGCACGTAAGCATTTAGACTAGTTAGATTCATTTATACAACCATCACCATAAGAAAGCTTTATTGCTCATTTGGGACTCCTTTAACTCCATAAAAGATATGGCTTGAAGCATATGACAAAGACATGAGTTAGGGCTAAAGTAGTTAAAGCTTAGTCTCACTCTCATGCATGTTATTTTTCACCCCAATTTGATAAAAAAAGGTTAGGAAGGTACTCATATTACACAATTAGATATTAAATTATTAGTATGCCTCAACTAGATTTCGGTTAACGTGGACATTTAGATGGACAAAGGAGACAATTGTAGACTTAGCTCTATCATTTTTCTAATCCTTTTTTCCCATCTTTTAGATAAATTGTATTAGGATAAATATAATGTGAAATAAATGAAAATTACTATATAATTATCATTATTTAGATATATTTACACTTCTTAGTTATATTAGGAGATGAATGAAACTTTAAGTTGTTATTATAATTTTAATTGCAAAGCTTAAAGGTATATGGCTTATGGTAAAGACATAGATGTGGATGAATGGATACCTAGCTTAGTCAAGGGAAAGTCACCCCCTACCCCCACCCCCTCAACATGTAACATCAGCAAGTTTATTTAAGTCTTGTTGACATTTAAGGAAAAAATTTTCGACAAAGCCTACTCTTACCAACTTTTGTTTATGAGTGCCTTCAATTCAGATGGGCATTTTACACCCGAAAGAAAAGACAATCATACATTTATGAATACGAACTCAATCATTTTTGCTTGTAAGTGGAGCCTTACTTAGTTGCTTTACACTCATTCATGCAAACATATATACATAGATTATGTTACACAACTCTTTTCTAAAGAACATGTGAATGTTTTTTCCCTACTCTTTCAATATGTCTCTTATATTAATATTTTCCATATATTTTTATAATTTACATCTACTTTATTGCATAGGTTTTACAATAGATATTAGCATTTGTTCCTGTAGTGCTACTTCTATTGTTTGTCTTACTTTGAATCCTCCTATATTTAAATAGGTGATCTACATCTAACTAAATATAAAGGTTATGGGTTATAGAAAGAAGAAGACGATTCCTTTAACATAAAGTTGATATCACTTTCGGTGTTATTTGATACTTGTAAGCATAAAAAATACATGGAAATATTCAAAATTAAATATATTTTATAATAATTACTATTATCTCTTTGTATGTCATTGCTTCCATCAGTTAAGTATGGGTTTTTGTTGTCCCCAATTTGCATAAAAAATATGGTACCTAATCCACTGTAGTTTAATTACTTGAATATTTGTACCATTGAATAAATACTTATTAATGCCCAAGTTTAAGTAAGTGAGTGGATAAAAATAGATTGGATGGTAAATATTTCATGTAAGTGGATACCGGTTACTTACACTTAACAGATCTAGGTAATGCCATAGAAAATGATAGTAATTAACTAATGTAAATAGTGCCATATAAAGTGATAGTACTAATTGTAATACATATTTAACTCTAAAATTTTTCCATGCATATTTGTAAAATTGGAAGTATTTTATGGTGTTGATGCTGGCATTAATGAGACATTTCAAGATTCTAAGAAAAACGAGAGAAATCGATTATTTTGATCTAATATGTACAATTAATGTTATATAAATAGACATTAATGGTGATTGTAAAACGATAATAATGGTACTTGTAGAATTTTATAATATGTATGCAACTTGTAGGTTTTGGTGATTTTATTATATTGCTTTCTTTTTCTTTCATTTAAGAGTAGTTATGAAATGTTGTTTATTTTGAACACATTTATATTTTATTGTAATGGAGTAGTACTCTCATATATTTATTTTTTGCCTATATAAAATTGACAAAATTACTATTGTTCTACTTAAATGAGATAAGTCCAATTAATAATTACTTATGTATAATTTGTTAAGCACTTCAAATTATCATGGTAGGACAAAAGTTAAAAAAAAGAAAGGACAATATCACGGTTTATATCTAAACTTTACTATTTATTATAATTATACATTTGAAGTTTTAACTTATTTAATTATACATCTAATTGAAAATTTAGTTGCCATGGTTTACACCTCAATTAATTTTAATTCATACTGTTAGTGCAGTTGACATGATCTGTTAAAGGAATGGCCACCTACTACCTTAGGGGGTATATGCAACCTTCATAGGGTTGTAGATGGTTACTGACGATTGCTAATAGGTTACGTGATCTATACTTTTAAAATGAGTCGTGACTTGCATTTTCGTTGAGGGTACTTAGTGACTGGTGACTGGTGACTGGTGACTATCGATGAGAGATTAGGTAAGCCCTTTTAAAGCTATAAGCAACCATCTCGTTAGCTAATTATGCTAAATGGATTAATAATATGAATTGGAGTTAATTGAGGTATAAGTCGTGATAATTAAATCTTTAATTCGGTATATAATTAGAGAAGTTGAAATTTTAAGTATATAATTACAAAATTGATAAAATTAAAGTGTAAACCATAATATTGACAAAAAAAGAAAATTAAAACTCAATTCAATGGATTGAGGAATCTAAGCTGGACTCATTAGAATTGTCGAGTCTAAGAACATAGCTTTGAGTTGGCTCTAAAGGGGTTGGGTGTAGTTCTTTATCTATAGGCTTGTTGACCCATAGGTTCTGGTTAATTTGGTTGGGCAGGCCCTACGCCTACCTCTGGGCATATAAAATGTTGAATGCCTGATATTTTATGAATTTCGCAAGTCAAAATCCTTATATAATTTTAATATACGATAGTTTTAAAAATACTTTTACTATAGGGGATCCAATTTTTAATTAATTAATATAAAATATCAACATTGAAATATAAATAAGGAATTCCACTTCCCCATTGATGGAATATGATTAAACCAGATTGGCATAGCTTGCCATCAAACCAAAGTGATAGATATGTGGTATTGACATGTATAGAAAAGAAAAAAGTTAAAGTAAATAAAATTATAAATAAATTAAAAAGTTGACAAATAAAAGGGAAAAGTAAAATACTAAAAAAAAAACAAAATAATATAAAATAAACTACTCTAAGGATGTTAAGATAAAAAATAACCAGTAACCATAAACAAAGTAAGGGCTTTCAGGTGGTTGCTAGCCGCACCCTACTCTTGGAGTGGTTGAGGTCACTATGAATTAAATAATGTGTTATGATTACGGCATATAGTAGGTTGTTTAACTCACTATTGTTAATGAATAATCATTTATCACCATAACAAAGGGAAGTTTTTTTATTTTTTACCTTGTAATATTTAATTACTTTTATTGTTTATCATTGTTTTTTAATAATCTCATTTATTTTCTTTTCTTATATTTTTTAGTTTTTAATTTATTTATAGTTTTATTTACTTTTTTTGTTATTTATTTATTTATTTACAATTAAATAGCCACATCGTTGGGAAAAAAAAAACCACATCAGCAATGTACCAGCATATGTATCAAATAATGTGCTATGTTAATTCTTCTTAACGTTGTTGTAATAGAGTCCCTCATGTCACCATTGTTATTCGAAAATTGATCAGAAATTGCGATTACCATTGGCAGTTCGAAAATTGATCAGTTCCGTTGCCATTCCCCATAGTTGGAAATACGTCTAATTGGTGGAATCGAGATTTTATGAATTTGATTTTAATTTTAGGAAGTTAAATTATAATGTCATTTCTCTTCATTAATTATTATTAATTAAAAATACTTATTTAAATTTTGAGTTAATTATAATATTTAATAATTAAGATCATTTTAGCAATTATTATTATATATCATTTCATTTGAAGGACATTTTTAAACATAAAAAGATCTTATCATTTCGATTTCATTATATTCCAAACACAACTAAAAAAAAAAAAAAATAGAAAATGTTGGTGTTAATTTAGTTAGTTGTTCTTTACTAGACATCAGCAACTCTTCATCTGAAAAAAACATGCTGATATATGATAATTGCTGCAGTTGCACGAACCCTCGCTTCATACTCTCGGTAGGTATTTCTCTATCTACTCTGTATCCATGTAATTTCAATAATTTTTATGTATGAAAGTTCCTTTTCTTTTCTTTTCTTCTTCTTCTTCTTCTTCTTCTTCCCTTCAATAGAGATGCATATTAATTCAATTCAATTGATGACAGCAAATTTGGGGCAACTGCTCTTAGACCCACAACTTGAAATTCAATATTCTATTTCAATTCCACCAAATTATTGCGTCCTCTTCCTCTTCTTTCTCACTCTGAGAGGTTGGTGAAGTTCCTAAAATTTGAAAATAAGGGTTTACTCTTTATATATATAATTTGGAGGAAGTTTATAAATTAATTGATATTTCTGATTTTGGGTCTGTAGATGTGTTGTTAGTGCTAGTGCTCCGGCAAATGAAGAAAATGCTGCCGGAGCAGCTCTGATAATGGGGCTTCTACAATGTACCTATTATCTTTATGGCTTCAACTACACTTTGTTCTCGAGTTCTTTCATATATAATGGCCAGTAAGCGTGTTCGATGGATTGATGAAATCAGCTTAGAAATTTTCGCAGAAAATAGAATTCTTCCCAGAATATGGCATATGAAAATGTGAAATACCGCTATTTTGAAATGAGCTGGTCTACAAGAAAAATGAGGTATTGGAATAGAGAAAATTTCTAGAATCCTGAATTTATTTGCACGGATGCATCAAATTTACAGCAAGAGGCTGTTTATCCATTTTAGTCAATGACCTACTATTTTTTTAATCATCTAAGCAATTTGAAAGGATCCAACTAGTTTTCTATCTAATGTGCTAGTGCTTATGCGTTCCATTAATCCATTATTGGGTCATAACGGTGGTAGATTCACGGAAAATATTTGACAGGCTTTGTTAGATTTTTGTTATAATTAAACTTTGCATTTGTCAAATATGATCATACCAGTTCTAAGAGATTGCATATGTAGTGGATATTAGCGGTAAGTTATCCTGAAAGGCAATGGTATTGATCAATATTGGCCGATGGTTAAGAACTTAAAAAGTATCAATTGACGATGAGAAAAATGTTTTCTTCTTTTTTAGAATTACTATTTCTTTTTTCCATTAATATTTTCAATGATAGTTATCCAATATCAGTCGTCCTCGAATGACACCTTTGTCACTCAGCAATGTATTGTTGTTAAAAGCTACAAGTTATTACAAATTTTTTATATTACTTTGATAAATATATGAAAGTACTAACATTCTTTTTATTTATTTATTTTTTGGGAAAATAAAGTTCTAACATTTTGATTATAATTTTTTTTTTTTTAGGTTTTAGCCGATAAGGATAATATTTTGACTATGCAGATAGAGAGGCCAGATCTAGAAGAGAACAACTTAGGTCATGAGCCTAGGCAAGTCAGCATGGGGGCTCAAGTCCAAAATAACCTATCAATACTTACCTCTCCCCTACTTACAGACTCATTGCCATTGAGGAGGTAAGGAGAGGGGAAGGATAGGTTCCTTAGGCACATGGTCGAGCTGGTCCTAAAGTTCTCATGGTGGGTGAATAATTCAACGAACATACTACTATGCCAATGTACTAACATAAGTGTCAACAAGGCATTACCCGAATCTAGGTTAGGGAGGCGCCGGATGGAGATGTTTAAGCTGAGCACGTAAGGGGGTTGAGCAGGACAAGTCAATTCAGGCAGCCTGTTGCATAGATTGAAGTAGATGCTCAAGCACTGAGTTGGGATACAAGAGGCTTGACCTCTTTGAGCTGTAGGAAGTGCTGGGTAGTAGAAGAGATCATGCAGAGGCATTCGTTTAGTCAAGGTAAGTAGGACTACGTAGGCAAAGGTACAGCAGAATTGGATTGATGTACCCGTGCAAAAGTGTGGTGTTGCTAGAGTGTTGTGGTAGGTATGGGAGCTAAAGGGATCTTGGTAAAACTTCTTAGGGAAGTTAGAATTTTTAAATTCCTATGCTTAAAGCATGTTTCTCGAGTGCATTTAATGCAAAATGACAACTGTCCTATCTTATGTAGGCATATGTGCAGTAGTAGTTGTCTTGTCATTTGAATGGGATTGTTTGATTAAAACTGTTGCTACGTTCCCATATTGTAACACACTAAGGAATTCATGCTTATATAGATCCTTATAATCACTAATTCGCTCTCCTTAGCATTCGACCTATAAATATCCTCAACATTTGTACATATTACTCTTTTGTAACTTCTCTTATCTCGCTTTGTTACTGCAATCTAAGTGATTATTTTCTTTTTCTACTCCTTTCTTCACTAACAAAACTTTCTTCAAAACTCTCACTTTTCTTCTTTTCCTTCATCAAGATGTCGCACGTAGGAACACACTCTAGTGAGTGTAACATAACATCCTTAGACTCTAAGGCTATAAGGAGTGCTACTATCCCCTTAAGAAGGGACTAAGAGGTTTCATTCATGCTAGAACAGTTAGATAGGGAGACAAGGACGCAACTGGAGTCTTTTAACGGGGTAACGGTGATAAAGGGCTATCCTTCGTGATACTTATCTACGTGAGCCTTTGAAGGTAGCTATTGACATGTACAATAGGGTTGAGAGTAGAAAAAAGACTAATGGTCGGGTGAGCAAGAGCAAAGCGACCATTGTAAATTGGGTTCTAGAGAACTTTGTTAGGGGTGAATTCCTTGGCTTGGTGGTGTGACTATCATAGGCGGATGAAAGGGTAGCTTTGCTATCAGGGAGCCGATTTGTGATGGATGAGGAGTCCCTATGGATGACTCTCCTCGCGTATTCGAGCCCATTGTTGCGAAGGATGACAATCTTGTTGCTAATGAGGCATAGCTAATAATGCTTCCCTCTCCCTCAATGGACAAGAGGAAGATGTCCAAAACCAGCATTGCTAAGGAGATGGCGGGTTAGAAGAGGAAGTTCCTTAAAGAGGGGAGGAAAGAGGTGTTGGCCTTCAAAAGGACCATATTGCAAGTGCTGTCTGGCAAACAATTGTTAGAGCAGCTCCCATCTGGTCCATTTAGTCTACGCTATTTTGCCATAGACCTGATGGGTGAAGCCTAAGTTGAAGCCTTGGAGAAGTATTGGAAGGCAAAAACCATTCTGGACTCCTAAAAGGGAGGTTTGTATAAGTCTAAGAACTTTTGCCTCTACGATGGTGGTTTTGAGTTGGACACCAAGTAGTATAGGGGGAAGATCTTCAGGCCCTAATGGGATGTCTAAGGCGGCAACATAACGCTGCATAATAGGGCTCTCAACTTAGAGGCCTCTATGGGGTCTTTCACCATGTTGACTGGAGTGTCTTGGAGATGACATTAGGGTGCTAATTCAACGACCCCCTTGACTTAGCGGGCTACCTTATCTCCCTATATTGTTAGGTGTGTCTTTGTTACTCTAAGTCACTCTCTTTTGTGTTGTTTTTCTAAGTCTGCCTTTCATTATTAACTTTGTCATCCTTGTGGTGTAGTGCCATGGTTAGGTGTTACTTTAGGTTAATCGTTACAAAGACTTATCGGGAAAGGTAAAGGATCTTCAATCAGATGTGCTTAGTGCATAGGAGGATTTAGAGGAAGTGGAGTCCTATTCTAAGCAAATTTATAAGAATTTTGCAAGCTAATCAATGTCTTTGTCGTTGTTATGTGTAGAATGCTGCTTTGAAGGCCGAGTTACAGGAGGAGAAGGAAGGTTAGAAGGAAGCTTAGAAGGAGGTTGAGATGTTGAAAGCTTAGCTGAAGGAAGAGCAAAAGTCTAAGGCTAAATTATCTAAGAAGCTAAAAGAGGAGAGGAAGGCTAAGGAGGAGCTCAACTAGCATAACTTTGAGTTGAACGCATCAGACTCCAGGCTACAGACTGAGCTAGCAATAAAGATAGATGAATGTGAATCTCCTAAGAATACTTCAGTAGAGTTGGCCCTTAGAAAGGTCGAGCTAGAGCGAAAGATTTAAGAGCTCCAGCAAGAGGTTGGGGAGATGAAAGAGACCATCATTAATCTAGAGAGTGATGAGCCTTAGTGAGGCTGCTGAGAAAAAGGTTATGGGTAAATTCTTGACAAGCCGACAACAGACTGAGGAGTGCTAAGACATTGCCATCAAGTATGGTTAGGATCTTTGCAATGATGTGCTCAACCATTACCCCGGCTTAGGTATGAGCTTTTTGGACTGGCTAGACAGTCCAACTTACTAAGAAGAGAGGACAATCAAAGCAAGGGAAAGGACATTTGCTTAAGTAGTCGAAGTAATCCATAATGCCCCCTCCTATCCGAGGTCACGTAAGGTACTCCTACATCCACTTTTGCTCTGGCAGTTCGGTAGAAGTCACCTTTGAAAGTGCTTTAAAGGAGGAATAGGGGCAAGGTAACCCTCTTGTTGACATAAGCCAGCAGACTCTTCCTCTTCCTCTTCCTCTTCCTTCAGCTCAAGTATAGGCAGCTCAGGACCTAGCTAATCAAGTAAATCAATCCTCCGAATAGATAAACGCTTTGAACTTCTCAAAACTATCGAAGTTAGCTAATCCGAAATGATGAACCGTTGTCTTTTTCTTCTCTCTATCTTTTTCTTTTGTCGTACTTATGTATAGGAAATTTCCTATGATAGGCCAATGTGTTGGCCTTTTCTTCTTGTCTACACCTTGAAAAGTTGAATGAAGGACTCTAATTTTATTACTCCTGTACCTTTAGTTTATTAACAAGCTTAATAGTTCATGCTTGTTGAAGATTATAGCTTGATACTCAGTTGTTGCATGCTTATACTTGACTACTTAGTTATGGAGTTAGCTATTTACTTAGGACTACTTAGCCATTAGAGGCTAAAGTCGCCCCATTCTTAAGTCATTCAAGGTTCCAGTTCTTTTTTACATAAGCATCCTCTATCGTTTAAGAAAGGACTTTCATGTGGCTTTGAACGAATAGCTCTTAATCTCCCTCAAGGTGGAGGTTACTTAAGGAAGGGATGAGGTAGCCCTTCATGGAGGACCATTTGGTTGTTTGTAGCTTAGGTCATGTCAGGAGCCAAGCTGGTGGTATTTTAGTAGGCATTATAGGAGTTTCTCAGTTGTGCAAGGGATGTTTTGCCATGTTGAGGTTATCGGGAGAGGTTAGGTTAGTGGTGTTCTAACTTACCTAAGTGGTAGGAGTCCTTTAGTTGCGTAAGGGGTATTTCCCTTTACTAAGGTTACTTGAGGGGGTTAGGTCGAAAGTGTTCCAACCTACCCAAGTAGTGGGAGTCTCTTAGTTATGTAAAGGGTGTTTTCTCTTATTGAGGTTACCAAAGGGGTTAGGTCAAAGGTGTTTCGACCTACCTAAGTAGTAGGAGTTCCTTAATTGTGTAAAGGGTGTTTTCCCTTATTGAGGTTGCCTGAAGGGAGTTAAGTCAGTGGTGTTCCAACTTATTCATGCATTAGGAGACATATAAGTTAGAAGTCTGTTCACCGTCTAAAGGTTATGATGTAGCACAAAAATAAAAGAGGGAGAGAGAGAGAAATAAAAAATGTTCAATACACTTGGAGAATAGAACTTCTGTTGACATTTACTAGAACATTTACAAGAGGTTTTACATTAGTTAAAGTAAAGTCGAAAATTGTTGACATTCCAAGTGTATGAGATAAGCTCATCTAATCTTTCTAGTCGGTGCGCTTTGTTTCCTAAGCTTTCTCTAACCTTGATTGGTTGTTCTTAATTGGGGTGAACTTCCTTTCTCCTTTATGTGAGCCAATGGCTTTAAGCTTTCGGCAAACCAGGTCGCTAACCTTGAACTCTTTGTGTTTGACCTTTTGATTATAGTATCTGACTGCTTGGTGATAGGTGACCACTTGAGCTGCAATGAGGTCTCTGATTTCTTCAATGGTGTCCATACTGGCCTGTAGTTAGAACTTATTTAAGACGGCATTGAAGGATTGAGTCCAGATGTTGGGCAATGGAGGCAAAGTAAGGTATGATATGGTGCTTAGTGTAAAACTTCTTGAATCTGGGGTTATCGAGCTACCACCTAATGTCTATGATGAAGGCATAAGGAGGGATGTTATTTCATACAAATGACTTAATGCTCCTCTTTGTGATTTTGGCCATGGCATTGGCCTTAGCCTGGACCTACTACATAAAGTAGTTAACAGCCATGATGATGAATTATCGTCTTCCTAAGGCCTTGAGGAAAGTGCCAAGGATGTCAATGCCTCACTGGGCAAATGACCACTAATTGGTCAAGGATTGGAGATTAGTATTGAAGGTGTGAATGATTGGGGTGTGCTTCTGTCACTAGGGGCACTTTTGAGCTACTACCTTGGCATCTTACCTCATGGTAGGCTAATAGTATTTGAGTCAAAGAGCTCGAATGTAGAGGGCTTGCGATTGAATGTGGTGCTGCATACTCTAACGTATAACTCTTCCATGATGTATAGCCTTTCATCCATTTAGATGCATATGAGTAGGGGAAGATTAACTCCTCTTTTATACATGATGCTACCAATTAGCATATAGTTAGTGGTGTAGGACCTTAGCTTCTTAGCCTCCTTCCTATCATTTGGGAGTATGCCCTACTCCAAATAACTTCGAATAAGGTCCATCTAGCTTAGCTCTGAGACTGTTGTGGTGAGCTTTAGGACCTTAGTTATGCCTAGAGTTATGCTCTTTCTAAGTAGGTACTTGATAAAAATTTTTCTATCCTTTACCTTGGGTCTCTAAATTTTGGTAGAGGCAAGCTTGGATAACTAATTTGCCATTGAGTTTTCGGTTTAGGGGATCTTTGTGATGTTCCCTGAGGGGAACTTAGTTAAGAGACTCCTTACTTTCTCCAAGTACCTTACCATGATATTGTCCTTAGCTTCATACTCACCTTGGACTTATTGGACGGTAAGCATTGAGTCCAAGAATACTCGAACATACTCATTGCTCAATATTGATCTCCTTGGCTAGCTTAAGATCGGTGATCAGAGCTTTGCAATCAGATTCATTGTTGCTTGTGTCAAACCCTCAACTTGAAGGCATAACAAGTAGTAGTCTTGTGTGGTCCAATAAGCACTAGGCCCATACCTCCACCACTCGAGGTGGATTATCCATTAACATGGAGAGTTTACATTGATTTTGTCATCTTTAAGTGGTGCTTGCTCCTCTCTTATGTACTTAATCATGAAGTTGGCTAGCACTTGTGCTTTATAGGCCATTTATGGTTGATACTAGATGCTGTACGCTCTCATCTCTATTACATACTTGACCATTCGACTAGATGTGTCAAGCTTCTACAATAAGGTACGTAATGGCTGATCTGTTAGCAGGACTATCTGGTGTGCTTGAAAGTAAGGCCTAAGTTGACGTATAGAGATAACGACGACCAAGGAAAACTTTTCCACTTTGGTGTACCTGACTTAGACTCCTAGAGAATATGGTTGACGTAGAATACATGCATATGTTCTTTCTCCTCTACTCTGATTAATACGGAAGAGAGTGTTAAGTAACTAACAGTTAGGTACAAATATAGGTCCTCTCTTAGAACAGGCTTGGAGAGGACCAGAGGATGCTTAAGGAAGTCCTATAACTCTTTGAAGGCTACTTCACACTATGGAGTCCATTCAAAACCCTTAGAATTTTTAAGGATTTTGAAGAACTCTAAGTATCTATCTACTCTCATTGAGGCAAATTTGCTCGGCACAGCTACCATGCTAGTAAGCTTCTAGACTTCTTTAATTGAGGAGGGGGCTTCATGTCCTTGATGGAATTGATCTTCACTAGATTGGCCTCTATGTCATGTTACGTTGCCGTAAAACCTAAGAACTTATTAGAGCCAACCCTAAAAACACACTTTTAAGAGTTTACATTCATTTTGTGTTACTTCATCCGATCAAAGGCTTCTTGCAAGTCCTTGATGTAGTCGATGAGTTGTATACTTTTGACAATGATGTTGTCAACATTGACCTCTATGTTGTACCCAAGTTGGGGCTTGAAGGGGTGGTCACCATCTTTTGGTACGTCACCCCGACATTCTTAAGGTCGAAGGGCACAACAATGTAGCATAAGTACCAAAGTTAATGATGAAAGAGATATAGATTTCATCCTTTGGGTCCATTTTGATCTAATTATAACCTAAGAAGGTATCTATGAAGCTTCATGAAGCGTACCCTAATGTAGAGTCAACCAATTGGTTTATCATCAGGAGAGGAAAGTAGTCCTTAAGGCAAGCTTTATTGAGGTCAGTATAGTTGATACACATAAGTCACTTTCTGATCTTCTTCTTTACTAGCACTACATTTGTTAGCCATGTTGGTTACTTTTCCTCCTGTATAAAGCTTGCCTTCAGGAGCTTCTAATCTTCCTCTTCGATGGTGACTTGCCTTTTTAGGGTAAATTACCTTTTTGTTTGCTTAACAGGCCAGATGTTTCCATCAATGTTAAGGCTATTGGTTGCCAGGTTGGTAGGGATTCCAGACATTTCAAATGTTAACTAAGTGAAACTGTCAAAGTTGGCTTGTAGGAGGTCAATAGTGGCCTCCTTCACTTTTGAAGGTATCTTTGCCCTGACTTTAGTGATCTAGTTAAGGTTGGTACTAATCTATACCTCCTTTGTCTTTCCCCCCTACTTGTCTCTCTCAGTTAACTCCTCCTGCGGACCCGATTCTAAGGCAAAGATGTCCTTAGCTTGGGTTACCTTAACATAAAGCTCCCTTAGAGAGCTTTCGATTACACCTACAAATGCCACCTTGGTAGGAGTTGAGAACTTAGCCTTCAAGTGTATGGGCTATGAGATAACTTTGAAGCCATTAAGGCTTAGTTGTCCCCGTAAAGCATTGTAGGGGGAAAGGTAGCCTACTATTATGAACTTAACTGGATGTCAGGCGATATTCTTGTCATCATCACTTCCATATCTAATGTGATGATGCTAGGGTCAGATTGTTCTCCCATCAAAGCCGATCAAGTCATGATGATATGGCTTCATCTTCATTTGGTTGTAGGTATATTTAAAGAGGATGTTGGTGGAGCTACCGGTGTGTACCATAATCTTGAGGACTTCAAAGCTTGAGATTTGTACCCCTATTACTAAGGCATCCTGATGGGAAGTGTCAACTCCTTTTATATCTTCATCAAAGGAAGAGATAGTGGTGTTACATCTTCACCCCTTTTCCTTGACTACCATTACCTCTGCTAGGGCATTAGTCGAGTTGTTGCAGCTTGGTTAGCTCCCTAGGTGGGGCCTCCTAACTATGATATTGATGACTTTGTTGAGGGCTCGATTGTTGTGATGGTCATTGTTCTACTCTTCTCAAGTGTCCTCTGTTTGTTGCCTCTAAGGTACCTTATCCTTATCATTGTCAACACGATCAATATTCCTCTACTTAGCTACATATTCGCTGAAATAGCTCTATTGAATAGCATATTTAATTGCATTCTTTAATTGGAAGCATTCTTTTGTGGTGTGGCCATGGTCTTCGTAGAACTGATAGTATTTGTTTAAGTTCCAATGATTGGGAAGGGGCTTTTGGAGTTGACCTTTATTCCAAACCTCTACAAAGACTTGAGTGATAGGTCGGTTCAAAGGCGTGTGATGCATGTAGATGGGTAGGAATAGTAGGTTTTTCTTGGCTAAGCGCTTCTTACTGCTAAAGCCTTCCCCCTTAACTTTGTTCGGTACCCTACTACTAAGACAATATTTCTCGGATAATCTCTCTTTGGTCTTTTTTCCTTATGACCTTTCTCAATTGGCATTGTGCCTGGCGTAGATGTTGTCTTCCTAATCTATATACTTCTAGGCCTTGTTCCAGGCTTCAGCGAGGGTCTTCAGTTTACTCTTCACAAATGAACATAAAAATTCTCCGGAGGGTCTAATGTCGAGTTGCTTGGTATGTACAACTACTCCCTCATCCAACTAAGGGATCTCGATTACGGCATTGTTAGACTAGGTCACATACTCTCACAGAGTCTCTCCTTCGCTCTGCCTGATAAGATATAATGACAAAGTGTCCTTGGATGGGGCCTTATTATCTCTGATATGGAGACTGAATTTGTAAGCCAGCTCATGAAAGGAGTCGATGGAGCTCTAGAGTAGGTGGTTGAACCACTTTCCAAGTTGCTTTCCTTAGGATGCTTAGGAAAACTTTGCACATGATAACATCCCCATGGATGTGGAGGTTGTTAATAGTGTGGAAGTGGAGAAGGTGATCATTAGGATCACCAGTACAGTTGTAGTGGTTTGGGGTAGAAGTTTATTATTTGGAGTTAGGACTTCATCCTGGACACCTTTGGTGATGGGGGTTTTGTTTCTAGTGATATACTAACGCCATTTGCTACTTTGCTCTCTTGCTTCTTGGAGAGTCTCCTTATTGGCATTATCTATTGGGTGAACTCTGTATGCCATAGAGTATGTCACCCTTCTATGGGAGTCAGTTACTTGCTTATTGCTAGTAAGGGTGCGATTGTGGTTAATCGTGGATCATACCTATTGTTCTTGCATCGGGGGATCAAGCATTTGATCCATGGCATTCTATTACTGTTGCTGGTTGTTCTGCCCAATACGGGTGTCAGAAGTTTCAAGTGCTTTTCTGTTGTGTCGTTTAACTTCGTTAAGCTTGCTTGGAGCTCTCTATTATGGGCAATGAACTCCTCAAGCAATTGCTTTACTTAAGCTAGGCATTGCTCTGGCGTTTCCTCAACTGGAGATTGATTGTTCATGGGTTAGTTGTTGCTAGGGTCTATGATGTAAGACATGGTAGTCGATACAAAAATAAAGGTATTGTTTAGGTGAGCGTTTAGTGTGTGTATGTGTGTGTTTGGATAGGAAATAAGGTCTATTTCCTATAGATGGTGCCAAATGTCATCTTTAAGTTTTAGCCAATAAGGATTGATGATCAGATTGAGCTTTGTGCTTAGTATGAGCCTACAAGATAGTAAACAGTGAGGGGGGGGAGGGGGGGGGGGGGGTGCAGGGGGTTTGTTCTACGTGACCAATGTAATACTCAAGTTAATATGTGTTTGTAAAGAGAATAAGTATGCATAATGCAATAAGAGATCTTAGTACGTAAAGTATTAAGTGATTTACCATTAGAAGATAACTTAGTATATGTAGAGGAGTATTGTCGGCGATTGGAGGACCGTTAATAGGTAGAGAATACGCTTACAAGTCATGGGTTATAGAGTCATGTAATCCGATGTGGTCTTGAATTGTAGGGGGTAATTATTGACTGAGTCATCCAGCCTTATCTAAGGTCTCTTAGCCATCGTAGGATTCAATAGCTAGGTAAATCGTGCAAAGGACCTAGGTTGAGGTCGATTATGTAGATAGAGAGGTTAGATCTAAAGGAGAGTAGCCTAAGTCATGAGTTTAGGCAGGTTGGCATGGACTTGAAGGGCTTTGATCAAAAATACTCTATCAACAATAACAAATGTCAAATTCCATTCTAAAGATGTTTTTTTTTTTTAGTCAAACAACACCCAAAGTATCAAAGATTTCTACAAATAAAAAAAATCATATTCTTCTATGGTCATCATCATCTTCTTTTTTTTTTTTTGATGGATATTTAGATTTGACAAATAACTAACAAATAATGAAAAATATTGTTCCAAACCTTATCCAATTATTTACATATATCTTCCTCTAATTTTAAATTTTAAATTCCTTGAAAATCTCCACCCAATTTTTAAATAAATTTAAATTATCAAATATCTCGCCAATTCAACCAACACCCTGATCCTTGATTCAAATTTGAATTTGAATCCACATTCTTCTCCACAAATATCCCAAATAATTGGCTAGCATGTGATGAAGAAAATCTGCCAGAAATTCATCCTCGTTAAACCAAAATATATAAGCTCGTGCATTGCCAAAATACAACTTAGTGATGAAGAAAATCTGCCATATTGAAATTCACATTGAAACTTGAAGGAACCAGTCACTTGAGATATTCGATATCCCATGGCTTAAACATACTGAAATCATCTGACATTATATGGAACTAATTGAAGCGCTTGAAGAATTTAAGAACTGGACATTATTTTCCTTGCCACGTCGCCAAATGCTTAATTATCACATGAGTTGCTATGTAAATCACTTCCAGCCTTGAATTAAAATTGCTATGATAGATTAATATCTCCTATTGAGACGTTGAAGTATGGATATTAAATCCTTGAAGACACGTCGACTTAAACTTTTCCGTTATGTCCTTGTTAATTGAACAATAAAGGGGTTGCTACACAACGTTGCTTCTTATCCTGGTCTCAACTGGAATTTCCAAAAAACAATTAATCCAACTTAACTTTATAAAATATCGAACAATCCATCAATAAAATAAAGCCTCCAAAATTTATGTTACGTATCCACGTAATTTATCTCCATGATGTAATCAAACTTTATTCATTGAATATTGTACCATAATAAATTAATCTTCCTTAAAAAAATCCCCATGGATATTAAACCAACTTATGTGGAATGGAATTGAACATATTCCCCTAATATATTCAATCAAGTAAAGTTAGTTTTCATGTCATGAAATTATTCAACTCAAATAATTTGCATACTTCATGAATATATCGGTAATAATTAATGTTATGACCAAAACTAAATTATGAGACTTAACATCAGCCTTATTCCGATGCATGTGATTTTTCACCCTAGTTTGGTAAATAAAGGTTAGGATGATACTAACATTACAGAATTGGATGTTAATTGGTTAGCATGCCTCATCCTAAGAAATCAACCAAGTTTCGACTAACTTAGACATTTAGATGTACAAGATGATATCCATAGACTTAGTTTTATCAAACTTCAAATCGTTTTTCATCTTTCACATAAATTGTATTAGGATAATCATAATGTGAAATAAATGAAACTTATTATATAATTATCATTATTATAAATATATTTATGTTTATTAGTTATATTAGGAGATAGATGAAACTTTAAGTTGCTATTATTAATTGAATAGTAGAGCTTGAAGTTCTATGGCTTAGGGAGAAGGAATGAATGTAGATGAATACATGGTAGAATGAGCATCACAGATATGATCACGAGTAAAGTTGGATCAATACATTTATGATATGACTTAGACTTAACCTATAAGGATGGGTTACAACTCATGTATGGACCCATAGGACCCACAGGTGAAGGGCAAGTCACACCTCCAAACATGTAAATGCAATTAGTCTATTCGAGTTTTGCTGATATTTAAGGAAAAAAAATTTCAACAAAGCCTACTCTTGTAACCTTTATTTATGAGTCCCTTTGATTCAAATGGGAATGTTTCACAATTAGAAGAAAAGAAAATCATACATGCATGAATATGAACTCAACAATCTTTGCTTATATCGAGAGCCTTAGTTGCTTTTCTCTTATTCATGCAAACATATATACATAAACTATGTTATACAGCTTTTTTCTAAAGAACACGTGAATATTTTTTTCCACTACTCCTTCAATACGTCTCTTATGTTGATATTTTCCGTATATTTTTATAATTTACATCTACCTTATTGCATAGGTTCCACAATAGACATTAGCATCTATTCTTATGGTGTTACTTCAATTGTTTTACTTTAAATCCATGTATATTCAAATAAGTGATATGCATCTAACCAAATATAGAGGTTAAGGATTATAGAAAGAAGACAATTCCTTTGATGTAGAGTTGATTTCACTTTTGGTGTTATTCAATGCTTGTAAACATAAAAAATACATGGAAATATTCAAAATTAAATACGTATTTTAATTATTATTGCTAATTTTTTCTTTTTTGTATGTCAATACTTGCATTAGTTAAGTATGAGTTTTTGTTGTCCCCCACTTGCATAAAATATATAGTGCCTAATCCATTTCAATTTAGTTACTTGCTTGAATATCTCTACTATTGAGTAAATACTCATTGATACCTAAGTTCAACAAGGGATTAGATAAAAGTGAATTAGATGGTAAATATTTCATGTAAGTGGACATTGATTACTCACACTTAACTAATGCAAATAGTGCCATGGAAAGTGATCATAATATTGCTTGTGATATATATTTAACTCTAAAAATTTTCCATACATATCGATAAAATTGGAAGTATGTTATGTGTCAATGTTGGAATCAATGAGACATTAAATAAGTTGTTTTTGTCTTTCTCTAATTCTTATACTTTAGCATTAAGATTTTAAGAAAGATGAGATAAATCGATTATTTTAATCCAACATTTACAAGTAGCATAATAGAAAGGGACATTAACAATGATTGCAATTCGGATAATAATAGTACTTATAGAATTTTATAATGTTTAAAAAGTATTTATATTATAAAATGGCCACAACTTGTAAATTTCAATGATTTTACTGTATTGCTTTCTTATACTTTCATGTAAGAGTAGTTGTAAAATGTTGTTTATTTTGAACACATTTATATTTTGTTGTAAAGAGAGTACTTCCTATATAATAATGATGAAATTAACTATTGTTGTGCTTTGAATGAGATAATTTCAATTAATAATTGCTTTGTATAATTTGTTAAGTACTTTAAAATATCATGGCGGGGCAAAAGTTAAAATAAAGAAAATTAAAGCTGGATTCGATCGGTTCGGGAACCTGAGTTGGACTCGTTGGAATTGCCAAGTTCAAGAACATGGCATCTAAAAGGGGCTGGGTACAGTTGCTATTTTATGAATTTCGCAAGTCAAGTTCCCTTTCCAAGATATGATTTAACATATGTAGTTTCAAAAGTACTTTTATTATGGGGAATTCAATTTTTAGTTAACTAATATAGAACATCAATGTCGCGTAAAATGTTATAAATAAAGAATTCCACGACCCTAGTGGTGGAACACCGTGAAACCAGGTTGGCATAGCATGATATCAAGCACTTGGTGCTAACGTGTAAGATATATAGACATAGCTAGTTAATTAAAAATAAAAAAAAAGAACCCAAAGAAAATAAATAAAGTTATAAATAAATTAAAAAAAATTGAAAAATAAAAAGGAAAAGTAATTCTAGAAAAGAAATAAAATTATATTAAATGAATTACTCTAGTGATCACCTAAGAAAAAGAGGTCCATAAATACTCATTAACCACACTTTATCCTTAAGAAGTTGAAGTTACCATGAATTAAACATTAGATCACGATCATAGAAATTGGTTGGTCGACTTACTATTGATTGTAGATAGTTATCTGTTACTATAAGGAAGTTTTTTTTTTCATTTTTTAATATTTAATTTTTTTTGTTTACCTTTATTTTTTAAATACTTTTATTTATTTTCTATTTTTTTTAACTTTTAATTTTTAATTTATTTATAATTTTATGTGCTTTTTTGGTACTTTCTTTTTTATTTGCTATTAAATAATCATATAAGTAATGTATCGGCTTATGTATCAAATATTGTGCCATGTTAATTCATTTTAATGTTGTTGTAATAAAATCCCTTATACTATGTTTGGTATTCAAGAGTAAATTGGAATGGAATGATGATTCAAGTTTCATTCTTTTTCTTCATATTTAAAAGGTGGAATGGTGATTATTTGGACTTCGGTGAGTATTGTGATTTTATTTTTTAGGAGGTAAAATTGTCGCTCCATTTCTTCTCGTCAATTATTATTAATTAAAATAATTTATTTAAATTTTAATCTAATTATAATATTTAATAATTAAAGTTATTTTGACAACCATTATTATATATATATTTAATACTATTAAATTTAAATTTATTATATAAGCATTTTCAAACATGGAAATGATTTGTCATTTTGATCTCATTTATTCTATTTTATTTTAAATCATTTTTTATATGAAACATGGCATTATTTGAATCATTATCGGTAATGTTGATACCTAGTTGAACTGGTTGGAAGTTAGATTTATATTTAAATTCACCAAAATGTCGATTCTTCGTATAGTTTTGCGTTTTTTATTTAGGGAATTATTTTTGAAATTTTTTTCTACTTTTTTACGTCTCATCTCCAGGAGTAGGCTAGAATGCAAATTACAAACAAACAAGCCGTTGGAAAAGACACGTAGAAGAAAATGTTGGTGTCAGTTTAGTTGGTTGTTCTTTACTAGACTTCAGCAACTATTCATCTGAAGACGCATGCTGATATACGATAATGGCTGCAGTCGCACATACCCTTAACTCATCCACTTGGTAGGTATTTCTCTATCTACTCTGTGTTCATATAATTTCAATTGTTTTTTTGTACGAAAGTTCTTCTTTTCTTTTCTGTCCAAATGATGCGCATATAATTCAATTCCATTGATGACAGCAAATTTGGGGCAACTGCTCTTAGACCAACAACTTGGAATTCAATATTCCATTTCAATTCCACTAAATTATTGCGTCCTCTTTATCTTCCTTCTCACTCTCAGAGTGAGGTTGGAAAAGTAACCCGTTTTCCCCTTTTCCTAAAATTTGAAAATAAGGTTTACTCATATATATATAATTTGGAGGAAGTTTATATATTAATTGATATTTCTGATTTTGGGTATGTAGATGTGTTGTTCGTGCTAATGCTACTGCAAATGAGGAAGATGCTGCCAGAGCAGCTCTGATACTGTAGCTCCTACAATGTACCTATTATCTTTATGCCTTCAACTACATTATGTTCCTGAGTTCTTTCATATATAATGGCCAGTAATTGTGTTTGTTGGATTGCTTAAATCGGCTTAATAGAATTCTTCCCAGAATTTGGCATGTGAAAATGTGAAATACCTCTATTTCTAGAATCTTGAATTTATTTGCACGGATGCATCAAATTTACAAATTACAAGAAGAGGCCGTTTATACTTTTTAGTCAATGACCTACCAATTTTTTAACCATCTAATCAATTTGAAAGGATCCAACTAGTTTTCTATCTAATGTGCTAGTGCTCATGCATTCCATCAATCTATTCTAGGGTCATAACAGTGTTGGTTTCACGGAAAATATTTGAGCTTTTTGTTATAATTAAACTTTGCATTTGTCAAATATGATCATATCCATTCTAAGAGATTGCATATGTAGTGGCTATTGGTGGTAACTTGTCTTGGAAGACATGATCAGTTCTAGCTGTTGGTTAACAGCTATAAAAGTATCAATAGACAATGAGGAAAATGATTTCTTTTTCAAAACTACTAATTTTTTTCCATTAATATTTTCAATGATAGTTATCCAATATCAGTGGTCATTGAATGCCACCTTGTCACTTGCAATGTATTGTTGTTAAAGACTATAAGTTATTACAAATTCTTGATATTACTGTGATAAATATATGAAAGATCTAACATTCCGTTTTTTGGATAAATATAGTTCTAACATTGTGATTATAACCAATGTCAAATTCCATTCTGAAAATGTATTTTTGTTAGTCAAGCAACACCTTGAGTATCAAAGATTTCTACAAATAAGAAAAAGCATATTGTTTTATGGTCTTCTTCTTCTTCTTCTTCTTCTTCTTCTTTGTGATGGCTATTCAGATTTGACAAGATCATAGCTAAGGAAATCCCTTCAACCATTATGTATGAGGATGACAATGTTATGGCATTTAGAGACATCAACCCACGAGCTCTGGTTCATGTTCTAGTCATTCCAAGGCTTAGGGATGGACTGACACAACCTGGCAAGGTTACTACTCAGTCTATTTTATGCAAACGTGCTATTGATTTCATTATTCATGGATCACATACATTTATATATCCTCATTGTCACTACCATATGTGTGGCCTTTTTGGCTGTGCGCAACAAAGACTAGCTCCTCAAGGCCCTGTCCCTGCACTACTCTGATATTGGGAACCATCTCTAGGTTGTAATTTTTGTCATACATTTTTTATATCAACCCTTTCTTATAATCTTTTGAAATTCATATTCAACAGACTTATTCTGTTATAAAATAACAAAGGTGTTAGGAACTCAGCGCTCTGCAATGAGGTCTTATGGAACTTTGCCAACTAGATCTTTTGATAAGGTTTTCCACTATGGTAGGGAAAAAGGGAACTGTTAAGATATATTAATACAGCATTCAGGTATCTTTTTTTAAGTAAACAAGGAAGATAAACTATAGTAATACTAAACGATTTGGGATAAATGAATTGTTTGGCTTTAGTTCCGCAATGATAAGGCAGTTATTGGCAATGAAGTGACATTTGCGAATGAAGTCCTCCATATAGGATATGTACTTAGATTATGCTGGTTAAATGGTTACGTTGCCTTTGATTATGTTTGCTGCTGCTGAGTAGTTTCTCAACTCCTTATTCTGGCTGAAAGGCATTATGAAAATTATTTTATACAAACTTATAATTTATTGATCTTTTCCTCTTCCTTGACAGGTGGAATAAAGGCATAGGCAAATACTAAGTCAACTTCTCTATGCTGCAAAGATAGTGGCTGAAAAAGGAAGAAATTCTCGATGGTTTCCGTGTTGTCATCAACAGTGGTCCAACTGCCAGAAAGTCTCGCCTTTCTTCATTATATTTGTTCTAAATTCTGGAGAGGCTCTGTGTCATTTGATCTGCTGAGAAATGCTATAAGTAATGTTTCTCACTCTCACTCTCTCTCTTTAGGTCAATCTGTTTATTATCTTCAGATGCACGTCCTAGGAGGAAGACAAATGAAGCAGCCCCCTGGTCGAGGAATATAAACGAGTTTACATCATAGGTTCAAGTTTTATCATTTGCTGATCTATTTGTTGCTTGAACTCTCCTCCTCACTGGTACTTTTAGTCCATTCCTTGGGTAGATAAGCTATTGATGATGACTTGGCATCATGATGAGATCTTCTAGTTTGTTCACATGATGGTATTGTTTTATCTTTTGGTGGGCAAGTAGATCGTGTGCATCCCTTTTGTTTGTAATGGTAGACACGGTCTGCGATCCTTTTTTTTTTTTTTTTTTTTTTTTTAATTGTTGTTGTTGTGCCAGCTATACCAATCCTTAAACTAGAATTTTAAGGAAAATCTTGGAGTTATATGGCTGGGGGCCAGCATAGGAATATTCATTTATTGGTGTAGTTGAGTTGGCTTGTGATTGTAAATTGCTAGTTTCAAGCTCAAAGTTGAGTAAAAAAAAAAAGACAAAAATATCTGAGGTTGAGTTAGAATGGAGCTTGATCATGGTGAATATTTTCTGCTTGAACTCATGTCAAAGCAATAACCGATGAGTTTAATCTATGCTTAGTTAGGTTTACTTTATAACTTAAATTTAAGCATGAGTTTGTTTAAAGTTGATTAAATATGATCTATAGTTGAGCTTGAAAGAAAGTTTGATTACGTTTGTATATTTATTGCCTAAATATTTACATGACTTGGTTTGGTTTAATGAAATTTCAAACGGAAGATTATTGCAATTGGGTTTCAAGTAAATTTGAAACCCAACTTAAATTACTTATAGATCAGATTTGACATTTAATGCTCCAAAATTTTGCGTTTCTTGGTCATAATAATGTGGTTCTGGTGATCTCTACAATTTCCTGTTCTCTTTATTTGTACGATGGAATATTGTATATGTGTATTTCTTATTTCTTCTCAGCAGTTGAGGTCTCGAAAGTTTTTAAGCCCAGCCTATTTGACTATCCACAAATAATTTCCATTTATTTGTTACAGAAGCCCATCATGCCTCACCTTTACATCTAGGGCTCATTGAAGCCCCATTAGTTATGTATTTATTGGGATTGGGGTTATCAAATGATCGTCCACAAAACAGGTTAAAAATCGTATACTTTCTCAAAGTTGGATAGCTCAGCATAAAAAATATAACATGACAAGTCTCTTTTCTACTGTGTTTAGTGAATGTTCTTTAGAAGATAAAAGGTTTATTGGAGGGATTTCTTGAAGACCTTTGTTTTCCTTAGTTGTGACATTTTCGTACCACTTGTTAGATGGTACAATGTTTTAAATTTGACTACTCTCAGGGGGATGTTTTGTTTGGTAGCACAGATTTTGCAAACCAAATGTTGTACTATTAAGTTTTGTCCTATCCAATTGCTTAGGATAATAATGTGAACCGAATGCTACCTAAATGAACTTCATAGATCGCTGGAGGAAGTAAATTATTCAAGAAAAACTTCTGCGGAATAAGGTCTAACTATAATTGGATGAAGATTGCTGGCTTTGGAGTATTGGGCTTGCATTATTTGGATCAATAGAATTCAATTTGACATTGAGCATCATTACGGCTGTTCGTGAATTGCAAATTAGTCCAAATATCATCCGTTTTCTGATTCTTGATCTGATTTCCATATAATTCTTATTCTAAAAATATCTTTTTATGTATCTTATGACTCTTTTTTTTCTATTAATTCATAAAAAATAAACACATTAGTGTAGTATAAAGTTGAAATAAAAAATATGCAAATTTCGCACTTATCACCATGAAAGGAACATCACTGCCATGGCCCACAAAGGGTGAAGGAAACGATCCAAATGGAAAGAATGGCAGTTATGGGCCGGTTCAATGCAGCGTTGTCCCATATAAGATACCTTGGAGGAAATTAATATTACGCACTCCAGTATGGCACGTATTAGTGCACGACTGCCTGTTAAAGATGTATTGGATTATGGGACTGAAACCGTGTAGAAACCCTCCCAGACTTCCGTAAATTTGGCCAGGGCCTAAAAACTGGCATTGTAACGGGCTGGTCGGAATCGGTAGGTACTATGAATAGCATGTTGGTGTGTATGCATGTCAGTGTATAGACACCACTTGTAAACAAATGAGTTTAATCAATACAAATTCAACTATTTGTTGTTGGGTTAAAATTACGTTTGGTATGTGAACTTTACTAAAATTTGCAATTTGCTATATCAATTTTGAAATGTTTGATTTACTATTTAGTTAAATTTTTTGTGATCATTCATACTATTAGGTGTAATTTTGTTTATTAACACGGATAAAATAAACACGTGGCATCATTATGAATTGACACATGTCCTTATGCATGATAATCATTGATGTGGTAGAATAAACATTTGGCCGTTGAGTGAATTGATACGTTTGACTACATTTAAAAAAAATATATATTATTTTTTGAACTAACAATGCAAATATCAAACTTTGACCTAGGGTTAAAGTTGAGTCATTCTCTTATAAAAGTTACAACTTATAATTTAAACCCCTTGTTTTTATATTGTATATCTTACATAAAATGATAGAGGTGAGAAGATTTGTATATATTATAGGCTATTCAGTGTGTTAGCTGAAAAAATGTGTTATGTGCTCGGAGTAGTCTATGTTTATAGTTATGTTGATATTTGGATTGTTGGTTCAAAAAATAATATTTTTCTCTAAAAAAAAATCCTACATCAAAGTTGCCACATGTTAGATAACCCTACTGCTAAGCATCTACTTGTGTTACATTAGTAATTGCCACATGTAAAGACACATGTCAATTTATAGTTGTGCTACATCAATAAGTGACATATGTAAATGTGTCATGTGTCAATTCACAATGGTACCATATATTTATTTCATCGGCATTAGCAAACAAAAACTAATAAAGTTATGTCGAGTAGTATAAATGATTAAAAAAATTTAACTAGATAGCAAATTAAACATTTCAAAGTTGAGATAATAAATTGAGTAATTTAGTAAAGTTTGGATACCAAAAGTGATATTAGTCTTTATTGTTTGTTTATTATGTTTTTGCTCTCAGTTTAGTTACGACAAAATCTTATGAAAATACACATATGCAATAAACTCCCATCCGTGTTTTTTTATAATATTTGTATAGCTCTTCATTTCACTTTTAATTTATATTTATTAGATTTGAACTATTAAAAATATAATTAATTTTAATTTAAAACTCATGAATATAAATTAAATATGAAGTAGAATCTTTTAAAAAACACGAACATCATAACAGAATGGCAGTACTGTAAAAGCAAAAATCACGTTTAACATGGGATCATAGAAATAAGGGGATGTAGCTGAAGTACTAGTACGAAAAGCAAAAATCACGTTTAACAATATTAAATTTTAGGTGTAAAATTGAGATCACATGATCGCATCCAACTAACGTTGCCTTATTTTTAAAGATATTTCCAGGATAAAAGTTTAAGGTTGTGGCAGATGACGTAAGATTGCTGACGTTAGCCATATGCAAAAATAGGAATGACTAAAATAATCAGAATTGATCAATCCCTTGTACTGGTGGTTAGATTGTGAGAAAATGATGTTTTAGTCCTCATAACATACCTATTCTACGATCCAGAATAAAATATAAATATCATAAATTTCCCAAGAAAAAGGACCCGCCGAGCCACAAACCCCCCCCCCCAAACCCCAAAAAGAAAGAAAAAAGAAAAAAGAAAAATTCCATTTCTTGATCATCAATATGCAGATTGTCTAGGTCTTCTCCGTAGTGCTTAGGAAAGATATAAGCATAAATTGCTGGTACGACTCGATCCATTAAAATTTATAGTAAGCTTATGAACAAATGTGATAGCCGATCCCTCAGGACCAGAGTTTCTCCAGTCTATCAATCCACACAATTCGATGACAAATGGTGATTTTTCTTCGCTTTGAGGAGCTTTAAAAGATAATTATTTAATCAATAAGTTTAAAATTACAAATATAATGTAGGTCCTTAGTTTTAATATTTGATGCTGCCCTCACTTATAGGTTAGAACAATTCAGTGGTTTGAACTCGTACATTTACTTTTACACTATGATAAGTTAGATGGACAATCATGTGATTTGAAAAGTTTAAATTTATGGATATTAATTAAGCTTGTGGATATATTAATTAGGATCATTTTCATAATATTTGTTTCTATTTAGTTATGTGTAAACTTTTTTTTTTTTCAACTAAGAAAAGGAAATTCGAACTTTGATTTATTCTAATAGGAGATTAATCGTGGTATCATTAAATTGTTCATCAACTAAATATATAAGCTAAGCTTTCTAATGCAACATCTCATCTCCCGGTAGAAAGAAGAATAAGCCTAGTGTCTTGATACAATAATATACGGATTGGCATGTCTGTTGGACGAAAAAAGATTGATTATACGTATTTAGTGTACAAATAATAATAAAATGTTTATATATATAATAATAAAATGGATACTTTATAAATCAATTATCATTTGTGATTTATACACATTAGATATGATAACATTCTATAAGTATTTATAAACTATATATATGTGTTTAATATATGACATATAATACTCACTAAATTTTGCTTGAATGCCGTTACTACTCATCAGTTCATCATTTTGTTCATTTCGCTCAACTGCATACCAACCCATAGATAAATGAAAATAATAAATACATGTCTGCTCAAAAAGGAAACTAATAAATACATCGACATGTAGGGACATAGGCATTGTACAAATTCATCCAAGCTCACTTTTTTCTAATACAATATTTTCTCAAGCCCATTTCGATTAATTTCATGGAATAGGATTCTAATGAATGTAATTCCTTGTAATCAGGCTTAAATCATATCTCCCCAATTTGATATTATATCCTAAGCTCATATCTTCCGTGAGGCGTGTGCCAATAATAAAATTAGAAAAAAAAAATGACAAAAGGTTTATTAATATATTTTATTTTGTTCTATCACCTAATTATTTAATTAATGAATATGCAGCAATGCTTTATGCCTCTCTTTCTTAACAAAAAAAAAAAAAAGAAGTAGTTTTGAAACTCTTGCTTATTGATGCATACATAATTTCCTAAAAGCACGAAAATATTACTATTAAAGAAAAAAAAAAAAAATTAATGAGGGGAATGTAGATTATATTGAAGTTTTTGACCTCACTCTTTTATATAGATATGGCCGGTGGATATATGAATTGTTGGACATGAAACCAAAATATTAAAGTGTTTTCTTATTGTAATAGGTTGTTAGTCATCTACAATGTTAAAGCACAATGGACTAATTTTGGTGCTGTGTAACTCTAAAATCAACCTTTTATCAATATATTATTCATTGAATTTTTTTTTTATCAATATTATGTTAGAGATTATTTATACAGTTTGGTAGTTAGGAAGTTGGTTTTGTTAGTCTGTTAGTAGAGTTAGCTATACGAGCGGATTTCCTTGAATATAAAAAGCTGCAGTCTGATACAGTAAGTCGAGTTATTGATTTATTCTAGCTCACGCACGCAATCTTTCATCTCTTTTTCTCATACACTTTCGTTCCATTCTTTCACTTCTTTCATTTCTTTCTCCTAATTACTTCCGTTCTAGATCATTTATCACTTTCTATCGTTACTTTTCTTCCTCAGGTATGTATAGACTCTTTATACTCTCATATCGTTCTTTCCAACTTACCATTATATATATATATATATACACACACATACATATATAAAATTTCCATTGTTAAAGCTTAAAATCGTTACTATCTCTGATCTGTTAGTGATGGATTTGAGATTTTATCAATTGTTTGGGAGGTAAATACACGTATTTTGAAAGTTTTAAATAGGTGATGTTATACTTTAGAAATGAGGAATCATCCACATTTAATTAATTGTTTTAATGATATATTTGGCTAGCATTTCCCAATTGTTAATAACTCAGTCAATTCATGTATATATAGCCAACGGGTGCCTCGACTCACCAAAATTGAACAAATAACGACTAACGCGTGCCCTCTACTTACGGAGTCTCGGAGTCATACCCAATTTAATCGGACACCAACAATGAAGATAGACAAACAAAGTAATACGACAACCAATCTCAATTCGTTAATGGGTGTGTTTTTCGTGCAATGATGTAACACCCTAGGAAAATTGATTCGTTGACTAAATCATCTCTTATTACATTTGTTTATACTTTTGATTTCATCTCTTCGTGGTAGCTAATCAGAGAGCAATGATGTGATATTATTACTAAAAAGAAAATTTTCAACTACTCCTTGATTACGTCGTGAGTAGTGTGAATAATGTTGGTGTGGCATCATGCAAATGACGACTTACACGGCCTTGAGGTCACCGTGACTCTACCTGATAAGGTTTTCATACCTTAGGTGATTAAAGTATTCTAATATTCAAATGATGTAGAAAAAATGAATTATTATTATCCCTTTTTCGTTTTTTTTTTTTTTTTTTTTTTATAGATAGTATTCTATGAAATCATCACGTTATATCAAAGAAGATAATGAATTATAGCAACATTGATCAAGAAGTATTAAAACTGTAGGACTATCTCAAAATTCTCTTAAACAACGTGAACATCTGTATTAAATGATAAAATTTGCTATGCAGATCAATTAGGTAACCATCAAACAAACTATAACTCATTTAGTGAGCTATTCGCAGTTTTACCATCTGGTTTAATTCGTATAGGATGTGTGGCAACCACCTAATAAAGGTTGGATGAAAATTAGTTTAAGGCTTTCAAATATGAAAAGAATTTTGCTGGAAGAGGTGGCTTCGTGTGGAACTGCAGTGGAGGATGTTTTGAATGACTTCTCAAGAAAATTGCGGCTGCATCAGCTATTGAAGTTGAGCTATGGAGTATATATTGGGTTTTGAGGTTTGCGGAGAGGAATAACCTGGAGAATGTGATTATGGAAACCAATTCTACGTGGCATCAGTAAAGTGGCTAACGGAGTAAAACATAAATCGTAAATTTGCACCTAACGTTATATTTTCATGCAAGCGACTAATCCAAGATTAGAGGAGCTGGAAGATCAATGGACGTAGAGAAACAAATGATTTGGCACATAGCAATGGCTAGCTGCATGCGGAGGTCAAGAGGGAGCGTACTGTTTTAAAAAATATGTTACGCAGTGTTTTATTTTTATCTTTCGTTTTCTTTTTAATGATGTTAATATTAAAATATATAAGAAGGAGTGAATTCGAACTTAGATTCATTTTATTGAAAAACTAACGTTCATGCCATTTGGATATAATGATATTGGTTAGTGTTTGTTAAATATTGAAATTTTGTCTTTTGTTCATGGAATTTTTGTTTATTCTGTCTTATTCCGGTTTAAGTTAATAATATCATGATTTGTTCACCCCGGAAAAAAAAAAAATGTGATCTAAGAAAATAGTTACTAATTATGTAAAATAATCATTTGGTATTGCATTGGAGGACAAATTTGATGATATCAACACTTTTCGTGTTTGTAAGTGTAATAATTTAAATATTTAAGATCATTTTGTAACATTAACAGTTTTTAAGTAGTGTTGTCGTAATTTTTGAAAAAGAAAATATATATGTAAAAATAGTGATGAAAGAATAAGAAATTTATGAAATTATCAAATTGACACCAATATAAAAAAAGAGAAAAACTCAAACCCCAATCAAATTGCTAGTCCAGAAAACAAACCAAACAATCAATTTCCAAATAATGATAAATCTGGGTTTGACTTTCTTATATGTTAAGTATGTAGTATAAAGAGTAAGTATATATTGTTCGTGCTAATTAAAATTTAATTCTTTCGCCATGGTTAAATGGAACGTGGTGAAACCTGTGGCGGATATAAGAAAACTGTTGTGTGGAGTTCGACTGTTATTGTGGTCTTTAATAAGTGGATTATATAATAAATAAAAATCAAATCGGAAGAAATATATCTATTTGATGCTGTCCTTATCCTTTTAATTCCGAGAGGATGTCCATGCCGATCGGTGTCTAATCCTTGAGGACCGGACAGCACTCCACGTTTTGGGTTTTAGATAACCGGTGATATGTTATTTACTCATATTTTGAACTTTTAGGCATGTTGACTATCATCATAAGAAATAGAAAAATTACCTCTCGAAAATTAGTATTATTAAAAATAGGTCAGAAATTTTATTTTGATGTCTACTTTATCTAAGTTTCTTATTTCTATTGTAAAGAACAATGTTTCCTTCACTCATCAATCGATGTATTAATTGGACATATAGTCAAAAGTACCAATTTACCCTTATAGTAAGGTGAATAATTTTATCAATTTAAATTTTTAGTAAGGTTATGAAGATAACACTATTAGGGTTATTATTTTCTCGAAGGCAACAAAAAATTCCACCTTTTGTAGTGGATGGAATAGAAAGAGGTACTGAAAATAGGAATTCCTTACCCAAAATCCAAGCAACATACTAATAAAAAGTTAAGAGAGAATAATTACTGTATTCTCTCTATTATCTTTAAGTAAACGAACATTAAATAAAAGTATAATTGTGTGTTTGACACTATAAGTGTAGGATACATGATACTGGCTCTTCTTTTATACTATTTTCTCTTCTTTATTGTGTATATGGTAAAGCTTATCACCAAAGCCTTACTTATGTCCTAAAATGATCTAGATATAGTCATTCGTTTCATTGTATTTTTAGTTGCTTAGGATGTTTAGCCTTATTTATGAATGTAATAGGTTAGGGTATATTGTAGTGTTAAAGTGACTTAATCTAAAAGTCTCTTATAGATAAGCAAGTGTCATCCTCATTTCAAAACATAAGTATTTAAGTTCATACTCCTCTCACAAAGCTCTGTTCTCTAAGCTCTCTCTTTAGTTGAGTGCATCTTTAGGGGAAAAGCCAACTTGGTCTTTGTTGATGGAGAGTAAGAATCTACTTATAGCATGTGGTATTGATGAAAACATTCCACAGATTACAAATTTTATCATAACAATTATCTGGTTTAGAATAGAAGGAAATAACTCTGCAGTAATTTTTATATTATTGAGTATAATGGAGCTCTCTCAGTTGATGGCTCCAAGAAGTAGAGTACTTTTACAAGCTATGGTAAATAGGATAGAATTAGCCATCTTGATTGATGTGACGGGCTAAAAATATGAATATATATACTATCAACTTGAGTTCACTTATGCTTAGGTCTACTCATAGGCTAGCTTAGGTTGTGGATAGTGTTAATGCACTAAGGTCTAAGAATAATCACAGGTGTTGTAATGCTAGGGAGATTGATAATTCTCTTTAGAGTATGAAGCACACTTTGATGTAGTCAGTATGTTGAATAATGTTTTAAATTTGAGGATAACATTTGTCATAACTAGACCTTACGGCTAAATTTAGTAGTGTAAATTGTCTTGAGTTTTAGCAGAATATTAATAAGAAGGGAGTTTAGATTAGATTAAGGAGTTAGAGCATGGTAGCTCCATCAAAGACGATGTGTAAGAGTTCTTAAAGCTATTATTAGATGTTCTTACATGAGTTATAGGAACATTGCACTTGCATTTTGCATTTGACTATAAGGAATGTTTGTAATTAAGTTAGATAGAGGAGAATCTAATTCTCGTCCAATTGTAGCTAAGAGTATGATAGATTTTGAGGTAATGTAATGTCTTAAAGCAATGTAGGAGAGGAAGCCTATAATAAAGGTAGGGAAGCTAATGAAGAGTTGGATCTAACCCTAGAGTAAAAGGAAGATATAAGACAATAATAATCTATAAAAGAAAAAGGTTTGTGCTTTGTTTATGTATGATTTTATAATTCTAGAGATTGTTTAGTATGAACAAAGTAGTTAGCTTCAATTATGTTGGGGGAAGAAGAGTAGGCTCCTAGAGGAGCTGGACTTGTGATTTTGAATTCATAGAGCTTAATACTACTTAAGTGTACTGAGTTGAAAGCTTCATGTAGTGGAGACATATGTTGTGGACCAGACAATGAAAAATTTTGTAGATAGAGCCATAAGATGTACTCATCTTTAAGGAGGTTATAGAGAAGTTAGGCCTTAAGGAGGAGAAAAGCAAGTGTAAACACAACAAGGTAAACTTACAGGGGTCCCAATAAACAATATGGCTTAGGATGTGGAATTTAAGATGGATAAGTAAAAAAGAAAGGTAAAAAACTTAAGGTGAATCCATTATAAATATGAGTCATTCATAAGAATGAGCTTTCTTCATGAGTTATGGGCAAAAATTGTTCCCCCATTTACTATGTATGAGAATCGATCACATATAATTTTAGTGACTTGTAATTTTGCTCCCTACCTCTAGTTCATGTTCTCTGTATGTGGTATTTAGGAATAGGAAATAAGAAGTTTACTTCCTAAGTGGTTAGGATGTGGAGCATAAGGTGAAAAAGTACCTCCAAAGAAGGGGAAGAAAACTAAGGTAATAGTATTAAAGAGGCTTCCAACTTACACAACCTTATGGAGAGGTAGCCCATACATAAGAGAATGTGAATGTTAAATTTAATAAGGATGGATATAGTTTAAAGGTGATGGGTGAATTTCTTGATGGGGAACTAATGTAGATTAAGGAGGGCCTTAACTATAATTCTTTAGCTAAGATATACTGTTGAAGCAAGGTCGCCAAATAATAAGAACTAGTTAGAGCATGAGATGATGGATGCATGTCTTAATTAATGAGAATCTTCATATTAGGATTCTAAGAAAGCACCATAATACAAAGAGAGTGGATTATGCTAGTATATATGCAAAAAACTTTGGTTAAGATGGAAGACAAATTCCATTGATTGAAAATACTCAAGGAAATAGAAGATTTGTGGAGACTCTTCCTCATTTACCATTTCGTTAGGTAGGAGACCTTAACATCCATTTGTGGGAGGATCAATTGGAAAACTTAGAGTCATGTGAGAGGTAGGTAGAGAGCATCACTCAAGGGTGACCAACTTGATTTGCAAGTGGTCCAGCATATTTATAGTGCATAGTCTAGTGAAAGGTATGTTACTTAAAAGTGAAGTAATTAAAGAAAATGGAGCAATATGTACCTTTTGCTAAAATTTTGTCAACTAGTTCAATAAGAAGTGGTTAGTGATAAAGGCACCACCTTGGATAAGGGAGAATGTCATGAGCTCTTCCTTTAAGGTCATGTCTTTCCTTTGCATAATTATGACAAGGGCTTAACCAATCTCCTATAATGTTTTAAAATAGTTGTGATTCATTGAATCTTGATTAATAGATGATAATCATTCGTTAGGCAAGTGCACTTAGTCAAGTTACAAAATAGATAAAATGGATTTTGAGTTTAAGTGTCGATCCCACGAAGAACCATACATAGGAGTAGAATCTAACTATTTTAAGCAGTTCTATCCTATATTATTCAATTACCTAACTCATACAATAAAAGATCTAATGGAATGCATTAAGGGTGGAAACTGAAGATTGCAATGATAACATAAAATAATTATAATGATAATAATAAGAAAATTAAATAAAATAAGTTAATAAGAATAACTAATTAAACATAATTAAATAAACAAAACAATTAAATTAATAAAAAGAAAACGTTCCTCAGTAAATTTTAGTGTTGTTTACTACCTAATTCTAAGTGATTTATTAAATCTCAATCGCTATATTGAATAGTGGAAATTCCTATTAAGAACTAAATGGACGCTCAACTTTGACAAATTCTTAACCCCAAAACCTTTTATACCCAATCACTTTTGAGTAGAGTGTTACGTGATCACATGATACTCTTGAATCCAACTATTAGGTTACCTTAATCAGGAAAAACCAAACTACTAAACATTTTAGCTAGCTAGTTTTGCTTAATTATGTTAGTTAGTTACACTGCATGGTCTCACGAACTCTACAATAGACTTTAGTAATAACTTAATCACTAGTACATTAAATTAAAGTAGACAATATAAACAACATAATTAGATCACAATATGCAAAATCATAGATCAAATTTTATGAATAATAGAAATCACCCTAGAACATAAGGTTCAACAACAATTTACTAAGAAATTCAAAGTAAAGACATGAAAATGAAGTAAAAAGAAAATAATAGAGAATCCTTCTTGTAATTCTATACCCTACTAACTTTGCTCACGAGGCTCTCTCCATAACCTTAATCTTAAGTATCTATTTATAAGGAGTGGACCTAGGATTATAAAGAAAACTTAACAAAAATATAAGATTTAAAAATCATTGTAAGTCCATGGTTGAGGAACATGACTATGAAGCTTAGGTGTATATTTTCACTTCACTCAATCTTAAAAACTCAATAAAATTTCATCACTAGGGGAATACGAATGGGAACCACAACTAATAGGAATTAACTCCCTAGATCGATTACGTGCAGTTGAGTTAGATGACTCTAAGAACTCATGCGGAGAATACTAGCTCAAAGCCCTATCTAGGGCAAGAATTCCTACTTTGACCTCCATGTTTCACTTTACTGCCAACCTAAGTACCTAGCTCTTCTGTGTGCCATCATGGTTCCTGAACTTGTCGAGCAAACTGCCGAGCAGACGTACCAACCTACCAAGCATATAAGCCAACCTATCGAGTAGCCATACTAATCGCTAAGCTCTTTTGAAGACCTAAATAGTGTCAGAGTAGACCAACCTAAAACTTTTGTCCAAATTGAGCTCTCAAGTTGACTAGCATTTGACCCTAGTCCAAGTTGAATTGTAAGATACCTGACTTGAAGGGGATTTGGACATTCTCGATTAACTGAGCTCTGACCTAAACTAGATCAAGTAAGCTCTGACTGTAGATTCTTTTCCTTCACCTTGTTCGAATTGTATCATACTCTAGACACCAACTATAACGTGACAAATGTCTTCTGACACAACATTCCAAAAAAATTCCCTTACCCTTCATATAGAATACTTTTTGTCCTTTTTATCCTTTTTAGTATATTTCATGTATTTCAAATTATAAATTACCTATTTTTTCTTTTCCATATATGCTTCTAACCCTAGTGGAGCTAGTATATAAACCTCATTTATTTGTATGTAGACATCATTTATTACCATATCTGAATATTCAAGTTTCCTTTGTGAGCATCCCTAGTGTTATTATTTATTCTTATAACTCTTATCTATTCCTTTTAGTAAGAAGTAATGGTAAATGACCTTATAGTTCAAACCAACGAGTCATATTCGGCGAATTGTATGTCGAACAAGATCTATTGGTATGTCATATCTAGCTGGCAGCTATTCCGATTTTGCTAGTCTTCTTACTTTTCTTTTGGCTCTTTTTGTTATGGTACTTCTCTACGTGCTTAACTCCGAAGACGCATTAGCTTCATTGGTATCAAAGTACGGTTCCAAGAAGGAGTGTGTGAAGTTATAGTGAATTTTTGGTTTGTATTTGCTGATAGTGGCTAATGTGTTCCTTTTATAGCTGCTTTAGTGTATTCATGTGAAGTAGTTTGAAGTTATAAGCTAAGAAGTGGAGGCTTATGTGCTGGTAACTGTAGTTTCTATTGTTACTCTATTATATTCTATTTTTCATTACGAAAACAAAGCAAGTGCATTTTTATTATGTTTAAGTAAGTTTGGGTGTTGAAGCTGCTAAAAGTGTGTTAGTAGAAGTTTTGAGTAGTAAAGTAAGAGTGTTTTTTGTGTATTATGTTGTTAATCTATTGTAGAAGTATCACACGACGTTGAATTCGAGTGTTTAAGGTGTTATTGGTGACTAAGGTAGTGTTGCTCATACTGGTTATAGTTATAATAGTAGTAACACTTCTAAGTCAGTTGATGAAAAGCTTGACAAACTCACTAATCTTATTGAGAGTCTGGTCATTGTGGTGTAAGTTAACATATATGCTACATCATAACCCACTTGAGAATATTCTAGAGAGATACTATGGCTAAGGTGGCTAAGCTAAATCACCCAATTTGATACTATCTGATACGGATTCTATAGATGAACACATGGACCTAATATCACACATAACCAAAATGGTGGGTTTGGGCTGCGAGATGACTTGAAGAATAAATGATAGTCAAAGGATGAGCAGGGGTTCTCATGCACCGACGATGGACATGACACACCAATGCCTTAAACGAACTCGAGTTACACTCGATATGACGCATAAGAATGGTTGAAAGTCACTCACCATTACTCTATGCTCAAATGGGCTAGACAAGAGTAACTCAAGAATGAGGACACTTAGCTCAAGAGTGAGTAAAAGTTTAGTATATTCTCTATATGATGATTATACGGCTATTACAATTTGTAAGTATTTATAGTACTCAATTAGGATAAGTCCTATGTTACATGAAATTAAAAAAAAAAAGGGGATTTCTATTAGCTAGGAAAAATGGGGAATAATTTATAGGGGTAACAATGTAATTGGGCAAAGAGAATATCTACTATCAGCAAGGACATTATGGATGTCAAAAAGGGTAGCGTGCGTGTAATTTTGCTCATTTTATGGTCCTAATAACACTGCAAGTTCTGCAGAGGTAGGCCTTCATTAGGTTTAGTTGGGGTTGGCAACTTTGATTACTGGGATTGGACAAAGGTTGGCTTAAGGATGACTCATACTCGAGACTGACCTTGAATGGGTTAGCTCTTGACAGTTGTTAGCTTAGCCTTGGCATTGTGGAGATGGTTGTATCTAGATTTGATGCTTGGACTGATATGTTGTGGAGGGGTCGACTTGGTATGTTGGCTGATTACCTCGGTAGTTTCTTGGATGGTGTACAGAACAAAGTAGCTCGATAGATTGAATTGGGGTAAACATTGCTCCTCAACACTTAACTCACCTTAAATAGCTCGGCAAACCATTTGAGAAAGCCATTGGGCATTAGGATTGTTTGAGAATTGGGATCATATCTGGTTCAGCTCTAGGTTGCTTGTCCTCAGGAGTATAAGGTTGGAGATTAGCAATGTTGAAGGAGTCTAAGACTCCATATTCTTTAGGTAATTCAATCCTATAGGTATTAAGATTGATCTTTTCAAGCACTTTGAAAGGTTCGTCGGCTCTAGGAAACAAGTTACTCTTCTTTAAGTTTGGGAATCATTCTTTACTGAGATGTATCCAGACTAAATCATTTGGTTAGAATTCTCTCTTCCTCCATCCTCAACTTCACTTCTCAAGCTCAGTATTATCTAGGCACAATTGCTCTACAATCTCTTGGTGCAAGGGTTTGATGGCCTTAACTCTTTTAATGGCCGTCCGGCTGGGTTAAACCCATAGGCGACCTCAAATGGAGACATACTTGTTACACTATAGGTAATCTTATTGTAGGCAAACTCAATGATTAACAGACACAGATCCCAGTTGGTCATGTTTTGTTTGATAGCAACCCATAGTAAAGTTCTCATAATTCTATTGACAACTTCGATCTATCCATTGGTATATGGATGGTAGGATATGCGATACGATAGCTTGGTGCTTATTTACCTGCATAGTGTTCTCCAGAAGTGGCTGATGAACTTTGGGTCTTGGTCCGAAATAATGGTTCTAAAAACTCTATGAAGTTTGATTACTTCCTATAAGAAAAGAAAAGAGATAGCTGAAGCATCGTTAGTTTTAGAACAGAGCATAAAATATACCATCTTGCTAAATCGATCCACAACCACCATGATGGAGTCCTTTCCTAGGGATGTCCTTAACAATCCTATCATGAAGTCCATACTTAGCTTGGACCACAGTTTAGTTGGGACGGGTAAGGGTAGATAATGTGCTTGCTTAACTTGGCTATTTTCCTTTCAGTAAGTTGTACACTTCTCTAATCTCTCATCATTTTCGGCCAAAAAAATCTCACAGATAGTACTTCATGGGTTTATCGTTGGTTAAAGTATTTGGTCAATCCTCCTCCATGCACCTCATGCACGAGTAATTCTCTCATGGAACAGGTTGTGATACATAGCCTCCTCTTCCTAAATAAGTATCCGTCTTCCTTATGATAGTCATCTAGTGTTCGTCTTTCTTCACATTGAGCATAGATAGGACCAAAATGTGGATCGTTAGCATAAATATTCTTTATCATTGAGAAACCAAGTAGTCTTGTCTATAGCTTAGTCGGGAGGGTATGTCATCTTGATAGGATATCGGCTACTACATTATTCCTTCCATTTTTGTATTTTATGACATAAGAAAACCTTATATGAACTTAACCCATTAGGCTTGCCTCTAAAATAGCTTGGGTTGGCTCTTTAGATACCTCAAGGCTTTATGATTGGTGTATATCATAAATTTCTTAGGTAGTAGATAGTGTTGCCATACTGTTAGGGCTCAAATTAAGGAGTAGAACTCCTTGTCATAGATAGAATAGTTGAGTGTAGCTCTTCGAAGTTTCTTGCTGAAGTAAGAAATAGATCGATCTTTTTGCATCAGCACAATACTTATGTCTAGTCCGGATGCATCACACTCTATTTCAAACACTTTATCAAAGCTTGACAGAGCTAAGATAGGGGCCATGGTCAGCCTATCCTTTACTCCCATAAAATTCCTTTACTCCTTCTCTCCCCATTTGAATTCAACATTCTTCTTTGAGAGTTAGATGAGTGGGGCCGTAATCATACTGAAATTGTTTATAAACCTACAATAGAATGATGCTAGGTTATGGAAACTTCTCACATCCACAGAACAAGTCGGCTCGGGCCATTCTATGATTGCTCTTACTTTCTTATCATTAACTCGGATGCCATCTCCACTCACAACAAACACCAAGAAGATTACCTTAGATTGATAAAATTCACACTTCTTCAGATTGGCATAAAGTTATTCAACTCAGAGTTTTGCAAAGACTCTTTGGAGATGCTCCTGGTGAATCTCTAGGTCGAGACTATACATCAAAATGTCATCAAAATAAACTATGACAAACCTTCCTAATAATTTTCGGAGCACGTGATTCATCGGGTGCATAAATGTGCTCAGTACATTAGACAGTCCAAATGGCATTACAAGCCATTCATATAAACCATGCCATGTTTTGAATACAGTCTTCCACTTATTACCCTTGTACATTCGAATCTAATGGTATTTAGATTTAAGGTCGATCTTGGAGAACACTCTTGCTTCGCTTAATTCATCCAGCATATCGTCGACTTGGGGTATGTGGTACCTGTACTTGATGATAATTCGATTGATCGCTCGGCTATCTATACACATTCTCTAAGAACCATCTTTTTTTGGTCTTAACAAGGCTGGTATGGCACAGGGACTAAAGGACTCGCACACATACCCCTTCTTCATTAGCTCATCTACTTGCTTCTATAGTTCGGCGGCTTGTTCAAGATTCAGCCTGTAGGTAGGCTTGTTCAATAGTGCCACTTTAGGTTATAGGTTGATTGCATGCTCGATGCCTTGGATTTGGGGAAGACCTTTCAGAAACTCCTTTGGAAATAGGTCAGCGAATTTGTCTAGTAAGGTTTTTACCTTAGTAGGCTACTCCTTTTCCTCAGACCTCATCTTTAGTAACCTTTGGACCAGCAGATAGGATGATCTTTTAAGCTCCATTTCTCTTTTCAATTTGCCCCGAGTCATCACTAAAGTATCTTTCTTCAAGGTATGATTGAATGGGGACTACATGACCTTTACTTGCTTGGCAATCATAGGATTCAATTTCATCCTCCTGCTTTCATGCTCTACAGAACATATATTCCTCTTTCCGTCATACATAACTGCTCGATCAAACATCTATGGTTATCCAAGTAGAATGTGTAACACACTCATAGGTATCACATCACAAAGCACTTCATCTTAATATTTGTTAATGCAGATCGATATGGACACCTGTTTGTTCACCTATGGGGCTCCCTTGTCATTAAGCCAATGAAGCTTATATGGTTTCGGGTAGGGCTTAGTCGGTAATTTCAATTACTGGACCATAGATGTAGAGGCTGCATTGGTGTAGTTCCCATTGTCAATGATCAGTGCGTATAGTGATTCATTCACCTTACATTATTATGAAAGAGATTTTCCTGTTGTTCGTCTTCAGGTATGGAGTTGATACTCATCATCCTCCTCAATATTAGAGTAGTTGGCATAAAGTTGCCTTCCTCACTGTAGGTAACTTCCTCTTTGGATAGTTTGGCTCGTTCATCTTCTTTTAACTACTCTACTTCTTCATCAATACTATCGAACTCAATAGTTGGTACCTTGCCTTGGATCACCATTGTTCGCTTGTTAGGATGTCAAGCGGTTACGTGTCCAAATTCTTGGCATTTGAAACAATTGATCTCATTCGTCTTCTTCCTTGAACTTTAGCCCTTCCTAAACTTCCTCGGGGATTCCTTTTCCTTGGCTCGGGTAGTCGGAATGGATTGGGTCTCAGCAACCTTACTTGGTTTCGTTCGCACTAGTTTGCTCAAAACAGTTAAGCTAATGCCTGGGTAGCTAATTGGCAGTTGGAACCTTCCTGTTTGGCGCCTTTCTATCCTTTAGGCGGCTCGAATTGTGTCATCGATCGTTCCAACATTTAGGGTTTCTAAGACATCCCCAATCTTATACTTCAATCCACTAATGAATCGAAGTACAATTCGGTCCTCTAGTTTTACGACTTCACATCAGATCATTAATATTTGGAATTTCTTAAGATAAGTGTTTACACTACCCTCCTTATCTTAGCTCTTGCAATCTATTGAAGGCATACTACGGATAATAGCTCGACACAAACTTTCTTCGCATAACCCTATTCAATTCATCCTAACTCCTAATCTCTCGTTCTCTTTCTTTTCTTTGGGTGGCTTGCAAGTTTTTCCACCATAGGGTGGAATAACTAGTGAACTCCAACATAATAAGTCTAACCTTTGTATTATTGGGTACTTTGTGGTATTCAAATTGCTCTTCAACCTTATTTACCCAATCTTGATAGTCCTCGACATCATCACTTCCAGAGAAACTTGGAATACATATCCTTAATCCTTTAACTCTTGGGGCACAAACATTTTTTTCTTCAGCTTCGTAGTACTCTTTTGCGTTGTCATCTCCTTCTACTTCTTCCTCAACCTATTCAAGCACTAGCCCTCATTTAGCATCCTTACCAACTCTTTCCACTTAGGGTAGTTGAGCTGGGGCATTAACTCAACTAAACTGAGCATTTCCTTATATCAGGACCCTACAGGTGGCCTAATAGGATTACCTAAAATTTCCATAACATGTGTACACCCATGATATGGAAACCGTCTTGCAAGTTAGAGATTGCAAGACTCTAAATAATAAATCACTAAGATTAATGATTTTCAAGTAATTAATTTATTATAACATGACATAATATACAATTATAAATAACTATGGATGTCCGATATCTCACAGTTCCTCAGAACCATAGAGAATCGGTATCCCCTACCAAATAATAAGACAGGATGTACTAGCATTATATATAAAAAAAAAATAGATACAAGAAAAATTATATTACAGTAAGTTTTAATAAATAAATATTTTCTACAAAGGATGTCTGTGTATTATTTAAAAAGTACTTAGCTACTTCTAATACTAATATACATATCTTTATCTCGTACTCAGCACTTGAGACATATCCCAATCCCATCGTATGTAAGCCTGTAAAGGAAACTAGGGGGGGATGAGCATAAAACAGCTAAGTGAGTTTGTTCTTCACCACTACCAGTCAAGCAAGTTTTCACACATTATTATCACACATGCAAGCAAGCTATCTATATATATAATGAATGTAGGCGTGATGAATGCAAGCAACACATCCATAGGAGTCCAGAACTATGGAAGGTGTAGAATTACTTCGTCTACACTTCGATTATCCCTTGTACTTACCCACACAGGGCACCTAAGCTTACCCGCATGAGGCTACCTAAGGGTACTACCCTACTAGGTAAAACTCGACTATTAACCTAGCCGAGAAAAGAGTTTCAATCCTAATAGGGCGAGTCCAAACTAGGACTATCCACCCTCCAAGGTCCCGCGAGCATAAACATGCGAGTCCTCTCGCAACCAAAATTTAACTGAGGCTTTACAGGCACAATAAAGCGAGTCCTCTCGTTATTAAGTGGAGAACATATGCTAGATTTGCCTTAACGTTAAAAATACTATTTATGGCTCCACAAGCCCTTATAGCGATCATGTAAAAATTTGTTTAAGGATAGAAAACTTTTTTCCAAAAATACTTTTCTTAAGATTTTTGGCAAGGCTAGTACTCTCCATTTATACCTTTACCAAGTCATAGACATGCGACAAGTAGAACCGTTTATTTGGGTAAGATATTTATATTTATCAAGTTAAAAAGGTGATCATATAAATGATGGCATACGAATAGAACAATCATTCAAACATACAAGCAATAGTAAACAGCAAAACATCGTACAAGTAACACGCACAAGCAAGTAGCAGGTCATTAGAACTCCCTCACCTGGATTATTGCTCATTCTCCAAGCCTTTAGGGTTTCCAGGACTCGATATCGAACACCTAAATCAAAATGGTAAAACTTATAAGTATTCTGAGAATTTAGACTCTTTAGTTAACTAAAAGTCTATTGTAGTTTATCTAGTTTCCTCCAATATAATCCTAATATAGTGTGTATAGTGTTAACCTGAGTATAGTGTGTATAGGGTTACCATACTCCATTAGATTAATAGTAACTATTTTCTTATATTAGTAAGGTATGAGGCTTCCTTTATGTATTTTGTAACTTTTTCGTTCTGATTCTGATATTTGCAAACTTATAATCGTTTTTCATCATTTTTGGACGCACGTTCACACTGTGATGTCTGTTTTGGATGTTAAGACCTGTGTTTTACTATATAGGCTAAATTTATTGACATTTTATCTTATTAAAGTTTAATTATTCCTATTGGCTAGTTTTATGTTCCATTTTAGTAGTTAAATTTAGTAGTTAATGATTTAATTAGCCATTTATTCTTATACTTAGGGACTTTTACATTGGTATTACTAATCTATGTCCTTGATTAAGTTAGATTCAATTTAGGAAGGGTATTAGGGTTTAAAGTTTTGGATCCTAAGTACATATACATACTTATATTCTTCTTTTATAAGCTTATGCTTATATCATTGCTTATGTCATCAATCGCTTGTGTCATTGCTTATGTCATTGCTTATGTCATCTTTTGATGATGTTATGGCTTATGTAATTCTTTGATGACATTATTGCTTACATCATACTTTGCTTACTTAAGCCTTTTCTCATGATTATGTGTTTTATGTACACTTATACATAATGTATATATACTTATATCTTTCCTCTACTTATATGTATACTAGCATACTTATACATAGACTTATACTTATACTGTATTTATACTTGTACATATACCTATATACATATACGGTGGTATACGTATTTTCGTATGCCTTATTTACCCTTATAAGAAATCTTCACAATTTCATTCTTTTTGTATTTTAAGGGTATATTTAACATGGCATATGTATGTATAGTTAGTAGATGTCCTAATTGAGGTTATGTAACTTATGTACAAAGGTATTTATACATGTATATCTCTGGCATACCCTTATGCATACCTACTCAAAGACATGTACACATGCATCGTCTTCCATTGCCTAAAGGATTCTATACTTCCATATGTAAAAATTGAAACTTTAAGCCTAAATCAACATATATATAAACATAACACATAACCTAACCTTTTCTCCTTCTAGCTAGTAAAGAGGATGAAGTAAGACATAAATACATAATAGCATAACTTAAGTTGCCCTTAACTATGGATGAAATGGTCGAAAAGTTGAAAAGGAAAGAAGAGTGAAAGAGGAAGGAGAAGATACGGTTGGGAAGGAGAAGAAGAAAGGGATTTTGTTTTGTGTTATTTTGTTTTTGAAAAGGAAAAGAAGTGGGGTCTAGGAGGAGGAAGTAGTGGACGGCATAAAAAGAAAAAGAGGGGAAAAACCAAAAGAAAAGAAGAGAAATCATGAGAAAGAAGATATTTTTTTCTAAATGAAAGAGACACTTTTGTTGACTTTTCTAAATGTTGACTTGGTCAACTTTAAAAAAAAAATAAAGACCCTTTTGTATACATAATGAACTAATTAGGAAAAATTTGGAGAAAGATTAAGGAAATGAAAGGAAATAAGAAATTTAGTGAATTGATTAGTAAAAATAGATAATGAGATCTTCCATTAGGTATTTATATCCTATATACACCATTTGGTAAGCTACTTAGTATAATTAAATTGAAAACTATCATTTAGGGTATTAAGGTTTACTATATTTAACCTAAGCCTCAACTAAACCTTTAACTCTATGTAATACTAACTTAGTTATATACTTAGAAGATGAATGTGATCTAGAAAGTAGTATCTTAGTTTCTAAGGAGTCACTTAAGTATTCTAAATGTTTATGCATGATTAAGGGTTATCTTTAGTCGTTTACTAATGAAATGGAAAAATATGGAGGATATATTATCACTTAGGGTTTTAAGGTAAATTATGGTGAATTAGTGCTTTTATATCCTTAAAGTTATAGTTTTAGGATTTTTATTACTTTAGGGCACAATCTCTAATGTTTTTCTACATTTAGGGTTTCATATATTCTTACGCGATTAAATCTTCGATTATTATCTTAAGGTTTTGATGTGATTCGAGGTTTTAGGGTCTTCGTATGCAGTTAGGGGTTCAATTGATAATTTAAGATTTTTCATATCCACTTTAGGTTTTGGATTGAGATTTTAATCGGTTTTAAATCTCATTGGCTCTTTTGAGTTTAGGAAATCATCTACAGTTTGGATGTTTATTTTTATACTTAGAAAGCTAAATTCGCGGGGTTTACACCTCACTCTTGTTGCTCATGTTTTCTAGTGGGGCTATTTTTAACTTGTTGCATGTCTTCTTGGATAACAGTCAACAAACTAGCTACTAAGTCAGTAAGCCTATCCAAGCGATCACCCAATAATTAAGGTGCGAAGCTTCTTTCTTACCCTTGGCTATGTTAGGTATCACTTCCTTGGTTTTCCAAAGTTCCTTGAACATTGAGTCTGACATTAATGGTTACTTTACAAAAATTGAGGTCTAATAATACCACTTGAATATCAATAACTGATACTCCAATCACCACAACAATTACACACTAAACGAATAGTCAACTACGCTCTATTTTATGTATAAAAAACAGGGGAAAACAAAGCACATAATACTTCTCAACTACTAAACTCTAAGGTTAACAATATAGCTATTATCACATGAGAGCAGTAACAACTCACTCAAAGAACACGGTAGTAGAATCCATCTTCAAACGCCACTAGGCTTTGATACCAGGATGATACGGATTCCGTGGATGAACATATAGACCTAATATCATACGTAACCAAAAGGGTAGGTCGGGGCCATGCGATGGCACGAAGAGTAAATGATAGTTGAAGGTTAAGCAGGGGTTCCTATGCACTGATGATGAATATGACACATCAATGCCTCACACGAACTTGAGTCACACTTGATATGACGTATAAGTATGGCCAGAGTTTACTCGCCACTAGTCTACGCTCAAATGTTCTAGATAAGAGTAACTCAAGAGTAAGGAAACTTAGCTCAAAATGGAATAAAAGTTCAGTGTGTTCTCTATATGATGATCATATAGCTATTACAATTTGCAAGTATTTATAGTACCTAATTAGGGCAAGTCCTAAGTTATTGGAAATTACAAAAAAAAAAAAAAAGATTTCTATCAGCTAGGAAAAAGGGGGAATATTTTATAAGGGTAACAATGTAATTGTACAAAGAGAATATCTATTATCAGAAAGGGCAGTGCGGGCATTATTCTGCTCATTCTGTAGTCTTAATAACACTGCGAGTCGTGTAGGGGTGGGCCTTAATTAGGTTTGCTCAGCGTAGATAGTTTAGCAGCTTTGATTATTGGGATTGGACATAGGTTATCTTAGGGATGACTTACACTCAAGACCGACTTTAAATGGTTGGCTCCTGACATTTGTTAGCTCAACCTTAGCATTGTGGAGATAGTTTTATCTAAATTTAGTGCTTAGACTAGTGTGTTGTAGAGGGGTTGGCTCGGCATGTCGATTGATGACCTCGGTAGTCTCTTGGATGGTATGGAGAGCAAAGTAGCTTGGTAGATTGGGTTGGGTTAAACACTACTCCTTAGTGCTTAACTTACTTTGGATAACTTGGCGAATTATTTGAGAAAGCCTTTGGGCTCGATAGAATGATCAATCCTTGATTCTTATCACTAAGTCTCCTGGTCTGAAAGAAATAGTTTGGTAGCCATAACTACCAATCTCTTGTTGCCACTAGTTGAACTTAGTGATCTTCATCACTACAGACTGATGTAGCTCTTGCAATTCTTGGGCTCGATTGATTTTAGATTGACTATCTTCAGTGGCTGGGTGGTGCCAATTAGATCTAAGGGGATAGTAGGATTGGGACCATAGACAACCTTGAATGAAGTCTTCCTAATGGCGCTATGGACGGTTTGGTTGTATGCGAACTCTACAACTGGTAAATACTGATCCCAATCCTTTAAGTTCTTTCCTACTACAACTTGAAGTAAATTATCTAGTGTCTTATTCACTACTTCAATCTAACCATCAGTCCGAGGGTAGCTACTAAAGCTAAACACACGTTTATTCTTAAGTCTTCTCTAAAGAGTCTTCCAAAAATAGCTCAAGAATTTAGTATCATAACTTGAAACAATAGTTTTCAGCACTTCACGTAGTTGGACAACTTCCTGCAAAAACAAATCAGCAATATATAAAGCATTGTTAATTTAATAGTATGGTATGAAGTGTGCAATTTTGGTAAAGCCATCTACCAAAACAAAAATTAAATCTTTTCCTTTAGATGTCTGGAGCAGCCTTAGGACAAAGTTCATGTTAAGGTCGGCTCAAGGTATAGTCAATGTAGGTAGGAGCATATACTCTCCATGTGGCTCTCTCTTTCTTTTGGCCCTCTTGTACACTTCACAACTACCTTATATACGTCCTTGGCCAAACTAGGCTAGTAAGAGTTTTCTTTCAATTGATTGGTTGTTTTGATCTCTCTAAAATGACTAGATAATCCACTAACGTATGGAACAGTTAGGTATGCACAACCTTCTTTCTTTAAATAGATAGCCATCTTTGAAGTAATATTCTCCAACAACAACTCCTTTTCTACTTTGCTCTATAATAGGGTCAAATTGGGGGTCATGAGCATACTGCTCAGTAATAAGAGAAAATTTCAATAATTTTATCTGCAAGGTAGTCAGTAAGGTCAGCAAGGTTTGCTGACATGACAAAGCATCGGTGACCATGTTGGCACTTCTTATCTTATGTCGGATCACATATGAAAAACCTTTCATAAACTTTAGCCACTTGACTTGTCTCTTCAAAAGTTTGTTCTAACTCCCAAGTTCCTTTAATTGCTCATGATTAGTGTTGATTACAAACTCTCATGGTAATAAATAGTATTTCTAGACAATAAGAGCTCGACAAAGAAAATACAACTTGTTCTCATATATAGAATAGTTCAATACAACATTATTGAGCTTCTCACATGGTAGGCAAGTGATCGTCGTTCTTCCATCAAGATGGCACCAATTCCAATGGTTGACACATCGCATTCTAGTTTAAATGGCTTGTCAAAATTTGGTAGAGACAAAATAAGGGCAATAATAAGCTTCTCTTTGATCTCTATAAAGCTCTATTTAGCTCGATCATTTAATTAGAATCCATCACTCTTCTTTGTTAGCTTGGTTAAGGGAGCTGCAATACTGTTGAAGTTTTTACTGAATCTCCTATGAAAAGAAGCAAAACCATGAAAATTTCGAACTTCAGTGATATTCTTTGGTGTCGGCAAATCCAAGACAACTTGGACCTTTTCCTCATCAAATCGGATTCTTTCTCCTGATACCACATACCTAAGAAAAACTTCACCTTGACAAAATTTATACTTTTTCAAATTTCCATATAACTTTTTGGCTCGTAAAATATCAAAAAAAGCTTAAAGATATTGAATGTAGCTGTTCAAGTTGGCACTGTATACTAATATGTCATCAAAGCACATGACTATACATCATCCAATCAAAGGGTGCATCACTTGGTTCATCAATCGTATAAAAGTGCTCGAGGCATTTGTAAGTCCAAATGGCATGACCAACCATTCATAGACACCATACCTTATTTTAAAAGCAATCTTCCATTTATTACCTGGTCTTATGCGAATTTGGTAGTAGCCACTTCACAAATCAATCTTAAAAAATATTTTGACATCATGAAGCTCATTTAACATGTCATTGAGTCTTGATATTAGATATTTGCACTTGACAATGATATGGTTGATGGCTCGATTGTTCATGTACATGCACCATAAACCATCCATCTTTAAGATGAGTAAAGCCGGTACAGTAAAAGGACTCATGCCTCACATAACCTCTCTCTATAAGCTCATGCACTTACTTGTTCAGCTTGGTAGCCTACTCAGGGTTTATTTTATAGGCAGGTCGATTTGGTTGGGCTGTGCCTAATTACAAATAGATACAATGTTCTATACCTCGAACTAAGGGTAATTCCTTGGGTAACTCTTTAGGAAATAGGTTTGAAAACTCATCAATCAACCCTTGATTTTCTTCAAGAACATCTTCTAGATTCCTCATCTCCAACAATCTTCCAATCAGCAAAAACATAGGCTCATTGGCCTTTTCAATAACTTTAAGCTCTCTTCGGTGCATTACTAGGGTTTTCTTTTTACTAGCTCAAGTGAGTTGGTTATGAGTCTCATTTACTTAAGTTGGTGTCATGGGTTGGAACATAATTTTTTTCCTGTCTTTAACAAAGGCATAGGTTTTCTTGTAACTTGGCAAATGTATCCTATAAGTAAGTCTCGGACATGAATCTCCCTTTGAGAAATCTCTTCATCTCATCCTAAGTTCTTAAACCTCATCTCCTACTCTTGCTTTAGTCGCATTCACATTCTTTCACCACATAGTAGCATATCTAAAAAATTCAAGTGCAGCAAATCATACTTTAACAGCATTAGTATACTTATAATAGTCAAACACTTTCTCTACCTTCTTTTCCCACTCCAAGTATTTATTTGCATCTTCACTTCTACTAAAGGGTAAGATTTGGACTTTAACATTGTCAAGTCCTTGAGGAGCTCGGCATCCTCGCTTTCATACTTGATAATACCTGTCCTCTTCTTCGTTGGTCTCCACATCTTTCTCATTAACATCCTCTTCAATCTCTTCTAGCTCCAGTCGTTGTTAAGTAATTCGGTCCGCAACTTCTCTAGCTTGATGGTAATAGGAATTAAGGACCGATTACGTGCTCCTGAGCCCATGGGCTTTCTCAAATGGTTTACCGAGCTGTCTAAAGCAAGTTAAGCATTGAGAAGCAGTGTTTACCCTAGTCTGATCTACTGAGCTACTTTGCTCTCTATACTATCCAAGAGACTGCCGAGGTGATTAGCCGACATACTGAGGTGACCCTTCTACAACACACCAGTCCAAGCACCAAATTTGGATACAACCATCTCTACAGTATCAAGGCTGAGCTAATAATTGTCAGGAGCCAACTATTCAAGACTAGCCTCAAGTGTAAGTCATCCTTAAGCTAAGCCTTGTCCAATCCTAGCAATCAGAGCTGTCGAATTGCCAACGCCGATCAAACCTAATTAAGGCCCACCTTACATAACTTGTAGCATTATTAAGACTACAGATGAACGGAATTATGCGCACTCTGCCCTTTCTAACATTCGTACTATATTCTCTTTACACGATTACATTATTACCCTTGAAAATTATTCCCCCCTTTTCCTAGCTAGTAGAAATCCCTTTTTTGTAATTTCCTCTGACCTAGAACTTACCCTAATTAGGCACTATAAATATTTGAATATTATAATAGCTATATGATTATCATATAGAGAATACACTAAACTTTTACTCCCTCTTGAGTTAAGTGTCCTTATTCTTGAGCCACTCTTATCTAACCCATTTGAGCATGAATTAGTGGTGAATGATCTCCGATTATACTTATGCATCATATTAAGTGTGACCCGAGTTCATGTGAGGCATTGGTATGTCATATCCATCGTTGGTGTACTAGTTTGGTGATTGTTATCCAAGAAGATAGGTAGTGAGCTAAAAATAGCCCTACTAGAGAATGTGAGCAGCAAAGGTGAGACAATGGTCAGTTTAGTCGAGTTAATGCCCCAACTTGACTACCCCAAGTTGAAGGAGTTGGTAAGGATGCTAGACGAAGGTTAGCACTTGAAGAGATTGAGGAAGAAGCAGAAGGAGATGACGATGTAAAGGAGTATTGCGGGGTTGAAGAAAGAAATGTATAAGCCCTTAGAGTCGAAGAATTGAGGATGCGTATGCTAAGTTTCTCAAGAAGTGGTGATGCCGAGGACTACCTGGATTGGGTAGATAAGGTTGAAAAGTAATTTGAATGCTATGAAGTGCTTAATATCATAGAGGTTAGACTTGTTGTGTTGGAGTTCATTGGTTATGCTGCCCTATGGTGGAAAAACTTGTAAGCCACCCGAAGAAGGAAAGGAGAACAAAAGATTAGGAGTGAGGATGAAATGAAGAGGGTTATGCGAAGAAGGTTTGTGCTGAGTTATTATCTGTAGGATGCCTTCAAAAGACTGCAAGAGTTAAGATAAAGAGGGTCGAGTGTAGACACTTATGTTAAGGAATTCCAAATGTTAATGATCTAATGTGAAGTCGTAGATCTAGAGGATCAAACTATATCTCAATTCATTGGTGGATTGAAGTATGAGATTGGGGATGTCTTGGAAACCCTGGATGTTGGAACGCTTGATTACACAATCTAAGCCACTTAGAGGATAGAAAGGTGTCGAACATGAAGGTTTCAACCTCCAATTAACCACCCAGGCAGTAGTTAAACTGTTTTGAGCAGACTAATGTGAATAAAACCAAGTAAGGTTGTTGAGACTCTACCCATTTTGACTACCCAAGCTAAGAAAAAGGAATGCCCAAGGAAGTTCAAGAAGGGTTAGAGTTTAAGGAAGAAGATGAGTGAGATGAAGTATTTAAAATGCCAAGGATTTAGATACATGGCTGGTCAGTGTCTGAACAGGTGAGTAATGGTGATCTGAGATAAGGTGTTGACTATTGAAGTCGACAGTATTGATGAAGAACTAGAGGAGCTGAAAGAGGACGTATAGACTGAATTATCGGAGGTGGAAATTATCTATAGTAAGAAAGGTAACTTTATGCCAGCCACTCTAGTTTTGAAGACGACGATGAGAGTTAACCTCGTACCTGAAGATGAAAAAAGGGAAAATCTCTTTCATATTAGATGGAAGGTGAATGAATCACCGTATGTACTGATTGTTGACAGTAGGAGCTGCACCAATGTAGCCTTTGCATCTATGGTCTAGTAATTGAAATTATTGACTAAGCCCTACAAGAAACCATATAAGCTTCATTGGCTTAGTGACAAGGAAGCCTTACAGGTGACAAACAGGTGTCTGTGCTAATCTACATTAGCAAATATTGAGATGAAGTGCTCTGTGATGTGATATCCATGAGTGCGTCATACATTTTACTTGGATGACCATGGATATTTGATCAAACAGTTATGTATGACGGAAGGAGGAGTACATGTTTTGTGGAGTATGAAGGCAAGAGGATGCAATTGAGTCTTATGACTACTGAATAGGTAAAGGTAATGTAGTCCCAACTCAGTCGAACCCTAAAGAAAGAGGCTTTGGTGATGACTTAAGGTGAACTGAAAAGAGAAATGGAGCTTGAAGGATTGACCTATTTGCTGGTTTGAAGGTTATTGGAGATGAAGTTTAAGGAGAGGGAGTAGCTTGCTAAGGTAAAAACCTTACTAGAGGAATATACTGACGTGTTTCCAAAGGAGCCGCCGAAAGGTCTGTCCCCAATCCGTAGCATCAAGTATGCGATAAACCTATAGCCTGGAGTTGTACTACTAAACAAGCCTGCTTATAAGCTGAATCCTGAACAGGCCATTGAATTGTAGAACCAAGTAGACGAGCTAATGAAAAAGGGGTATGTACACGAGTCCCTTGCCATTGTGCCGTGCCGGCCTTGTTAGTATCGAAAAAAGATGGTTCTTAGAGAATGTGTGTTGATAGTTTAGCGATTAATTGAATTACCATCGAGTATAGGTACCAATACCTCGATTCAACGACTTAGTAGACAAATTAGGAGAAGCAAGAGTGTTTTCTAAGATTGACCTTCAATTTAAATACCATCAGATTTGAATGCATGAGGGTGATGAGTAGAAGACCACATTCAAAACACGACATGGTTTATATGAATGGCTTGTAATACTGTTTGGACTATCTAATGTACTAAGTACATTTATGCGCTTGATGAATCATGTCCTTTGAGAATTATTATGAAGGTTTGTCGTAGGTTATTTTGATAACATTTTGGAGTACAACCCTGACTTGGAGATTTACCAGGAGCATCTCCAAAGGGTCTTTACAAAAATTTGAGCTGAACAGCTCTATACAAACCTAAAGAAGTACGACTTTTGCCAATCCAAGGTAATTTTCTTCGGGTTTGTTGTGAGTGGAGGTGGCATTCGAGTTAATGATGAAAAAGTAAGAGCGATCATAAAATGGCCTGAGTCAACCTGTTCTGCAGATGTGAGAAGTTTCCATGACCTGACATCGTTCTATCATAGGTTTATTAAGAATTTCAATATGATTGCAGCCCCACTTACTGAACTCTTAAAGAATAGTGTTAAATTCAGATGGAGAGAGAAGGAGCAGAGGAGTTTTGTGGAAATAAAGGATAGGTTGACTATAGCCCTTATCTTAGCTCTGTTAAGCTTTGATAAAGTAGAGTGTGATGCATCTAAACTAGGCATAGGTACTGTGCTAATGTAAGAAGGCCAATCTATTGTTTTAACAAGAAACTTCGATGAGCTACACTCAATTATTCAGTCTATGACAAGGAGTTCTACTCTTTAATCTAACCCTAACGATATAGTAATACTATCTGCTACCTAAGGAATTTGTGATCTATATCGATCATGAATCCTTGAGGCATCTGAAGAGCTAACCTAAGTTGTGTCAAAGCCAAGCTAAATAGGTTGAGTTCATGGAAGGTTTTTCTTATGTTGTAAAATACAAAAATGGAAGGAACAATGTAGTGGTTGATGCCCTATTGAGACGACATACCATCCTGACCGAGTTGTAAACAAGATTACTTGGTTCTCAACGATAAAGAATATTTATACCGGGGATCTACATTTTAGCCCTATCTATGCCCGGTGTGAGGAAGGACGGATACTGGATGACTATCAAAGGGAAGATAGGTACTTATTTAGGAAGAGGAGGCTATGTATCCTGACTTGTTCCTTGAGAGAATTACTTGTGCATGAGGTGCATGGGGGAGGATCAACTAGACACTTTGGCTAGTGTCGAACCTATGAAGTATTATCTATGAGATTTTTTTGGCTAAGAATGATGAGAGACATACAGTCCGTATTAGAGAAGTATGCGACCTACTGAAAGGCAAAGAGCCAAGCTGAGCAAGGACATTATTACCCTTACCCGTCCTAGCTAAACCATAGTTCGAGTTGAGTATGGACTTCATGTTAGGATTACTGAGGACGTCCTTAGGGAAGGACTCTATCGTGGTAGTTGCGGATTGATTTAGCAAGATGGTACATTTCGTACCCTATTCCAAAACTAACGATACTATGGTTGTCTCTTTTCTTTTCTTGCTGGAAGTAATCAAAGTTAATGGAGTTTCTAGAACCATTATTTTAAACTGAGACCCAAAGTTCATGAGCCACTTTTGCAAGATGCTATGGAGGCGAATGGGAACCAAGCTATTGTATAGCACATCTTACCATCCATACACCGATGGATAGACCGAGGTTATCAATAAAATTGTAGGAACTTTGCTATGGGTTGCTATAGGACGAAACATAACCAATTGAGATCTATGTCTGCTAATCATTGAGCTTGCCTACAATAGGACCGCCCATAGTGTAACAAGCATGTCTTCATTTGAGGTCACCTATAGGTTTAACTCCAAGTTCCCGATGGGCCAAGTACCCTAACTGAAGCTTGATGATGATCGAACGATTGTTAAAAGAGTTGAGGCCATCAAAGCCATGCACTAGAAAGTTATAGAGCAATTGAGCCGAGCTAACACTAAGCTTTAAAAGCGAAGCCAAGGATGGAAGAAGAGAGAATTTCAACTAGGTAATTTGGTCTAGATACATCTTAGCAAAGAACGATTCCTAAACTTAAGGAAGAGCAACTTATCTATTAAAGTTGACTGATCTTTCAAAGTACTTGAAAAGATTGATCCTAATGCCTATAGGATTGAATTACCTAAAGGATGTGGACTCTTAGACTCCTTCAACATTACTGATCTTCAACATTATACTCCTAAGGACAAGCAACCTGGAGTTGAACTAGATTTGATCCTAAATCTCAAACAACCCGGAGGAGATGATAGATATCAAGGACCGATCGTGCACTCTTAAGCTCGAGGGCTTTCTCAAACGGTTTTATCGAGTTGTTCCAAGTAAGTTAAGCACCGAAGAGCAATGTTTACCCAATTTGATTTGCTGAGCTACTTTACTCTCTATACCATCTAAGAGACTGACATGTTGAGCCGACCCCTTCGCAATGCACCAGTCTAAGCACCAAATTTGGATACAACCATCTCTATAGTGCTGAGGCTGACCTAACAACTATTAGGAGCTAACCATTCAAGGCTAGTCCTGAGTGTGAGTCATCCTTAAGCCAACCTTTATCCAGTCCTAACAATCGAAGTTTCCAAACTACTGAAGCTAACTAGACCTAACCAAGGCTTACCCCTGCACGGCTTGTAGCGTTATTGGTATCATAAAATGAGCATAATTACGTGCATACACTGCCCTTTTTAACGTCCGTACTGTCCTTTCTAACATGAGATATTCTCTTTGCCCGATTATATTATTACCCTTGTAAATTATTCCCCCCTTTTCCTAGCTAGTAGAAAACCTTTTTTTTTTTTTTTGTAATTTCTTTAACCTAGGACTTACCCTAATTGGATACTATAAATATTAGCAATTGTAATAGTTGTATGATCATCATACATAGAATACACTAAACTTTTAATCCCTCTTGAGTTAAGTATTTTTATTCTTGAGTAACTATTATCTAGCTTATTTAAACATAGGCTAGTGGCGAGTGACTTCTGACCATACTTGTGTGTTATATCAAGTGTGACCCAAGTTCATTTGAGGTGTTAGTGCGTCATATTCATTGTCGGTACATAGGAATCCTTGCTCAACCTTTGACTATCATTTACTCTTCGAGTCATCTCGTGGCCTGAACTCATATTTTTAGTTACGCGTGATATTAGGTCTGTGTGTTCATCTATGGAATCCATATCACTTAGTATGGATTCACTTTAGCCAAAAACAATTTCCACACCCGAGATAGATCAAGTTATCTCTATGAACTGATGGTCCATTCAAGGTCTTGAAGAAGATTAATCACAATGCTTACTAGATTGAATTGCCTGAGAGCTATGGGATTTCCTTTACCTTTAATGTATCTAATGTGATCCCTCATCAACCAGAAGAAAGCCCTACAGATGCCTTAGAAGAACAAGAACTCGAGACTACTTCAAATTTAAGAACAAATCTTTTTTACCCCAGCCAGATGAAAGGAATCAACTTCCCAAATCGATCATGCACAGCTAAAGGACTCCAAGGATTTACGTGGAGAATACTAGCTTAGAGCTCCACCTAAGACAAGGATTCCTACTCTGACCTCTATTTTTCACTTTATTGTTGACCTGAGCATCGAGCTCTCATGTATGCTAACATAGTTCTCGAAACTATTAAGTAGATGTGCCGACCTGCCGAGCATACAGGTTGACCTATTGAGTAGCCATACCAATCACCGACTTTTTTGAAGATCCAAACAGCGTCTAAGTAGACTAACCTCAAACTTTTGTTTGAGCCAAGCTCTCAAGTTGGCTAGCATTTGACCCTGGTCTAAACTAAATTGTGAGATACCCAACTTGAAGGGGATTTGGGCATCCTTGATTGATCGAGCTCCAACTTGAACCGGATTAAGTCAACTCTGACTGTAGATTTTTTTCCTTTACCTTATCTAAATTATATCATACTCCAGACACCACTACTATGAGATATATGTCTTTTGGCTCAACATTCCAAAAGAATTCCCCTACCTTTTGTACAAAACATTCTTTATCTTTTTTTTTTTATCCTTTTTAGTATATTTCATGTATTTTAAATTGTAAATGACCCTTTTTGTCTTTTCCATATATATTTGTAACTTTAGTGGGGCTAGTATATAAACCTCATTTGTTTATACACATACATCATCTATTACCATATCAGAATATTACCAGTTTCCTTTGTAAGCAACCCTAGTGTTCTAATTTATTTTTTTAACTCTTATCTATTCCCTTTAGTAAGGAGCAGTAACAAGTGACCTTATAGTTTAGATCAATGAGTCATATCCTGTAAATTGTAGGTTGAGTAAGAATGATTGGTGTGTCATATCTAGTTAGTAGCAACCCAGATTTTGCTAGTCTTCTTACTTTTCTTTCAACTCTTTTTGTTATGGTGCTTCTCTACATATTTGACCTTGAAGATGCATCAATAGCCATGGTCTTCAGCTGTGATCTTTTCTAGACTTAATTTCTTATTCGAATTTTCTTTACTTTAATCCTTAGTTAACGTTTTTATCCAATTAAGCTCCAAAATGTAATAAAAACCTCTAAAACTCCATAAAACACTTCCAAAGTCCTTGAAAACAAAACTTTAAGGAAGTAAGTCCCAAATATTATAAAATTGACTAAATTAATATCTAAAATGACGTAAATTATCTATAGAAAATTCATGTGAAATTTGTGTTATCAGTAGGGTTAGTTCACATTTTATATATGACCATGGTAAGTAAAGTAAGATTTTATAATTTGCATTTTATTTATGAACATGATAAGTAAAGTTAGATCTTAGTTGTTAGAGTGGATCAATTGAAGATAACCCTTTGTAGAAGCTGACTATATATAAGAGGGTTTCCTTTTAATTATAAATCGTCTATGTTATATCTTCATCTTTAAGCATCTTTAAGCACAGATCAAAGTTTATTTTCTTGAATCATCATCAATGTAAGTGATCATCATGGCATTTTACTCTTTTCTCCTTTTATATCTCATTGTTCTTAAGCATTATAGAGTAATTATTATTGAACGTACCCAATTCTTTTTACATGAATAACGATAATTAATTTTTCTTTTACATGTTTATTTCTTTTCCTTACCAAAAATTTCATTTATTGACAACATCATAATTTTCACCGAGTGAATCACTTTCTTCCTTTTTTTCCTTTTTCATTTTTTTCTAATAAACAAGAAGATATAGTATAGTATTTCCCCCCCTTGGTTGAACTACTTTTTTCAAGTTATTTCATATATTTCACTTGGAGATTACACTTTCTCCAAAATAAAGTATACTTTCCAAATTTTGCAATTTTCTTTAACGCTTCATTAGGATGTCATATGATGTATAAGTGGAGTCTCATTTTGCACTTATCTAATACTTTTCATCACTTCAATGTAAACAAAACTCATGTGTTTCACCTTTTAGACATTAGTTCAATTAATGCAACATTAATCAACGATTAAATCATTACTATTTTTTAGTTGAAATAATTATACAAACATGCAAAAGAAAGGCAAATGTGGAAGACAAGCACAATTAAGATCACATTTTCAATTACTTGAATCCCATTCATAATCTACACCATTAACTAAATTACATGAATTATTGGGCATATTGCAAATACAATCCCAAAACTATTAATCATGTGTCGATATATTCTTTGAACTTCAAAGTGTTACTTTCGCTTCCGCTAAGTTTTGAAAGATCCACATATATCCTAAGATATTGCTAAATCTTAAAGCCTCAAAAGTATCATTATTCATGGTCCTTTCTAACTATGGATTTAAAGTTCTAGTAATAGCATGGAGGTTATTTGCATATTTTGAGAAGTTATAGGGATGTAAAGCCACATGGTTTAGATGGTAAATTTGCAACTTACTTCAGATTATTGAATATTGAAAGTTGATGCTATGAGCTTTGAATTCTTTGTCAAATTCGATAGCAACTACCAAGTACTACTAACAGAAGACAATACCATTTATTAAAAAATGCATTTGACCCAATTTACACGAGGAAAATCCAATTTGATAAATTTGCATATAGCAAGATTATATCTAAGAATTAAGGGGGTGGGGTGTGGTGGTGGTAGGGAATTCAAAGTCTCATAAGATACAATTGTTATTCTCAATTAAAATATACGCATGAGCTTTCTCATAAATTAAAACTAAAATCTCCAAATAAATCACTTGAACATGTGAACTCTTGTGATTGATAAGAAGGTAATGCCAAATATTGTGGTTCCATATAGATGCTTTCGGTTGTGCTGTATAAATCTTGTATTGGAATCAAATTTTCCCAAAAGCTTTGAAGTTCATTATCTACATTTAATGAGCTTGAATGTTCTTCACCATGTTGGAAAGTTATGTCTGAACTTGCAAAACTTGATGGAGAGTGGCTATCCGCACTTGAAGTTGGGGCATTGCCTGTTTCCTTTGATGATGCTTTTAGTGTACCATTATCAATTGAAGTAGTTGTCTCAACCATGGTCTTTTTTATGTGACCATCATTTCTCAATTTATATCTTTTTAATCGAGTATTCCAATAATTTTTTATATCATTATCAGTTCTTCCAGGGATTTTTGTTGCAATTACTGACCATCTGTTGCAACACCAACAACCACAAGAAAGTAAATGAACAATTAGCTAATAAATTAACAACAAATATACTTCTTTTGAAATATTTTAAAATTTAATTATTTACTCTAATATTAGCCACAGAAGATACGTGTTAGATATGGATGTTGGTGAGTCGTATCATTAAACCATCGTTGCTATTTCAACTTGAATTGGTCAACAACGTGGGACTACTGTCCAGGAAAGGGGGAAAAAATCATTCTACACTAAGCTATGAAACATTTATTTTATTTAAAGGGATTGGGTACCGATAAGCAAGCATCGCATTTAAGACTGAAAATAATTGAAGAAGTTATTTGCTCATGACTTAATTGGTGTTTCGCATCAAGAAAGACTTGGTGCAACGACGAGTGTTTTTTGTTTTTTTGGATTTATTTTTTATTACTATCTAAATAATAGAGAGATTCCAAATTCCTGAGATATTAAATTTTTATTTTATAGGTTTAATCGGTCAGTAACACAATTGAGGGCCTTGCCCGTTGAATGTCAGAGATGAATGTAGAAGTTTAAAAAAAATTTTGTCCTAGTGATTGGAGTGAGCTTCAACGTGAATTAACACGAACAACTGGAGGATCTAATCTTCATCTGAAAGGATTAATATAAGATGTCGGAGACAAACAAGAAATAATTACCGATTTCCAAGTTCTTGCTGCAATTTGATGATGGTCTGCTCCTCCTCTCTTGTGAAATTGCCGTGTCTAATGTTGGGTCTCAAATAATTCATCCAACGAAGTCTGCAACTTTTTCCGCTCCTTGCCAAACCTATATATGTTCCATGAAGGAGTATTATGTGATAAGTCATTTTTAGTAATCCATTGAAGCGGTTGCAGGAAAATTATGTACAATTGCAGAAGAAAAAAAGAGGTCAATTCAACTTTCAAAGAGGCCCAGCTGTAAACTTTCCCAGGGAGAGACCGAAAATCTTCTACATCAACTTCTCCAGGTTAATGTCCAGATCGCATGGATTGAGAAAAGAGAGAAAAATCACCCAAACGTGAGACAGGTTTTCATGTTTTTGCAATATATTGATCTATATTTTGCTTTTTTACTCATGGATGACTTTTAAACGAAGATAAACGATAAGTTATACATTTGTGAAAAAAATATAACGAAGAATAAAGGCTTGACAAAAAAAAAAAAAAAGAAAGAAAAGTACAAATAAACGTTTTTTGTAAATTTAAAAAAAAAAATAAGAAAGAAATCAGGAAACACTTTGAGTACATATATGATGGGGTTCGTGAAAACGAACCAGCAGCTTTCGGCATGTAAGTCCAGTTCCAAATGCCATATCTTTTAATGTAAGCTATGAGTTTCTCATCTTCTTCAGCACTCCAAGGTCCCTTGTTCCCACCACTGCCACCAACGTTTAGATCTAGTAGTCCATGTCTGGACGGAGACCTCATATTTCACTCTCACTAGACTTTCTGTCTATTTTGCAAGTTGCAATATGCTATTAGATCTCCAAATGCTACCTCAGGAAACAGATCGACTTGTACATTTATATAGAGCTGGCTCATTTTTAGTTAGCATGTGCTCCGTTCTATATTTAAAGTCTTAATGGAAATTCGCGAAAAAGGTAAAAAAAAAAAAAAAACCATTAATCGGTAATTTAGAGTCAGTTTATAACCAATGCAGATAAAGATATACTTTGCGATCAATATGATACACATGTTTGTTGAATTTAATTTTCTCTCTAAGCATCGAAATGACGATATAATAGTAGTTTTTTAATAAATTTACAAGCTAAGCGTGGGAATACGGTATTTCGAGGAAATTTGTCCACATCACTCCTTCCTTTTAATCATTTTGACCAAACACCATTCACTTTCTCAATTGCGTAACCAATATTGAATCAATATTTAACATCCATTTAGCAATGAAAATGATGCCAAGGTTTATATGGACACTTATTGAGAAGATAATATTTAGGAATAGATATGATTTAGTTTACTATTTTTATATGAAGGTTTCAATTATTTTATTACTCTAGAAGTCTATTATACGTATTGACAGGACACTTTAGATATGAGTCTCTTAAACTCGACTGTATTCGATACGTCTTGTGATTTAGGGCTCATCCCTGTGAGCTTAAACCCTAGACTTGCATGAATTAAGCCCAATAAGCTCTACAACGGTTATAATGCAAAAGCTAAAGATGAAACAACTATGTTTTGAATAAGTGGGACACATTAGGCATAACGACTCTAATCTCCTATACTTATGAGAGAAGATTTCACCCACTAACTGACCTTTAACTATTGGCTCCACTTCACTATAAATACCACTTCACTACCCAACGATAAGGCTTTTTACGTTTTGCATATTAAACTTGCATATTACCCTTAAGTACTCTATGCTTTTAACAGCTCTCTACTAACTTAAGTATCGGAGTAGTCATATCAAACAACCCTCCGATGTCCCTTCACTGTGTGTTGTTTTGCAGGCGTTATACATGTAGAGCCTAAACGATTACCAATAAGAACTTTGAGATGACATTTGGTACCATCTGTAGGAAGTTGAATTTCTACACCTGAAACCTTAAACACGTTAAACACATAGCCCACAAGCAATCCTTGACATTATGTCTTAATGTGATGAGTAAGAAAATCAACAGTTGGTAAACAACTAACTTAGGGGCAACAGCCCCTCCCAAGGGTTGTTCTGGAGGAGTGCCTAGAGCATATGAAATTCTTGGTTGAGGAGTATGCTGCGTAGAATAAGGTGCTCTATGCTCGCCTAGATGAAGTGGAGTGATACAATGTACAAACTCATTCTCCCCCTGGAATCTTTGGATGCCTGCATTAGGTAAAACAACATCCAACAGTAGCATTAGAATGGTAGGCATCAGCAACCTAATCCACCATTGCATTAGCAACCAGTAAGGTCTGTAGCTACCAATGATTGAGCTCTAGTTGGCAACAAACAAGAAGCCGATTCGCAGGGAGTATAAGCTCATTCAGCAGCGCGATGAGCTTGCTCAGTAGATGATGCCGATGTAAATGAGCTTCGTGTCATGCTAAGGCAACTCTTTGAGCAGTAGGGGAGTTGGTTGCCAGCAATAAGACTCCCTTCACCAGAGGTGTCCAGGACGAAGTACTACCCCTAACGACAAACTTCTATCTTCCATCCCTGGACTAGTATGATCGCCCTAACGACCATCTTCTCCACTTCCGTAACCTCATAAACCTTTATGGTCATGGGGATGCTATAATGTGCAAGGCCTTCCTAGGAACTTTGTGGAAGGTAGCTCAGATATGGTTTAACCACCTCTTTGATAACTCCATCAGCTCCTTTGATGAGCTTGCACGGAGATTTAGTCTCCACTTCAGGGTTAGCAAGCCTCCATCTAAGGACACATCGTCCTTGTACCTAGTAAGGCAGGGTAAAGGTGAGTCCCTACGCGATTACGTAACTTGGTTCAACTATGCCATGGTTGAGATCCCTCAGCTGGATGAGGGAGTCGCTATCCACACCACCTAGCTTGTCATCCGACCCTTGGGATATTTCTTCCGATCACTTACGAAGAGCAAGTTGAAGACCCTGGCCAACTTTTGGAACAAATCCTAGAAGTACATCGACTAGGAAGGCAACATTCGCGCTAGGTACGACGCCAACTGTGAAAGGTTGGGCGGAAAGCAGGATAAGGAAATATTGTCCGTAAAGGATCGCCTTGGCAGTTAGATGTCAAGAAAGCCAGAGGGGGAGAGTATTAGGAAGAAGAAGCACCGAGTCAAGTGCAACCCGTTCCTCCCTCCCATTTACACCTAGTACACGCCCTTGAATAGGCCCATTGCTTAGGTCTATTGTAAAGTGAAGCACCGAAACTTACTCTAGAGGTCGTAGAAAATGTAGGGCAACCCTGGTTGTTGGAGATCTGACAAATACTATTAGCTCATTGAAGATTATGGCCACACCATCAAAGAGTACTTCCAGTTGAAGAACCCCCTCAAGTATACCATCTAGCGTAGCTTCTTCAATGAATATGTAGCTAATCAAAGAAACGATGACCATTTTGATGATGATAGAGATAGGGCACCTCAAAGGCGATGGACCAAAGATGCCCATGCAGAGCAGAATAATGACTGTTGCAATGATAGCATCCCCAATGGTGTCGTAAGGGAGAAGAGATAGAAGTGAGGCACTTTTGTCTCCTTCTCTGGTGAAGACCTTGAAGGGGTTGATACACCCCATCAAGACGCCCTGATGATAAGGGCGAGGATCTTAAAATTTGAGGTCTCAAAGATTATGATGGACAATAGTAGCTCCACCGACATACTCTTCCTCCACACATACGAGAAGATGAGGAAGAAGCTGCCAGTAAAAATGAAGCCATACCACCATAACTTGATTGGTTTCAATGGAAGTATGGTTCGAGCCAAGGATATCATCATGTTGGATATAGAACTTAGCAATGACGACTATGTGGCACAATAACTTGTATAGTTCATTGTGATTGGTTGCCTTTCCCCTTACAATGTGATCTTAGGAAGACCAAGCCTAAATACGTTTGGTGTAATCACATCTTCCCTTCACTTGAAGGCTAAATTCTCGACCAGAATTGGGGTGGGAGTATGCAGATGTAATTAGAAGCTTTTATGAGAGCTATATGTCAAGGTGGCCAAAGGAGACAACGTCTTCGTCCTGAAAACAAGCCTGCAAGAGAAGCAGGCCGAGAGGGGTAAGCCTAGAGAAAAGAAAAAAGACATCCAGATCAGAAGCTTACTCGAGCAAACCATGAAAGTTTGGGTTGAAACTCTAGCTAAAGTAAAGGATGAAGTCATCGCCTTCTTATTGGCAAATTTGAATAGGTTCGTTTGGTTGGCATTAGATATGCTCGGAATTTCCCTCGACTTGGCGACCTATATCCTCAACATTAACACTACATCGTAGCTTATTAAACAGGAAAAGAGGCATTTTGCTCCCGAATAGTAGGCCACAATCAAGGAGAAAGTGTGGAAGCTGTTAGAGGGAAGAAAAGTATCCGACGTAGCTGGAGAACGTGGTATTAGTTAAGAGGAAGCATGAGAAGTAGCACATGTGTGTCGATTATATCCACCTAAACAAAGCCTGCCCTAAAGATTGTTTCCCTTTTCCTTAAGATCGACTAGCTTATCGATTTTACATCAGGACATGCCCTACTGTGCTTTATGGACGCTTTCTAAGGGTATAACCAGATCAAAATGGACCTAAAGGATGAAGTCCATGCCTCCTTTATCATCGATTACAGCACATATTGCTACACCATGATGCCATTCAGATTAAAAAATGCTGGGCCATGTACCAATGAATAGTGATGAAGCTCTTTAAGCCCTAGATCGAGCATAATATGGAGGTGTACGTTGAAAACATGATCGTTAAGAACCAAAAGCCGATCGATCATGTTAAGGATCTCTAAGAAGCCTTCGACCGAATGCGCATGCACGACATGAAGGTAAACCCCCCAAAAGTGTGTCTTCGGCATCGGCTTTAGCAAATTCCTCAGATTTCTAGTCACATAGAGAGGTATTGAGGCCAACCTTGAGAAGATTACAGCTATTAGGGGAATGAAGTCTCCCAACTTAGTCCGAGACGTATAGAAGCTCACTAGTATGATAGTTACCCTGAGCAGATTTATCTTGAAGAGTGCTAATAGACGCACGAAGTTCTTTAAAATCCTAAAAAATCCCAAGGGTTTTGAAGGGAATCTCTAGTGTGCCACTACCTTTTAGAAGCTCCAGGACTTCCTTACTCATCCACTGGTCCTCTCCAAGCTTGTCTAATTAGAGGACTTGTTCTAGTACCTAGTTGTAAGCGACCGTGCACTCTCCTCTATACTGGTTGAGCAGAGGGAAGAGAACATAAGCCAATGTATTACATTAGCTATATATTGCATGGGATTGAGGTTGGGTATATTCGGGTAGAAAAATTCAACTTAGCCGTCGTCATCATAGCCTGATGATTAAGGCCTTACTTTCAGGTATATTAGGTGACTGTACTCATGAATCAACCATTGCATACCATATTGCAAAAACCTAACGCATTTGGGCGGATGATGAAGTAGGCAATGGAATTGAGTGCTTATGGAATCTAGTATCAACCACGAATGGCCTACAAGGCATAGGTGCTAGTTAACTTCATGGTAGAATATATAGGATAAGAGGAAACAACATTAGATGATAACAAGCGAATATAGACTCTCTACATCGATAGATCATCCACTTCGAAGGGTGGAGGTGCAAGTCTTGTTCTAACTAGCCCACATAAGGTTACCATCTGTTATGCCCTCAAGTTCGAATTCGATTCCAGTAACAATAAGCCTGAATACGATGCACTTATCGCTAGTCTCAAGCTAGCCAAGGAGATCGATGTTGAGCAGTTACGAATCTTCTTGGACTCTATGTTAGTCATCCAGTAAGTTTGAGGCGAATACAAGGCTAGAGGCAACACTATGGTGATGTATCTCAAGGAAGTGAAGAGCCTCCTAGTACAGTTCCCTTCATGGGACATAAGGAAGATCCCTCAACTGGAAAGTTCTATGGTAGATTGGCTATCCAAGCTTGCTTCTACCGGCATATGGAAGCTCAAGGTGAAGGATAGCAAGATCTTTATAGAGTACCTATCGGAAGAAAGCCTAACTCCATGCTTGTTTAAAGTTTTGGAACTAATTATAGTAGCACTAGATGGATCATTTCCAAAGTTATTTGGAGCAAGGTATGCTACCAAAAGATAGGAAGGAGGTGAAGAAGCTCTTGTACCATGCCACTAATTACAAGTTGATCGACGGTTTTTTGTATTGTAGAAGAGTTAGCCTCCCTTTACTCTAATGCCTTCGAGAAGGGGAAGGGTTACGCGTCATGGAAGAGCTATACACCGGAGTGTACAACAATCACGTTCAGTCTCAAGCACTCTACCTATAGGTGCTATGGCTTGGGTGATACTGGCCCACCATGAGGCAAGATGCAAAGGCCATAGTTTAGAAGTGCTTACAGTGCCAAAAGTACACTCCAATCAGTCACAGGCTTAGTATCTCCCTCCAAACCCTAACGAGCCCATAGCTATTTACGCAATAGGGGATTGATATCCTCGGCACCATCTCGAAAGCTTCAGGTCGACCATAGTTCATAATTGTCATTGTCAATTACTTTACAAAATAGGTGGAGATCTAAGTAGTAGCCAAAATCACGGACAGAAGTGTTAAATCTTTCCTCAGAAACAACATTATCTCTTGATTGGGAGTCTCCTCTGCCCTCATCATGGACAACGGCTGACAGTTTGATAACCCCAAGTTTAGGGAGTTTTGCACCAAGCATCATATCACCCTGCATTTTACCTCAATTGCCTACCCCCAATCAAATGGATAAGTGGAGGCAACTAATTGGGTCATTTTCGATAGCTTAAAGAAGCATGGGACCAATCATAGGGTGTTTGGGTTGACAAACTGCCTAATATCTTGTGGGGGTACAAGACCACCCACCATACTTCTACGGGCAAGACCCTCTTCCACCTTGCTTTTGGGTCGAGAGTAATCCTCCCCATCAAAATTGAACTCCATAATATTTGGACTCGAAGTTTTGACTTACTGTTGCAAGCGAGTGTTGACACCATCGAGGAAATCAGAGACCTTGTTGTTGCTAGGGTAACTACATACCAACATTAGGCCACCCAGTATTACGATCAGAAGGTCAGACATAAGAGTTCAAGATCGGCGATCTAGTGTACCGAAAACTAGAAGCCATAAGTTCACGCGAAGGGTAGGGCAAGTTGGCCACCAATTAGGAAGACCCGATTAGAGATAGGGAGAGATTGGGTAATGAAGCATATATGCTAGAAAGATTGGATAGCTAGCTCATCCCATGCACATGGAACACCAATAATCTTCAGCTTTATTTTGATTACCATTTTGTCATATACATTTTTCCAAAATGATAAAATAATAACTTATTTGATAATTGATTAACTACTTCTATCTCTCTCGTTCTCTTTTTCTTCTTTTCCATGTAAGCCTTCAAACAAGCGCATGGATGCTTTATCGGGCGGATCGGAATGCCACTTACCAAACCCCCTTTATGGTAATCTCGGTAAAGGGAAACACCCCTTATATAGAGGAACTCCCCTACACTGGATAGGTTGGAATGCTACCAACCTAACCTCTTGAGTAATTTCGATAAAGGGAAACACCCCTTAGATAAAGGAATTTGCCTAACAGTTAACCTTGGTAAGGGTAAACTCCCCTCGCGTAGAGGAATTCTTAAGTTGATATATTTAAAGACATAAAACAGGAGAGGACGTTTCAAAAATATTCATCTATTCATTCTTTAATTGTCAAATTACACAGTAAAGGCCAGTATCCTGGCCCGAGTTACACATTATTAGAAAAAGGAGAAATACACATCCTAACTCCTTGGATTAGCTAACTTTGGTAATTCAGAAAAGTCCAAGGCATCTATCTACTCAAAGTGCTAATCTTTTGATGCTTCAAGTAATAGGCCTTGACTTGGAGCGGGGCCTAAGGAATGCAAACCAAGAGCAACAGGAAGATTGCCTATAGATGGATAGTCTTCAAGAACTGTTTAGAGGGTGGCCTCCTATTGGCGTAGAAGTGGATATGGAAGCACCCTACCTAGCCCCAACAGTAAAGGGAGCGCTTACATCATCAAAGCTCGCTTGGGCGGTCTCTCTTTCTTATGCCAGGGCTTCCCTCTTTTTGTTGAAGGTTGGCGAGTCCAAAAAGTCAAGGAAACTCAAGTCCAAGTCTGGATAGTGAAAGAGAACCTCCCTTCGAGTATAGAGGGCAAAGTCAGTGGTTAGGTCTTCTAACTCATCTAACCATTCCTCAGTCCTCCTATAGTCGGCGACCGCCTTCTTAACGGTAGTATCACTGAGGACCTCCCCACTCTCCATCTTAGAGGTGATCTCTTCCATCTCTGAAACTTTGTCTCGTAACTCCCCAACTTGGTACTTTAAACCAACCTTTAAATTAGCCAGCTTTAGCGAAGTGGCCTTAATGCCCTTACATTTGAATGCCTTCATCACCGGCTTGATTTACAGCCGGGTCGTGGAAACCTTTAGCTTGGCATTTTCTTTCTCGAGTCGGGCTCGAGCCTCGCCCTCCTCATCTAAACTCTAAGAGAGACAAACCTTTGTCTTTTACTCGTTCTCCAGCCGAGCCTTCAGGTCATCGACATTTTTAGCCACCTTCTCAGCATTGTCCTTCTTTTGTTTTGCATCCTTAAGCCCTATTACCTATACAATAAAGTAATGTAGGCACCTGTTAGCCTTAGCGAATTTTTTCAAATACCTCTTACTAGAAGTCTTTAACTCCAGTAGGTACTTCTCATGCCTACGTAACACTTCCCAAAAGCCCTTCACCTCTTTTTGGATGGCATCAGACTTGTTCAGTTGAAATAGCACTTAGCTGTAGTATTGTAAATTGAAAATGAAGCCCACTGTTAATACGATGACACATAAAAGCATGACAACACAGGAGCAACAAAAACTTACCTGCTGCATCAACATGCTCAAGTGGCCTGCTATTTGAATGGGGTCATCCCCACCTTCCTAGGAGGGCCCTTTGAGGATAGCTTAGTTGACGGGGGTGTAAGACTCCATTGAAGCCTAGTAGCTGAGCATTCGGTGCTGCAGTATTGGATCATTGGCACAGACCTCCTAGTTCGACCTGGGGAGCTTCTCTTGGACCCTCTTCATTTCTAACTTAGGGGCTCCCTTTAAGAGCTCTTCATCCTGGGAAGTGTACAACACTTCTTAGAATGAGTTCGACTCTATCCTCATCAGCCTAAAATTGTTGAGGACTTAAAAAAATGCATTCTCCATGTCGTTGATGCTTTGATAAGGATGTAACATAGGTCACTCATTCCACTTCCCCTTGCTTAAAGGCACTCTCTTTAGGGGCCTTTGCTTCTTCGCTCTTAGACCTAGCTTATCGACCGTCTCGGGAGCCTTGCACTTTTGGCTAACAACTTGAGGAAAAGTGACCCTTTGCTCAATCTCTTTCTCCCTCGCCCTTAGAGGGGAAAGCATTAGTACATCGGGCCCTTTCGTTTTGGTACCTTCATTATCCATGACAATGGGTTAGGTGGAGGGCGTAAGGGCAGGAGTAAGCAAAGCCACACCTAATGGCTCTACATCCACGGGCTTGTCTCGAATGTTGAGCAGAATCCCTTAAGGAACATACCTTAGTTGTGCCTTGCTAGTCTCTCTAGGCCTTGGCTTCGGCCTAACTACCTTTGCCTTTGGTGGGTCTGCCTTGGTTTGTGCCTAGCGTTGGCTTGTCAGGTTGCCTATAAAGGGACGAGGCATCCTTAGGACAAAATTTTTTCTTGCAAGAAACCCAATCGAAATTTAGAAAAGGAAAACAAGAACAAACCAAAGGAAACTACAAATACCATTCATAAAGCATTACCATGACCAGTATAGCTAAGGGAGTCCTCCCATCCTATAGGTGTTGAAGGAAGTACCCCAACACTAGCACAACTTGGTTAGGTATTGGAAATACTTGTACCTTTGGCCCATTTCTCTACCATAGCTTTCTTCATACTGAGGAAGAGCTCAGAGATTAGATACTAGAAATACCTCTCTATGATCTTCGTAGCATTGATCTCCTGGCTATGTCTCAACACCATAAAGGTTTCGATCTCTTGGGCAACTTTGGCATCACTGGGACTAAGCCCCTTCTCACCTTTAGTATGGACCATCTTGGTCCGTCGGATCCAAAAGTCTACCTCTTTGAGTAGGTCAACCACTACATACTCATCTTGCTAGCCTTTGACAAAATCTATAAGGCCATAGAATAGCTTCTTCCCTAGGCGCGATTGGAGGTAAGGCCATCCCTTGATGCTCTTTCATATGTAAAAGTGATAGAAGAGCTCGAGAGTAGTCCTTACCACCAGGTATTCACAAAGCGCCTGAAAAGCCTTTAGTACCCTCCACCTATTAAGAGGGACCTACGATGGACTATAGTAGTGATATTTGAAGAACTCCTTCTTAAAGTGACTTAAAGGGAGGTGATGCTTAAAATCCAAGCACTTCTCAAATACTGTGAAACGCCTCTTTGACAATAGGGCTACCCTTTCGTCCCTGCCTAGTAACTTAATCTGCCACTTAGGGATTGCCTCCACAACAAAGTTGCTTATGATCTAACTAGGGGCAAATTGCTTGCTTCTACTCATACTGCCTCTAGGCCCCTTACCTGTATCATGAGCATCAAACAAGTCTTTCAGATTGGGGGGGGGGGGGGGGGGGGGCGTAAAGGAATGTATACATATACATCCCTAGGGATGTCATTAATGATTCTAGCCCTATCTGGCGCCTGTACAACCATCCTTGTAGGTTTGTCAAGTTGTGCTAGTGAGGAGACTTTGTACTCCTATGCTTGAGGGGGATTACTCCTAGTAAACTTTGAAGTAAAGAGATGCAGTGACAAAGAGGAATTAGTCTCACCTCTATTGGTTGACATGACTATAGTACTCAAAAAAGGAATAAAAGCTTTGAGAAAGTTTAAAAGGTTTCAAAGAAATTTTGAGTCTGATAACGGCAAAACAAAGAGATAGCAGAAAAGTGATCTCGCTTTTGTGATCCTGTTATTTATAGGCAAAACATCTAGGAAGTTGTATAGGTATCTATAGGGATCCATATAAGCACGAATCTATTGGAATGCTGCATAGTAGACACATGGAAAACGTTTTCATCGGATAGTTACCTTTAAGAGGCAAAGGGCATGTAACTTCATGCTAGTTTACGACAATATGACACTTATTACGTGGCATTTATTGCATGGAATGCAAGTAGGAAAAAATCACATTTCGAAAAAGCTCCTTTGATAAGAAACTTCTTCAGGGTCCATCTGACTTCCATTTGGTTGGCATGATAAAGGCATGACGTAGTTGCGTTTGCTCGGCCCTTGTCAAGCACTATTCGAACAGACCGGTTCACAACTTTAAAGTGCCTACTTAGTAAGTTATAGTGGTGTCTTGCTCTGATATCCTAACCTAAGCTTCACTCGGGTCTTTAGCACTCTACTCCAGAACAACTGTTGACCACACCGATTCATCTCACCTCAAACATGATCGAATCGGGTATTTATTGCTTTGGATGCCTCCACCTCAGCTAGCATCTAGTCTAGACTTATGTGCCCACTATGTCAGTTCCATAGCCAAGTCAGACTCCTTTGAGTCAGATTGGTCATGCCTGAGCAGCCCACATATCCCTGTTCCTTACCTTCGCCTTGGAAACGAGATTATTGGAGGTAGAGATAAGTGTTGACAAGGCACTTTGGATATAAGCCTCATAGCCTTATAACCAAGGGCTCACCCCTGTGGGCCTAAGCCTTAGTCCTGTATGAACCAAGCCTAATAAATCCTACAACGACTAAAATGCACAAGATAAGGATAAAATAACCACATATTGAATAAGTGGAACACGTTGGGTATAATGACTCGACTCTCCTACACTTACGGGAGAAGATCTCTCCCACCAACTAATCTCCAACTGTCGGCTCTGCTCGGCTCGGCTCCCCTCTACTATAAATACTAGGTTATTACCTAACGATAAGGCTTTTTACACATTGCATACTAGGCCTTTGTATTACCCTTAAGTACTCTATACTCTCAAGAGCCTAAGAGCCTATTGCTAATTTAAGCATTGGAGTAGCCATGCTGGGTAACCCTTCGATACTCCCTCACTGTGGTTGTTTTGTAGGTCCTATATATGTAGAGCTTAAACGATTAGCAGCAAGAACTTTGCGACAACAATACGATTTTAAGAATTTTTACAAGCCATAAAACAAAAAGTTGGATTATAGGTTTAGGTCATGATTTGAGCCATGAACATATTACCAAAAGGTTCTCCCCTTTTTTTTTTTTCTTGTTAAAGTATTAAATAATTGAATTTTTAAGTATCTTATTCATTATTCAGTTTGTTAATGCTTTTATGAAAAATTACTTATTTAGAACTAAATTTTAAATTTATCAATTTTGGAAATCTGAATAAAAAACTTAGCTATGATATTCTTAGGTTCTGAGCCACTGATTTAGGATCCAGGTTGACATTATCCAAATTAGAGCAATCTTTACTAGGTGACCATGGTAGTTAATTTTTTTTTTTTTGGGCTAAAAACCATGGTAGTTTGTTGAAGTGATGTTATAAAGTTTGTTTTTTTAAAAAATATGGAATCAACAAATTAATTGTATTATAAGTCCAAAAAAAAAAAAGATTTGGATCATTAAATATCGGAAACTTAAATACTGAGTTTCAATATATAACGAGATATAAGAGATAGCCTAATTAACTTACAAGATCAATAACTATAGATGAAAACAAGTTATTAGAGTATAGTAATGGCTAGAAATATATCATAGATAATAAAATTATATACATAAATTACATAATCTAACAAAAAATAGGTAAATATGCCCACAATTGATAAATTGATTAAATAATCAATTTCTAATCCTAATTTTTGGTCTTGTTGTTTAGTAATTGGAGGCTAGAAATAAATATACCAATAAATTAATTATATACATATATTATTGACTTATGTATGTCCTTTGAGAAATCCCTATATTCATTGCTTCATAAACACCCATAAGAGATTGAAGTTAGTCTATTACCTATTTCCTTCTGAAAATCCAGAATAACTTGTAGAGTGGATTGGATTTAGTGATTGGTTACCTTTTTCATGGGATAGAATACTTACACTATTCATTGCTTTTAATGCTTCCATCATAAATGTAAACCTCTCCTACATATGAATCCCCTTTTATGAGTATAAACTTGTTCCATTTAAATATGACATTATCCCTTATTACATAACTAACTATTAGAAACTAGACTTACCTTATTTTTGGTATTAGTTAAACATTGACAAGATTAAGCTTTTCTCCAAAGGTTAAGTATAGATTTACATTTCTCACACTTTGCACTTTAACCGATTACCATTTTCCATAGAGGCTTCTATGTTTCCATATCTTCTTAATTCTTGAATAGTTGTTGATTATTACAAACATGAACTTAGCTTCCAAGTTCAACTATGATTTACTTAACTGTAGTGACCAACTAGGTCATCAAATTGACTTGTCATGAGTATGTGCCTTAACACATAAGTTCATCATCACGCTTCTTTTCCACCTTCACTTTTAGCTTCAACATGAAAATTTGCATTATTCTAAGGTCCTTGAATGGGCTTAGTGTTGGAATTAAGGGCAAATTCTACATCAGAATGGATAATAGGAACACCATCTTATCTCTAGAATGATTAAAATTTCTTTTATCAAATCCATTTACTTTCATACCTTGATGAAATCTTGGTTTATGACTATCAAAGTAGCATTTGTCTCAACTATCATCTTGATAAGTGGTTCTCCCCTAAGATTGCTATAAATGTTGGATACGTAAGATGAAGTGAAAAAAAAAAAAACTGACTATTATATGACTTAGAGATATGATAGCATTGCTCTCCTTAGAGGGAGTATTGCCTCTCAAATTAGTCTATTAAGGAATTTGGTCAATGTTGTTATCTTAAGATAAAGCTAAGTTTAGAGATTTGATTAGTAATATCAAATCTCTAAACAATAGTAAAGCAAGCAGCTAGTGTTTCAAAGCGTAAGAGGGATTATTATTATTTTTCATTTTTTTTAAAGAAAAGAGGTAGTTAATCTCACACAATATGAGGCGTTTGTGATTAAATTGTACCTTAAGTAAAATGGAAAGTAACTCACCATGAATCATCATTTGATTCATCTTTGAGCTAATAATTACATTATTTAGATATAAGCACATCGTTTTAAGTATACATTCATTGTTTTGTGTACTTGTCAAAACAAACAAATTTAACAGTTTAATCTGATTAAAAGATAGAAAACTCAAAGAATTACATTGTTTTGTAGATTGCACTTCATCAAAATATTTTATACTCTGTTAGAGAAGTGCAACATTTTTTCCTTTCAAGGAGCCACTTCGCTCAAACAAAGTCACCTTAATTGAATAAGTGATATGCCACAGCGGGTCACGAAACCAGAATGGGTCAAATGGGTATGACGAACAGGAAGTGAATTGGGTGGTTTCGATGGTGAATGTGGAAACAGAGAATAGGAATGGGGTTTTGACAGTGAATGTGGATGGATATCACGTACTAAGACATAAAAACAATTAGGGAATGAACTCAAAATATGGTTCGATACAACTCATGAATATTAAATGTTGCTCGAGGTTTTAAATTAGAGGTTAGAGGCGACTTACTAACTCGCTTAAATGAAGATTTCACCACAATCTTGGGAACAAGATTGATAAGAACGTGTAAAAGATTAAATAGTTTGCTCAATACTTAATAAGCTGGCAAAAAGGCAAGCTTTGAGAGCTCAAGAGCAGCCTTGCTCAAAGAGGAAAGTTCTAAGTGCAAGAATATTCCGGTTTATCCAATTTCATATATTTCTATTTGACATGTTATTACAAATGTTGTTATTTATAGTAAGTTTTAAACCCTATTAGCAAAACTATAAATAATGTAGAAGGTTTTAAACCCTAAAAAATTGGACCCATAAATAAAATAAATGAAACAATTACAAGAATACAAAACTGTATATTTAATAGAAAAAGTTGACATGTAGTCATATGTCAGTCCTGAAAGGATCAAGATCTGAATTAGACGAGGTCGGCAATTGGATGTTTGGGTCTGAGGAAGAGCCCTTGGAGTCTCGTAGTGTTTGGCTAAGATACCCGAAAGGTTAGCTCACAATTGTTGAGTACTATGATGAGTTAGCACTAGTTTCTTCGTGATGTACTGAGTAGTTCTTTATTCTCGAGTTCTCGATTGTGTGGTTTTTCGGCCTTTCGGTAAACAATAGACTTAATGCTGAGTGGCTCATTTTCTTCCCTTTAGTCTTCTATTATTAGCTCGGTCTTGGCAAAAGCTATTTGACCTTGGGTTAGAACAGGTTGGCTTCAGCTTCCGACAGGTGAGCCTTGGCTTAGAGAAAGTTATAGGCTAATTCATATCAATAAGTATCTACTCAAAGGATAGATTTTAGTCATTTCTACTTAACTAGACTCGAGAAATCAGCTTCATTGAGACGAAGCCAACTTCATTTGAACAAAGCCCCTAATAAATTTTTTCTATTTGAATTTGATTTGTCATTGAATGTTTAGTATGTCCTTGAGTTAAATTGTTTTACATTTAGCATTAATTAACTAGCTAATTAGTGATCTATATAATGAGAAATAGGTGATAATTATTACATAAAGTGATCTATGTTAGCATAAAACTAACAATTCATTAACATATAACATTAGCAGATTTATTCAATATTCATTATCCATTTGCAATTATATAAACATGTATTACTTTTTCACGACCACCTTGTTTGACATTATATTTTCATTTCCATCCTTGAAATCATACATACACCTTTTATTCACTTGGATCAAAACATAAATCATTTGTCTTTTAATTGTCTGACATATTTCTGTTTCAAATATACAAATGAAACTGTACGTAAGAATAGCACGTATTACTTTCCCAATCCATTTTATTATGCCATGAAATGTTGAAAAGAAAATGGAATAATTGCAAATCTATTCCCAATTAGACCTGCCGGTGGGATAGATACTGTCACCTTTAACTACTAAGTGTATTTTCAACTCTCTATGACCTTTAGGGATATTAAATACCCCAAGTGCGAGTCCGAGAATAGACCTGGAGCAACATATTCTTATCTCCATTCTACGCGTGTCAAGTGGTCCTAGACTCATAATAAGATCCTCCGTCAAGTGTCCACAAACTGCAACATCAATCTGGGAAATGGGAAAAACTAATATTAATATGACAAACAATTTGATATTCTAATTGGGTGTGTTTCATGCATACAGAACAACGCCCAACCAAAAAAAAAAAAAGAAGAAGAAGAAGAAAAGAAACACCTCACAGATTCAGCACCTTCTTTGAACCATCGTATCCATTTCTTTGCTAATCTTATGTATTAGATATGCATGAACTTCTTTCAAATTGATCGGAGAGTACATGGTTTGTGTACTATATCTCTCAACCTAGATAATCTGGAAACAAAACAATAGCAGAAAATCAGCCAAAGTTGGAGCCCATATCAAAACATAATAATGATGTTGGGAGGGGGACCAAAATAATTAAAAAAAAAAAAGGTCCAATAATGTTTTTCAAAATCCTAGTTAAAAAAAAATAAAAGAAAAGATGTTTATATTTAAGAATATAATACACTGTGTGAAAAAGTAAATTTATAGATTTTATTCTTTTGCAAATTCGTTTTAGACTCTCATTTTCTTAAAATTAGGTTATTAAAGAGTAATACCCACATTAAAAATAATAAAAGGTAATAGAAAGAGTAGAGCGACCCACTAGTTCAGCACATCTTAACGTGTTAACAAATGAAGCATTACTAAATATATAACATGCATCTTAAATGGACATTGACTTGAAATTAAAATTTCCGGCAATATTTCTCTTCCCGCTGCTCCTCTTACTTCTGATAATTTCTCCTAGTCCTGCTCCTCGCATTGAGTGTGGCTGGTTCATGTGGGGCTAATGCAGGTGACATGATGGCCTTTATGTCAGCCATGATTTCAGCGGGCGGCGACTTAACACCTAGTGGAATTACGGCACATTTAACATTCTGTACACTCCACTCGATTAATGTATTTGTCCTCCTGGTAGGTTTTATCTTCTTGATAATTTCAGAATCCCTATTTATTAGGTTTGGTCCATGTACCGTGGTTTCTAATTATGAATCGATCTGATTTTGATTTAAAAATAATTAAATTGTTTCGTTATTAAATGATAAATCGGCTTGATAATTTATAATCGAGAATTAGATAATATTATGGAACACTCTAAATTAAATATAAAAGTCTATAAATAATAAAAGAGAATTAGGTTATCACAATAAGAAGTGTAGCCTAAAATTTTGAACTTTAAAAGTTAAGATCAGTGAAAGAAAATTTTCAACTTGTAAATTTTGACATAATTCTATGTCCATCTAAATTTGTCATATAGATTAATCATTTAATAAAATGATACTTGTCAAACGTTTTCATGATATTAAAAATAGGTATTTAATTAAGTCCTCATTGGATGTTACTGATAATATAGTATTAAATTAAGTCATAATATATATATTCTGGAGTTGTTTTTATTATAATTAGAATGTATAGTTACTATATAGTAGATACCAATGACTCTATATGCTATTGAAATGATTTGTCAATAATTGTTAATCTTTACAGTTTAATTATAAAATTAGTCTAATAATCTAATCGATGCCAATATTACCTTTTGTCCACTCTCTAATTTTCTTTTAACTAATTATTTTCCCTGTCAATTACAAAACCTAGCAGAAACCATGCCCCCTCTCATTTTGTTTTCATGGCCGCCACTAACTGGGCACAAACACAATCCTAATTCTTTTGGCGCGAGAGCCGTTGCTCAATCAAAATCTCATTTCCAGTGTATACACGACATTGAGTCTCCAAAGAAACACAAAACCCCATTTATCATTAGACCTCATACACCTTATGTGGATCTATAGTTGCCACTCATAAGGTCTCATTGAGAACTCATCAACACCTTCACTTTTTTAACAAGGTGACGGACCGTCTTTTTTTTTTTTTAATTTCTCTCTTTCTTTTGTTTTTTTTTTTTTGTCCGTTTATTTGTGGAGAGCGAGGACCTTCGACTCTCTCTTTGCCGACGCTAGAGAGGATGAAGTTCTCCGGTAATATTGTACGTACTCTTGAGAGCAAGTGAATAGATTGAAGTAGATACACGCACGTAACTTCGATTTTGCTTTGCGGTTCCTGTTAATCTCATAGTTACATTGTCATTTATATTTTCCCTAAATCTCCTCGTCTCATAATATTTTCCCATGTGGATTTATGAGAGATTTAGACTTTACATAAGTGAGTGAACCTAAAAAAAGAGCACAATAAATGAGCGTTGGAGATTCGTTCGATATGACTAGTCTGATACTTAAGTTAGTCAAATTTTTAGAGAATACGAATACTTAAAAACAGTATATAGACTCAAATACATAAAGTATTAAGTGGGTTACTATTAAGTGTTGCCTTATATTTATAAATGAATAGAGCTGGTAATTAGAGAAAAATTAATGGATAGAACTAGATCAGTAAATAAATATTGACACTATAAGAAAATGAATTTATTCCAATGACATCGTGTGATTGTTGGAGCCTAGAAAGTCATCGTGATAAGGTTTTTGCAGTAACATATTTTGTCACTATGACTCCTTAAGAAAACCCCATAGTTTAAAGTAATTATAAAAAGGCTGTCACGTAAGAAACAATAGACAACAAGGTACATGTTGCAACAACACAAGTTCTTGCAACGAGCAATTCCTTAGAAAAGGGCATACAAAATGGGGAAATCATTAATTAACAACTTTTTTGCAAGGGAGGCATTGTTGCTAGAAATTCACTTCTTGCAATGAGCACTTCCTTAAAAAAGGACATAAAAAAATCGGGAAATCATTAATTAACAACATCTTGCAAGGGAGGTGTCGCTGTAAGAAATGCACTTCTTGCAAAGAGCGCATCCTTGTAGAAAGTTCCTGACACGTGTCAACAAAATGTTGCAGGGATACACCGGCTGCAAGAAGTGCAATATATACAATATCGGAAACCAAAATATCCCCACAACATTATCGTTATGCTTAGGAGATCCACAACAACATTTGCATGATTGTCATCATGAATCCCCCAATCTTGCTAAAGATCATCAGGCCCGAGTTTAACAAGTCCATAAATAATCCAGCATGTCTAATCGAAAGAAATAAAGTAATGAATAAAACTTATCCAAATAATAATAATAAATATAATGAAATGGAAAAATAAATATATATAAACAAGAAAAATATCATATACTAAATAATTAGTGTCCACTTCATCAACAATCACTTCACTCTCTAAATTATCATCCCCAATTTCATTGTCATTCTGAGCCATGTCTTCCAACATCTGATAGTCCGCATTATCCTCAAATATTTGATCATTAATTCCCTCATTCTCATCCATGATCTGATCATTGATTCCTTCATCTTCATCCATTATGGTGATTTCATCCCTAGCTAACTCACCTATGTACATGCCTGCTAGGGATTCATTATGACAAGCCTACCTACAGTAACCTCAATCCATTCCCCTACGAAGCAAATGACACTCGTAACCCCAATTGAGTGCTAATTTACATTCAAGCAATCAGGGCAAGGACATCGAATATCGCTATCAGACTCTCAAGCAAACTTCAATGCCACGTAGCGGATATCCCTAATTCCCTTGATATATGACCTACTTGATTGATTATAGGTGTGATGTCATTTTCTTTTCGACATCTTAAATATTAAATCGAGTTATTTTCTTTTTCAATCATCTCATTTTTCATACACTAGAATTCCTTAATTTGAAAAAAACTGTATGCACATAAATTTTACAAAAATGTGCAATCTTAACACAATTTTCCCTGAATTGGTAATAAATATTAATAAATTAGTACATCATAAGTATTCACTTTCATATCATAGGATAAATGGGATATGGTACGGTATTTGTGATATTGGTATTAACAAGCAAATTTAACTTTAACTATATATACTAACAAGGGAAACAGGAATCCACACCGTCAAAGGATTTCAGATGATTGTTTCTAATTTGCGATGAATTTATCACTTACTTCCTTTGGTATTTTATTGAAAAAAATGGTGTTATTACTCCTCCATTAGTCAATAACTTCATGTTCTGAAGGTATTCACGATTATCCAATAATAATAATTTCGACTTGCATGCCCAGTAACGTACCTTCCACGCATATGATGACAATTTTTATTGTGCATCTCGTAGATGAAAGAAAACAAATGAGAAGAAAAAGAAAACCATACTAGTTTCTTGACTTTAAGTCGATAATATTAGACCCACTTATTGATGATAAACTCCATAATCCTATAACTTCCAACCATACAACCAAGTCATTTCGAGTTAGACGATAATAAGATGATAAAAATATATATCAAGACCCTTATTGTATGAGTATGAGCAACGCTCTTTCATCAAGCTGGAGTAATTTTGATATTCTCCTAGCCTATTTTTTATACTATATGGTGAACAAAAAGGAAAACTAAATCGCCAACTCTATTTAGCTAAGAGTCCCTCTTACTTCTAGCTAAACAACACACCGTCTTACATATTAAATAGCATCTTAGTAGTATAATATTGCAAAAAATTTACTTTTCATATGTGCAACTATTATATGTACCTTTTTCAGATTAAACAATATTTTGGTTCCTAATATTACAAAAAAGCTGATTACTTGGTACTCTTAACGAGCTTCAATCAATGAGTTGATCAACAAGTAAGGAGGAAAGTTAACTAAGAAATGTGGAATCACACCAGAACTAATATGCTTAAGCTTTTAAATAAATTGGTAATGGATCATAAATTTGTCATTGCATATTTCATAAAATCACACCCAGCAAGTGCCTCTTGCAGTTGATTTCCTTCTTCTATATCCTGTATAACAAAGAATGCATAGGACCAGGAAAATAGGGCACACCACTGCAGCAACTGTTCCACACACTACACTAGCAAATGATTTCGACTGTCCTGGTGGCGATGGAATCTCAAACTCTGGATGATATAAGTAGAATATCACTAAATGAGATCAGCCTTTCTTGACAAACAAGAAATACATCCTCTCTTCAAATGTTACAAAAAAAAGGGGAAGATTAGATACAATTCTTCGTGGAAGGTAGCATGATATGTGGAATTACAGTTACATTTGAGAGATCACAATGGATTTTTCTAATACAAAACTAAACCATGAGGCAAAGTTAAACAAAAACATCATGCAATATTGTAATACTACAGAACTAAGCATAGAAGTTACTTACTTCTTCCTGCAATTTATTTTCTTAAAATACAATTTCATCGTTGAACCTGAATTGGGCCTACTACAGCATATCTCCTTTCCCTTTTTATTTAATGTTCTTTCTTTTTCTTTTCTCGTGTTGTGATTTGATGAATGATCAAATCTCTCCATTAAATGCTAATATCCTAAATGGCTAAACCTTCTACTACAAGGAATTTTGCTTCACAAGAAATATCTATCCGAAATAACACACGCTGGGAAAAAGACTTGCTTCAAAGGGTTCTCTTATGATTGGTACACTACAATCTATCATAAAAGTGCTAGTCACCAGCTTAGCCACAGACTGGATTTCAAGGGCATACAAACAAGAGAACAAATCCAATTTATTTCCTCGAATTGCTAAATTGGAACAGATTTGAATTCTAAACATCTTTCACGAATAGCCCAACAAATCTTCCGAATACATAGGAAGCATTATTGCAGTTATGATCAAGACATTCCGGAATTTACAGACATAACAATGCTATATGTAGTAAGGAGAATCGAAATCGAATTGACGAACAAAAATTCACAAACACTATAGTAAATCTAGCAATTTCCTGCGATATTGCGCTCAAAACATAGTACAAATACAAAATTCTACTAAAATATAACTTAGTTGCAATTTAATCACTAAAAGAACCTTATCATTCTTGATCTATTTCACATTAGTTTCCTTAATACTTACGCAAACATATCAATGCAGCTGAAATAACTTTCTTAAAATCACAGTTTTAAAGTACAATGGCACAACAATTGCATGAGAGGTTCATAAGGAGGAGTGAATACGAAGGAGGGAAGCCGCATGATTACTTACTATGCTATGTCATTGCTTAGCTGCAACATCAAAAGCTATGAGATGGAAGATAATGCTTGTTATTAAATTAATACCACTTATCAACATTATTGAACACACCTTTGTAAATTGCATTATTGTAGTTCTCTTACTCTTTTTTTTTTTTTTTATAGGAATTAGGTTTTATAACTGGGTAATTCCCCAATTCTCTAAGCACTAAGGTTCCTGTGTTCTTTGTATTTCAACCAGATGATCTGGTGCACTTGTGGATTGCATTAGTTTAGTGTACTTCATTTGTTATTTCAACGGATCACAATTCTATAAGACAAAAAAATCTTAGCAAATTAACAAGAATTGTTAACTTCACTCCTTACTTTGGCAAAGCAACAAAAACATCAATAATTTAATAGCAAAACTCATAATGTACATATTGAACCTAACTGGACATAAGGTTGGAAAAAAATGGAGACACGTATTATATCCTTAAGTACTAAGGCCTCTAATTGTTTTATTTTCTTTACGAAGAAAAGTCTAAAAAGGTCTCTTTTAACTTATATAGATTTCTTCTTACAGGAGCTTCATTGCAATAAATTTAATTTGCAACCAGTGTCTCATTGAAAAAAGTCTCCCCTATTTTAAATACGTTAAGATACAAGGTTAGATTAAGATACATAAGGTTACATTCAATAATAATTACATTTTGAGAAATCTATAAATCTTAAATAATAATGATAATAATTATTATTATTGCAACTTTAGATATAGGTTATTATTTATCATATATAGTATGTGTGTATATATGTATATATGCATACAAATATATTCATTTGAATACGTAATGTCTAGAAAGTTTTGATATGTCAATATACTTTAGTCTCAATTAAGGCATGAAACTTTCGAACAATGATTTAAAAAGATAAATAATGAAAATTTTGAACACTTTAAGATACTCCATAAACGATAGCAGGGAAAATTTTGAAGCAAGGTAAATAATAAAATTCCAAACATTAACCTTATGAAAGGTGCATTAAAAAAAAGGGTGAAAATGCACCCACAATAATGTATCTATGTAAAAAATATAAATTTATATTTATTAAGTTAAGTAATAAAATAATTATATATGATTGCAATATAAATTGTTTTCAAAATAAAAAGATATCATCATAGTAGTCAAACTCTATACTAGAACCCATAGGGTTACAGCATCCTATTAGGGTAGTAGGGTAGGTTTTACGCATAAGGTTAAAAATAACAAGATTCTTGCCCCTAACGTGACCTACCTATTTATTTGACTTTTTTTTTTAACCAATTAGCTAGTTATTGTTAATTATTTTGTTGATTAACTTACAAGCATCATATAGTTTCAAACACTTTCATAAATAAATACTAATAAAGAAAGGTTATTACACATATAAATTTGTAAAAGTTGAAATATAAATAATGATATATAAAAAAACATTGTTAGAACTTACAAAGGTAAACTAGGGTTGTAAACAAGGTGAGTTGACATGATATAGTACTAAACTTAAGCTTGATCTCTACTTGAAATTGTAAAATTTGAGCTTAGTAGAGTTTAGAATTTTCAACTTAAGGTCGACTTGAAGTAGTTTTCAATAAACTCAAGCTCAACTTGATTCGGCTTGTTTGAGTACGATTCATCTAAAAAATATTTTTTATTCTAATTATATTAATAGTAATATTAAAACTTGGCTAGTATTAATACTTAGCTAAATCTCAATTAGGTTCACAAGCTAGTTAAGTCAAATATTATGGAGCTCAAGCTTGACTCGATTAATTACTCGAGCAACTTGAGCTCGAGCTTGACTTGATTGTTCAGAAGCCAAACTTGAGTAAATGTTGAGCTGAATTAGAGTAATTCGTGAGGACTCATTTACACCTGAAGGGCAAACAAAAGAATTATATTGATATAAATTTATATTTTAGTAAATTGATGAACTTTGGAGCATAAAAAAGAAAATAGTACATTTTGACTTGAAAAAACTAATTGAGTCTTATAGGAATTAGGTTAAACCAATTGGGTTGACCGAATTGAATCGAAATTATTATAAATGAGGGTAAAAAAGGTAACTTAGATCAATTTTATAAGTGCAGTGCTTGCTAGTATCTACTTCCAGAATATGTGCATTATGCGATGTGTTTGTCTTTCACCTTTTATCATTATGTAGCATCTAAATAAATAAATTTTTATATATATCTTCTATATTATTTAAGCCGTAGTTGGCTATAGTATTATTAGAATTACTCTTTTATAATTTTCAATCTAATTTATTATTCTTAATTTTTTTATACATGCAAGTAAATATTGTTTCCCTAAGGATGTTAATGTCATGCACTCAATTATCCTTTAACTTCTTACTTCCTCCATTTCCATTATTTTTTTCCCCGTTCATTATTGTAAATGCTACTGGTTGCTTTACATAGAGTTAGGAGTTTTGTAAAAGAAGTAAAAATAAAAGAAGTAAAAATTGAGTATAAAGACTTTAGAATAAATAAAGGTGAAGAAGAAAAATTTTTCATTTTTAGAGAAGCTTTTATTTACTTTTTTATATTACCTATGAATAGATGCATACATTTTAACTCTATAACTAAGTCTTATCTTTCATTTTCATATTTGATAATGATTTTCTTATCAGGAAGCTAATTTAAGATAGGCTAATATATGTATTTTTCCTTTGTCACTTTAAGATCTAATGAATAAATAGTAATACTAATGTTAGTTATAGTATATATTGTTTTTTTTTTCTTACCACATAGGTTTCATATGATATATATTATGTACATAGAATTACTAAACAAACAATAAATTTGTATAAATGTTTAAAATATTATAAATTTTTTAGGATTTGAATCTATCATTTTAATAAACTCAAGGACTTTATTGCTAAAATTAAAAAATCTTATTAAATTGAAGCTTTTAATAATTTTAAAAAATTTATTATCAAAATTAAAAGTTTTACAATTTGATTACAAGAATTAAACACAAAAGAAAAAAAGAGGAAAGATAGAGCTTCTATTTTCTTTTTTATTTCTAATACATACATTTTATGTGTACGGTCCTCCAATATTTATTAGTATGTGTAAATTTTGGCAAGTGATCCTAAGTTATCTTGCCCGTAGATTGCTAAGATATATAACATAATAAGTGGAGAATAATTTTTTTTTTCTTGGATCATAGTAGAATTGGAAAAAATTGTAGCACTTTAATATATCTCCAAATTAAAAAACGAAATATAGTAATACTATTTACATTGTATAATATAAAAGTATTGACTAAAATTTAAAAAGTAAGCCAAACAATTATGTAATAACTATATAACTATCTTGTTGCAAGAATTACTTCTTACAACGAGGACCTCACTATAACACTTGTCATTGTTTTTGTTTAAGAAGATTGCACGTAACATTAAGAAATAAAATTTATTGACTTCTTTTAACCACTATCTCGTTTTAAGAAGTCTTCTGCATTTTGGATTCTCTCCAAATTCCTGTTACTAAAGTGATATTTGGATTCTCTCCAAATTCCTGTTACTAAAGTGATATTTGGATGGAAAAACTTCTTCCAACAAGATACTTGCTGTAACTAATAAAAATATTAAAAAAAATTTGTTGGTTGCAAAAAAGTTGCTTGTAACAATTTTCTCATTGCAAGAAACCAGATTTCTTGTAGTGTGGAAAGTAGGATCGATATGTCTGACATGGTCCCGCAAGTATGAGAGTTAGTTGTTTGGCTAAATCTTTTAATTTTATCCAAAGTCTTCTAACCGCTGAGATCTCTTATAGCTATATAAGCTATGTTCTAAAGCTAGCCTAAGGGTGGCTTGTTATAAACTATGAGCCTTATTAGGTCAAGATTAAATCTATGCAAGAGCTAGTTCCAAACCATAAACCGACCCGATTTATGAGAGGATAAGTTTAACTACCGGACCTTAAGGACTCAAGAGGTTTAAGAAGGTAGAATCGTCCAAACCGATGGGTAAGCCTAGCTGGTTTATCCCTCTTAAAGAAAAAAGAAAAAGAAAAAGAGAAAGAAAAGAGAAGTCATTAAATTGGATAATATCTAGTAGGTTATGGTATGTTAAAACTACTTTATTTGCGATGATGAAGAATAATTTTTTAAAAGTAATATCGTCAAACTAATGATACATGACTAATTATAAATTAATTATGTATTAATGATAAATAGAAAATTTAATGTAAGTTAATATAATTTATTTTTGTAAAACTTATTAAATATTAAGAATTTAGACACGATAAAAAGATAAAATTTGAGGAGAAAAAAAAATTAGAATTACATTAAGTCGAATATTAATAAAAAAATTAAAAATTATTAATAAATTAATACACTTAAAAAAAAAGAAATAGAATCATATTATTAAAAATTATTAATATATTTTTAAAAAATTAATTAAAAAAAAAAGTTCAAAGCCGAACTAGCTTGGAACCTCTCCTCCCATGAGCCGATCACGTTTCAGCTTCCGAGCCATTTCAAAGCTAGGCCAACCCATTTCCTAGGTCTAGTCAGGATAGGCCTAAAAATCTCTTATCCAAAGGGTCTATCAACACGTTGAGTCTCTATTTCTTGATTTTCCGGTGAGGTTTGCATTTTTTCCTTTTTCCCGGTCGCTAATGTTCAGTTAAAGACCGGTCATAGTGTCTCCTTCAACAATTTTTGCTCGTGTTCAGTTGGTCATCCGCTTCATTTTCTTCAGTTCAGCCTCCGATGTTCGGTGAGTTTTCGACCAAAAGTTGAAAATCTATTTTCTTATATATTTTGTTTGCTTTGCTCTTCAAGCTTCGGATGCAGTATAAATATCCCATGATAGAAATAATGTTGTTAGTTAACATGTCATATATTATTGTACTATAAGTATGGAACTTTAAAAAATATATCAATGACGTTGGTTGAAATATAAGCTGTAAAATTCGGTGAAGAATTTCTGTTTAATTGCTATTACAGTTTCAATTTTAATTTTTCTTTTTCTTTTTCTTTTTTTTTTCTTTTCTGGAGGAAATATGGTAGCAGTACTAATCTTAGCTTTTGTTAATATATGTTTTATGGGTACTGTAAAAATTGTTGTTTTGGTGATGATGAGGACATGTGGATGAGTTTTTTTCTCTCATCTCCAAGCAAAGCTGCGGTTCCATGATTCAAGTAAATAATTGTATATATACACGTTCTAAATTATCTACAATTCTTCGTTGGGAGTTTTATTTGCTTATTTATTGTTCCATTTTCATATGTTATTTCTCAGTTGGTGTTTATATATATATATATACTAAAGACGATCCCAGTTAATACCAAATAAATCAAGACGATCCCAATTAATACCAAATAAATCTTTTAATTGATTGTTTATTGATTGAAATACATATCAGCTAAATAAAATCTTTCTCCAAGTAGAGAATAGGCCCAAACTATATAAAATAAAAATTCTACAGCGTCTTCTAAATATTGATTATATTTTATTAAATCTTCTCCGTTATTGTCTTTTGTGTTTACAGACATAATATGGAGCAAAATTTGATTTTATTAATGATAAAATAATGATTACAATAGATCAATGATCTAAGATATTGATTACAGAGGGAGCAAGCCAAAGGTAATTTTTATGAAAGTGCTCTAGCCAAACTATGGCACTAAACAAATATTGTAATACTTCAGCTTTTTCTTCCCAATTTTCCGGATTATAGTGTTTTGACATCTACAACATAGAACAGATTATTCATCATCGGTATAATACCAATCAGTATTGACTACGACAGTATAATACCATTCAAGGAATTCTATTGCATTATCTAACTACTGATAAAGATGATAATCATTGATTAATATAGAAACAGACATAAATTTATATGAAAATATGAATGAAACCACCACAGGCGGTAGTGCCAAGGCTAGTGGGGCTACGATGGAGATATGAGATATGAAACCTCCACAGGCTATGATGCAGATATGAGATATGAAACCTCCAAAGGCGGTAATACCAGCCGATTATGGGGTTTATGAAAAGATAAGAGAAAATTAAACAGATATAATCTCGTGGAATTACACCCAATTTAATTGGAGATTCCCCACATGAGATTGAATGTAAGAAAAGAATCAAACTGATTTTATTGATTAAAACTGATTTTTACAAATCATATAAATACAAGAGCATAAATGGATGATTAAGAGGTATGATCAAGAAAATGATCTTCCTACCTCTGATGATAAGAAGCAAACAATTTATGCTTCAAAAGGTGTTTGGATGATTTGTAAGTGTATGTGGATGGTTGCTGATTGGTGAATGGTGATGAAAGAAAAAGAAGATGAAGAGACTGAAGGTGAAGGAGGAAAGCTGAAGAGGATTAGAGAGGGTTTTTGATTTCTTGGATCAGAGAAGAGGAGAATTGGCCGGTCTTCCCCTGATGTCTGAATGAAGAGGTATATATAGTGGAAATAGGCTGACAGAATACTGTTTGGAACAATGGTATTATGGCCGACAGGGTACTGTTTTGAATAGTGATTTGTGGCAGGCAAGATTGTGATAATCTTTTCTGATTGACTGATTGATTGATTGGGTTATGCACTGTGGTACCTGTGTAATATACTGTATCTCTACTTTTACAGTGCAAAATAGTACAGAAAATTTAAATGATACAATTTTCACGGATCTCCTAAATCTATGCCATAGCAATCATCTTCATTGGTATTACCGCTGTGGTGAGATGTCAAGTCCGATCCTGAATTTGATTCTTGTGCTGATTCTGATTCTTTGATATGATCTAGTGCTCTTTTCAGAATTTGCTTCAATTGATCCGGAGAATTTGCACTTGCAAGAGATGATATTAAAAATCCTCTATTGTGATATTGTTTTGTTGCTGTTGGAGATGGTGGTGACTTTGCAGAATTAGTCTTGATCCAATTTAAAATTGAATTTTTTTCACATTTATTACACATTTTGAAGCTATCCCACCATTTGATTTTGTACATTCTGACCAAATTGATTGTGTTCGACGATTTATCTGGCTTGTATTCAAACCACCAAGCCATAACCCATGATACTCCGAGATGTATAAAATACAGCATTTCTTTTGGAAAATTCTTTTTATGAGGTGTAGGATTGTAATGACTTAAGAAAGTATCAAATCCTTCCTTGGCATTCTGATGAATGATTTCTGATGTAGCACCAAATTGTTCCCACCGGTGATTGAACCAAGTAGGAAGATTGAATGTTGAGCAATTGTCAAAAAATATTAACCAAGTATGCGTTCTTTTTGAATTCATTTGATAAAACACATTCCACCAGGCTTGCTTATAATCAAAATAATTATAAGTAGCTCGATGACCTGGTTGTGCAGAAAATTGTTCTATATTGAGTTTTGTAGCAGTAATTGGATGAACTCGCCATTCTTTCAAACTGATTACTTTCAGTATTCTAGCTGTAGAATAACTGATCATCCCTTCCTTTTCAAAATGTTTGAATCTGATTGATCCAGTTTCGGTCAAAATTTTTTCATAAAACTGGATTGTTTTGTATTGATCATATGTTACATAATAAAATTCTTTTGTAAATATTTTATTTGCAAAATCAAAAGGGTCCTTTTCTGATAAGCTTTCTTCTACTGAGAAAACATCTCTAGAAACAGGCTTTATAAAAAATTTTGATCTCTGATTGAAAGGGATTGTTCCAACTGGCGTTGGTGATGATATTTCTGTGATCTGAAAATTCTGATTTCTTCTTTGGGTTTCTTTTGGTTGAGAGACAGATTGGGGAATTTCTGGTAATGCTGGAATTTTTTGTCCTGATTGTGATTGTAAGACCATTGAGATCGCATTAAGCAATCCATGAGCTGGATCCATATCAATTAATTTGGCAAGGACCTCTTGAGTTTCAGAAACTGATTGAGTGTTTGAGGATTGAGTATTTGGGGATTTTGATTTTGGCGATTTTGATGAGGATTCTTCTTTGATTATTAATGGAGTATTGGATGGTTTACAAACATCCAACCATGTTTTAATATTGGTCAGTCCTTTTCCTGATGATGAGGAAACCTTTTCCTTACCTTTCTCCTTATCCTTTTTGGGAGGCATCTCCCTACAAGAATTCACGAGTAAGGAAATCAGGAAGGGAATTAGAAGATCCATTGATATGCTCAATTTCGAAATCAAATACAGAAAGAATAGATTGTCATCTGGCAAAAATCTGTTTTGATGCGATGTTTTGAACATCTTTTAACAAAACATTTTTGGCTGCTTTACAATCAATTCTTAAAAGAAACTTTTGATTTAATAAATCTCCTTGGAATTTTGAAATTGTTAAGACAATGGCTAAGATTTCTTTTTTGATTGTTGAATAATTAGATTGACAATCATTCCATTTTTTTGATATAAACTGAACAACACATTTTTTATTATTTTTCTTTTGTTTTAGAATTCCTCCGAATCCTAAATCAGAAGCATCTGTTTCTACAATTTTTGGTAATGATGGATTTGCAATATGTAAACAAGGAATTTCCTTAATTCTCTGTTTAATCAATTTGATAATTTCAGTATGTTCACTAGACCATGGAGGTGGGTTTTTTTTTAATCTCTGATATAATGGTTTGCAAATTATGTTAAGATTTGGGAAAAATTCTGCAACATAATTTAAACTACCTAAAAATCTTTGAAGCTGATTTTTATCCTTGATTTCATTAGGGAATTTTTCAGTAAATTCAATTGATCTTTGGATAGGTATTATGGTTCCATTATAGATATTAAACCCTAAAAATCTGATTCTGGTTTGGAAAAGACTAATTTTAGTAGGTGAAACTACTAAACCATTTCTTTTGATTATATTGATGAAAATTCTTATATGTTTAAAATGTTGATCAATATTAGATGAATATATTAAAACATCATCTATGTATGTAATTATGAAACTGATATAATTATTGAAAATTTCATTCATGATTTTTTGAAATTCTGAAGGAGCATTTTTTAATCCAAATGGCATTACATTCCATTCGAATTGTCCAAAAGGAACAGTGAAGGCAGTTTTGTACCTATCACTTTCTTTAATCTGAACTTGCCAAAACCCAGATTTCATATCGAATTTTGAGAATATTCTAGCTTGAGTTAATCTGTTAAGCAAATCTTTTTTATTGGGAATTAGATATCTTATCCATTTGAGAGCAGAATTAAGAGGTTTATAATTGATTACCAATCTTGGTACGCCTCTTTCAATTTCAGCATTCTTATTTACATAAAAAGCAGAACAACTCCAAGGTGATCTACTTTTTTTGATTAATTTCTTATTGAGTAAATCATTTATTTCATTTTTAAAATGATTAAGGACTTCTTGATTCATTTGTGAAGGTCTAGCTTTTGTTGGAATACTTTTCTCATTAAAATCATTTTCATATGGGAGATCTACAATATGTGATTTCCTATCCCAAAATGCATTTGGGAGTGTGGAGCAAATTGAATTTTTTATTTCCGATTCTATTTGAGAAATTTTTGATTTTATGCTTTGATTGTTGAGTTGATCTTCAATTCTTTTGAATTCAAGATCATTTTTTAAGTACATTAAATGATTTTCTTTATATTGTATTAAACAATTTAATTCATCACTTTTTAATTGATTTATATATTTGATTTGTGGTTTGGTTACAAATTCAAACACAATCTCTTTTTTCAGATACTGTGTTTTGATTCCATCTTTATCTGCTACAAATGGTTGAATTTGATTTATAAATGGTGTTCCCAAAATGACATTTTTATTCAAATTTTTAACCAATATAAATGAGGTTTTATAAGAAGCATGATTTTTTAATATTTCAACATTTGATAATTTATATTTGATGCTTAATCTATTACCAGATGCAGAACTTAGAGATTGGGTGGTTTTTTCAAAATATTTTGTTGGAATTAAGCCTTCTCTAATACAATTCAAATCAGCACCAATATCAAATAAAGCAAGTGTTTGTAAAACAAATTTATTATTAATCCTGATTGAAATATTGATTATCCATTTTCTTGAAGTGATTTGAACAAGATGCATTAAATAATCATTGATTCCATTTGATGAAGTTTCTTTTACTTCATTTGAAGTATCTGATTCGTTCTCTTGGATTATTTTTTGATTTAATTCAATTAATTCCTTTTGAAATTTTATTTGCATTGATCTTAATTCTTTGGATTTCAGATAATAATTCTCGAACCATTCAAAGAAATATATCTGAGCACCAATTTCTTCCATGAAATTATAGTATTCATTTTTTATTTTTATTTTTATATGACCAAATGTTTCAAAGTACCAATTTCTAATTTTTTCATTCTTTTGAGAATTGAAGTCTTGATTCAAAAGTATTTTATTTGGTACAACGGATTCTTCTAAGACATTTAATTCTGGATCACCTAATTCTGAGAATGAAGGCTCTCCGTGTTCTGGCTCATTAGGTTGGTAAACTGGTTGGGTTATACTTGACCTATCATGAACAATTCCTGAAAGGGACGGATTTTCTTGAATATTTGGTTGTCTAACCTGTTGATTATCAGTTTGATTATGGTACGGAGTATATATAATAGGAGGAGGATTGGGAAGATCTACTGATCTCTTCGAAGAAGATGACATAGATCTTATTTCTAGTGGTCTTCTTGGCTGATCAAATGATTTCCTATTAAACTGAATGGTAACTTTACCATCAGGATGTTGTACTACATTTGATGGTTCAGTATTGTATATAAGTTTTTTAGGAAGTGGGTTTTCTATTTCCCAGTGATCTGGTAAATTGACTTGTGACCATTGAATCATTTTTGGAACTGATATATTTGCTTTTGTTAAGTCTGTTTGAATAAGTAGAGTCTGACCTCTCTTATCCGTTTTATATGCCTTAGATCCGAAAGCAGTTTTCATTAATTTGAAATATATTCTATATATTACAACCATTGGTATTGATCCTTCTATCATTCTATAATTATGTGTTTTAATTTGAAGAATTAATGATTTCATGATTGTCTTATCCCTAAGGGCAAGGGTAATGTTTGGATGACACTCAAATTGAACTGGTCCACTACTAAGACTAGTTTCAATAGTGGCATGGATTGATCTTTCATATATTAGTTCTCTAGCATCTCTAAGAACCATGAAAATTGATGTATCTAGTAAGAGGTTTTGCTCCTACTTGAACTAAGCTTAAATGCATATAATTCCAATCTTTTGCATATTTTTTAATTGATTCTTCATTCAAAAGTCTGATCGTTGTTAGACCATCAGAAACAGGAATATCCTTTTTCTTCTATGGCTATCACATAATCATTTTTTCCAAAAATTTTCCATTTACCAATTTGATATATCTGATCATATGATGTTTTTGGTATTTTCCATTCATCAATTGCTTTGTCAAAGTCTTTTATATATATCTCATCTTGATTATTCAACATAGATTCCTCGGATTGCTCTGTGGGAGCAAAGTTAGAAGAGGACATAGATCTTCTAAGTAAATTCATATTTTCAAATGAGACTAATTTTTCTAAATCTTATAGGTCAATATCACGAGACTAAATTTAGTTTAATATTGTGATTTCCAATTTATGACCTTTATGCAACCCTTAAACAACAAGCAGGATTTATGCTAGGCCTTAGTAGGCTTATCACAATATTAAAACTTTTCCACAAAGGATTCGTCTCTAGTGATGTAGAAATACAAGCTTTAGATTATCACAAAAGACAATCGTCTCAAATGAGAAAATACAAATATACTTATTACACCTATATATACTCCCTGGCTCTGATACCAAAGATTTATTTGGTATTAATTGGGATCATCTTGATTTATTTGGTAGGAATTGTTCATGATAGGTCAGGTATAACCCAACCAGTTTACCAACCTAATGAGCCAGAACACGGAGAGCCTTCATTCTCAGAATTAGGTGATCCAGAATTAAATGTCTTAGAAGAATCCTTTGTACCAAATAAAATACTTTTGAATCAAGACTTCAATTCTCGAAAGAATGAAAAAATTAGAAATTGGTACTTTGAAACATTTGGTCATATAAAAAAAAATGAATACTATAATTTCATAGAAGAAATTGGTGCTCAGATATATTTCTTTGAATGGTTCGAGAATTATTATCTGAAATCTAAAGAAATCAATGCTATTAATAATTGTTTTACATGGAAATTAAGTGATGGACAAATCATAGAATCAAATCATCCACCATTAAGTAATATAAAATTGATTCATAAAAATACAGAAATCAGTCTTACTCCATTTAAAAATACTATTGAAGAAGAAGGATCAGGAATCAAAAAAATAATAAATCAAAACAATTACACTAATCAACATTTACATACTATAAGAGAACAATTAAATAGAATGGAAGATACAATTAATATTGAATTTAATAAGGTAAGTGAAAAAACTTCAATCAATAAAAATACTCCTTTGTTTAAACCATTTGAAATGCCTAAAAATCCTAGTCAAGAATTTTTAAAAGCATTAGAAGATAGAAAAAGAACGTTAAAAAACAAATCTATAAAAGAAGAGTCTTCGTCAACAAAACCAATAAATTTCTTAAATATGGATACTCCAACTTTAATCAGAAAAGGTATAGTAATAGAAGATACACCCTCAGAGAAAATCCATGTTCTGGACAATGAATCAATCAATAATGGATCAATAGATGAATCAGATAGGTCAGATAATGAATCAATAAATGAATCGATGTCTAATGTCTCTTTAAATATTAATAAAAATGATGATGAAATTAATAAGATCAATTGGAAAGAACCTCAAAAATTATATTATCAGAGAGCAACACCCCCGGATATATATATTTTTTATTTTTTTATATTTTGGTTTCAAAGAAGCACTTCGCTTAAACAAAACCACCAGTTGAATGAAGGGCACAAGAGACATTTTAGTTACTTCCATTTCAATGGACTCGAGAGATGAGCTTCATCCAGACAAAGCCAACTTCATTCCAACAAAGCCCCCGTATCCATGTAACTTTTGTCCATTTGAATTTGGTTTTTGAACTAAATGTTTAGTATGTCCTTGAGTCAAACTATTTTACATTTTGTTGACTAACTAAATAGCAGTCTATAGAACAATAAATAGGTGATAATTGCTATATAACGTGATCTATTGGAGAACAAAATACTATTAATGAGCCATGGTTTGTAAGTTAAGCATGTACCTCAAAATTTTATTGAAGAATGATGCACCAGTTTGGCATTTAGCCAGATTATCTATATTTTAGGTCAGACTAATGGTTAAGGGAATCTATTTGTAATTTGTCAAAGAATTAAAAGAAAAAGAAAACTGAAACTTTAGATGTGATCATTAATAAACATTGAGAACACATTTTTAGTAACTATGTGGAGGGGTTGCTATGGTTGGCCAATCATGTATGACAAGTATACCAGTTGACCTAGGAAACATCTTAAGTTGATAGCACGTGGAGGGGTCTCATTAAGAAGGGACGTGGGAGGAAGAAAGGAAAAACTCAATATCTTGAATGCATGCGTGTGATAGTGGATAGAACTTGATATTCTTAATCGTTATTGAATCATTCTTGATAAATTGCTTGTTTAATCTGTAGAGTTTTAGTATTTGTCTTAAGTTTACCAATGTTCTGAATGAGTCTAGATGAGAGGAGAAGTCTCCTATTTATAAAGGCTAAAGGACAACTGAGATTAAGCTTTATTATTGAAGCCTATCCTTTCCTTTAGCTTTTATGGGCATAGATATGAGTTTAAGTATACTTAAAGCTTATGGCAATTAAAGAAAGCCTACTATTATTATAATTGAGCCTAAAGATCAACTAAGCCTAAAAAGATCATTTTTGAGTCTATTTTTCACGCATAAGATAACCAAGCAAAGTTGATAGTGGAAAATCCAATCTAAAGATCCTCATTCTAAGCTTACTAAGCTAGATTTTCCTAAAACATCTTTAGACGAGTTGATTTCCTAAGCTTTGTCGCTAGCCCAAGATATCAGTTCGTGACATTAAATTGGGTTAATGGCCTAACTATCGAAATAATCCTTTACATTTTTCCTCTTGACCAAAAATCCCTTAGATGTAGTGGAAGGGGAGTTTTGAGCATTTCTAGATGTTCCTTCAAATATTGTATAGATGTATCGAATATTGACTTTGCTACTTAATCTCTTACAATTGGATCATTGACAAGCTAAATGTGATATGCTGGTATTCATTTTGCTACTATGGAATATATACTTCAATATGTTTTTGTATTACACTTTGCAATGTTTTATTGCTCCCATGACATTGATTCACATCCATTGTATAGAGCTAATAGATTGGATCATATGAGCTTAGTGTTAGTGCTTTAAGTTTATTTATTATATGCCTTAGTGCATAAGCTTGTAACATGATTACGCATGTTGCTTTTGGTATGTTGGAGTACTATTGCCCCTAAGTGATATATATATATATAAACACACATATGTAGACACTTCATTTTTGCCCCATATTTTTATTTTTGAAAAAAATTTTAGAATAAGATAAATGATTCTAAATTAGGAAAAATGCATTAAAAAAAAAAGAAAATTAAGAAAAAAAATATAGAAAAAGCCAAAAACTAAGAAATTTAGAAAAATACAAAAAAAAAGAATATTAAGGAAAAACCAAAACTAAGAAATATAAAAAAAAACATAGAAAATTGAAGAGTCACAAAAAATAGAAAAATAGAGAATTTAGAAAATATAGATATATAATTATTTTAAATAGTATAATAGAATAGATTTTTAATCATGTTCAGAAAAAGGGCGTTGGGCTTAAGGTTAGGCTTAGATTCAAATTTAGCTTAAGTAAACCTTGTTTATATGTGCAATTTGCAAAGTACAGGTTGACGGCCTAACAAATAAGTACTTAAGCATTGTATTGAGATTGGATGGAGGTCTTGAGTTTGAACTTCATCAAAGGCATAAAAAAGCCTTTTGCTTTTATTTTCTCTACACATGACATACTGCCATAAGTTAAGGAATCATTAGGCCACGTATTTGGTCATAACATGTAGCACTTCGTGATTAGCCTTGACAATACATTTTCCTTTCTTCTTCTCCTCTTTCCTTCCCTTTCTCACTAAAAAATAGAACACACGTACGGTAGTTTTGGGGGCTCCCTTTCTCATGACCACTTCTAACACCCACACAAATTGCAATAGCAGTAACACTGATCTACTGACTCACTATCCACTCATGCCTAGCGTACAACCACGGCACACATGATGTATACATACACCAAACCTCACACACAACATAACACTACTCTCGACCTCCTTTAATCTTCAAACATAGCATCACACACACCAATCCAAGCCCATTCTCTCCCTTGAATTATTGTACCATCCTCCTTCTCTAACCTTACCAAATAACCAAAGAACACTAAACAACTCCACTCCACTGTTGCTGTCGTCGTACACGATAAACTGCTAAATCTCATAACTTCCGTGCATTACAGCAGCACACATTTCTTCATCCTCTACCGTCCTTGCAGCAACCCAAGTACACCTAATTGCACCGCATTGCAATCCCAAACTATAGTCACATACACCTCTTTTGAAACCACCTACGACTTAACACGATAGCAGTATCCCCTATTGTGCACCATATATGACTATAATAATACATACTGTCTCCTATGAAGAACACTAGGCTAAACTTAAGAAGGGGGAGTAAATTGAGTTTAAGAACAAATTGCAATTCTTTTCTAATATAAATAATTAAATGCAATAATAAGAGTAACAAAGCAATAGTAGAAAAATAATAAGTGTGAAAATTAAAAGAGATAAGGATAAAGAAGATTAAGCTCAATATAACGTGGAGTTCGGATTGCCCCCTAGTCTCCATGGACACATGATACCTATAACTGAGGACTTCATACCATTTTATTGATTTCTCAATTCAAGCTCCAAGAGTTACACAAACACAAACTTAATTACACAAGTTTCAAACTCACAACTCTCAACACAAATCACAATCTTAACTCTCAATACAAAACCTCAATGTCAAGAATTATTGGTATAGTTCTTTTAACTCTTGATATTAGCAACTAATAGCTCACAAGTACTACACTTCAAATCTCTCTAAATATTAGTAATTTATGGTACTAAAGACAATAAGAATTATAGACAATAAGAATTATAGATAATAAAAATATAAAAGAATGTTAAAATATTGCAGCAAAAGATCAGTTCTCTATTGTTATTGGTCGAGTTGTTGAGCATTTATATTATCCCATTCATTTTTTGCCATTATACTACATTCAATGCTCCAATAGCTAGTTGATTTGACTTACCAACATGCCAGTACTTTGAACTACTGGCAAGTGGTTCAAGGAAGAACCAGGCTGATGGTATAAAGCCCTAGAAAACACAAAGAAAAGATGCCAGTACTTTGAACTACTGGCAAGCCGGTAAAAATTACTCTACCGGCAAGCCGGTTCTTTCAGGTCAATGAGCTTTTCTTTGTGTTTTCCAAGGCTTTATATCGTCAGCCTAGCTTTTCCTTGAGTCGTCAACCCAATAGGCTAAATATCACTTGAAAATTTTTTTAACAGACAATAAACGAATACTCTTTGCAATATAACTTGAAGATCATTTGATCACCACTTCAGAAGATTAAATTTCTTGTAGAGATAATTGATATATTTAATCATTAAGTAAGCTAATTGAACCTATTCAATTATCTCAAAATAATCAAATAATACTTAATTTAATCATCCACTTGTTTTTGTTCTCTTAAAAAACAATATGTTTAGATATAAACTTTTTGTTTTATTCTCATCAAAATCAAATAATGAATCCTAAGTTCAACACCCTATACCTAAATGCATCAACAACAGCCCTATCCTTGCAATTGTCCACACTAAACCAATCTACACTCTACACCTGCACATAGCTACATTTACATACGTGACTACCATTACCTTTGTTGACCGCCCAAATGCGTTGACCACCAACGACTACCCAAACTACTATAAAAACCCAAGGCATTGAACCCAACCTCCCTAAACCTAATCACAAACACACAAAAGTCTGTTTTCCTACTTAATTTGGTGGCTAAATTAAACTGAAACACCCTCTCCAAGGTGCTACGTACAACCCAATCCGAACCACATGTGACCCATTGGAGCACGAACCAGAACCGCTCTAAGACTCGATGTTAACCTATGCTCAAACTAACTAACCTGTACTGTAAGCTCAAGTCCGGCATTTATCTTTGTTTTGTAATTTATTTATTTATCATTTTTAGTGTTTTTCTTTAATTATTTTTCATTTATTTGTTCTTGTTAATTCTTGTAATTGTAAAAAAAAAAAAAAGAAAAAGAAAAAGAGGGAAAAAGGAAAAAAGAAAAGAAAAGAAAAGAGGATGAAGTTTAGTTGTTATTTATTTTAGAAAGTGAAAAAGATAATAAAAATAATAAATAAATGAAAAATAATATAAATAATAAAAAAATTGTTTTACCACTTAGAAAACCAATTTTTCAATAAAATAAAAAATAAATAAACAATTTTCTAAACTAAAGCTTTTAGAAAATTTCTTTAATTAGCATCAAACTGGGTAAAAGCGTAAACTTGATTTTTTTTTTCAAAAATTAAAATTAGCTCGTCCGCTTAAAGTTTTAATGAATAAACTATAAAAGTTTAATCTAAAATAGTAGGTTTGTAAACACCCATACATACGGGGCGACTTAAAATTTGGAAAAAAACTATTTTCCCCCTTTAGTAGATAATTCTTTAAATTTTTATTTTTCGTAAATGAGCATAATTTCGATCGTTGCTTGTAAATAAACATTATTGGAAAGGTATTTGAAAAGTTAAATTCAAAAAATTAAAAAGTAGTATCCATTTAAGGTTAAATAAGATAGCTTTTGGATCCAGATTTCTAGTTTTAAAACTATTTTTAAATTTAGTTTTGTCGAGAGATCTGTAGCTAAATTATAAATAATCCACTAAATTTGTTATAATTTAACTCCTTTTCTCAACTCCGACCGAGTGGTGACTCTACAAAATTTTCAAAGTTAAAAGAACCAATTTTCTTTAAATACTAATAAAATTCAATATTAAATGGGCAGAGTTTAATATTGATTGGTTTAAAAAAAATTAATTTATAAAAACTGGGAGGAAAAAAATTAGACTCAATAGCTTGGGAACTCCATTAGGAACATCAAAAGGGCTACCTACTTAGAAACTTTTCGAAATTAAAATTGCTTTTCCAAATACCCATGTTAATTATGTATTTATTTGTTTGTATATTTATTTGTTTACTTATTATTAACTTCGTGTGTATACTTTGCTTTGATTGCCATATTTGTTTTGCATACAACATGCGTTAGCACATTAAGAGATCATTTGTTACATTAAAGATGTAGAGTAGATGCAGTTAGACCCAGGCTGTCTTAAGACTCTAGGAGGAGGGCTATTGTGTAAGCTTTGCATATAGTGGGGCAACCATCGCTCTAGGTTGATTAGGCTACCCCACTTAAGATTGATATGACCAATGAAAGTATTTTCTAAAAATAAGTGAGATCACAAAACTTAAGGACCTTTTAGGACATACCCTAATTGTATATAATCCCCTTCAAGCTTGAGTTAATACATTACCCTTAAGAATTAACTACCCTTGAGAATTGCAACCCTACTAATTGTTTAAGAGTTTTAATGCAATCAAGTTTTTGAAAATAACAATAGGGTTACAACTTAAGAAGTAATGTATTAACCTAAACAATCCTAACATCTACATATTTTCACATACTTTTTTTTGTTACATTGATAACTAATTTTGTTCATAAAATGTAAAGACCTAAAATGGTAGATAACAAACAAATAATTAGGGGAATGATAAGTTAGAAGACATTTCTAAGATTTGCGAGCAGTTGTTGAAAGAGGAGATTGCTTACCTGAAGGAAAAGCTTAAGTGTTCTAAAGCTTACAATTGGGCCTTAAGGGCCCTTCTGACATAAGTTATTGGAGAAACCTATGAAATGTTAGAGGACCTTATGGTTCATCTGCAAGACTTAATTTAGTTTTTTTTTTTCTTTAGTTCATATCTAGAGAGCCTAGAATAAATATCAAGTTCTTGAATAAATATTATGTTCTCTACCTTTGTTTCTATATTATGATATTTCACAATAATAAAAGTTTCCTTTAGTTTATTGTTCTTCGTTCTTTAGCATTCTCGTCTTTGTAAATAGTCCTTTAAGAGACATTTATCTAACCAATGTTCCCTCTCATTCAAGGAAATATAAAATCTCATAAATTTGTAAATAGAACCCTAAAAATCAACATCTTCATTTTTCTGTAAAATAAAACTCTATCTTTTTCACTCTCTTAAAAAAATAAAATAAAAAAGAAACAAAAATTGAAAAAATGAAAAAGAAAAGAAAAGTTGCTAACAACTATGAATCCTCATGAGCTTTAGGAGCTAACCTAAGCTCAGGCCTTTAGCCTACTTAAGCAACCAGCCTAAACACTTAGCTTCTAACCCACATAAGGTTAAGGAAGCCAACATGAGCCCCTTTGGCTCATTCAACCTAAACACTAGCCCTTTGGCCCATTAAGGTAGTCTATTCGAACATAAAAATAGCCTATCGAAGTAGCTAACCCAAACACAATCCTTAGCCCATAGAGGTAACCAAGCCAAGAGAAAACCCCTAGTATATTTAGAAAGCCAAGCGTAATTATGAACCAAGCCAATACATAAAGTCAAATATAGAGGCATGTTTTAAGAAATTAAGGCATATTGCAAAGTTAATCTCTACGATAGGCCGAATAAAAAAATAGAATTCTCCTTAAGGAATTGGTAACCTAATTTTTTTAAAAAAAAGACTTAGAAGTAAAAGAAGCAAACTATATCCTATACACTAACCCTTGAAACACTTTGAGAGTTGAGCGACATAATGGTGAGGATACTTTGCACTCATTCCTTAAAGGAGGTCTACTATAAATGTGATATGTAGATTAAAATGAAGTAGGGCATTCATTTTTAAATTCTAAACATAATTATCTCTTATTAGCCTCATTGGACCTATTAAGAGAATTTTTAAATTTAAACCCTATAAAAAACCACCCTATAATAGGGTAATTCAAAGGTTAGGATCATTAATTAGGAGATAAGCATAAAATTGGTCTATGCTTACTTAAGTAATGTTAATTCAAAAACGACTTTTTCTTTTGATAAATTATTTTTCTTTGAAATGAAGATGAGCCAATTCTTTTTCAAACATCTTAATCTTATACATATCTTACCCAAGCCCATACACCCTAAATCCATGGATTTAATATTTCGAATCGCTTAAAAGGCAAAAACTTGTCAATGGAGAAAATCACTCTTAGGGTAAAAGGAAGAGAGAGAACGATAAGCAATAATGGGACAAAGTAATGAAAAGAGAAAAAAATAAAAAGATGAAGAAAAGAGGCTGGAAATTGAGCCTAAGTATAAGACAAAAGCCTTATGAGATATATCACATCCTAATAGGGGCAACCAAATTGAATTAAAAGGCTGGGAGTTAAAGCCTAAATAGTCTAAAAAACACAAGACCCTGAATCACATTCCAAACCTTAGAAACCCAAAATCTTTATATCCACTTTGAAGCCTCTCTTACCTATGTTGAATCACACAAGGCCTTCCTACCCACAATACCACCCTTACGTAATAAAAGCTCTTTCGATCTTAAAAGATAATTTATCTTTAATAGAAGTTATTTTTGAAATTAGGGTAAGCATACTTCTAATTTTTCTCTATGGTTCTTGATTTGTATACTGGAGATAAATAAAAGTATTTCTTCTCAAAATAGGCCTTTTCATTAGTCATTTTATAAACCTTTTGACCAAAAGCCTAAATTCATAATATTAAACCGAAAAATACCTAATAGATTGATCAAAATGTATCACCTACAAAATAGACAATAATTTTTGGAATTCTAGTCTAAAGAGAAATCTAAACCGAGAGTTAGCAAGGAAGCCCTTTTGACTAAACTAATCATAGGTTACCTTTTCCTTGGGAAATGAATGATTAAAATCACAAAGCCCAATGAAAAAGGCCTAAGGTCAGGTGTATTGAGCAGCTTCACATGATTACCCAAGATAAGGGTGGTTATAAGCTTGTTCCTTAAAAAATAATTTATATCTATTGGAAAAAATTTAAAAAAAAAAAGAAGAAGAAAAAAAAAGAAAGAAAAAAAGAGAGAGAAAGTAAAGGTTTGTCACAAGATTTTATGTCTAATCCACATTAGTTTGAGTAGCCATGCTTTCGATTCACACCATCCGTTTCCTTTCTAATGTGGTCATACTTTTTAAATTGATTATAATAGTCTAGATCTTTTTACCTTAATGCAGTTTTTAATATCCATTAACTCTTTTTCAAATCAAGAGACCTATTCCTAATGCCTTTTCTTAGAAATGGTTTTTCAGCAATTTCCCTATAAATATTTTTCCAAGTCAAGAAGTCTTTCAAAACTGGTTGCTTTCCTTACTTTATTTCTTCAATCCTTCATTAACTTTTCTTAGGGTTCAAGTAAGCTTTTAGAGTACTATCCCCACTTTTAATTCATTTTTAGGGATCTAGCTAATTTTTAGAGCGCTATCCCTTCATTCTTTTAATCTTTCTAAGGTACTAGCCAGCTCTTAGAGTATCGACCTTTCTTCTATTCTTTTAAGGTTCTAACTAGCCTTTAGGGTGCTGTCTCATCTTTTTAGGGTTCTAGCTAGCCTTTAAGATACTATCCCATCTTCCATTTTTAGGGTGTTAGCTAGCTCTTAGAGTATGACCCATTTTTTTATTATTTTTAGGGTTTTTGGGTAGTCTTTAGAGTGATGTCCCGTCTTCCATTTTTAGGGTTTTAGTCGGCTCTTAGAGTACTAACCTAATATTTTATTCTTTTTAGGGTTCTTTAGAGCATTATCCCCTCGTTTAGTCTTTTTAAGGTTTTAGCTTACCTTTACGATGTTGTCTCATCTTTCTAAGGCTCTAGCCAATTTTCAAAGCATTATTTCCTCTTTTGGCTTTTTAGCAACCCTATAGGGCAGTCACCTTACCAATTCCTTATAGCGAGCCCATAGGATGTTTCTCCTTGCCATTTCCTTAAGTGAGCCTATGGGGTACTTCTCTTCATTGATCCAGTAGCAGGCCTCGAAGGGTACTTCACTTCATCAATTTCTCTCAAGCAAACCCATAGGCCTCCTCCTTTCATCATTAATTCCTCTCAAGTGAGCCTATAGGGTGTTTCTCTTCATCAATTCTCTTAAGCGAGCCTATAGGGCACTTCTCTTCATTAGATTCTTTTTAACCAGCCCATTTAATGCTTTTCTTTGCAAATTTCTTTTAGTAAATGTCAATCTTAGTTTTTTTTCTCTCAATTTTTTTTTATAAATTAGTCTTCTTTAAACTAATTAATATTAAATCTTACCCGTTTAATATTAACTCTCGACTAGGGTTTAAAGAAAAGCTGTTCTTTTAACTTTAAAAATATTTTGGAGTCGCTACCCGACTAGAATCGAGAAAAAGAGTTAAGTTATAACAAATTAATTAGATTGATTATAGCTTGGTTATTGACCTGTCAATAAAACAAATTTTTAAAACTATAGATCTAGATCTAGGGGCTATCCTATTAAACTCTAAATGGGTACCACTTTTAACTATCTGAATTTAATTTTTCTTTTTGAATTCTATTCCAATAACGTTTATTCACAAGAGATAACTAAAATTATACCTATTTATAAAAGATAAGAATTTAAAGAATTATCAGCTAAAGGGGGAAAATAATTTTTTTTCCTTATTTTAAGTTACCTCACACGTATGAGCGCTTATGTACCTATTATTTGGGATTAGACTTCTATAATTTGTTCAACAAAAACTTTAACGAGTTGAGTAGATTTTAATTATGAAAAAAAGGTCAGGTTTATATTTTTACTCATTTTAAGTTTATTTAAGGAAAAATTTCTAAGGGTCCTAATTAGGGTTTTATTTTTGGAAACTTTAAAATAGTTATAATTAAAAAAAGGGTCCATTTATATTTTGGAAAACCCAATTTTTTAAGTGTCAAAACGATTTTTATTCACTAACTTATTTATTCATTTTTATTTTTATTATATTATCTCATTTATTTTATTAAATCTATATCAAAAATAAAAATAGACTATTCTTTTATTTTTTATTTTTTTTCTTGTTTTTTTTTCTTTTTTATATATACATATTTTACATTTACATTCAAAATGGAATAAATAGCTAAAAAAAAAAAAGAAAGAAGAAGGATCGAAACTAAAAACAAGGCTGAACCAAAAAGTTTTGCACAGGTCAGATTAGATCAATGGGTCTTTGGGTCAGATCTTGGATTCAAATTCAGTTCATGGGTTGGGTTACATTAGTAAGAGAGTAGTAATTAGAGTGGTGCTTTAGAGGCTATTTCAATGGGATATTTTTGTGGGTAAGGGTAATTTCATGTGTTTTGGATTGGTATTAGTGGGGGTAGGATTAATGTTAAGGTGTGTGGAGGTGGTTTTAGGTGGTGGTGCAAAGTGGAAGGTAGCGATGGTGTTTGTTGATGATGTTAGGGGTTTACTGGGAGTACGAGGGGAGTTGGGTTTATGGTTTTACGGCATCGCGAAGCTAATGGTGTAGTTAAATTAAGGCGTCGTGTGGTGGTGCTAGGATTTTCGAATGGAGCTTACGGTAGTGTTAGGGTTTAGTCTTTAGGTGGTTGTTGAGGGTGTTAAAGACGTGGCAGAGGTTGTAGATGGTCTTGGTTGTGAACTTGGAGGCTGGGAAACCTTCTTATACAATCGGTCTTGCTCAAAATGCTCGGAACTCAATTGATTTTATAGAGAGAGAAAGAGATGAGATGCTAAAGAGAGAGAGTTAAGAGATTTCGTGTTTTGAAGTAAGTGAGTGTTAATTCTTGATTATGTGTGTGTCAAACAAAGTCTTAAAGCCCCTTTTTACACTGCTTGATGCTCAGACATGCTTGGAAGGTAAGGAATTTGAACATGAATCAAGCTTGCATTTACAGTTTTTTTCCAGTTTTCAATTTAATTTTGATTGTACTAAAGTAAGAATTTAGATGATTTTAGTTGTTGGATTCATAATACCCCAAGTTTATTTTTCAATTTCACCATTAATTTGGTGAAATTGCAAAATTAAAGGGGCAAAAATCAAGCTGAAACATAGCTACCTAGGAGTTTAGATGTGCAGGAAAATGAGAGATAGGGGAGAAAGAGATGGAAAGGGAAAGAAAGAGGTGCTGACATAGCATTGACGTGGTGTTATGTTAGCCATGCCGTCCAGTAATTGTATGCTACATGTCCACTGTGATACATGGCAGCTGACGTAGCATGGTAGATGACATGTGTATGCTACGTGGCTTCACACGTAGAGTGCCATGTCAACTTGATCCACTTATTGACTGCCACGTGTTACGACACGTATTGGTGTTGTGTGGATGATGTGGCCGTGTATCTTCTAAAAAAAAATAAAAGGCTTTCATTCCTTTGCTAATATTTGAACCCAAGACCTCAAGCTTAATGTAAATGTCAATCTAAGTGCTTATTCATTAGGCCATTAGCTTGTGCCTTATTCAAATATGCAATTATATTACACGTATGGAACGATCAACCTAAGTTAGACTCAAATCTAAGCTCAAGCCCAATGACTCTCTCTTTATTTTATCTAAATTAAAAATTATATTTTATCAAACTAAAAAATTTATTATTTTCTTAACTTTCTAAATCTTTTATTTTTTCTATTTTTTTGCAAATTTTTCTAAATTTTATATTTTTGTGATTTTTTTTAAATTTCTTATTTTTTGCTTTTCTTAAATTTTCTATTTTTTTAGGTTTTCTTAATTTTCTATTTTTTTTTTATTTTTTCTTATTTAGGACCCTTTAACCTATTCTAAAAATTTTGATTGCAACGAGCCCATTAGGAGCTTCTCTTCACCAACTTATTACAGTGAGCCCATAGGGTGCATCCCTTTAGAAATTTCATTTAGTAAGCCTATAAGGTGCTTCCTTCATCACTGTTTCCTTTTAACAAGCTCATAAGTTACTTCCTTTAAGTCAATTTAGGGTCTTAGTCAGCTCAAAGAACATTTTGCCCATTCGCTTGTTCGCCTAGGTTAGTTAGCTTTATGGGGCATTATTAGGTTTCAATTTGGGGTCTTAGCTAGCTTAAGGAGTACTTCACCCGTTTACCTATGATAGTCAGCTTAGACGAGCATTTTCAGGTTTTTCTTAGAGTCAATTCTACGTAAGGGTTACTAGTCCTATAGAGATGCTCCTGCCTAGGCTAGTTAGCTTAGTAAGGCACTATCAAGTACCAATTTAGGGTTATAACTAGCTCAAGGAGTGCTTCGCTTATTTACCTTGGACAACCAGCTTAGAGAAGTACTTTTAGGTTTTTCTTAAATCGATCCCATGTTAAGGGTCTTAGCCAACTCAAGGAGTATTTTTCCCATTTTGCTTAAGCGAGTTAGCTTAGTGGAGCACCACCGGGCTTCTTTTTAGCGTCTTAGCCAGCTCAAGGAGCACTTTGCATATCTTATCTTAGTTAGTCAGTTCATAGGAGCACGATTAAATTTTCAACATTTTTTAGGGTCTTAGCCAACTTAAGGAGTACGTTACCCATTTTATCTTGGTTAGTAAGTCATAAGGGTACGACTAAGTTTTCAACATTTCTTTAGGATTTTAGCTAGCTCAAGGAGTGCTTTGCCCATATTATCTTAGTTAGTCAGCTTATTGGGGCATGACTAAGTCTTCAATATCTTTTTAGGGTCTTAGGTAGCTTAAGGAGCGCTTTGTTTATTTTACCTTAGTTAGTCAACTCATAGGGGCACGACGGAGTTTTCAATATCTTTTTAGGGTCTTAACTAGCTCAAAGAGCACTTTACTAGTCTTAAATTAGTTACTCAACGCATAGGGGCATGACCAAGTGCTCAATATCTTTTTAGGGTCTTAGCTAGCTCTAGGAGTACTTTGTCCATGTCATCTTGGTTAGTCAGTTTATAGGGGCATGACTAAGTCTTCAATATCTTTTTAGGGTCCTAGCTAGTTTAACGAGCGCTTTGCTTGTCTCATCTTAGTTAGTCAGCTTATATGGGCATGACCAAATCTTCGACATTTCTTTAGGGTTTTAGCCAGCTCAATGAGTACTTCACCTGTCTCATCTTGGTTAGTTAGCACATAGAGGCATAAGAAAGTTTGTAATATTTCTTTAGGGTCTTAGCCAACTTATGGAGCACTTTGCTCGTCTTATCTTGGTTAGTCAGCTCATAGGGGTATAACCAAGTTTCCAATATCTCTTTAGGGTTTTAACTAACTTAAGGAGCACTTTACCCAGTTTACCTTAGTTAGTTTGCTCATAGGAGTACGACCAGGTTGTCAACATCTCATTAGGGTCTTAGCCAGCTCAAGGAGTGATTCACTTGTTTTACCTTGGTTAGTCAGCTCATAAAGGTACAACCAAGTCTTTAATATCTCTTTAGTGTCATATTTACCTCAATGAGCGCTTTGCTTACCTCATTTTAGTTAGTTAGATTATAGAGGTACGACCAAGTCTTTAACATCTCTTTAGAGTCTTAACCAGGTCAAGAAGTACTTTGTCCATCTCATCTTGGTTAGTCAGCTCATAGGGGTACGACCAAGTCTTTGATATCTTTTTAAGGTCTTAACCAGCTTAAGGAGTACTTTGTTTCTCATCTTGGTTAGTTAGTTAGCTTATAGGGGCATGACCAAATCTTCAACACCTCTTTCAGTCTTTCGACTTGGCTTCAATTCTTCTTTTCAGTTTATTGGTTAGCTCTTAGAGCACCTCTTCTCTCTTTAACCTTTTCACCAAAATCCTTGGTGGCAAATTCTACCCTTGGGATAAAAATAGTGTTTCTTTTGTCTTTATAGTAAAGTTTTGCTCAAACTTCACCACAAAGAGGAATTGTTATAGATACCTTATTTTTGCACCCCCTTAGCCCCCACCTTTTATTTTTTTTTTCAAAATTTTTAAAAAAGGATAAAGGGTCCTAAATTAAGGAAAATAAAAAAAAATAGAAAATAAAAAAATCCAAAAATAATAAGAACTTTAGAAAAAAAAAAGGAAAATTAAGGAAAAACCAAAAAGAAGAAATACAAAAAAAAATTGGAAAATTGAAGAGTTACAAAAAATAGAGAAAATTAAAAAATCGAGAATTTAGGAAATATATGTAAGTAATAATTTTAGATAGTATAATAGAATAGATTTTTAATAAAGTTTAGAAAAAGGACGTTGGGCTTAAGATTAAATTCAAATTTACCTTGGTAGACCTTGTCTATATAATTATACATATAAACAAGGTACAAGCTAATAGCTTAATCGATAAGTGCTTGAGCATTGCATTGGGTTTGACTAAAGGTCTTGGGTTTGAACCACATCAAAGGAATCATTAGGGCGTGTATTTAGTCGTGATACGTGGCATTTCGTGATTGGCCTTGAAAATACATCTTCCCTCCTTTTCTCACTCAAAAACAAAACATACGCGCAACAGTTTTAAGGGATTCCTTCCTTACGACCACTTCCAACACCTATATAAACTGCAGTAGTAGTGACACCAACCTACTCACTTATTGTCCACTCACGTCCACTGTATAGCCACATATCACACGATACATAATTACACCTAACCTCATACACAACCCACATAGAACATAGCACCACTCTTGACCTCCATTCATCTTTAAACATAACATTGTACACACCAATTCGAGCCTACTCTCTCCCCTGAATCGCTTCACTATCCTCCATTTTGAACCCTGTTGGATAACTAAAGAACACCAAATAACTTATTTCCATTGCTATTGCTACCATACACGACTAATTGTTGAATCTTACACCTCCCAAGCACAATAGGAACATACAATCCTTCATCTTCTACCATCCTTACAACAACCTAAGTATGCCAAACTACATCACACAGTAATCCTAAAACCATCATTAACCATACCTCTTTTGAAACTACCCGTGACCTAACATGACAGCAATACCCCCTGTTGTGCATCATGCCAGACCATTCTCATACATATTGTCCTCTTTGCCCAAACACATTAGCAATTGCCCCATCCTCTCCACTATCCACTCCAAACTAATCTACACTCCATACCTATATACAACTACATTCACACACACGACCACAACTACATTCATCAACTGCCTAAAAGCATTAACCACCATCTATCACGCAAACTGCCATAAAAACCCAAGGCATTAAACCTAACCCCTCTTAAACCCAATCAAAAACACACAAAAGTCTGTTTTCCCGCTCAATTGGGTGGCTAAATCAAACTAAAACACTCTCTCCAAGCTATTATGCATGACTAAACCTAAACCATATGCAACCCATCGGAACTCTGACTCGATCCTAACCTATGCCTGAACTCACCGATTTGTACTATAAGCTCAAGTCCAGCATTTATCTTTGTTTTGTAATTTATTTATTTATTTATTATTTTTAGTGTTTTATTGTTATTATCTTTCATTTATTTGTTCTTGTCAATTCTTGTAATTGTAAAAATAAAAATAAAAGGAGAAAGAAAAAATACAGAAAAGAAAAGAGGATGAAGTTTAGTTCCTATTTATTTATTTTAGAAAGTGAAAAGAAAAATATAAATAATAAATAAATGAAAAAATAAAGAATAAAAAAATCTGTTTACCACTTTAAAAACCAACTTTCCAATAAAATAAAAAATAAATCAACAATTTTTCAAACTATGGTGATTTAGAATTTTCAAAAATAAAACCCTAATTAAGACTTTAGAAAATTTCTTTAATTAGCATCAAACTAGGTAAAAAATGTAAACCTGGTATATTTTTCAAAATTTAAAATCAACTTACCAACTTAAAATTTTCATGAATGAACTACGAAAGTATTATCCTAAATAACAAGTGTGTAGGCACTTGTACGTAGGAATGATTTAAAATTTGGAAAAAATTAATTTTCTCTCTTTACTAGATAATTCTTTAAATTCTTAATATTTTGTAAATAGGCATAATTTCAATCATCGCTTTTAAATAAACATTATTAAAAAGGTATTTAAAAGGTAAAATTAAATTAGAAAAATTAAAAAATAGTGACAATTTAGAGTTTAATAGGATAGTCTCCAGTTTCAAATTTCTAGTTTTAAAACGGTTTTAAAATTTGGTTTTATTAAGAAACTAGTAACTACATTGTAATCAATCAACTCAGTTTACTATAATTTTACTCCATTTTCTAACTTCGATCGAGTGGTGACTCTATAATATTTTCAAAGTTAAAAGAATTGGTTTCCTTTAAATTTTAGTCGAAGTTCAATATTAAATAACTAAAATTTAATATTAATTGATTTAAAGAAAACTAATATATAAAAACTAAAAAAAAAAAATAAAACTCAACAACATACAATACAAAGCAATTTCAGCTTCCACAACTTCCATTAGGAGCCTCCAATATTCCTCTTGTAAAATAAATTCCCCATACTAATCATCACTTGACTACATTCTCTTTGGTGGTCATGGAATATTCTATCGAATATACATAATATCCTTTGTCTATATTGCCTTGAGATCCGAGTTCCGTACTTTACCCACCCATCGTGATCATACATCATCCTTTTAGCCTTCTCCATCGTATAATAAAACAATTGAAACGGCTCGATTCATACGGCACATGCTGCATGGAATTAAGAAACGGCACGAAGTCCCATCACTTCCCTTGACTTTGGTTATGTACCGGTTATAATTGACTAAAAGTGATGTCATATTGTACTAAACCATTCCAATTTGTTGGCACATAAACCATGCAATCATGCAATAACAATTTATAATCTTCCAGAAGCTTTCTTGTTCTTTATTTATATGTATATACTCATATATATATATATATATATATATATAATTTCTTTCAATGCAAAGCATGACTTAAAATCACTAATTCGTTTTGAGCACTCACAAATACATATATATATATATATATATTCTATTTTTTTTTTCATGATCTCCCCCAAATCTTAATGAATCTTGCTCAAATAAATCACACTCCACCATATCTTATCATAAAAACCAACTCAAGCATCTTTGAATCCTTACAAGACCATCAAATCTTGGATTTAAATCCTTCAAATCTCATCCTATTCATGAGTAATTCAGCTATATATATATATGTTGTGGTCCACTTTTGCTTCTTCATTCCTAGTTGGATTTGTTGGACTCCGATTATCATCAAGTATAATAAGGTGCCAGACTACTGGACCATTGAGTAGATTAGCAATGTACACAGGCGATCGACATGGCTTAAGATGACAACGGGTAATCGACAAACGCCATAGCACACACGTTATAACCATTATTTCACCTATTAGTAATAATGGAGATATCGGTTTGGATATATTAGTGGTAAATGAGAGCAGTTCATATCCCATCGTCTAAAGCCTTTGAGTAACAAAGATTGAAGCATAGCCATCCACCTTAAAAATCCTTGGAAAATATCGAAAGACAAACAAAAATTATATTGAATTCAAGTCATATTTCTTTTCTTCTTCCTTTTATCATTCTTTTCAATATTTCTCATCTTCCATGTTGACCTCTTGTAGGCTTGCAAAAGCTATCGACTACGGTGAGCAATAACAATTCCTTAAGAAGATAAGAAAGCCAGCAACCATAGTAGTTATAGGATTTTGGAAGAATTCATTTCCGTAAATATTCAAATCTTTTGATAGATAGTTGAATCTTGCAATCAACATCGAAGACCAATTAAGGACACTCTAATATTCTAGTTTACAAACTTGATAACTCCTTTGGCATGATTTTTTTTTTTGGTTGATTCTCTCCCTCATTTTTTTTTCCTATTATAATTGCATGGATGCTATGTGGTAATTAAAGAGGAATTTAATTCATGTCGTTGTTGTTACGATTCTTTCAAATTCATGTCAAAGTTAAAGTGAGTGCAACAATGGCAATTGCAGTATGTGGCTATAACAGCTCATCCATAATGCTTCATAGCCTCTCAAATAGGTACAAAATAGGCATATTGATAATTTATTTCCTACTATTTCACTAATTGTTGTTAATTGTGATGCTATTATTGTGGCGACAATTTCATACTAAGGGTTCCAAGACAAAAAGCAAGGGAGTAGAAAGAATGGGGGAGCATCGGATCCAGAAGTATCTGAAGCAATTGAGCACTTAACTGAGAGTAATGTAAGTAAAGTGGTTATGGGTATGCCAATAGGGTCCCTTGTGGATCCTAAAAGCCCAAAACATAATTAAAGAATAATGTGCATAGCTTAGCTTTGGTCAGGCATTGCATTTGGGAAATTAGTCATTACATGTTTATCCTATAGGATCTATTAGAATCAATTATCACATGATAGTAACTGTTGGCATATGGCACATGACAAAAACCTAGGGAGGATATATAAATAGCCTACTATGTCATGTACAAGGCATGTGTGAAGAAATGAAAAAGAATACTCTTTCTTCCCCATTTAATGTCTTGCATGTGAATTGTGTGTAAATCTATGTGTGTAATCAATGCATTAGTATTACTGTGATTTGAAAATTACATAAAAATTGTATTCCCCTTCATAATTGGTATTAAAGCCAATGTGGGAGTAAGATGATTTCTACTAAGAGGCTTAAGGCTGTACTTAAGGAGAACTTTAGACCTTTGTTTAAAAATATGTTGCAATCTTGTTTAGACTAGTAGCAAATGGCCATAACTGAGTTGTGTACACTTCAGCGTAACAGGATGATGGTGTTTGCTTCAAATACTCTAGGTAACACTCCAATGCCTACGACAACTACAGCATAAGGATTAATGAACATACCTCAAACTTTAATACAGACACCATTGCAAATGTCGTTATAAGCAAGAACACCGAGACTGGAATTTCATACCTTTGATGGGAATAGGCTCAAGATTGGTTATATAAGGTAAACTGATATTTTGACTTAGATGCAACCTTGGATGAGTAGAAGGTTAGACTTGCCACCATGCACTTCAATGGTATAGCACTGAAGAGGTATCACCACTTCGTACAAAACTAAGAAAATCCTAAAGGAATGACTTGGGATAACTTATTAGCTGTATTGCTAGAGAGGTTTAGTGGGAGAGCATTCGAAGACCTTGTTGTGAAGCTCAAAGAATTAATCCAAACTGGTACGTTACAAGAATATTTAGAGGAATTTGAATTTTTGACTACCCAAGTTTAATTGCTTAAACCAACCCCTATGAGCGTCTTCATTAGTGGCCTTAAACTCAACATTTAATACCCATGTATATATTATAGCAAAACTCCAAGAAGCCAACCTATACAAGATTAGCTACCTTTGAAATAGCATAAAACAACCCCATTTCCCATCTAAACCAACCTTAACCGAACCTATGCAACCTATAGACCAAACATAACCTCCATAAACACTAACTAAAACACTAATTTTCAATCTAACCAAAGCCCCTGAACCTAAACACTTACACTAAACCACTAGCAAGCTCCTAGGTGCTTTAGACTAGCAAAATTAGATGAGAAGAGGAGGAAAAAGATTTGTTTTTGGTGTGACAAACCATTCATACCAGGCCATAAGTGTAGGCGTAGAAGATTAAGTATGTTGATAGTTGGAGAAGGGGAAGATCATGAGGAGGTTGAAGATTGTAAACCCAAGGCAATTGAAGAGATAAAGGATGAGCTATCTAAGCTCACATTGTGTTCCATGAAGGGTGATATTCATAGGACTATAGGATGTATGTATGTGATTGGAGCTTATAAGACGAAGAGGCTGAATATTCTAATCAATACTAGCAGTTTACTAAATTTTATTGATGACTGCTTGGCCAAAGGTTCCATTGCACACTAACTAAAGTGCAACCAATTAAAGTGACTATAGCTAACGGGACTTCACTTTATAGCTACACAAAGATCGACTCCTTTAAATGGACCATGCAAGGGAAGGAATTTGAGGTCAAGATGTATGCATTGACATTGTCGAGTTGTGACCTTATACTTGGTATACCTTAGCTTATTAGGTTAGGTACGTTTTACTAGAACTTTGAGCAACTTATGATAGATTTTAAGTAGATGAGATAAGCTTGTAGGCTTATGGCTACAAGGGAGAAGTTACAGTCCATTGATGGCTCAACATTGTTAAAGTTGTTGTCTGATGGAGATCAAGTGGATGTTTAATATTGGGTAGTAGGTGGTGAGAGGTTGAATGATGGAGCAAGAAATAACAGCACGTTGAGACTAAAATTGTTAGACTATGAGGAATTTTATGACTTTTTTGAGGATCCTAAGGCATTACCTCTGGCTAGAGAGTTTGACCATAGAATTTGTCTTAAGGAAGGCTCTAAACTAGTTAATATTTAGTCTTATAGGCACTCAACATCTCAAAAAGAAATCTTAGAAAGGATGGTGAGAGAGATGTTGGAAGATGTGATAATTACACTAAGCCATAGCCTGTTTGCAACCCTAATGGCACTAGTTAAGAAAAAGGATAACACTTAGCAAATGTGCATTAATTATAAGGAGCTCAAAGATTATACTATTAAGGATCGATTTCCTATCCTTATAGTTGAGGACTTATTTGATGAGTTGAATGGGGCTAGTTGGTTCACAAAACTAGATTTTCATTTAGGATTCCATTAGATCCAAATACATCCAAAAGACATATATAAGACCTCATTTTAAATGCATGAAGGATGCTATGAATATGTTGTTATGCCCTTTGGGCTATCAAATGCCCCATCTACCTTCCAAGGGCTCATGAATCACATCTTTAAGGAACACTTATAGAAGTTTGTGTTGGTATTCTTCGATGATATACTAATTTACAGGAAGGTGCTAGAAGAACATCTCATTCACTTACAAAAGGTGTTTGAAATCCTAAGGAAGGAAGGCTTATACTTGAAGAGGAGCAAGTGCACTAGTAGGGCCTCATAAATTGAATATTTAGGCTATGTAATTAGTCCAGAAGGAGAAACTACAGACCTTAAGAAGGTAGAAACAATAGCATGTTGGCTTACCTTAAGAACCATCAAGGAGTTAAGAGCTTTTCTATACCTAACCGGTTATTACCAATGGTTTATAAGGGATTATGAAGTGATTTCAAGGTCCTAACACAACTGTTGAAGAAGGCTAGTTTGGTTGGGATCAAAAAGTGGTCGTAGCCTTCAAAAATCTCAAACAGGCTCTTACTAGTGCTTTAATCCTCAAATTACTAGATTATACTAAGATTTTTGTCTTAGAGATGGATATGTGTAGAGATGGAATAGGAGCAGTCCTAACACTAGAGGAACACCTAATTGCTTATTTGAGTAAGGCATTATCACCTAAGCAACTTGGGCTTTCCACTTACAAGAAGGAATTCTTGGCTTTAGCATTTAAGGCTGATAAGTGGAGGCACTACCTAATTGGGAGGCAATTTACAATTAAGACTAACCACTATAGCTTGAAGTACTTATTGGGGTAGTAGCTAAACGCAAATAATCAACAAAAATGGGTTAATAAACTATTACGACTTGACTATGAAATAGAGTACAAGAGTAGAAGGAAGAATTTAGCAATTGATGCTCTTTCCCGCCTTAGTGACCCAAGGATGCAAGTTTTAAGAGTCTCCCTTTTAAGCATCAAAATCATTAAGGAAATTAGGGAATGCTAGAATTTACCTAATGGCAATACGGAAATCATTGAAAAATTGAAGAACAAATAGCCTAATGGGCGTTTCACCTTGGAAGGTGACATTTTAAGAAGAAAAGGAAGGATAGTAGTCAGGCCACAACCAACACTAAGAAAAAATTGTTGCAAATATACCACGATAGGGCAATGAGGGGATACTCGGGTACTCAAGCCACCTATAAAAGGCTGAGTTCAATATATTATTAGCTTAAAATGGAAAAAGAAGTGAGGAACTATATTAAGGCTTGTGATATATGCCAAAGGTTTAAAGGTGAAAATATAGCTTACTTAGGCTTATTATAGCCTCTTCCCATTCCATTTAAATATTGGACAAACGTTAGTCATGATTTTATAGAAGGGTTACCAAGGTCTAATGAGAAAGATGTTATGCTAGTAGTAATAGACAGGTTGAGCAAATATACCTACTTCGTTGGAATGACTCATCCTTTCTCGGCATAGCAAGCTGCCTAACCTTATGTAGATAATGTGTTTAAGTTATACGGGTGGCTGGAGAATATAGTTAGTGATAGGGATGCTACCTTCATCAACTCATTATGGAAAGAATTCTTTAAAATCCAAGGGGTTGAACTATACATGGGCATAACTTACTGCCCTTAGAGCAATAGGTAGATTGAGGTGGTTAACAAATGATTAGAAACTTATCTTAGGCACATGATTGGGGAAAACCCTAAGAAATGGAACTAATACTTATCCTTGGTTGAATGGTAATATAACATGAATTACCATACAAGTATAAAGTAAACGTCGTTTGAAGTTTTATATGGGTACCTACCGCCAACAAACCCACCTTACATAATAGGAGACTCAAGGAACCAATGGTGGACACTGAGTTGACTGATAGAGAAAAGATGATCAAGATAATGAAATTCCATCTGAAGAGGGCACAAAACTGACAAAAGCAATAAGCAGACAAAAGTAGGAATGAAAGGAAATTTGAAGCTAGTGATTGGGTTTTACTGAAATTACAACCATACAGACAGGTGACTAGGAGATTGAGACATGACTAGAAGCTTTAGGCTAAGTATTATGGCCTATATAAGGTATTCAACAAGATCGGAGAAGTTGCTTATTAGTTAGACGTACCTACAAACATCGTTGTCCATCCAACTTTCCATGTTTCACAACTTCGTCGCCACTATGGTTTGGCACCAAATCAAGCACCTTCATTACCTATAATCACCAAAGAGACAAAGTTATAACCTGAGAAGATAATAGAGTGGAAGCTAGTAAAGAGAAAGGGAAGGGTTGAAACTATGGTCCTTATGTAGTAGAATGAAGGGAATGAAGCTAATGCTACGTGGGAATATTATCAAGATTTGGGCACTAAATTCTCTGCCGTTCCTTTGCATACAAGTGAAATTGAAGGAACGATGATTTTGTACTAAGGGTTCCAAGACAAAGAATGGGAGTATCAAATCAAAGCACTTAATTGAGAGTTATGCAAGTAAATTGGTTGTAGGTAGGGCTGATGGGCTCCCTTACGGATCCTAAATGCCTAAAAAATAAATAAAGAATAATGGGCATAGCCCAAGCCTTAGTCAAGCAATGCATTTAGGAAATTAGTCGTTACGTACTTATCCTACATAATTAATTAGAATCAATTATCACATGGTATTATTTGTAATTGGGTGAGGCATATGCACCCTTTTTATTTTATTACAAAACCCCAGGTAAGATATATAAATAACCTACTATATTAAGCATAGGGCATGTGTGAAGAAATGAAAAAGAATACTCTTTCCTCCCCATTTAACATATCATGCGTGAATTGTGTGTAAATCTGTGTACGTGATTAGTGCATTAGCATTATGGTATTTGAAAATGACATAAAATTTGTATTCCCCACCATAGTTATCTTCATTGATTCATCTTAGCTTCAGTATGTGATGAGTAGACCTATGTTCACGATAAGCCTGTTGTCTTTCCCATAAAAAAAGGGTTTTTTTTTTCATGAAAACTAGGCTTGTAAATTTCAAATAGATATCCTTGTGATGTCCTCCTTTCCATTACTATTGAGAAATTAGAATTTTGCTTTCATTTGTTGTTTCTTGGTCTACACTTTACTTTTCTCGCTTTGACACTTCTTCACATCTAAAGCTTTCTTGTACAAGATTACCGAGAAAATTTGTGTGCCCTTTTAGTCTTTTCTTACATAGCTTCTAGGCTTAGCATGTTGAGACGATTCAAGAGAAAAATAGCAAAATAAGATTCCATATGATATCCACTTGTATTATGTGGGTGATGTAGCTTTCTCTGTTTTTAATTCATGCTTGATATTTTGTAAATAGAGTATTGCATATATTTTCATTATCGAACTCAAACAATTGTAATTACTCCACAGGAAATAAGGCTTCTAAGAAAAGAGGTATCACAATATCTTCATGAGACATGTCAAAAAAAAAAAAAAATCTCCATCATAACGTAGTTTTTCCATTATATTTTGTCTTAGATGAAGAAAACTTTTTATCAAGTTTGAGATTTTCTATTATTTAAAAGATGGATAGGTACACCATGTATTTATCTCTCGTCATAATATGCATCTTCATGAGATTCTTCCTTCTATAGTTATATATATATATATATACACTAATTGTCAACACACAAATTCTCTTCTTCCATATCATCTGTAGCTATTGCCAAAACATCAAGCTATATAGTCAACTCAAGCAATTAGTCAATTAATCTACTAACGCTAAAGGCATCTTAAATTTTTTTCTCATAACTTTGTCATCATGAAAAGTTGCTTATAAGTTTTTTTTTTTTCTTTTTGGAGGGTAACTCTAAGTACTTTCTCATTCTAAGGCTAGGCTTCATTACTCAAATGGGCTTGTAGCCAACCTTAGGTGTTGCTTAGATTCCCAATATTCAACATCATATGGGCCCTCAATTAACCTTAGGTATTACCATAGATTCTTGATATCCAATCATCATGTAGGCCCATGGTTAACCATAGGTATTACTGTAGATTCCTAATATGCAAAATCATGTAAGTCTGTAGTTAACCTTAGGTGTTAGCCTAGATTCTTGTTTCCACCATCCTGGAGCCAAGTAGTGAGTTACGCATCTAAGGAATCTACATCCAGTACCTTAAAAAGCATTGAGTAGGAGTCCAAATCTAATTAAAAGATCTATTCAATAGTTAAGCATCTATTCAATTGCTCCATTGTCAACAAGTAGGGAGTTGCATCACCCAAGTGAGTCAACTAGGTGTCATTAACATTAAATGTAAGGCCATTGTTCAACAATTCAAGAGGGTGAAATTTGTAAGAAGTCAATGGAGGTCAAATACCATGAAGTTAAGGAGAACTAATTTTTGATGTATGTCGTCCCATGATATCAAGATTACAAGATTCCTAATAAGAGGTAGCTATCTGGACTTCCCCTATGTACAAGTGCCCGCTTTAGAGTGCCATGCCTTACTTGAATGTATCCATCCATAATAAGTGCAGGATTGTTGCTCTAGCTACACTTTAGGTGTTGGGATTTACAACAATAAGAGTTCATTTCAAGAGTTTATTGCTCAATTCCAGATGCCAAGATCATTCACAAGCTGGGTAAATTGCTCAAGGAGAACCAACTTCACTCAAGTGTCTTATAAGCATAAGAATAGCATTTTAGAAGTATGAAGGAAATTAAGCGTTCATACTCTACACCAAGTGTATGAGGCTACCACTTAGGAGTGCTAAGAGGATGTCAAATGAAGGTGAAGAACTAGTGCCATCTAGGAAAGCTTTCATTCATGTTTTTATGTAGTATGATCAAAGGTATGTTTTATATTCAAGTGCTTAATATAGAAGCTTAAAATTATATGAATCGCCCTCATGCTAAGACATTAATTGTTCAAAATTAGACATGATATGTTGAAGTGTCATTCTTCTCCCCAAATTGATGGCACATCATAACATGACAAGGCAACAACTCTTGATTTGAAGGACATCACCTCATTACGTCATGTGAGTACTTTGATACTTGGTGGTACAATGGATAAGTCATCAAGTGGAGTATATCATGGAGTTACTTCAACTCTATTATGATTAATCAAGTGCTTAGATTTGATGGCATCATAACTAAGTGGTTACAAGATAAATTCATTAGAGCTGCTTCGAACTGGACGATCTCACAAGATGTTGATGGAGGATGGAGCTACTTTAGCCTTTCCATTCAGTAAGGAGGTTATTTTGACCATTTGTAGAAGAGATCAATTTGATCTTGATAATTGGCAATGAGTGTTGATGAGAAGACACTAATTGACAAAGATCGCTTTGACCTTCGATGTTAAAACTTTGACTTCGACAATAAGCATGTCATGACCTTGCTTCAGACCTTCATGATTGAGATCACTTCAATCTAATGATTAGATAAAGTGGCGTTGTGGTTGTTGGGCATATTGTAGGTTCACTAAATCTATCACAACTAAGTTTACTTCAACTATGCAATTGCATAAAGTTGTAGAATCATATTATGCCTATCGCGTACTTGGGAGCATATGCTTTTACCAAGTAACTACAAATACCATGATCTGACTGCTTCTACCATTCATGAATGAGGTCACTTCAACATCGTCTCTACAAAAAGGCATTATGGTTGCCAAGCTTGCTATGGATTTGCTTCAACCCTTCATAGTAGAGATTACTTTGATCTTATGAGCAACATTGTAGAAATGGGCATTACACCTACCGCGTGCTCAAGAACGTTTGCTTTTATTAAGTAACTATAGCTACCATGATCTAATTATTTCAACCATTAATGGATGAGATTGCTTCAACCTCGACCCTATGGAAAGGCACTACGGCTATTAAGCTTACTATAGAATTGCTTTGACCCATCATAGTTAAGATCACTTGTTTTCATGAGCAATGTCATAGAAATGGGCATTGCACCTACCGCATGCTTAAGGGACTATGCTTTTACTGAGCAACTACAGCTACCATGATCTGATTGCTTCAACCATTCATAGACTCTTTGACCTCAACTCTATGGAAATGTAAAATAGTTGCTAAGCTTGCTATATAATTACTTTGACCCATTATAGCTACGATCCCTTATCTTGTGAGTAATGTCGCAGAAATGGGCATTGCACCTACCTCATGCTTAGGAGACTATGCTTTTATTGAGTGACTACAACTACCATGATTTGATTGCTTCAATCATTCAAGGATGAGGTTGTTTTGACCTTAACTCTATGGAAAGTCGTTATGGCTGCCAAGCCTACTATGAGATTACTTTGACCCGTTACAACCAAGATCACTTCGATCCCATTATTAGGGAACATTAAACAATGGCCATGGATAAATTTGTATATCCAAGGATTGTAGTGGCAATGTTAGCTACACCTAACCATACTCATAAATAGAGCACCATGGTAATAATATTAGCTGTACCATGGTGATTAAAAAGCACTTGTTAAGAAAATGCTTCAAGCACTTAATAATGAGAGTTTATTAAGTAGCAATGTCAGCTACACCTAAACATCCTTTGTGGGTATGGAAATTTCAAATTTAGAACATTAGTAGAAGGTGTTGCTTACATTTGCCTCATGTACTTCTCCATATCCTCCTTCATTGCATAGGATGAAGTAGCAGTTGTAGGATTGATTACCACTTGGTGCATCGGCACAAGGTTACGAGGTGCAACCATAATAGTCATTATTGGCTATAGGTTGCACCTTGAAGAAGAGGGCCCTCTAAGGTGGGCCCTTACTTCCTCAACTGTAGGTGTTTGGTGAGTTAGGGTCAAGTGATGCAATGGTTGCATAGGGTCCTCTTGTTTCCTTCCTTTACCTTCTATAGGGGTTAAGTCGACTTATTTAGGCTGTCGAGCATCCTTTGGGTTAATAGTAGGAGGTGCAAATCTCGAGACTTATATGCTTAGTATACTACAATCCCAAACGACGCACTAACAAGTGTTACAGTAGTATCAAGTGCCTGTAAGTTTACCTTAGGCAATGTAACAACATTTGTTGGAGTAGTTGTTGCCATAATTAATGTTGGTAAGGTCATACCAGGTAATGTACTAATGTTTGTAGCAGTTGCAGTTGTCATGCTTGGTAGGAATTACATAAAAGTGGTAAAGAACTAGTTCATCATATGGGTATTTTCTTGTATGGCATGCAATACAAGTGAAACATCAATAGAGGGTGGTTGCACAATCTCGGGTGGTTGTACTACCTTATAAAATTGCATAACACCAAGTGCTTATATGATTCTAGGTGCTTGCATAATTCTTGGTGCTTGTACAGTGGTTAGCACATTAGTATCTTGTGTTACTTAGGTTTGCTCATCTCTCTCAAGTTCTTGGATGTGCCTGTCATTTCTAATCTTCTTGCATGCATATATCATTTCATTAAGTCTCTTCGTTCCTTAGTAGAGTCACCAAATAATGTGTGGTAGGGTTGCTATAATTGGCTGATATTAACCTTGAAAACGTCTTGAGTTGATAACATATGGAGGGATATTGTTAGAAAGAGACGTGGGAGGAAGAACGAGCAAACTCGGTATCTTAAATGTACGTATGTGACATTGGATCGAACTTAGTGTTCTTGATCGCTCTTGAATCGTTCTTAATGACTTGTTTGTTTGATCTTCTCTAAAATAATTTTAGTAAAGCTTTAGTACTTGTCTCAAGTTTACCAATGTTTTGAATGAATCTAGATGAGAAGAAAAGCCTCCTATTTATAGAGTTTGAATGATGGTTAAGATCCAGCTTCATAATTGAAGCTTATCCTCTCCTTTAGCCTTCATGGGCTCGGATATGAGTTCAAGTATACTTAAGGCTTGTGGAAATTAAGAAAGCCTACTATTATTATAATTGAACCTAAAGATCAATTGAGCCTCCTTAAGGCCTAATAAGAACAAATGAAGCCCAAATAAAGCCTAAACAGGCTTAAAAGGACTATTTTTAAGTTTACTTTTTGCGCATGTAATAATCGAGCAAGGTCAAGAATGGAAAATCCAATCCAGCAATTCTCGTTTTAAGCTTACTAAGCTAGATCTCCCTCAAACATCCATAAAATGGGTCAATTTCCTAGGTTTTATTACTAACCCAAGATATTGATCCATGACATTAAATTGGGTTAAAGGCTGAATTATTGAAATGACCCTCTATAGTAACTAACTAAAATTGGACAAATCGTGCCAAATGCAAGCGTTCGTGTGTTACTTCTAAAGCAACATAGTCTCATCTTCATTCTTTGAGTCTCTAGTGGTACTAGACTCATTGTAAGATGCTTAGTCAACTATTTACCAACTACAACACCAATTTGGATATTTGAAAAACTGATAATAGTATTGACAAACAATTTGATTTTTTGATGGGTGAATTGTGTTTCATGCATACATAACAATGCTAAAAGAGGAGAGGGGGGAAAAAGAACTTACAAGTTGATCACTTTCTTTGAACCATCTTATTTATTTTTTTAGTAATTTTATGTACTAATTATGCATAAACTTTCAAATTGTTTGGAGCATACATGGTTTGTGTATTATATATCTCTTAACCTAGATAATATGGATATATGACAATAGTAGAAAATCAACTACAGTTATAGTCCATATCAAAACATAAATTAGGGCATCTTTGATGATGTTAGGAGCAAAAAGAAAGAAGAAATAGTCTAGATGATGTTTCTTAAGAATCTTGTTACAAAATGAAAAGAGAAAACATTTTACATTTAAGAATAATTATATACATTTTTTAAAAAAAAAATTCACACACATATATATAGGGGTATAAATTCAATTTATGGGCCTTGAGCCCAATAATTAAAATGGATTTAGCTCATGGGCTAATGTAATAGGACCTAGAGAGTTAAGCTTATATATTTTTACAAATGATCAAGGGAAATTTATTATAGTGAGCTTGGAGTAAAGTCTATTGATCAGTCTATCTGATTCAATGTTTCTTAATTTTGCCCATACTAAGAAAATAAGACCATTCTTTGACTCAAACATATGGAAAAAAATAAAAAATCCATTTGAGATCCATGAATGAAGAGATCATTTCTAGTCTTTAATCACCATCATAATTTAATTGATGGGATCAACAATAAACTTCTATAAATATCCCATCTCCTTCCTCATTTAGGTTGAAAAAAAAAAACCCAACTAATATCGTTATTTTACTGGATTCTTCACTCAAAAGAATCAAATAATCAAACTCCTCCAGAATACACACCTTATTCATTATAATCAGTGGAATTTTATGTAATTCAGCTTTCCCTTCATAGTATGTGTTTGTCATGCGATATACGCGTAACATTCATATTTGAATTCCTACACCCATAATATATATATATATATATAATCTTTTGTGTGTGTGTTATATATATACAAAAAGATTACACTTTTGGCACTCCTTTATAGACGCTGGTTAAAAATAACTTATGGAGAAGTAATAAACACGTTGAAAATACATAAAGAAAAGGAGTAGATTGTCCCACTAATTCAGCATATCATAACGTGTTAAGAGATAAACATTATTAAATGTATAACATCCACATTAAATGGACACTGACTTAGAAACTAAATTTTTCGGTAATATTTCTCTTCCCACAGCTCCTGTCACTTCTTCTGGATCCTGGCATTGATGGTCATGATTCATGTGGGGGCTCATGCAGGTGACGTGATGGTCCTTGTGTCAGCCATGAGTTCAGCAGACGGTGATTTAATACCTAGTGGAATTGAATAATACACCATGGCTGATTAAATACCTAGTGGAATTTAAATAATACACCAATAATATGAGGTGGTTGTTACAACTGTACGGCATCCTTAAGATTATACACTCTCAGCTGAATCGATTTTTGGACCTCCTACTGAGTTTCATTCTCTTGATAATTTCAAAATCCCTTTTAATTTGACCTAGGGTAGAACATAAGCAATTTATATTTTATTTGTCTTGACAGGCAGCCTACCTGCGTGTGAAGGGCGAGGGATCGAGTTGATTAGCGCGTGTGAGGTTTTCTTTTTTTCTTCTTTCATCGGGAGTGAATTTATATTCTACATGTTGTTAAGATTTAACTAATGCCTACTCCCCCGGGGAGGATATTTGAGAAGATAAGAATAAAATGTAGATCATCTCATCATCTATTACAACATATAATTTTAAAAATTCTTTACCTTTTCATGTTTTATCTTTTCGTTCGTCACTTTTTGTTTATAGTATTATCGCGTTAGTAATTTTGGAAGTATTTCTTATGTTTGTAATTAGATAGCTGCTGCTTCTTCCTCTTCTTCTTTTTTATTTTGCTAGAGAGCATGAATTTTATTAATTGGATCAATAAATATAGTTTATATCAAAACGACAAAATAAAACAAAATAAATGGGGTCGGAAGATGAAGTCCGAGAATGGACACAGCCCTTACACAAGTATACGTGTTATAAAAAAAAAAAAAAAACCTGGGATGGCAAACAAAATAAAAAACAACTATTACTAGAAAACTTTGTAATTGAGAATGAAACTTATGGGTAACTCTTATTTGTTGATTTTACAATGAGGTTGATTTTGTATCAAATTGAGAAGAGACATTTCTAAGAAGGTAGGATCATGAAAAGAAGGTAGAAAGATTGAGCATAGAGGGATGAGTGTAAAGAGAGGCTCATGGAGTAAGTTAATTTTTAACTACAAATTCTATATATTTGCATTTATATAGTAACTGATGACCTCTATTGTCTGTGTAACCATTAACACAAAATAACTAACATTATCTAGTTAATTTTTGTAAATTGCTTATTCATTGCAATATTTCTAAAACATCCAAATCAAAGGTAAGAGTAAATAAATAATAAAAAAGAATCAGGTAACCATGATAAGAAGTGCAAGCTAAGAATTTGAACTTTAGAGGTTAAAGTTTAATAATGAAAAATTTCAACTTATAAATTTTGACATTATTATTGGTCTATTTAAATTTGTTCTATAGAATAATCATTTAATCAAATGACACTAGTTAAACTATTTCAATTAGTTAACAAGAATAGGTATTTAATCAAGTCCTTGTTTGATGAAACTGACAATATATAGTACTAAAGTAACACATAATATATGTTTTGGAATTGTTTGTATTATAATTATAATGTATAGTAACTAAATAGTAGATGGCAATAACTTTTTTTGCTATTGACATGGTTTACCATTAATTGTTAGTATGTATTGTTTAATTATAAATTTAGTATAATAATCTAATCAATACTAATATTGTTTATTGCCCCCTTTGTAATTTTCTTTTCAGTGATTATTTTCCCTCTCAATTACAAAACCTAGTAAAAACCCTACCTGTTCTCATCTTGACTTCATGGTCGCCATTAATTGGTCACACACAAGAGCCTTTAATTCTTTTAGCATGTATATATATTTGTTTTGTTTGGCTAAGTTTTAAGCTATGTAGTTTAGCACTCGAACTCTAATTTTCTATGCACTCATGCCATTGGATCTCCGAGGAAACACAAACCCTAATCTATCAGTAGACCTCATACACTTCATATGGATTTATAGTTGCCCTTCATATTGTCAGCATTGAGAAATCATCAACACCCTCATTTTATTGACAAGGTGAATATAAGTTGTAAAATTCAATAAAGAAGTTTTATTTAAGTACTATTGAAGTTTTATTTATTTATTTTTTTTTGGAGAAAATACTGATAGCAATATTAGTAGTGCTTTTGTTAATATATGTTATATACATATTTTAAAAATTATTGTTTTGGTGATGATGAAGACATGTGGATGAGTTTCTTATCTTTCTCATTTCAAAGCAAAGCCGAAATTCCATGATTCAAGTAAATGATTGTATATGTACACGTGCTAAATTATTAACAATTATTCATTGAGAGTTTTCTTAATTTTTTTTTTCATATGTTATTTCGCAATAGGTGTTTATCACATATATAATGGTAAGACTAACAATAATCAATAATTGTATCGTTGTAAACATTAGGAAGAAGCTATTTGAGATTGATGAATTATAATGGTGATTCGAGTTCTTTTGAATCCTATGTGATGATTTTGATGTTATTTAAATTTATCACTACAATAATCCTAAACTAATTTAACTTAGTGTAAGTTGTATAGCTATGACTTAATCATTTGTGTTGTACATTGGTAGTTAAAATAATTACTTGGTTAGTAAAAAGATAATGCATGTATATATGCTTGTCTTGTTCAGCTAAGTTTTAAGCTATGTAGTTCAACACTATTTTTTTTTCTAAGTTGAATACATGAATTGGCTCTCTAATGAGCTTATTAGTTGGTTAAATTGTTATTTGTAATTACTCACTTTGTTAATTAGTTAGTTATTGTACTTGGTACTATTTAAGTTTGAAGGTGCAATGCTCAACAAACTAAACCAATTATTATTGAACTCATTTGAAGGATCCACAAACTTGAAATGAAGAAAAGTGGTGAACCAATCAAACCACTCTAAGATAGGCTTGAATTGGTCATAATTGATTTTAGTGATTCAAATCCCACATCTACCACTTTAGATTTTAACATGGAAATTGTAATATTAAATAACAACTAAATTAATGAATTTACAATTTAACCAATTAACAAGACTTAATAGGACTAATTAAGTATGAATTATGAATGGCTAACTGATACTTACTTACTTTTCATTTCTACTTAGTTTCAAATCGGATTTTGGAATGTTTCTATGTTTATGAACTAAGCTTAATGGTAAACATTGCATTGAACTTGTTTATTACTTGTTAGGATAGAATCTTGCCAGAAAAATATGTGAACTCAATCTAATATTTGTTTGTTGCTTGGTCATTAATCTGTTGATAACACCCTTAGACTAAAGCTAGGGCTGCAGGTTAGTTTTGGAACAAGGTACTTCTTTAGGTGCTTAGGCTACTCTTATCGCTTGAAGGTAGTTGATTGGGATAAATGGTATTTGTGTAATAGTCACCAACATTGATTATAGTGGAATAATGGTCATTACTCCCATACAAGACTATTGCATTAGTATAGGGTTGGAGACCAATTGCTTACATTCCATAGCCTTATGGGATTAAAACCCCTTAATTTTCCATTGTATTGGAGTTGTGAGTATTCCTTGATTATTTTTCTTTCTAGTTGCCTCACTTTATATTATTACCTAATAAAATCTTTTTACTATATTAGTTTAAGCATATGTGCTTAATGTTGTGCATTCTTGTGGTCTTGTATATCGAACTTGTTGAAACTCACTCTTCATTCTTTTTTAGATAACAAATCTCTCTTTGTGTTTATGATAGGTTGCAATTTGACTAGGTATGGATTTAACATGAGGGCATATAGATACACAGAATCCTAACTTACAAGAGCCTTTAGTGATATGCCTAATCAGTGGATTATGATATCAAGCAATAATCAATTCAAGAATCGATTAAACTTCGTAAAAATTAGGGTTTGGATATTTAGGATTGGTTTGAGTATGAACTCTTTCAGATATGATGCATCGTAAGAATTAACATTCACTAGATTAAGTGGATGATATAATACACAATCAAATAATCTAGTTTATTTGCCACAACTATAAAAAATGACAAGAGTAGAGGTATTACTTATAACAATCTAAAAAGATTGATAAGAGTAGAGAGAGAGTTTTTACACTCAAGAAAAATATTTTATAAATCGATGATGTTTGTTACAATGAACTAAGGATTTTAAATAGACCATATTAGCCATAATGGCATTTCTGTAACAAAATAAAATAAAGACTTATAATTAACGTTAAGAGAACTTAATTCCTATTGGCTAATAGAATCGAATTTCTATTGATTAATGAACTAAATTTCTGTTTGTCAATAGAAATAAATTCCTATTAGCTAATAAAGCTAAAAAAATAAAAGACCTATAATTTATGGAAAAAGAACTTAATTTCTATTGCCTAATAGGTCAATAGAAAAAATTATTATTGACTAATATAACTGATTTCTAATTGGCTAATAATAAATCACTCATGAATATTTAATAACAATGAAATACATAAAGAAAATAATTAAATATGTTAGATATCTCTTATATATTTTGATGATACTAAAAAGGGATAAATGCTAATGAAACATTAAGATTGTAGACATTTAAAAGGGTTCTTACAAAGTTTAAAAATCACAATCTCAGAAAGATTAAAATCATAAACTAAGTTGTCTTCAAAAACTTATTTAAAACATTTGATTTGATTAAAAAAAAGAATAGTCTGAATTTTTTTAAAAAGTATTTTAGAAGCTTTATAAGTAGAAGTGATACAAAACTTTAGAAGTTAGTTTAGAGACTTTGAAGAAAAGAAGAATTGATACTCTTCAGAAGGTCTTTCAAAAAGTTGATTCGGAAATATATGAAGTTGAATTTTATATCAGATTCAAACTCAACAAGGCCTAACTTTACTAGATTGGGTATATTAGGGAAATATACTTGATTCTGTTTCACTTAAGATGGTACCAAGATCCGTAGGAATTTTTGAGATAATTAATTTCTGATAAATCAATATATGCGCAAATATGGATAAGGATAAGATTGATTCTAATTTTGTGGAATTTCAAATCTTAAATATGAGTCTTATCTGAAAGTTGCTAAAAAAGCATATCTCTTAGTCAAATTTAAATTAGAAGCTTATCTGATGGTTGTTGATTGAAGTATATCTGATTGAAACAAGATGAGAAGAGTTGTTTTTGAATTTCAAAATACCGAGATTTTCTCAAAATATCTAAGGATTATCTTTAGCAAATAATGGTTGGATATAAACGAAAGTGAAGATAATCTTCAACAAATTAGCCGTTGGAAGATTTCGATATAAAAAGAAAAAGGATTCAAAATGTCATTTAACAACTCTAGAAAAAATTTTCACTACAAAAAAGTCATGATCAAATTCTACTTTCTGAAAAATCATAGAAAGTCTTTTATGTACTTCTTCATAAAGTTGCACCAAAGCAAATTATACAACAATCGTTATTTCTCCTTAGAGTAAAATTAAGTGAGATTTATATTTTTATTCTCACTTGTAATTTGTAAATCTTATTTTACCATTTGACTGTTGAGAGAAGTTAGTTTGTACTATATAAATATATAGTTAGTCTAGATTGTAGAAAGATTAGATAGACAGAACAGAGTATTGCAAAGTCCATATGTGGCCAATACTTGTAATCTTTTTGTGATTTGATTTAGTAGATCAAGAGGAACAATACTGGTAAAGTAGACCGGGTCTTTAGTAGTAGAGTTGAAAGAGAGGAGTAGGTAGAAGGCAAAAAGCGAAAACTCTATAAAATTGAAACTCGATATTCTCCTTCCTTATTCTTTTAATTTACTTTATTAACTATTGTGTGTTATAGTATTAAAATATTACTTTTCACCAATATAAGTTATTAAGAGGGGTAATTTTATTTTTCTTCAAAAAAGTTTTCAAAAAGTTTAAAGATATCAATTCACACTTCTCCTTGATATTTTATACGGGACTAACAATTGGTATTAAAGCCTTGCTCTAATATCTTCTAAAGTTTAAGATCATGGGTGAACAAAGTGGTAGTTTAACAGTTTAACCTGGCAAAGCACCATTTTTTGATGGTACTAACTTTCCTTATTGGAAATTCAAGATGGAGACTTATGTGAAGGTATTAGATTATCAAGCTTGACAAATTATTTCTACATAGAAACAATTAAGGATATAAGAATCAACTCGTTGGTTCAACAATGTAAAACATTTCAAATTCTTCCTAGTGAAGAAATTAAAGACTTCTTCAGTAGATTTACTGCTATAACTAATAAACTGCCTTCTCTTGGCAAAATTATTAGTGATACAGATATGGTATATAAGATGTTAAGGATTCTTCCCAAAACTTTGAATTCAAAGAAAACTACCATAGAAGAAGTTTGTGATAAAAAAACGTTAACTCTAAGTCAATTGCACAGCAAGCTCATAGCATATGTAATTGATTTTCTCAAATAAAAAAAAATACTTCAAAAGATATAAGGAAAAGAATCGTAGCCTTCAAAGCCAAAGAAACAGATACTGATTTAGAAGAACATTCGTTTGAAGAAGAAGAAGATGACGTGACACTTCTAGCTAGAAAGCTCAACAAATGGCTTAAGAAAAAGGGTAAGAAAACATTTACTACTAATAAGAATTGATTTATTGATGTAAGAAAGGCAATAAAAAAAAAAAAAAGAGGAGAAAAAGTTCAAAAAGGAGATTATTTGATATGAATGCAAGAAGCCTGGGCATATCAAATATGAATGCCCTATAATAATTAAGAAAATAGAGAAATTCAAGAAGAAACGCAAATCTCTTATCACAACATAAAGTGACTTAGAGGATTCAAAAACTGAATCAGAAGGTTTAGAAGAATGTAAGGAAGCAAATCCATATCGTATGACACTTTCTGAGATAGATTCTGAAACTGATTTTACTTTTGATTTAGAAGTAGCTGACAATATATGTGTTGAAATTAACAAACTTCTCAAAGCTCTTTTTAAGTCGAGTAACAAAATATTTAAGCTTGAATCTTAAGTAAAAACATTGAAAATCGAAAAGCATATACTTAGTTAAGTTAATAAACTACTAGCAGATGAAAATGATTTTTTGAAAAATGATTTTGAAGGATTGTATAGTGCCCGTAAAACTTTAGTTAATGAAAATATTATTCTAAAAGAAGAAATAAAAATTTGAAGAATTGTGTGGATGATTTATCTAAGTCAATCAAGAATACATTCTGTAAGTTTGATGAAAGTGATAAGAAGTTACAAATGTCAATTTCTAACCAAAGGATGGATAATTTAAAATCTGGACTAGATTTCAAATTTGGAGATACATCTAAAAGAAAAAAAGAAATAGTTTATGTTAAATCAAAAGATGAAAATTAAGAAATGATCAAAGGTAGAGAAAACAACAAAGCATTTGAACCTATTAGAAAGTACAATAAAAAGTTCTCTCAAAACAATGACAAGTATCCCTTTAGAGGGTACAACAAAAGGTTGAATAGAGGGTGTTTTAGAAAGAATCTAAATCAAAGGAAAGTGATAAGTAACAGGTATATTGAGTAAAAACCTTATGCTTATTTTCTTTGTAATAAAATAAGTCATATAGAGAAACATTGCTTTTACAAAAAAATAAGCTCAGCAATAGTTAAGGTTCAATTTAAAAGATGAGCTTTAATTTTCATGAACCCAAGCTTCATTGGGTTCATAAACAGACTCGATCATGCTTTGATGTGTGCAAGATTATCAAGCTAAGATAAAAGAAACATGGTATCTTGATAGTGAATGTTCAAGACATATGACCAGTGATGCTTCGTTGTTCACAAATCTGGAATAGAAGGAAAATGGTTATGTGAAGTTTGGTGATAATGGTAAAGGTAAAATAATTGCAGTAAGATCAATTGGTTTAGTACCTCATTCAATCGAAAATGTATTGTTAGTTAAAGGATTGAAACATAACTTATTAAGCATAAGTTAGTTATGTGATAAAGGGTATAGAATAGTTTTTGAACATAATAAATGTGTTGGTTTTAATAAGGATAGTTTTAAGTTGTTTGAAGGATTTAGAAGGAAGAATGTTTATCTAATTAAACCATCTGAAGTATCATCCAAAAACTATTTTATTTTAGTAAATGATAACCCTATGCTTTGGCATAAAAGACTAGGACATGTGAACTTTCAACAATTGGAGAACTTGTCTAAAAAGAACTTAATCCTAGGCTTACCTAAATTGCATACTTATGAGAATATTCATTGTGCTATTTGTCTTAAGAATAAAATGAGTTCATCTTTTCATAAGAGTAAAAGTATTATCTCTACTTAAAGACCTTTAGAATTATTGCATTTAGATCTATTTGGTCCAACTTATACTATAAGTTTAGGAGGAAATAAGTATGGACTTGTTATAGTAGATGATTTCTCTAGGTTTACTTAGATCTTATTTTTGCATCATAAAGGTAATGCTTTTTAAAGTTTAGAAATCATTTCAAAAAAAGTTGAAAATGAAAAAGGTCTCTCCATCATCAGTCTACAAATTGATCATGGCAAGGAATTTGAAAACTCAGATTTTATTTCATTTTATGAAGAAAAAAGCATCATACATAATTTTTCCGTACCTTATACTCTATAACAAAATAAAGTAGTTGAACACAAAAACAAGACTATCCAAGAAATGATGAGAACTCTACTTAATTAAAGTAATATAGTTGATCATTTCTTGGTAGAAGCAGCTTCAATGGCTTGTTATATCATAAATTGAGTATATGTAAGACCCTTGACAAATAAAACTACTTACAAGATCTACAAAGGAAGGAAACATATTGTTTCATATTTTCACACATTTGGTTGTAAGTGTTTTGTTAAGAAAATAGGAAAAGTCTTAGGAAAATTAAAGAGAGAGCAAATGAAGCCATTTTTTTGGGTTACTCTCTAAACTCAAAAGCATATTAAGTATAAAATAAAAAAAACAAAAATCATGGAAGAATCAATAAATGTCAAATTTATTGAAGAAACAAGCCATGAAGAATTGAATAATGAAATTCCATTTGCTTCTAGCAAAAAGAATACAATATGCCCTAATTAAGAAGAAGGAAAGACATAACCTCCTTTAGAAGGTACTTCAAAAGCTTCAAAGATACTTGATGAATCCAAAACAGAACCTGAATCAGAAGGTACTTCAAAAATTAATACTAAGTTTGTTGAAACATATCTAAAAGGTAAGTCAAAAGGTTCTGAAAATTTTCATACTCCACCATAAACTTTAAAATTTAAAATTGATCATCCTCTTGAGCTTATAATTAGTAATATTAGGTTTGGAATAAGAAAAAGATTGAGCTAGCAATTGGATATTAGCCATGTAAGAAGAACTCAGCTAATTTCAGAGAAATCAGGTTTGGAGCTTAGGTCCAAGACCTAAAGACAAGTCAATCATTAGAACTAAATAGGTATTTAAGAACAAATTAGATGAACATGAAAAAATAATTAGAAACAAAGCACGGTTAGTAACTAAAGGTTACTCTCAAGAAAATGGAATAGAATATGATGAAACCTATGCTCCTATTGTTAGATTGGAAGTCATAAGATTGTTACTTGCTTTTGCTTGTTTGAAAAATTTTACGTTGTATTAGATGGATGTAAAAAGTGCTTTTCTAAATGGATTCATAAAAGAAAAAGTGCATGTTGATCAACCCCTAAGATTTGAAGATCCCTTCAAATCGGATGATGTGTATAAGTTAAAAAAGGCTTTGTATGGACTTAAACAAACTCTTCATGCTTAGTATGATAGATTAAGTTAATTCTTGATTAGAAATGACTTTTAAAGAGGAAAAGTAGATACTACATTTTTTATGAAATGTTATAGAAAAGATATGTTAGTTATAAAAATCTATGTTGATGACCTTGTCTTTGGTGCAACTAATGAAATATACTGTAAAGAATTTTCAAGATCGATGCAAGCAGAATTTGAGATGTCACTCATGGGTGAATTAAACTTCTTCTTGGGATTACAAATCAAACAATTAGAGAATGAAATATTTATTCACCAAGAGAAGAATACCGGGTAGATATTGAAGAAATTTGGTTTTGAGAATACTGAGGATGCTTCAATACCTATTGTTACGCCCTGAAGCGGTAGAGTCGTAACAGCCTCGCCATATAAACTATTCTAAGATAGAAGTTGGCCTTACAACTGCTATCCTAGACTTGATCTACACAAGGTATCCATGACTAACCCGCTTTGAAGTAAACAGTTTATAATTTAAATAAATCATTTATATAAGAAAGTGAGAAAATATATATATACACTATAATTCAATTATTACAATTAACGTTTACACTGTTTCACCATAATATATTTCCTAGTTATTACGTTATTTAGAAATGAAAAATTCTAAAATAAAAGCTTAGACCTTAAAAATATATGTTTGTTCTTTAAATATTTTTCCTCACTCCATAAAATCCAACAATTGCTAGCTTCAAAGTAGTTGTAAGCCGTTTCTTAACTAGCACCTGCATGACGTCTATATGGATGTGAGCAACCACAGTTCAGCAAGTTAGGATGGAGGACTTAAAACTACACCACAACACAAATAAGGTTATTAACAAAATCATTTGGTGCAATGCATGTTTAAGTAAATGCCATCGTACGACGTTGTCCGGCTCGTCATAAGATTAGAGAAATTGCGCCCGCTCTAATTCGGGTTAAGGAGTTGCCGCTAATGCAACAGTTTACGACCAAACCCAAGCTTGTACAATGGAGACATCGCTTCTCCTGCGACTACTTTCGAACCATTGACTTCACCCTTGTCGTGACCTCCTCACTTGTCACTTAGTTTGACTAAGGATGAAAAAGGGACCCATTATGCGATTCGGCGCTATTCTTTTCGAAGGGGGCGATATTTGGTCGAAGAATCCTAGGTTTCCCTTAATAGGTTGCTATGCATGTTCGATTTATGTTTACAAGTCATATCTTTGTTAAGTTCAGTTTAGGGTGATTGATCACTTCATATAATGTAAGCTAGAATAATAAATAAAATTATAGTATCACTCATAATTAAGCACATGCATATAACCAACTATCTAATAAGCACAACCAAGTATAATATCAAGTCTCCAAAATATAGTATCGTATTAATCCTAACTTACCTAAATTCCTCCCTCACTCACTGAAGGTCCAATTCACTCAGGCCATCGTCGATTATCCCTATAACACAAACGTGGTTTCAATTTTTCATATAACTATTATATGTTGGTTTTATCCTATAATGCTTATTGTTATATTTTGTTTAGGATTTAATATACTTAGTTATCTAGGTCTTAAGTCTTTTACAATTCTTCTTGAATTGTGTTAAGTTCTGTTTCAATAGTCATATCGATTTCTAAATTAGGTTTTTAATTCAATTTTTGGTTAAAGATTTATATGTATACCCTAATAAATCATTATGACCCATAATGTGAAATTAATCATATTACTTCTAGATATTCTGAATACCATAATTACCCCTAGTCAGTATTTTATTCTACCTAGTATACTTAAATCATTATTAGCGTACCGAATTTACTCATGATGTGAGAAATTTTTACATTTGTCATATAATTACATAAATTCAAGATTTCTATCAGATTTATTATATATCCCTATTATTTATATAATATCAATTTTTATTCTAATATCTTCTATTTATTATATTTCCAATAATTAAATATTATGTATTATTACCTATTATGTATATAATAAACATCTAATATTTCTATCACTCTAATTACAATCTCTCAACATCAATTATTATTTCAAAATGTCTAAATTCATCCTAAATCAGATTTTATACCGAATTACCTTAATTTACAAAATTAATTTAAAATTTACTATTTTTTCCTATTACTTATTTACTACATAATTAGCTTAATAATTATATCTAACACCTTAAATGCTACGAGTATCATACTTCATCAGATTTTAACATCCTAAAACATATAATTATTCACTAAATTAGTAAATAACCATTTAATTACTTAATTAACTCCAAATTACCCATTTTATGCCTCATTTTAAAGCCTAAAAATTATTTAAAAATTTTAAAAATTAATTTTTGAAAACGGGCTTTCTAGCACTATTCTATATTTTCTAATTAGTCTACACAAAAATTTTGGGTTCAAAACTACATTCCTAAGGTCATTTATTTCTAAACCGAAACATGTTCGGTTTTCCATGATTTCTTAAGGATCATATATCACGAGAAATATTTTCATCGAAATAATATTTTTTTTCTAAAAACTACATACAAAATTATTTCAGAATAACAAGTTTCATAATTTTCTAAGAATATTTAATATTTTTATAAAATTAAACAAAATTGGGCTAGAAATTGAACTCACTAGTTTGGGTGACTCTAGTCATCGAGTATCGGCCCACCTGGGCGCTACCACCACCGTGTGGTGGTGGTGGCTGTCTACTCCGAGCTGCTCATCGGGTCTAGGTTTTCCTTAGAAGCCCAACTGTGCAGATTTTTTGTGATTTTCTCTAAATCCCTAATTTATTCTCAATTTTGCCTCTCTCTATTTTTCTCACTCTCCAAACTAACCAAATGATTTTTTAAAATTTTCAAAATTTTCGAAACTTTCTTGCTATTTATAGAGCATTAGGGAAATTATTGTGCATTATTGAAAAGACAATTGCTCTATCTCTTTTTTTTTTTTCTACATTCTATTTGTTGCATTGTAATTGATTGATTTTGTTTCTTCAATTCTAGATTGCCACACCTCAATTCTGGATTTTTCCTCTTTTTTCTTGATTTTTCCTTAATTAATTATGAATTTTATTTAATTTTTTATTATTATTTTAGCACATTTCTCGTATTTTAAGTAATTACGCGTATTTTTAGTTACATATAAATTCATATATAGTACAAATAAATATTATTAAATATTATTTAGGTCATTCTATGATTTTTAGTATACATATAATTTATTTTTAGCGATTCATTAATTATCAGAATGCATTTTCCGCATTTTCGATAAATAACAAGTTATGTACTTAAAATTTGGAATTTTTATATTCTTTTATTTTATTACTTATTTTCTTAAATTCGAACTTACGGGATCATTTTACTAATATTTATAGTTTTATTTTATAATTTAAGCTTGATCAGATCTTTCAGCCTATCGGAACCTCAAGTAGCTAGTTGTAGAGTTTACACCTATGAATACCTCAACAAAGCTTAACATCACAAGTAATGGCAAATAAGGTAAATGAAAAACTTTATCAAAGCTTAATTGGATCTTTATTATATCTAACTACTTTACGCCCTAATATTTTGTTTAGTACTTACGTGTGTGCCAAGTTTTAAAGTTCATCAACTGAAACACACTTAATTGTAGCTAAAAAGATCTTTAAATATATAAAAAGCACTGTAAAATTAGAAATTTGGTATCCTAAGAGTAAAAATTTTAATCTCATATGAATTCAAATACTGACTATGTAGGTTGTAAAGTGGATAGGAAAAGTACTTTTAGAACTTGTTAGTTCTTAAGAGATAAGTTAGTTTCTTGATCTTCTAAGAAATAAAATTTTGTTGCTCTTTCAACTACAAAAGCTAAATATATATATCTATTGAAAATTGTTGAACACAAATACTTTAGTTAAAACAATAATTGGATTACTATGGAGTAAGTTGTTAAGATATAACCATAAAATGTGATAATACTGATATTATTAATTTGATAAAAAATCCAGCTCATCACTTAAGGTAAAAAAAATAGAAATAAGGCACCATTTCATTCATGATCATACAGCAAATAATAATATAAGTGTTGATTTTGTTTTAACTGAATATGAATTTATTGATATTTTTACTAAGCCTCTGGATAAATTAAGGTTTGAATTTATTCGTAATGAGATAAGTGTTTGTAATCCTTTTTGTTAATTTAGAGAGCATTTTTATTAATTTTCCTTGTTTGTATATTATTTTAACACATGCAAAGTTTTTTTTTTTTTTATTTGTTGGACATGAAAAGATTTAAGGACTTAGCATGTCCTTTAGTGGGTCCACAAAATCCTCTTTAGTGGGTTCGTTAAGCTAGCTCACTCTTATGGTTAAATACCATTAACTTTGGCATTTTAATTCTCCATATCTTATAAAAGCCTCTAATTATTATTTTTCTTCTCATTTCATCAAGCTCTTCATTTTCATCTCTCATATTTTTCTTTCACCCAACTTTCATGGCACCCAAAAAATCTACATACATTGCTACTAAGGGGATTAAATCTAAAATTCAAATGATCCCATTATTATTGATGAACAAGAAATAGACACCAACATCCCTACAAACTCATAACCTAATCCACTCTCCGAAACACACTAAGATTCATTTGAAAAAACCCTAACCCTAGAACTTCATAATGAACCATGAAAAGAAGTTACTCAAAAAGTGAATCAAAAGAATGCTTCTAAGGTACATTTTAAGCAAATTCAAGAAGTTAGTTAAAAGGCTTATTAGGATGTTCAAGAATCTAGCTCATTCAAAGAAATTGCTGAATCTGAAGGTTCTAATCCCTTAGGCAAACTATCTAAAGAAAAATCTAAAAGAAATCCTTCTGAATGACCCTCTGTACCCAAACCAAAGAAGACTCCACAAAAGTCTCAGATTGCTACTTTAGTAAAGAAGACATCGAAAGATTTTAAGAATGTGCAAAAGCCTTTAGAAGTAAATACTCTAATTCCTTCCTTCAAATCAAAGGATAAACCTGAGAAGAGATATACAATAAAAGGTAAAAGTCTCTCCATCAAAGATTCCCTTTATTTAGACTTAGAATTCTTTGATAAGAACGTATTTTACTGGAAAGACAATTTGAATGGATTGGGCTTAAATGGTTTAGTTGATATGCATGGAGTGATATATGGAGAATTGGTATATGAGTTCTATAGGATGCTTGATAATAAGAATTAGGAAGTACATAAGGACATTCTGAAATGCTTAAGCATTAAAGAAGTACATAAGGATGAGAGCTTAGTACTAATGATGAAGCATAATTTATTCATAGAATTGAATGATGGAGTTAAGTTAGGAATATGAAGAGATATCTTTAGTACTAAATTTGAGTTGTTAGTTAGAATTTTACATAAATGCATCAACTCATTTGTGTTACTTAGGAAGGGTAGTGTAACCTTTGTAACAAGATAGGATGTACTGGTTATTTTAGCGATGCACTGGTTATTTTGGCAATACTAGGGAAGAGAAAGGTAGATGTTGTGAAACTTATGATACGACATATATGGCAGTATTTGGATGTTAAGCCATATGGAAATGTGTTAATGACTCTTTTTAGTTTCAAAAAATCGAAAATTCTAGGGGAAGCAAGTTGCCCTTTTTTCCCTATTAAACTGGGTGAAAGAATTTTCAAATAGATAGGGATTTATGTGAATGATAAGCTTTGGCATTTACATAATGGAGGAATTTTTGTTCATCCCTCAAATCTTAGAAGAAGGGTAATAATAATCAAAGAAAAAAACAATGAAAAGAAATGCAAGAGAGGAAAGGAGCTAGCTGAAAAGGAACCAAAAAGGAAAGGGAAATTGATTAGAAAATCAGATGGCATAGAATTTAGAGAACCAATTGGGTTACCTTTAGATAGTGATTTAGAAAGTACAGAAGTTTAGCTTGTTCACTACAAACAGGGAGAAAGCTCAGCTTTTGTTGAACAACTTTCTAAAAGAATCAAGGAATTTGTAGGAAAGTTAGTTAGGGATCGGATTGTTGAAATGAAAGACTTATTCAAAGCTTGGGTCAAGGAAACTGTTACTAACTTAAATCCTGATGACCAAGCTTATCCTATTGTTTTTTCTGATCACCCTATACAGACTCAACCAGCTAAACCATCTGAACTATTTATTCCTATCTTTGATCCTCACCTTACACCCACTGAACCATCAGTTCCTATTTTAGACAATCCCTTTACACCACCTAAACCTAATCTCTCTACTGTTTCTACTCAACCAACATATTAGACTGATTCCATCCCTATTCTAGCTTTGAATAGGACTCCTATCATCTCTTTACAATCTCCTGACAAATCAACTCAAATTTCTTCACCTATTCTCAATCTTGAAGAATAGATACCTCCAGAAGGAAACACAAAAACTCTCTCCATGGCTTCCACCAAAGAAGTATCTCCACCTGTTCCCATCCAGATCATATTAACCTTTGACAAAAGCAAAGAACCAACTTCTTCTGTAGTAACATCTTCTAAAACCGATCCACCTCCTAGCAAAGCTCTTCCAACTTATTCTAGCAGATTCAAATTGTGTGCTAGGAAGAAAACTAAGAGATCTAAAAGATGATTATCTTTGTAATTCTCTTGTTCTTGTTTAGTATTTTAGTTTTAGCTACACTATGTGTTTGGATATTTTGCAAGTCCTCTTGTGGACATGTTTCTTGTCATTTTTGTTATTTCTAGACTTGGTTATGACATTTCCTTTAATCAATGCTATATGATTTTTTGGTTTTGTTATTTCTTTTAATCATTCTACACATTCTATAAAGATTAAGGGGGAGTTCATTCTATACAATATATTAATCAAGGATGATAACAAAAAAGGAGAAGAGAAGAAACAAAAACAGTTGTGGTTTTCACATTGCACAATTCAATGATTATGAGATTGTGATTTTTTTTTAATATCAATTCAGTTTGATTCTTCCATTTGGTTTTATAATAATGTTTTTGTTATCATCAAAAGGGGGATAATGTTAGATATCTCTCATATATTTTGATGATAACAAAAAATGATAAATGATAATGAATCATTAAAATTGTAGATATTCAAAAGGGTTCTTAGAAAGTTTAAAAATTGTAATCTTAGAAAGATTAAAATCATAAACTAAGTTATCTTCAGAAACTTATTCAAAATATTAGATTTAATTGAAAAAGAGAATAGTCTGGAATTTTTCAGAAGCTTTATAAGTAAAAGTGGTATAGCACTTTAGAAGTTAGTTTAGAAACTTTGAAGAAAGGAAGAATTGATGCTCTTTCGAAACTCTTTCAGAAAGTTGATAAGGAAATATATGACGTTAAATTTTATATCAAATTCAAATTCAAATTCAACAAGGCCTAGCTCTACTAGATTAGGTGTATTAGGAAATTACACTTAATCCCGTTTCACTTAAGATGGTACCAAGATCCATAGGGATTTTTGAGTGAATTAATTTTTGATAAATCAAGATATGCACAAAAATGGATAAGGATAAAATTGATTATGATTTTGTGGAATTTCAAATCTTGAATATGTGTTTCATCCAAAAGTTGCTAACAAAGCATATCTCTTCATCAAATTTAAATCAGAAGCTTATCTGGTGGTTAAGGATTGAAGTATACCTAATCGAAACAAGATAAAAAGAGTTGTTTTTGAATTTCAAAATATCGAGATCTTCTTAAAATATCTAAGGATTATCTTTAGCAAATAATGGTTGGATATATATGAAAATGAAGATAATCTTCAACAAATTAGCTATTAGAAGATTTCAATATAAAAAAAAAAAGGATTCAAAACATCATTTAACAACTCTGGAAAATGTTTTTGCTACATAAAAAAGTCATGATCAGATTCTATCTTCTGAAAGTTACAGAAAGTCTTTTAGATACTTCTTCAAAAAGTTACAACGAAGCAAATTATACAACAATTGTTATTTCTCCTTATAGCAAAATTAATTGAGATTTATATTTTTATTCTTACTTATAATTTGTAAATCTTATTTAGCTGTTTGATTGTTGAGAGAAGTTAGTTTGTTCTCTATAGATCTATAGTTAGCCTAGATTGTAAAAAGGCTAGATAGACGGAGTAAAGTGTTGTAAAGTTTATGTATGACAAATGGTTGTAATCTTTTTGTGATTTGATTTAGTGAATCAAGTGGAATGGCACTGGTGAAGTAAATCAAGTTCCCAAGTAGTAGAGTTGAAAGAGAGCAGTAAGCAAAAGGCCGGAGCTCTATAAAATCTCAACTTGATATTCTCCTTCCTTACTTTTTTAATTTTCTTTATTAACTATTGTGTGTTAAATTATTAAAATATCACTGTTCACCAATGTAAGTTGTTAAGAAGGGTAACTTTATTTTTCTTATATCGAAAAAGTTTTCAAAAAGTTTAAAGATATCAATTCATGACCTCCCTTGATATCTTATACGGGACCAACAAAATAAAATAAGGAAAATAATTGAAGATGATCTAGTTTATCACATTCAAGGGATTGATCCCTATCATTTACTGTAGTTATTTTTTATTTGCCCCTAAATCAAGCAGTTGGTTAATGAAAACTCCTTGTATACTAAACATATGTCTGGCAACATGAAATGGAAACATAGGCTTAGAACAATCTCCATAACATGGGGTTTCCATCCACTCGTCATGTTGCTTATTTATTGATTGTACTAGAGAGTAATATATGATATTCAATATCTTCACATTTGGAAACTTGGAATATTCTTACAATACAAAATAATTAGTAATAAAAAGTAAAGTATTTATTCTCTTCATGTGTTTATAGCGTGTATCTCTCATGTTTTCTTCTGCAAGCTCATAACTCATTCCTTTCTCTTTTTCTTCTCTCATTTCTCTCAATGTAAGTTCATATTTCAATTCCCTTTCGTTCTCTTTTCTCACAAGTTTGTCACACGAGACACTTTACTCTATAGATGAATAAGTGGCATAGATATCACCTTTAGTAGCTCCTCTTTCCATTCTCAACTCTTATTCATGTCCTTTCCATTCAAGCACTCATACTTTCTTCTTGAAACAAGTACAAGATAAGGTTTTGTACTCCACTTGGCTTCACAACAAGATTTATTGGTACACATAATGAGATATGAATAATGTAACATCCATTCCTTGGTTCATCTTCATAAACACAACAATACCGATCACTCTACTCAATAGCATTATTGGGAAATGAAATAATACACGAACCCTAATAGGATATGATTTCTCTAATATTACAATTAGTTAAGTTAACAGCCATGTCACCACTCAAATAAGCTTGTACATACCTATTACCAATATCCTACATATGACTCATCTAACTATATGTGCCATAGCAATAATTTAACTCAAACTTAAGATAATCGAACAAAGGTACGTGAAAATACACTTTTGGTAGGAATTGAAGAATGTAAGAATACCCGGATATATCTACATGTATAAAAGAACTTATAGGATTATCAGACCTAAGTGGGTCATATTAGTGTTTACGAAGAAGCATGGGTTGAGACTCCTATAGTCGTATCATTTGACAATGGGTTGTTTGATTCTGCTATGGAGTCATAGGGCATAAGAGGACCTTCTTTCCATCTTTTTGGAACATATGTGTATCCAAATATCCATCATGCAACACTCTTTGATCATGTAGCCATAGGTGACTAAGCAGAATATGGGATGCTCCCATAGGCAAAGCATCATACCATAGTTCATCTCGATATATATCTCCAATAGATAAGGGAACCCTTGCTTGCTGAGTAACTTGAAGTGATCCCTACTCATTTAGCCATTGAATCTTATAAAAGTGAGGATGTAGAATAATGTATGGCTGTAACCATTCTACTATGGAAGTTGTCACCATCTACAACAAGTAAACCCTACCTGTCGTGGATCTTGCAACCAATGTGGAAAAGAATCTCTATTTGCTTATCATCAAGGTTTTGAGAAGTATTGAACAATTGTCTCACAACTAAGGTAAAAAAAGGCTCGCTTTCATCTTCATAGGCTACTACCTCTCTATCAGCATAGAACCTATTCAAAATATTTTCAATATTACTATCACCTTTCACTTCATCTTCCTCATCTCTACTATATACCTTAAACTTAGGTGTTTTGCCAACTATGAAGATGGCCCTCTTATTTGGGCATTGAAACGCTATATGGTTGAAGATAAGGCATTTGAAGAACTTAACTTAGCTCGATTTACAACCTGAACTACTTGTTCCACCTATAGGTGTTTCAATGGAAGCAACAATTTTCCCTTTGGTCTCTTCCGTAAGCTCTTCTTGCCTACTACCATGTGGCACAATTCATGTATGCCTTCTTAAAAAATCAAATGAATGGTGCTTTGGAGTAAAAGGTCCAAACTGTGTGGAGAGTCGATGTGTAAAAGCTAGATATGCTTCATTCTTAAGCCATAGCTCTACCTTTTACGCTAATTGGATGGTATCTTCAAGATTTCAAACCAGTGATAAATCTTCCCACAGTTTGGTATTTAAGCTCTTGAACTTTACTTTAGACCATGAGTATTTCAAATTCTTGAACATACTCATTAATACTCTGTGAGCCGTTTATATGTTTTCTATAGGTAATATTCAAGGATAAATTGTTTCCTCAAGATGGTTTTCATATCTTCCTAAGTTCAAACATCCCCTTAGCCATTGCCATTTCAGCCAGTCATTAGGTTTTTCCACCATAATGTTACATACCTTGTGAATGCAAGAATTGCTAGTCGTACTTAAGTCATCTCTTCATAATGATAACACTTAAATAGCTTTTCGGCCTTCTCTTCCCAATCAAGATAATCATTTGTTGTATCGCTTCAAGAGAATGGTGGCATTTTAAGCTTCACATTTTCAATTCCCTTCAATGACATCCTAACTTTACCCCCTTGAATTCCTTGATAATTACCCTCTCCTCCTTCAACATACATATCATCAACTTCCGGAACTTGATATCATCCTCTCTTTATTTGATTTGCTCCTCCTCGTTTAGGTGGGAAATATTGCTTATCCAATAGGTTTTGAGGCATGAGTTGTGCATGTTGTTCATTTTCTTTCTGAAGAAGTCAATTGATGGCTAAGGACATGTTAACTATTTGTTGGGATAAGTTTGGAATTTAGCCTTAGTGATGGGCTCATTGGGGTTATAGGGTTGTTGTCCATTTCCATGGCTTTTGGTGTTAGGAAAATAACCATGTCTACTTTAATTAGATATGGTAATAGTTTAGCTAATGTACTTGGATTGAGGTGTTTGGGTTAGGAAGTGGTAGATTACGGGGTTCAGAATGGTGCTTGGGTTAAGTAGGCTTGTATTTTAGGTGGATTAAATGTTTAGGTTTAAGGCTTGAAGTATGTGGTGATGGGTTTAGGATATGGTGACAAATTATTACCTAGGAATTTTGTCAAACACTTAATAAGCAAGATGTTTTCCCTTCAAACAACAATACAACAGTTCGTTTCTTTCCATAAATCGCAATACAACACTACTACAATCTTCAACTCAACAATAGTAACGATATCACACTTCAAAAAATCATTATCATATTCAAACTTTATAGCACAATAATCATGATTTCATAATACAAGGTCAAATACAACTTAGCCAAAACTGGGGCTTTAATACCAAATTATGATATGCCTATTCGTAGGATTATGATATCAAGCACTAATCGATTCAAGAATCGATCAAACTTAGTTTGCGAAAATTAGGGTTTGAATATTTAATAATGGTTTAAGTATGAACTCTTGCGGATATGACGCATCATAAGAATTAACACTTGCTAGATTAAGTGAAAGATATAACATATGATCAAATAATCTAGTTTACTCACCATAATTGTAAAAATTGATAAGAATAGAGGTATTTCTCACCACAATATAAAAAGATTGATAAGAGTAGAGAGAGAGTTTTTATACTCCAGAAAAATATTTTATAAACTAATGATGTCTATGACAATGGAATAAGTATTTTAAATAGACTCTACAACTACAATACCATTTCCATAACAAAATAAAATAACGACCAATAATTAATGCTAAAAGAACTTAATTCTTATTGACTAATAGAATTTAATTTCTATTGATTAATAAAACTAAATTTTTATTGGTCAATAGAAATAAATTCATATTGAATAATAGAGCTAACAAAATAAAAGACCTATAATTAATGGTAAAAGAACTTAATTTATGTTGGCTAATAGAACAGAATTTCTATTGGTCAATAGAAATAAATTATTATTAACTAATAAAATTAATTTATAATTCGTGAATAATAAATCACTCAACAATATTCTAATAATAATAATAATGAAATATATAAAAAAAATAATTTTATAAAATAAGGAAAATAATTCAAGATGCTTTAATTTATCACATACGGGGGGATTGATCACTATCATTTAGTTTCTTTTTGAGAAAAATTTCAAAAGGGTTATAATATTGAGTATTTATAATTTTTGAAATTCTAATTTTATTTGATTCTAAGCTTAAATATGGGCACGTGGTTTTAGAGCTAGTATAGGCTACAAGCTTTGCTAATGTTGGAGGCCATTATGGCTAAGTGCTAAACATGTATATGACAATTGACACATCTTTTGCAGGTTTTGTAAGTTTGAGGATGTTTTAGAAATAGACAAAAGTCTATAGAATTTTCAAAAAATATTGATATTTAGTGTACTTTTGAAAGCTATATTTAATATATTTCATTAAAACAAAAAACCAATTAGAAATCCACTAAGTGAGATAAACCATAAGTGAAACACATGTTGGCTATTGATTCCCTTTTTAGGTTTCGAGGCATGACAATTTTACCTATCCTTGACAAGCACCTTGTTTAAAAGATCAAGAAAAAGTAAAGCAATAAATTATTAATCATAATAGTGAGAAGAAGAGAGAAAATGAATTGTTACTTACTATTATGTATGCTAAATATGGTGCTTCTTTCACTAATTGTAATTCCTAGAGTTGAATACAATTGTAATATTAATTATTGTTCTTTTGATGTGGTTGTTAGCTTTATTGTGATCCAGATCAAAACAAATTGAAAATAAAAAGATATTTGTTTCGTTCCATTTCATTATTGTCTATTTTTATCCTTAGAAATAATCTATTTTTATTATCGTATTTATTATATCTATATCTATCATTGATTGCAAGATTCAAACAATTTGATGAGTTGCAGACTATGGTTACATGCAATTAACTTTAAACTGACCCGAACTTACTCAAGGTATTTAGATAAACAATATTTTATGTTGATATGTTGCATATTTGTTTGACGCACTTATGTTTAGTTTATGTTTTTATTTTTTATCGTTAATATGATTTACTATAAAATTTATATTTTAATTTTTTTCTATGCTAGCATTAAATGCGACGTGTGAAATTATCTAACATAATTGAGGTTAAATCTTACATTTTTCTTTCCCCAAATTGATTGGTAGATTTTTTGTGAAAATTGCAAGGGAAGAAAAGGAATTGATGTTAATATTGGAAAAGGTGTTTGCCATGTTATATTAAAAAATTGTGTTAGCATTGGATGAAAGAAGTGATTGATGGATATTATGAAGAAAAAATAAAAGCATGATCACTTAAGTTTAATGATAAATAAGTGCACATAGGTTTAAGGTTTATATAGAATTTGTGAAATTATAATTTGGCCAATAATATGGTTATAGGATAGTTTTCTATTATACATGTGTTAATGGGTTCATTGTAATAGGTCGAGAGTTCATATAATGTAATTCATCATAATCCCACTATAGCATATGTTTTTAGAAGCATTTAGAACTTGCCATATTTCAAGATTATGCTTATTATTTTTTAAATCTACTATTATTATTTATCATTATTCAAGTAATTTAGTTCGTAGTATAATTTTAGGGTCCTAAATTGTAATTTTAGTATTTTGTCAGTCTTTAAAGTAAATTGACAACATAGAAATGTGTTATATTATTTGACTCAATATTCATTATTATCATCATTTTAGGATAGAAGCAGAATATGATGGTGTAAAGGAGGCTACTGTTTATTAGATTTCCTTATTAATTGAAGTTGGTGTTGCTCTAAGAGGTCAGCATCGTTTCTTATGAATGTCAAAATGCTATCTATTTGAACTAAAATGATTTATGTCACTCAAAGATTGAGCACATTGATGTCAAATACCACTTTGTTAATGATACTATTACTATAGTGAAATTATTGTGAAGAAAGTTTAGAAGTTGGGAAATCCTACATATATGCTTACTGAGCCTCTTCTTATAGCTAATTACAAGCACTCTAATTCATATTCTTAGTACTCGGTCAACCTTTAGAGATATATGTTGATGGTGAACATTATTAAATTTGAGTCAAATGAAGATTATTAGAATTTCTATCTCGAATTTCTATAGTTTTCATTATAGTCTACTAAGTTATATTTGGGCTTCATTTTAAAAGTTTTATATATTTAGCTTTACTAATCCTTTCCATTAATTTAATTTCTTCTTATACTCTCAATTTCCATGGTGGAAGTTTTTTTACTTGTCCTCGTCCATAGTTTTTCCTTCTAAGGCAGATTTTCTACCTAAATATTGTGTATCATCCTTAATTAACTTTTCTATTTTTATTTCTCTTTAATTGTCAATTGTTTGATACCATTTATTTCTATATAGCATTATAAATCCTAATGGTAATCAAGAAAGAAAAAGCAAGCTTAGTTTTCAATTGAAAAATAAAGTCATTAGTTTATGGATGAAAATTTAATTTTTCAAATATAAAAAGAAAATTAGCAACAAAATAAAGTTACCTTTTCTTTAATTTTAGTACACTCCTTCATGGTACAAACAAGTTTTCCCAACTACTTATTACTTCATGCCAATGCTAGCTACGATATATTTTATTGCTATTATCAACCTAAAACCAAAGTAATGTGTCAACAAAAATTCATCATTTGAAACTAACATAAAGATTATAATCATCACCAACTTAGATGAATTACCTATCCATTTTCCTTTATCTTATATGATAAGCTCATTCACTATATTTTTTGAAAACCAAAAAAAGAGAGGGGAATATTTACATAAATGATGAGTCAATACAAATTGGTAATGATAGCAACTAAAACCCAGGAAAGTTGTTTTCTGCTTTTGTTATTTATGTTTGAATTCTTTAATAATTCTATTATCGTGAAAAGAAGTGAGGTCTTGTTTTTCATATGATCCATAATTCAACAAATAAAAATATTAATAATAGGTAAATTACTTAAATTTCTTCCTGTATTTTCTTGTTTCATCTTGTTTTTGTTTTTTTTAATCTAATGAATAAAAGCATCTTAGAATGGTATTTTTTATATTTTCTCCTTTCATCTTATTTTTTTATCTAATGAATAAAAAGCTCTTACAACTGTATTTTCCTCTTAATTTAAGATCTTTTCTCTAAGTTATTACATGTATCATAAGAGAACAAATAAGATATTTAAACTAATAATTGTAAGATGATCTATTTCTACTATTAGGCTTTTTTCATATTCTCATTCTTCTACGTTTTCATGCTAAAATAATTTTTGATGAAAATTTCTTTGTTTGAAAATTCTTTCTAGATTATTTAAGGGTTTAATCTATCCTCAGGTATTATTTGAACTTCTAACATTGGTGTTTCCTTTATACAACCTTTTATCTTATCCATAACCAGCTGCAAACTAGAAAGCAAATTTGTATCGATTCACATGTAATGCATAAAAAATAAAATCTGTTACTTAATCACTTGGTTAAAGTTTTCCTTCACCATTTATAAGAAATGTTTTATAAGGTTTTGAGTGAATATCCCCAAGAGATTTATCATATCTCATTCAAGACATATCACATATTTTATTTTGCGTGCAATATGCTTCTCTCAGTTTTCAACTTTCTATGACACTAAAGAGGATAAATGTTATTTTAACTTATTTGCTTTGATGGACATTATTTAAGCTTTTAAGAGTATTATCAAAAAGTGAAAATCTAATGTTTTGTTATTTCTAATACATTTTTATCACTTTAATTTACACGAAACATATGTATTTCACCTTTTACATCAATTCAACAAATATAACATTAATCAATAATCATTTAGGGTAGTGCTTACAATGTTATCCAAATCATTATTCTTAAATCTTGAATAGCAATGATATGAGCTTTGAATTTTTTTCTCAATTACTAAATTGTATAGCAACTTGCAATTATTGACATAACAATACACCATTATTATGAAAAACATTTGATCAACTTTACTTAAGGAAAATGATAGTTTAATGAATTTGCACATTTACAAAGATTGATCTATGAATTAGTTGTAGAAAGAGGAAAAAAATTATAAAATCTCATAATATATATCATCATTCTTATTTAATTAAGATATGCATTTTCTTATGGATCAAAACAAAAATCTCCCATCAAATCACTTGAACATGAGAACTCTTGCAAGTTGTAAGAGGGCAACATCAAATCTTTAAGTGGAGTTCAGTTTTTCCAAGAGTTTTGAAGTTCATCATCTACACCTAATGAACAAGAATGTTCTTCAACACATTGGAAAATTATTTCTAAATTAGTTAAATTTGACGGATAATAACTATCTGCACTTGATTTTAGGGCTTCAGTGGTTTCTATTGATGATACTTTTATAGTATTATTATTAATTCAAATTGTTGTTGTAATAAAACAAGTATTATTATTGATTATCAAATTTGGTTTTTGCACATTGTTATTTGAATCCATTGTTTGCAAAGTTGCAGTCTCATTCATATTCTTTTTTATATAACCATCATTTCGTATGTTGTGTCCTTTTAATCTTATATCCCAATAATTTTTAATATAATTGTTAGTTCTTCTAAGGAGTTTTGTTGTGATTATAGACAATTTGTTGTCATGTGAACAATACAACAGCATTAGCTAACCTTAATGGATAACACATATACTACTTTATAATATCTTAAAATTTAGTTTTACCATACATATTTGTTAAGGATAAGTCTTTATTGCTAAGTAATATCGTTAAACCTATAATTTCATTTTAGTGCATAAATTGAATAGCATTGCTATATTAGAATCTAATGGAGCCAAAAAAAAAAAGAAAAAAAAGAAATCATGGTATAGTAAGTTATTAATGCTTATTTTATGCAAAAGGATTAGGTACTCAAGTACACATTGCGTGCTAAGAATGAAAATATTTGAAGAATAAAGTCATTGTTTTTTTTTTTTAGTCACATGAAGAGAAGAATTGGTCTATTGATCATTGTTCATTTTTCTTTGTTTAATTTATAATAACATCTCCTAAAATGATTAAAATTACATAAAGAACCTCACGATTATAGAATCAAGAGAAGAGAAATTGGTGAACTGAGCAATGTATTATTTTGTTGGATTATCAAAATTACATAAAAGAACCTTAATTTCCAAATATTTCATTAATAACATCAATTAATCTTTGTAGGCATATTGTTTGGTTTATATCTAATAGAATTAGGCTTCACGTTTGTTGTTTTGTGAAGTTGCCATGCCTAATATTGGGTCTCAAATAATTCATCTATCGTAGTTTGTAACTTTTTTAGTTCTTACCAAACCTAGATATGATCCATCAATAATATTATGTGATTAAATCAATAAAATAAGTTCATATGAATTGATTTTCAAGTGTTTATAGGGAAAATTTTATGTTCAATTGTAAAAAACAAAAGATAATTCATCAGTTCAACTTTAGAAGAGGTTTAGCTAAAACGGTTCCTAAGAAAAGACTAAAAATCTTTCAACAAGACCCTCCAAAACCCGATATGGTATGTGTTTTGTTTTTGCAATCCACTTAGTTATGTCTTGCTTTTCCCTTATACATGATTTTTTAGTTGAGAATAAATATTATATATGAGAAAACACCATAGGTTTAGCATTTGTAAAAATATAAATCGCAAAACAATGAATTGCATAGGCATGAAAATAGATTATCACTTTTTCAAAAAAGAAAAACTATTGAAAAAGAAAATAGGACAATAAAAATGAACCAATAGCTTTTGGCATGTAAGTCCAATTTCAAATGCCATATCTTTTGAAATAAGCTACTAGTTTCACATCTTCTTTAGAACTCAAAGGTGCCTTCTCCACATTGTCATTAGCATTTAGATCTAGTAGTCCATGTCTACACAGAGACCTCATATTATTTCACTCTCTCTAGCTATAGCTTTATCTTTATCTTTTGCATGTTGCAAGCAATTAAATTTCTAAATACTACTTGAGGAAATAGATTGATTTGGCATTTATAGTATTGGCTCACTTTTAATCAACAAGTGCTATATTCTCAATAAGCTAGTAAAATCTCAAATTGAAATATAAAAAATCATATAAAAATTCGGAGTAGTTAAGTCACTCTATGTGAGAACATAGGCATAATATATCAATTTTCTTGTAAAACTTGTATGAATGCATGTTTAATTGGAAACATGTATGACAATTCAACGAAAGGATGAATTGAATTTGAGAAAATGTCGAAGAATACAGAGTATACGAAGAAATAAAGAAGATGAAAATGAAATTGATATTATTGTAACTAATGATTAACCTATAGCTGTTATTGCATATTTATACTAGTGTGAGTAACTACTTCTAATTGGTACTAACTTCTTAACTTCTGTAACTACTTAAACTGTTTAATTAATTTACGTGTACTAGCCCCCCCTCAAGCTGGTCCATATATGTTTTAGATGCCCAACTTGGACATGGACTATGTGAAACAGGTTATTATCAATGGCTTAGTGAAGCAATCTACAAGTTCAAGAGAAGAAGTAATAAGAGGCAAAGTGACTATTCCTTGTTGAATCTTTTAATGAACAACATGACATTCTAATTCTATATGCTTTATTCGTTGATGAAATACTGGATTGTGAGGAAGATATATAGTTAATTGCTTGTCTTAGATGCCCATGGAATTAAAGAATCACCTAGGAAATACAATATCCCGTGATAGATTTTTGTGTGTCATGACATAAAGCCCAATAAGAATCACTAATGGCCTTTAGTTTAAGATTGTTGCAAGTAAGAAAGAAAATTCCTTATCTGGGTGATGACTTTAGGTATCTAAGTACACGATGTGTTGTTTAAAGATGAAGTTTAGTAGGATAGAAAATTCCTTATCTTGGTGATAACTTTCCGTATGTCATGACATGAGGCTCAATCAAAATCACTAAAACCTAACAAATAATGTGGCTTAGGATATGGAATTCAAGATGGACAAGTAAAAAACAAAGGTAAAACTTAAGGTCAATCCATATAAGTACAAGTTATTCATAAGAATGAGCTTTCTTAATGAGTGGAGGGCTTAAATTGTTCCCCTATTTACTATTTATGAGAATTGATTACCTGTAGTTTTAGCGAGCTATAATTCTGCTCCCTGCCTCTAGTTCATGTTCTCCGTATAGGCTATTTAGGTAACAAAAAATAAGAATTCTACTTCTTAGAAGGTTAGGATTTAGAGAACAAGGTGAAGAAGTACCTTAAAAGAAGGGGAAGAAAACTAAGGTAATAGTATTAAAGAGGCTTCTAACTTGCATCAACTTAAGGAGAGGTAGCCCATACCTAAGAGAATGTGAATGCTAAATTTAATAAGAGTGGATATAGTTTAAAGGTGATGGGTAAATTACTCGATGGGGTACTAATGTAGATTGCAGAGGGCTTTAACTAGGATTCTTTAGCTGAGATATAATGTTGAAGCAAGGTGGCCAAATAATAAGTACTAGTTTAGAGTGAGAGATGATGGATGCATATCCTAATCAATGAGAATCTTCATATTAGGATTCTAAGAAAGCACCATAATACAAAGAAAGTGGATTATGTTAGTATATATACCAAAAACATTAGTTAAGATGGAAGACAAATTCCATTAGCTAAAAATACTCGAGGAAACAAAAGACTTTGTGGAGACTTCTTCATTTTCCATTTCATTAGGTAGGAGACCTTAACATCCATTTGTAAGAGGATCAATTAGAAGACTTAGAGATATGTGAGAGGGAGGTGAAGAGAATCACTTAAGGGTGACTAACTTGATTTGTAGGTGGTCCAATATATTTGTAATGTCTAATCTAGCGAAAGCTGTGTTACCCAAAAGTGAAGTAATTAAAGACAACGGAGGTATATGTAACTTTTGCTAAAATTTTGTCAACTAGTTCAATAGGAATAAGTTAGTGATAAGGACACCACCTTAGATAAGGAAGAATGTTAGGAGCTCTTCCTTTAAGGCCATTTGTTTCCTTTGCATAATTATGATAAGGGCTTGACCAATCTCTTATAATATTCTAAAATGGTTGTGATTCATTGAATCTTGATTAGTAGATGGTTACTACAAGTGTACTTAGTCAAGTTATAATATAGATAAGACAGATTTTGAGTTCAAGTGTCTATCCCATGAGAAACCATAAACGAGAGTAGAATTCAACTATTTTTAGCAGTTATATCCTAGATTATTCAATTACCTAACTCATACAATAAAATATTTAATGGAATGAATTAAGGATAGAAACTAAAGATTGTAATGATAACATAAAATAATTATAATAATAAGAAAATAAATAAAACAAGTCAATAAGAACAACTAATTAAAAATAATTAAGTAAAAACAAGAATTAAATAAACAGAACAATTAAATTAATAAAAAGAACATGTTCCTTAGTAAATTTTAATGTTGTTTACTACCTAATTCTAAGTGATTTATTTAATCTCAATCGCTATATTTGATCGTGAAGGTTCCTATTACAAACTAATTGGACTTATGTCTTTGGCTAATTCTTAACCCCAAAACCTTCTTCAGTTGAGTTGCTTTTAAATAGAGTGTCATAGGGTCATATGGTACTCTTGAATCCTATTATTAGATTACCTTGATCTGCAAAAATGAAACTATTAAATGTCTTAGCTAGCCAATTTTGCCTAATTATGTTGGTTAATTACACTTCATGCTCTCATGAACTCTACAATGGACTTTAGCAATAACTCAATTACTAGTATATTGAATTAAGGGGAAAATACAACCCCCCCTCCCCCTAAACTTTGACTTAGGTATAGATTGACCCCTTAAACTTTCAAAGTAAGGTTTTTGACTCCCTAAACTTTGATAAATTGGTAAAATAACCCTTATAACTCTTAAACTTTGATTTGGTGTATAAACATCCCTTAAACTTTGATTTTGGTATATAAACACTCCCTTAAACTGTAGGGTCTTTAGTAGATATTTATATACCAAAATTAAAGTTTAGGAAGTGTTTACATACAAAAATCAAAGTTTAGGAAATTTTTATGTACTAAAATTAAAGTTTAGAAGGTTTATTTGCAAATTTATAAAAATTAAGAGAGTAAAAAACCTCACTTTGAAGGTTTAGAAGGTTAATTTACACTCATATTAAAGTTGGGTTTTTTGCAAATTCTCCTTAAATTAAAGTAGATACTATAAACAGTGTAGTTAGATCATGATATACAAAATCATAAATCAAATTTTATGAATAATAGAAATCACTCTGGAACATAAGGTTCAACAATAATTTATTAAGAAATTCAAAGTAAAGACAAGAAAAAGAAGTAAAAAGAAAATAATAAAGAAGCCTCCTTGTAATTCTATACCCTAGTGATTTTGCTTAAGGGACTCTCTTTGTAACCCTAAGCCTAAGCATATATTTATAAGGAGTAAACCTAAGATTACCAAAAAATAAAAAAAAATAAAAAAAATATAAGATTTAAAAATCATTATAAGTCCATGGTTGACGCATACAATTGTGAAGCTTGGTGTATATTTACACTTCGTTTGAAATCTTGAAAACTCAACAAAATTGCATGATGAAGGGAATACTAGTGGGAACCATAGCCATGGTTTTTAGGTGTGATCTTTTCCAGACTTAATTTCTAACTTAAATTTTCTCTGCTTTAATCCTTGGTCAATACTTTTGTCCAATTAAGCTCCAAAATGTAATAAAAATCTCTAAAACTCCAAAAAATGCTTCCAAAGTCTTTGAAAATAAAATTTAAATGAATTAAGTTCCAAATATTATAAAATTAACTAAATTAATATATAAAATAACATAAATTATCTATAGAAAATGTATGCTAAATTTGTGTTATTAATAGGGTTAGTTTAAATTTTATTTATGAAGATGGTAAGTAAAGTGAGATTTCACAGTTTGCATTTTATTTATGAACATGGTAAATAAAGTGAGATCTTAGCCATTAGAGTGGATCACTTGAAGCTGACCCTTACTAGAAGCAAGTTGTGTATAAGAGGGTTTCCTTTTAATTGTAAATCATCTAAGTTATATCTTCGTCTTTAAGCATCTTGAAGCACATGTTATAGTTTATTTTCTTGAATCATCATCATTTTAAGTGATCATCATGGCATTTTACTCTTTTCTTCTTTTATATGTCATTGCTCTTAAGCATTATAGAGTAATTATTATTGACAGTGCCCAATTCTTTTTACATGAATAACGATAATCAATTTTACTTTTATGTGTTTATTTCCTTTCCTTAACAAAAATTTCATTTATTGATAACATCATAATTTTCGCTATGTGAATCACTTTCTTCCTTTTTATTCGTTTTCATTTTTATCTAATAAATAAGAAGAACTAGTATAGTATTTTTCCCCATTAGCTGAACTACTTTTCTTCAAGTTATTTCATATATTTCATTTAAAGATTACACTTTCTCCAAAATGAAGCATACTTTCTAGATTTTGCGATTTTCTTTAATAATTTATTAGGATATCATATGATGTGAGACCCCATGGTTACATATTGTACATGAATTGTAGAAGGTTGTAGTATAAGTTTATAAGGTTATGGTTGTAAACATTTTGTCAATACAAACTTGAAACTTTTAGGTCAAGTAATTAAAATGAGCCCATTGTGTTTATTAACTTAGCTGTTCACTAATTTTAGCTTAGGGCAGTACAATGGTATCGAAATAGACCCCTTGTTAATAAGTGGATGATTAGACTCTAGCTTAAGTTTAGAGAAGAGATTCGAGGATGATGGGAAGTGTCGCTAGGATATAACTCCTTACATGCTTTTAAGATAACCTATAGGTAGTAAGTGGCTTAAATCGTATACCGGAAAGAAAGGAGAATCTCATTTTGCACTTATCTAATACTTTTCATTGCTTCAATGTAAATAGAACTCATGTTTTTCACCTTTTAGAAATTAGTTCATTAAATGCAACATTGATCAACCATTAAATCATTACTATTTTTCAGTTGAAAAAATGCGATCTTAATTGTGGTAAAAAAGCACAATTAAGATCACATTTTCAATTACTTGAATCTCATTCGTAATCTACATTGCTAACTAAATTACATGAATTACAGGGCATACTGCAAATACAATCCCTAAAACTATTAATCATGTGTTGATATATTCTCTGAACTTCACAGTATGACTTTCACTTCCCCTAAGTTTTAAAAACATGCACATATATCTTAAGCTATTGCTAAAGCACAAAGCTTAAAAAGCATCATTGTTTATAATCCTTTCTAACTATGGTTTAAATGTTCTAGTAATGACTTGGAGGTTATTTGCATATTTTGAGAAGTTGTAGGGATGTAAAGCCACATGGTCTTCCCTTAGATTATTGAACATTGAAAGTTGATGCTATGAGTTTTAAATTCCTTGTCAAATTCAATAGCAACTCCCAAGTACTACTAATAGAAAACAATACAATTTACTAAAAAATGCATTTGATCCAATTTACATGAGGAAAATCCATTTTGTTAAATTTGCATATAGAAAGGTTATATTTAAGAAGTAGTTGTAGAAAGGGAGGGAAAATTCAAAGTCTCATAACATACAGTTGTTATTCTCACTTAAAATATACACATTATCTTTCCCATGGATCAAAACTCAAATCTCCAAATAAATCACCAAAGTATGTGAACTCTTGTGATTGATAAGAAGGAAATATCAAATATTGTGGTTCCATGTAGATGCTATCAATCGTGCCATATAAATCTTGTATTGGAATCAAAATTTCCCAAAAGCTTTGAAGTTCATCATCCACATTTAATGAACTTGAATGTTCTTCACCATGTTGGAAAGTTATGTTTGAACTTGTAGAGCTTGATGGATAATAGCTGTTCGCACATGAGGTTGCGGTATCCCTTGTTTCCTTTGGTGATGCTTTTAGAGTACCATTATCAATTGAAGTTGTTGTCTCAACCATGGTCTTTTTTATGTGACCATTATTTCCCAAGTTACGTCTTCTTAGTCTAGTATTCCAGTAATTTTTTATATCATTATCAGTTCTTCCGGGGAGTTCTGTTGCAATTACGGACCATCTGTTGCAATACCAACAATCATTAGAAAGTAAATGAACAATTAGCTAATAAATTAACAGCAAATATGCTTCTTTTGAAATACTTCCAAAATTTTTTTATTTACTCTAATTTTAGCTACAGAAGATAAGTGTTAGATATGGATATTGGGGAGTCATATCATTAAACCCATTGCTGCTATTTCAACTCCAATTGGTCAACAACGTGGGACAATTGTCCATGAAAGGATTAGGTACTTATAAGTAAGCATTACATTTAAGATTGAAAATAATTGAAGAAAGAAGTCATTTGCTCATGATTTTATTGGTGTTTCACATCAAGAAAGACTTGGTGCAATGAGGAGTGTCTTTTTTTGTTTTTTGATTTATTTTTTATTACTATCAAAATAATAGAAAGATTCCAAATTCCTGAGCTATTAAATTTTTATTTTATAGGTTTAATCGGTCAATAACAAAATTGAGCTTTCTGCGTGCTGTCTGGTTCATATTCTATGGAATTGGACATCATGCTTCTAGCTTCTAAATTGGAGAAAAGGGCCTTGCTCGTTGAATGTCAGAGATGAATCGTAGAAGTTTAAGAACATTTTACCTTAGTGATTGTAGCAAGTTTCATCGTGAATTAACTCGAACAACAGGAGGATCTAATCTTAATCTGAAAGGATTAATATAAGGTGTCGGAGAGAAACAAGAAATAATTACCGATTTCCATGTTCCTGCTGCAATTTGATGATGGTCTCCTCCTCCTCTCTTGTGAAATTGCCGTGTCTAATGTTGGGTCTCAAATAATTCATCCAACGAAGTCTGCAACTTTTTCCGCTTCTTGCCAAACCTATGTATGTTCCATGAAGGAGTATTATGTGATAAGTCAGTTTTACCAATCAATTCAAGCGGTTGCAGGAAAATTATGTACGACTGCAGAAGAACGAAAGAGGTCGATTCAACTTTCCAAGAGGTCCAGCTGAATAGTTTTCCTAGGGAGAGACTGAAAATCTCTTACAGCAACTTGTCCAGGTCAATGTCGAAATCGCGTGGATTGAGAAAACAAAAAGAGAAAAACCACCCAAATGTTTTCACGTTTTTGCAATTTACTGATCTATATTTTGCTGATTTACTAATGGATGAGGATGACCTTTAAACGAGGATCAACGTATTTGTGGAAAATAAATAAACAAATAAAACAAAGAACAAAAGATTGACCAAAAAAAAAAGTAGAAATACACGGTTTTTGTAAATTTAGGGAAAAAAATTAAAAAAAAAAAAAAAGAAAGAAAGAAATCGGGACACATTTTGAGTACATATATGATCGGGTAAAAGAAAACCAACCAGCAGCTTTGGACATGTAAGTCCAGTTCCAAATGCCATATCTTTTGATGTAAGCTATGAGTTTCTCATCTTCTTCAGCACTCCAAGGTCCCTTCTTCACACCGTCACCAACATTTAGATCTAGTAGTCCATGTCTGGAAGGAGACCTCATATTTCACTCTCTCACTAGACTTTCTATGTCTATTTTGCAAGTTGCAATATGCTACCCGAGGAAACAGGTCGACTTAGTACATTTATATAAAGCTGGCTCATTTTTAATTTGCACGTGCTCCGTTCTATATTTTAAAGTCTCAATGGATGATGAAGTGCATTGTCAATCAAAAATGCCTAAAACATCATAGATAATTCCGAGGAGATAAGGTTAACCCCTGTGAAATCACAGGCATTATATATTAGTTTTTCTCTCGAAGGTCGTACCTTGGACCTATAACACAATTTTATCAACGTGCATCAGCAATCCTAGGGTATTCTTTGCGGTGAATATAATATATATGTTTCTTGAATTTAATTTTCTCTCTAAGCATCGAGATAACGATATAATGGTAGTTTTTGAATAAATTTACAAGCTAAGCATGGAGGAAATTTATCTACATCATTCCTTATTTTTAATCATTTTAACCAAATGCCATTCACTTTCTCAATAGCGTAATTAATACTGAATCAGTATTTAACATCCATTTAGCAAACAAAATGATACCAAGAGTCATATGGACACTTATTGAGAAGATTATATTTAGGAAATACATGATTTAATTTACCCTTTTTATACGAAGGTTTTAATTACTTTATCACTTTACAAGAAGCGAATCATACGATTTTAAAAATTTTTTCAAGCCATGAAAAGAAAAGCTAGATTATATAGGTTTGGTTTATGATTTGAGCCATGATTATATTGCCAAAAGGTTTTTTTTGGTGTGTGTTAAAGCATGAAATAATTGAATTTTTAAGTATGTTATTAGTCATTCAATTTGTTAATGCTCTTATGAAAAATCACTTATTTAGAACTAAATTTTAAATGCACCAATTTTGGAAATTTGAACCAAAAACTTGGCCACTAATTTAGGATCTAAGTCGATGTTTACCAAATTGGAGCAAACTTTATGAACCAGCTATGGTAGTTAGTCGAAGTGATCTTATCAAGTTTGTTTTGAAAAATATGGAATCAATAAATTAATTGTATTACAAAGTACAAGAAAACAGTTTAGATCATTAAATATCATAAACTCGAATATTGAGTTTCGATGTATAATGAGATGTAAGAGATAGCTTAATTAACTTATAAAATCAATAATCGTCATGCCCTGAATAGAAGGAGTTATAATAGTCCTGCCATATAAATTAATTTAAAATAAAAGCCGACCTCACAGCTGCTATTGTAGATATAGCTTATATAAGACGTACTTAACTCGACCAACTTAAAGCATCCAATCTAGCATTTTTATTAATAAAGCTTCTAACCAACTTATTTGTTTTTTCCTATATGACACTATAGAATGCGCATAAGATATGCACGCGGTACAAAGTTACTAACAATGTAGTTAACAATTATCAACTAATTGATAAAAAAGGCTCCTCCCTTATGTGCATAATGAGAATAATACATGTCTAAGTTGCTTCTTTTTTTGTCTATGGTTTGTGGATTACGAGCAGCTATACTAGCGATCCATATTTCGAGAAAAAGTATCTCTTGTTTTTCATTTCCATTACAATAAGAATGACTACTATAATTCGCATTTTGCAAAACAAATATTTGAGATGACTTGTTGTACAATTCTTAATAACATAGTAATAATTACATAGTATTTATATATCAAAGCTTCAGTTTTTCATAAGAGTTCACAAAAACCACAAGTTCTGATGTTTACATATAGATAAAAAGTTGGAAACTAATGGATGGCTCAAGGGATCCTAGTTAGTTTCCACAGAAAATAAAAAAAAAACATTAAAAAAAGTCATGAACTTATAGTTCTTCAAGTTTTTTCACTTCTTCAACCTATTGAGCACTAACTTGAGAATGATCATCGCGTTACATCTTTGATCCTTAGTTAACACCTATAAAAGAGCATATCAGGATGTGAGTATAGCAAGCTCAATATGCGGGATAGAGACAAAAAAGTACAACAAACACAAATAAGGCTTTCAATCATTAAACTTCAAGGAAATACAATGCAAACAAGCAAATGAGAGATCATACAATGTTATTCTGTCTAATGTGAGCTTAGAGAAATTATATTCACTCTAACTTAGATTTACAAGTTTCAACACGACTTAAATAAGATCAAACCTAAGTTTGTGTAATGGAGAATAGTAGAGCAAATGAATTAAGCTGGTTCTTAAGCTACTCGTGCTCAGCTTGAGTTTTATTCAAGTTTTATTCGTTGATAGTCGAGTTAAGCTCAAACTCAAGCTATTCGAGTAGTATATTAAGCTAAACTCAAGCTTTAAAATACTAAACTTGTTAGGCTTATGAACTTATTGGAGCTTGGTATAATTTTTAATTTATTTCAATATAAGAAAATTTGATATTGGTTTAAAAAAACTTGTAAAAAGTTTGAATTTAATTAAGCTAATCGAATCAAGCTCAAACTTGTCATGTATATTTTTCGAGTTAAGCTTGAACTCAAGCTCAATATCATTTAGTTCAACTTGATTCAATTATACCCCAGATGGAGAATACCCTCCTCTCGAGACTACCATTGAACCACTATTTCCAAACTTACTATGATCTTCTTTCCTATTACTTAGTTCGAGTAAGAGTGAGGAAATGACTATTTTAGTTATCCTTATCAAATGGGTCGGTATTTAGTTTAACACACCTGATTGTTCCTCCGATGAGTTGTCATGCATGTCTAGTTATGTTAAGGATTGATCTTTGATTAATTCCAATTAGGAGTGATCAACAAATTAGTAACATAGGGCAAATCATATGAAATTCAATCAAAACAATACTTCAAGTCCACAAGTCAAATAAACAATCATATACGAAACATGTACATATTTAACTAAGTTACAACCATAGCTAAATGCATTCTTAAGCCTTTAAGTACTCTAACATAGTACTCTAATATGTTGTAACGCATGGACCCCAACTTACCTAAACTTCAATGTTTCATAATTCCTATTCATCTCTCTAGGGATCTTTAGTCATCCCTATAAATATTCGATAGATTAGTTTCAATCTATGTCTAAGCCTTGAATTAATAATAATCAATTCCTTAAGTTGTTTTGATATAAGTTCTATAAGTTATCTTTAAACACAAGTTAGGATTTTTTAATCGATTCACTACTTTTTTTATAATTTAGTTTAGTCTACAAAATCCTCTGAGTTAGGTTTTAAATCGTTTTGTAATAGATTTCTTTGACTAAAAATCCTTTGAGCTACTCTCTAAACTATACATGGTTCATTTATTACGTCAATTTCACCTTATGAAACAACCTTTAAGTTACTATAATTTAAGTCTCTTGGTAAGCTACCATTTAAGTTACCCTCTGAGTTTAACAAACTTTAAGGTTTGATGAAATTTACCTTCTAATTAAGCTTTCGAGTTCCCTTATATCTATATTTCACTTATAAATTTGCCTTTGTCTCAACTTTTGAGTCTAATTCTAACATAATATTCACTTACATAACCTTTGAATTATCTTTTTCTTTTTTTAAAGCTCGATATATTTAATTGATTTGTTCATTTTCTTCTAACTTTAACTAGAAATAACCAAAATAGCACTTCAATTAACATGCCTCAACTTCATTACTTCCTAAATTTCTCATGTAACACATCATCATTCACCAATTCTTCAAGTTTATATGCTATTAAACGACACATATAAAGAGGTATATTCTTGATTTCATAACTTCTTCCAATGAAACTCAATTTGATAGCTTTGGTATGCTATAAATCACTAATAAATTAAGTTAGAATCTAAGTGAGGACTTTAGGAAAATACACTATTTTTTACAAAAAAAAAAAACCATTTTAATCACAATTTAGAACTAAAAAATTCATGAAAAATATAAAAAATAGTTTTGTAGAAAAACTTTTCATAACATATCAATATAAGTACTGAAAAGCTAATAGAAAAATTTGGAGGTTAAAACTATGTCACTAAAGTAATTTAAATCAATATCAAAATCAGCTTGGTTTTATTAATTTCTTAAAGGCATATTATTTATCTATTCAATTTCTATAAAATAATTTTCTCCTTAAATTCTATACATTAAAATACTTAGGAATAAATTTTTTTCAAAAGTTTCTTGCTAGAACTAATATTTTTTAAAATTTTTTGAAAATTCAGCTAGTTTAGGATACCCACTGAAAATTGGACCTCGGATTGTTGAACCTGGATTTTTCCAATTTTTATTATTTTTCTTAACCTAATTAGTTTTAAATCATAACCCCTTTAATACTAACCTTCGACAAAAAGTTAAGAAAAACTTAGTTTTTTTGTTTTAAAAGGTTCAAAGTTGTTACCCAAGCAGAGTCCCGAAAAAAAAAAAAACTGAGTTAGATTAAATCGATTGGATAGATTGATTTTAACCTAATCACTGGTATATTGAAAACTAATTTCAATATGAAAATTAGAGATTTGAGTTTAGGGATTGACCTATTAAACCCTAACGGGTATCACTTTTAACTTTTTAAATTTGTATTTGTTTTTAAATATACCATTATAATTAAAAATTTTATTTTATAAGTAGATAATGAAATTATATCTATTGAAAAATTATTTACAAGGAGGGAAAACAAGTTTTTTTCTTATTTTAAATCACCCTGTAGTCTCTTACGAGTACTTACGTAGCTGTTATTCGAGATCAAATTTCCATAGTTTATTTTTGAAAATTTTAAATGTGTTGGTTTATTTTAATTTTCGAAATTGGTTGAGTTTACAACTCTTAGCTATTTAATTTTTATTTGGAAAAATTTTGTAAAAGGGTTCTAGTTTTTTACTATTTTGTTTCCTAAAAGCTTTTAAAGAAGCCCTAATTTAAAAAATGGGTTGATTAAATATTTTTACTTTAGAAAATGATTTTTCTAAGTTATAAAACTTATTTATTTATTTTTATTTTTATTTTTTAAATTATTTTTACTATGTTTCGACTGAAGAAATAAAACAAAAATAAATTAAGCTTCCCTATCTTTTTTTTTTCCTTTTTCAAATTTATTTTTTTTTTAATGCAATTTTTTTTTTAAAAAAAAAAAACAACAACATAACAAAAGAAAAGGGAAAATAAGAAGGGGGCGAGATTAAGTGTTGTACATAGGTTAAACATGGGTCGTCGAGTTAGGTTGGATTAGTCTGGGTGCAAATCCGAGTTGAAGAGAAGAAAGAGCAGACTATGTGGGGGTAGCCTTTTAGGGTGATTTAACCACCAAAACAAGTGGGGAAAGACGTTTTTATGAGTTTTTAATTGGACTTAGTGGATGTAAGGAGAGCACCACGGTGTTTAGAGGTAGTTTAGGTAGTAATTAAATGTAGTGATTGGTGGTGGTGGTTGGGTAGCAACAAGGTGATGGCTAGGGTTTGAAGGAGAGTGTATCTGAGGGTTTTTGACCACTATGAGCACAACCGTAGTGGTTGTTTCGTGTGATAAGCATTGGTTCATGGTAGTTTAAGAAGGCAGCATGGTTAGGTTAGGGTTTCAAGTGGGGGGTGCAATGGAGATGTTACAATAGACAAGGGAAATCTTATAGATTAGTATTCGAAAACTCAGGTCATAGGCTTTCTGGTGGAGGTAGTTGCTTGCATTGAAGATAATTGTAGAGGTTGGATTATTAAAGAGGGGGAGAATGGCGAACCCTTAGAGAGAGAAACTTGTGATTATGTATGCTTAATAACTCAAGGATGAGAGATTCATGGTTGAACAAGTTCTTAGATGCCAAATTTATACATCTACAACACAATTCAAGCTTGGAAAGTGATGAATTACAATGAATTCGAATAATTAAGCTAATGGGTTTGACTTGGCTTAAATCTTGAATTCAAAGAAAATGTTTTTAATTCTTAAGTAATCGATGGTCAAATGATCTTAATGTAGACTTGAGATTTCTAAAAATACCCATAAGAAGCATCGAAAATTGATGAAAAGCACCTATGAAGCATGGGTTTGATCAGGTTTCAAATGACACATTTAAGCTTTTTTTCCATTTTTCAATTCAATTTTGGCTCCCTTAAAGCATGAATCTAGATGAGCTTTTAGGTTTAATCTGAAGTACTCTAAGTACTCTTTGTGATTTCTTCATTAATTTGGTGAAATTATGTCTAGAATGTGTTAAAATTGGTCCAAAATTGAGTACCTAAGAAGGATGCACGCAAGAAACATTAAGGGAAGTATGGGAAAGAGGAGGAAAAAGAAAGAGACAAACATTGATGTGGCAATACGTAGATGCTACATCAGCAACATAACCAATTTGTGATTGCCATGTGTTAAAGGCACATGTGGCCTAGTGCCACAACTATACGTGGCGGTCACATAGTTAAAAAATAAAATAAAATAAAATGAAAGGCACAATATGTGCTTGGCATGGTTTGAACCAAAAATCTCCAAGTCTATTATAGTGCAAATCCAAGTGCTTAATCAACCAGGTTGTTGGCTTGTACCTTGTTAACTGATGCTACTTAAAAGCATTTGACCAATAAAATAATCGAAAAATCCTATAAAAGAAAATTTTACTCAATTAAATTACTTACAACTTTAAATATTATTTCCTTAAAAATTCATTTTACTTAAAAATTCTAGCTTTTTATTTTTTATCTATTTTTTGTATTTTTTTCTAGTTTTCCTTTTTTCGTATTTTTTTCTAAATTTTCTATTTTTTTTTCTAAATTAAGACCATTTTTCCTATTTTAAAAAAACAGATCTAAAATTATAGGAGATAAAAATGGGGTGTCTACAACTACTTTTCTTTGTGTTGATGTTTGCATAAAACTTTACTATAAAAACAAAGGAGAGATACGATTTTTGTCTTGAGAATGAATTTGCCGTAAGAAGCACTATAATTAGCTATCCTAAGATTGATTCACTAGAGATTTAGTGAGAAGGTAAATGAGAAAGAAGGCACTTTAAGAGAAATTAAAGAGAGTTTAGAAGGGTCTAATGCCTTAGGAGCTAGCTAGAAATATCGATTTGAAACTTGGTTGTGCCCTTTTAAGTTGACTAACATAAGCTTGAGCATCTTTAAAGGACTAGCAACCCTAAATTGGAATTGATTTGAGAAAACTCAGAAATACTCCTCTAAGTTGATAAACTTAGGCAAGATCATCCTTAGGGAACTAGTAACTCTAAATTGATTTAAAACCTAGTCGTACTTCTCTAAGCTAATTAACCTAAGTGGGAGTATCTCTAAGAGACTAACAACCCTAATATTGGAATCGGTTTGGAACCTGGTCATGCTCCTCCAAGTGGACTAACTTGGGCGAGGAGTGTCTTTAAGGAACTAGCAACCTTAAACGAGAATCGATTTGAAAAAACTTGGCCATGCTCTTTTGAGCTCACCAACTAAGGTAGGAGCATCTCTAGGGGATAAACAACCCTAAATGAGAATCAATTTAAAAACCTGCTCGTGCTCTTTTAAGCTCACTAACTTAGGAGGGAATATCTCTAGGAGACTAGTAATCCTAAATGAGAATTTATTTACAAAACGTGATTGTGTTCCTTTGAGCTTACTAACATAGGCAGAAACATCTCTAGAGGACTTATAACCCTAAATGAGAATTGATTTTAGGAGAAACATAAAACTGCTCCTTGAAGTTGACTAACTTAAGTAGGAGCATCTCTAGGGAACTAACAACCCTAAATTGGAATCGATTTAGAAAACCCGATCATGCTATTTTAAGCTAACTAACCTAAGCATGAGCGTCTTTAAGGGATTAGCAATCTTAAATTGAAATCAATTTGGAAAACTCAGCCATGCTACTTTAAGCTTACTAACATAAATAGGAACGTCTCTAAGGGACTCACAACTCTAAATAGGAATCAATTTCAGAAAAACTTGGTTTTGCTACTCTAAGCTGACTAACTTAGGTGAAAGAGAGCACTCCATGAGCTTGCTAAATCTTGAAAGCTAATTAGAAAGGGAAGCGCTTTATAGGCTAGCTAAGAGAGATTAGTGAATAGGAAGTGCCCTACAAGCCTGCTAGAACATCGAAAAGAGATTAGTAATGTGAAGTGCCTTACAAGCTCACTAAAATACTAAAAGAAGATTGGTAATGGGAAGTGTCCTATGGGCTCGCTAAAACCCTTGGATAAATTAGTAAAAGGAATCGCCCTAAGGGCTTGCTAAAACACCAAAAAGAGATTGGAGATAGGAAGCACCTTACAAGCTTACTAAATTATTAAGTAGAGGTTGGCAAAGAGAAGTACCCTAAAGGTTGGCTAAAATACTAAAGAAAGATTGTAAAGGGAAGCACCTTATGGGCTCACTAAAAAGCCTAAGAGAGATTGGTGATGAGAAACACCTTACAGGGTTGCTAAGACCCTAAAGAGAGATTAGAAAAAGGAAATGCCTTATAGGCTTGCTAAAACACTAAAGAGAGATTAATAAGCGCCTCACAAGCTCACTAAAACCCTAAGAGAAACATTGAGTCGAGATAGTGCTTTATGAGCTGACTAAAACTCTAAAAATGAATTATGAGTCGAGACAACGCTTTGTAAGCTGGCTCAAACCCCGAAGGAAATGTGAGTCAAGGCAATGCTCTATAAGTTAGCAAGCGCCCTAAAAATGAATTGAAGTTAGGAAAGCATTGTAGAACCTGGCTAAAATCCTGAAGGAAATGTGAGTCGCAACAGTACTCTATAAGTTGTTTAAGACCCTAAAAATGGATTGAAGATGGGACAACACTCTAAAAGCTTGCTAGAACCCTAAAAATGGATTAAATATGGCACAACACTCTAAAAGCTAACTATAACCTTGAAGGAAATGTGAGTCAGAACCATGCTTTATAAACTGGCTAAAACCTTAAAAATGGATTAAAGACAAGACAACTCTCTAAAAGCTAGCTATAATCTTAAAAAAAAAGGGAATAAAGATAAGACAACACTCTATAAGTTGGTTAAAAACTTAAAAATGGATGAAAGATAGGATAGTGCTTTAGAAGTTAGCCAGGACACTAAAATTGGATTAAAGATGGGATAGTGCTCCAAAAGCTAGCTAAAACCCTAGAAATGGATTAAAGATGGAACGCTACTCTAAAAGCTAACTAGAACCCTAAAAAGGATGAAAGATAGGATAGCACTCTAGAAGTTAGCTAGAATCTTAAAAATGGATTGAAGATGAGAGAGCGCTCTAAAAGCTGGCTAGAAAATTAAAGGAAACGTAAGTCAAGATAGTGCTCTAAAAATTGGCTAAAACCCTAAAGGAAATGTATGTCGAGACAATACTCTATAAGCTAGTTAAAACCTTAAAGGAAATGTAAGTCGAGACAATGCTTTATAAGTTGGCTAAAACTCTAATAAAGAATTAAAAATGGGATAGCGCTCTAAAAGTTAGCTAGGACCCTAAAACTAAAGGAAGAAAGGAAGCGCCCTATGAGTTGGCTTAAAACCTTGAAGGAAATGTGATAAAGGATTGAAGAAGGAAAGTGAGGAAAGTAACTAGTTTGAAAAACTTCTTGACTTGAAAAAAAAAATTACAAACAAAGAATTTGGTTAAAACCATTTAAGACAAGAAAAAAGGGCATCAAGGATTAGGTCCCTTAGTTTGAAAAAGAGTTAATAGATATCAAAAACTATATAGGAGAAAGACTTAGACTATTATGGTCAACTTAAAAGGTGTGGCCACATAAAAAAGGAAGTAAGTGACATGAATTGAAAGTTTAGCTACTCGGGTTGACAAGAACTTGAAAATAGATTGAAAAAAAAAAGAAACTTATAATGAGCCTTTACTTTCTTTCTCTTTTTCTCTCTCTCTTTTTTTTTTTTTTTTTTTTTGAAATTTTGCTAACAAGTATAAATTCTTATCTAAGAAGCAAGAGTTATAACCATCCCCTTTCTTTAGTAACCACATAGGGCATCTCATATTTTTTCTTAGTCTTTGAAAATGTCTCCAACCCTTATGCTAAGCTTCCTGGTGAAGCCTTGTGGTTTTAAACATTCCTTTCTAAAGAAAAAAAGGTAACTCATGGTTAGTCTAGTATAAGAGAATTTCTTTGTGCACTCTCGATCTAGATTACACTCTTGAATAAAATTATGGTCTAGTTTGTAAGTGATATGGCTTGATCAATCTATTAGATCTTTTTCGATTTAGCATTGTAAATTTAGGTTTTTGATTAAATGGTTTCGAGGGGATTAATGAGAAGGCCTATTTTGAAACATTTATTTATTCAACCTAGGTATACAAGTCAAGAACCATTAAGAAAAACTAGAGGTATGCTTGCCCTTATTTCAAAAATAATTTTTATTAAACATAAATTATCTTTTAAAATCAAAAAAGCTTTTATTAAGTGTGAGTGGTATGGTAGGTAGTAAGGCTTTGTGATTTAGCATAGGTAAGGGGGTTTTGTGTATGTGATTTGGGATTGATATGCATAGTTTGTCTTTTTAGGCTAGGAATGTGACTTAGGGCCTTGTGTTTTAAGGGCTACTTAGGCTTTGATTCTAAACCTTTGATTCAATTTTGTTGCCTTTGTAAGGATGTGATATATCTTTTGGGGCTTTTGTCTTATACTTAGGATTAATTTTCAAGCCTCTTTCTGTTTCTTCTTCTTCTTTTTCCTCTCCTTCTATCTTTTTTTTTTTCTTAAATTTTTTGTTGCCCCATTTTCTCATTATTTTTTACCCCCTTTTTTCTTAGGCCTGAAAGTAATTGTCTTCCAAAAGTGTTTGGACTATGAGTGTATAGGGTTCTTCTAAGCTTTTCTTCATTTTAGAGAAATAAATTATCAGAAATAAAAATTATTCTTGAATCAATGCCACTAAAGCAAGCACAAACTAGTTTTTGTCATTTTCTCCTAATTAAATATCCTTACCTTTAAATTACCCTAGTATGGGGTGCTTTTTAATAGGGTTTAAATTTGAAAATACTTTAAGTTGGTCCAATTGGGTTAACAAAGGATATTTGTGCTTGAGATTTGAAAATGACTGTCTTACTTCATTTTAATCTATGTATCAAATTCAAAATAAATCTTATTTAAGGAATGAGTCAAATGTATATTCACCATCATGTCATTTAACTCTCAAAGTATTTAAGGGTCAATATGTGAGATGTAGCTTGCTTCTTATCATCCTAAACCTTTTAAAAGTAAGTTATTAATTCTTTAGGGAGGAATTTATATTAATTTTCCCTAGGGTAGAGATTAATTTTACCCCTTTGTTTCTCAAAACATGCCTCAATTTTGATACTTTTTACTTAATCTAAGTTCGAAATTGCAGTTTCATTTGACTTCATGTTTTGACTTGGTTCATAGTTAGACATTTTCTTAATGGAACAATAGTTTTGGCTTGATTTAGCTACCTTGATGGGTCGAGGATTGTGTTTAGTTTAGTTACCTTGATAGGTCGTGGTTTATGTTTAGGTCAGCTACCTTAATGAGCCAAGGGTTTGTGTTTAGTTTAGCTATCCTAATAGGCCGAGGGTTCGTGTTTGGTTTAGCTGCTTGAATGGGCTGAGTGGTCATGTTTGAGTTGGCTACCTTAATGGGATAAGTGGGTGTAGTTAGGTGGACCCATATGAATTTGTTACCATTAGCATTTTTTTTTTTATTTAGTGAGAGAGAAAGATAAAGCTTTATTTTACATAAATTGAGAAATCTAATAGAGATGGTGATTTTAGGGTTCTATTTACAAGTCTATATAATGTATTTACATTTCTCTATGTGAGAAAGAATAATAGTTAGATGAATGTTATTTAAAGACTATTTACAAAACAGAAATACCAAAGAATGAAGAATTGTAAGCTAAAGGTAACTTTTACTATTTTGGAAATTGGAGTATAGAAAACAAAGAAAGAGAGCCTAACATTTATTCTTGATTTTTATTTAATGAAACTTGATATTTATTGTAAAATCTTTATCTATAAACTAGAAAAATCCTAAACTAAGTTTCATAGATAAGCTCTAAGGTCTTTTAGCATTTTATGGGTTTCTCCAATGACTTATCCAAATAGGTAATTTTAGAACATTCAAGCTTCTCCTTCAGATAAGCAATTTTAGCTTCTAGCAATTACTCGCAAATCCTAGGGAGGTCTTGTAGTCTATCAGTTCTCTGATTGTTCACTTGGTCACCTACCATTATCTTTAGGCCTAAATATTTTATGGACAATAATTAGTTACCAATGAAACAAAAGAATGTACGTGGAAACATGCATATGCTAGTTACATTGGGTTAATATATCATTCCCTAGGTTACAAGCCTACTATTAAAAAAATGATTGAGTTTCTAAAACACTCTAATATTAGTAAGATTGCAACTTTTAGGTGTATTAACTCAAGGTTTAAGGAAAGTATATACAATTAGGGTGAGTTCTAAAGGCCTTTAAGCTCTATGACCTTATGCATTTCCAAGGAAACAGTTTATTAGTTACATCAAAGCTTAAGCGAGGTAACCTAAGTAATCTTAAGCAGTAGTTACACCACTACACTTAAGGCTTATACAATAGCCCCCTATCCTGGGATTCTAAGATAGCTTAAGTCTGACCATATCTACTTTGTATCCTTGATGCAATAATTCTTCTCAAAATCTTAAGTATGATGTATGCAACAAGTAAGTTTTGTAATTTAAAATATATATATATATATATATTTACATGAAATAAATAAATAAATAAATAACATGTGTATTTTGAAAGAAAAATTTAATTTCAGAAAGCCTTTAAGTGGCTAGCCTTCTTAACATTCTTAGTGGAGCTACTAAGCTGTCAAGCTTAGATTTTTCCGGTTTTTATTATTTTTTTTTATGCAATTAATATTAAACTCTGTCCCATTTAATACTAATCTTCAACTAAGAGTTACGAAAAACTTGGTTTTTCTATTTTAAAAGGTTTAGAGTCACCACTCGACCAAAGTTGAGAAAAAAAAATGGGTTAAATTAAATCGATTAGGTAGATTAATTTTTACCTAATAGCTAGTCTATTGGAAAATCGATTTTAAAAATGGGTTTTTGAAAACTAGAGATTTAAGTTTGGGGACTAACCTATGAAATTTAACGGGTACTACTTTTAACTTTTCAAATTTACATTTTGCTTTTCAATGTACCTTTATAATTAGAAATTCTATTTTATAAGTAGACAATGAAATTATATCTATTGAAAAGTTATTTATAAGGGGGGGGAATAAAATTTTTTCATATTTTAAATCACCCTATAGTTCCTTATAAGTACCTATATATTTGCTATTCGGAGTCAGATTTTCATAGTTCATTTTTGAAAAATTTTAATATGTTAGTTTATTTTAATTTTGGAAATTAGCTAAGTTTAAGTCTCTTAGCTATTTAGTTTTTGTTTAGAAAAAGTTTCTAAAAGAATCCTAATTTTTTACTATTTTATTTTCTAAAATATTCTAAAGAAGGTCTAATTTTGAAAATGGTTGATTAAATATTTTTTCTTTGGAAAATGAATTTTCTAAGTTATAAAACCCATTTATTTACTAATTTATTTATTTTTATTTTTTATATTATTTTTATTATGTTTTGACTGAAGAAATAAAACAAAAATAAATTAAGCTTCCCTATCTTTTTTTTTTTTCCTTTTTCTTTCTTTTTTTTTTCCTTTTTCGATTTTTTTTCTTTTACAAATTACAATAGAAATAATAAAAATTTAAAAAAATAATAACAACAATGTAACATAAGAAAAGGGAAAATAAAAGGGGGGCTGGACAAAGTGTTGTATGTGAGTCATTAGGTTAAATCGGCTCGGTCTAGGCACAAATCTGAGTTGAAGGAAAGAAAGAGCAGTATGCATGGGGGTAGTCTTCTAAGGCAATTTAACCATCAAAACAAGTGATGAAAGATATTTTTATGAGTTTCTAATTGGACTTAGTGGGTGTAAGGAGAGCACTACGATGTTTGGAGCTAGTTTATGTGGTGGTTGAATGTAGTTGCCATCGGTTAGGTAGCAATGGTAATGATGGCGAGGGTTTGAAGAAGGGTGTATCTTGGGGTTTTTTACTACCACGAGCACAACTATAGTAGTTGTTTCATGTGATGAGTGATGGTTTGTGGTGGTTTAAGTAGGGGGGTATGATGGAGATGCTACAGTAGATGATGATGGTCATAAGGAGTAGTATCCTAAAACTCAAGTCGTAGGCTTTCTAATGGAGGTGGTTCCTCACATTGAAGACAATCGTAGAGGTCGAATTATTAATGAGAGAGAGAGAGAGAGATTGTCGAACCCTTAGAGAGAGAAACTTGTTATTATATGTGTTTGAGAGCTCAAGGATGAGAGATTCATGATTGAATGAGTTCCTAGAAGCCCTATGTATACATTTATAGCACAAATCAAGCTTGAAAAGTGAAGAATTACAATGAATTTGAATCATTAAGTTGATGAGTTTGACTTGGCTTAAATCTTGAATTTAAAGAAAATGTTTGTAATTAAAGTAATCAATGGTCAAATGATGTTAATATAGACTTAAGATTTTTGAAAATACTCATAAGAAGCTTCACAAATTGATGAAAAGCTCCTATCAAGCATAGGTTAGATCAAGTTTGAAATGACACATTCAAGCATTTTATCCATTTTTCAATTCAGTTTTGACTGCCTTAAAGGATGAATCTAGGTGATCTTTTGAGTTTAATCTGAAGTACTTTACGTGCTCTTCGTGAGTTTATTATTGATTTGGTGAAATCACGGAGAAAAATGTGTCAAAATTGAGTACCTAAGAAGGATGCATGCAAGAAACATTAAGGAATGTGTGGGAAAGAGGTGGAAAAAGAAAGAGATAAATGTTAACATAGTGATATGTAGACACTGCGTTAGCAATGTGACCATTCTGTAATTGTCACATGTCAAGGTACATGTTGCCTAGTGCCAACACAATACATGGTAGTCATACGGTGAGAAAAAAATAAAAAACACAATATTTGCCTAGTATGGTTCCAATCCAAGATCTCCAAGTTTATCATAGTCCAAGTCCAAGTGCTAAACCAAGTGGGATGTTGGTTTGTGTCTTGTTAACTTATGCAACTAAAAGATTATTTCTCTAAAAATAATTTCTTTATCTAAAAATCTATTTTACTTAAAATTCTATAGTTTTGTTTTTCTTTCCTTTTCTTTTTTCAATTTTTTTTCATTTTTTTTTACTTTTTCTAAATTTTCTATTTTTTTTTCTAAATAAGACCATTTTTCTTATTTTAAAAATAATTTGTAAAACTACAGGTAGGCAAAAATGGAAAATCTACACTGACCAACAATTGCTTTACCGCTATTGTCAATAGACCTGAGCATGGGCCACTCCTTGCAGTGGTGGGGTTAGTTTACTCTCAATTTCTACCTAAGCCTTTGAACTTCTTATAGCCTAAATTTGTGCCAATATTTCTATAATTTTCTTTGTAAATTTTTTCAAGCTAACCTTATTTTTCCTAGATTCTTAGTTGCATGCAAGATATTATAGAAAGGTTTTCTGAAAGTTCCAAGCCTTATGGAAGTGCAAAATGATTTATTTTCTCTCTCTTCATGCAAAGTGCCCTTATATACTAAGCTTAGATGGTGTATTACTTAAGTTTTTTGTCCAATACCTATCTAATTCCACTTCCACACTTAACTCAAGCTAATCCCAACTATCCTATGTTTTTTTTTAATTAATTTTCTTTACTTGTTTTAGCTTAATTTACAGTTAATCGAGTATTTTAGATAATTATGGGTATATATTTATGCATAAAAATTACACTTGGTGTATATATATATATATACTTTATATGTTATTTTATGTCATTTAATAATTTTATTACATATATAATTTATCTTTAAAAATGCACTGGTTACCAAAACCTATACTACACGATTACATTAATTATTAATTAGTATAGTAAAATTCTATTATTTTAGCTATATTATTATTTTATTATATTTTTTAGATCTGAGTCCATGGATTCTTTTTAACTAATGTCTTGAGCTCACTTGTAAGTTTTTAACTTAATTGGGTTAATTTCACTAGTACTTTAAATTATCTACTTGATGCCTAATTGTGAAAGTATAGGGCCTACAATAACTATAGATGAAAATAGGTAATTGAAGTGTGGTAATGGCTTAAAGAATATCATATGTAATAAAATTATATACATAAATTACATGACCTAACTAAAAATAGGTAAATATGCCCATAATTGATAAATTTATTAAATAATCAATTTCTGATCCTAATTTTCGATTTAGTTGTTCGGTGATTGGATGTTGTAAATAAATATACCCATAACTAATAAATTAATTATACACATATATTATTGACTTATGTGTGTCCTTTGAGAAATCCTTATATTCATCTCTTCATAAACACTAATAAGAGATTGAAGTTAGTCTATTATCGATTTCCTATTGAAAATCCAGAATAACTTATAGAGTAGATTGGAATTAGAGATTGGTTACATTTTCAATGGGATAGAATGCTTACCTTATTCATTGTTTTTAATGCTTCCATCATAAACATAAACCTTTTCCTACATATGAATCCCCCTTTATGAGTATAAACTTATTCCATTTAAATACAACATTGTCCCCTCTTACACAACTAGCTAATAGAAACTAGACTTACCTTACTTCCGGCATTAGTAAAACATTGACAAGATTAAGCTTTTCTCCTAAAGTCAAGCAAAGATTTACATTTCTCATGCTTTGTACTTTAACCGATTACCATTTCGAATAGAGGGTTCTAGTTTTCCATATCTTCTTAATTCTTGAATAGTTGTTGATTGTTACAAACATGAACTTAGCTTCTAAGTCGAAATATGATTTACTTAACTATAATGACCAACTAGGTCATCAAATTGACTTATCATGAGTATGTGCCTTGACACGCACTTTCATCATCATGCTTCTTTTCCACCTTCACTTTTAGCTTCTCCTTAAAAATTTGTATTCTTCTTAGGTCCTTGAATGGGGTTGGTGTTGGAATTAAGTACAAATTCTATATAAGAATGGATAATAGGAATACCATCTTATCTCTCTAACGATTAAAATATCTTCTATCAAACCTATCTATCTCAATGAAATCTTGGTTTATGACTATCAAAGTAGCATTTGTCTCAACTATCATCTTGATAAATAGTTCTCCCCTAAGATTGCTATAGATATTGGATATGTAAATGAATTGCAAATTTAAAAAAAAAAAAAAAACAACAATTATTAGATGACTTAGAGATATGACAACATTGCTCTCCTTAGAGGGAGTATTGTCTCTCACATTAGTCTATTAAAGGAATTTGGTCAATGGTATTACCTTAAGATGTAACTAAGTCTAGAGATTTGATTAGTAATACCAAATCTCTAAACAAAATAGTAAAGCAATAATAAAGGAAGTAGCTAGGGTTTCAACGCGTAAGAGGGATTATTATTAGTATTAATTATTATTATTTTTCATTTTTTTTATAGAAAAGAGGTAGTTAATCTCACATAATATGAGACATTTGTGATAAAATTGCACCTTAAGTAAAATGGAAAGTAACTCCCCATGAATCACCATTTGATTCATCTTTGAGCTAACAATTGCAAGATATAAGCACAATGTTTTAAGTATAAATTCATAGTTTTGTTTACTTGTCAAAACAAACAAATTCAACAATTTAGTTTGATTAAAAGGTAGAAACTTGAAGAATCACACTGTTATCAGAATATTGTATACTCCATTAGAGAAGTGCAACATTCTTTCCTTTTAGAGAGCCACTTCACTCAAACAAAGTCACCTCAATTGAATAAGTGTTTGCTCAAAGGATAGATCTTAGTCATTTCCATATGACCAAACTTAGTGAAATTAGCTTCATTGAGATGAAGCCTACTTCATTTGAACAAAACCCCTAATAAATTTTGTAATTTTGAATTTGATTTCTAGCTGAATTTTTAGTATGCTGACAAGCTAAATTGTTTAACATTTAGCACTTAGTTAACTAGCTAATTAGCGTTCTATATAACAAGAAATAGGTGAGTAAGTATTACATAAAGCGATCTATTTGAACATAAAACTAACAATCCATTAACATATAACATGAGCAGATTTATTTAATATCATTATCCATTTGCAATTATATAAACATGTACAATTTTTTCGCAACCACCTTTTTTAACATTACTTTTTTATTTGCATCCTTGAAATCATGCATACACCATTTTTTTCACTTGGACAAAACATTAATCATTTGCTTTTTAATTGTCTCACATATTTCTATCTTCAAATATACGATGAAACTGTACATAAGAATAGCACGTATTACTTTTCCAATCCATATTATTGTGCTATCAAATGTCGAAAAGAAAATGGAATAATCGCAAATCTATTCCCAATTAGACCTACCAGTGGGATAGAGGTTGTAGCCCTTTAGCTCCTGAGTATATTTTCAACTCTCTATGACCTTTAGGGATATTAAATAGCCCAAGTGCGAGTCCGAGAATAGATCTGGAGCAACATATTATTTATCTCCAATCTACGCGTTTCAAATGGTCCTGGACTCATAATAAGATCCTTGGTCAAGTGTCCACAAACTGCAACATCAATCTGGAAAATGGGAAAAACTAATATTAACATGACAAACAATTTGATTTTCTATTTGGGTGTGTTTCATGCATACAGAACAAAGCCCAACCAAAAAAAAAAAAAAAGAAGAAGAAGAAGAAGAAGAAGAAGAAGAAAAGAAATGCTTCACAGATTAATGACCTTCTTCGAACCATCTTATCCATTTCTTTACTAATCTTATGTATTAGATATGCATGAACTTCTTTCAAATTGATTGGAGAGTACATGGTTTGTGTACTATATCTCTCAACCCAGATAATCAGGAAACAAAACAATAGCAGAAAATCAGCCAAAGTTGGAGCCCATATCAAAACATAATAATGATGTTGGGAGGGGGCCAAAAAAAAAAAAAAAGAAAAGAAAAAAGAAAGAAAAGGTCCCAATAATGTTTTTCAAGATCCTAGTTAAGAAATTAAAAGAAAAAATGTTTACATTTAAGAATAATTATACACTTTCTGAACAAATAAATTTGTACGTATATGTAAAAATTTATTTTTTTGGCAAATTCGTTTTAGACACTCATTTCGTAAAAATTAGCTTATTAAAGAGTAATACGCACATAAAGATAATAAAAAGAAAAGAAAAGAGTAGAGCGACCCACTATTTCAGCACATCATAACGTGCTAAGAGATGAAACATTACTAAATATATAACATCCATCTTAGATGGATATTGACTTGAAATTAAAATTTCCAGGGGTCTTTCTCTTACCGCAGCTCCTCTTTCCTCTGGATAATTTCTCCTAGTCCTGGCATTTAGTGTGGTGATTCGTGTAGGGCCCATGCAGGTGACGTGATGGTCTATATGTCAGCCATGATTTCAGCAGACGGTGACTTAAATGGAATTACGGCACGTTTAACATTCTATACACTCCACTCAATTAATTTTTTCGCCGGTAGGTTTCATTTTCTTCTTAATTTCAGAATCCCTATTTATTAGACGTACGATAGAACGCAAGCAATTTACATTTGGCCCTGACACGTGGTCTCATCGGCGTGTGAAGGGAAAGGGATCGTAGCTATTTCTACTCGAAATATTCTACAGGTTGTTCACATTTAACTGATGCTTACTTTGGCAGGCAGAAAAAAGAAAAGGGAAAAAAAAAAATAATACTGCTTCATGCGTGAGGTCTTGTACTAGAGAAAATAGGGGAAAATTTTTCGGATCATCTCATCATATCTATTATAACAGATAGCTTTGATTTTTTTTTTTTTAAAAAAAAACCTTCTGATGTTTCATCTTTTCATCCTTTAATTTTATTCATAGCTCTGTTCTCATAATCATATTTATATTTAATTATTTAGGAAGTCTTTTTTATGTTTGAATTTAATAGCTGCTATGGTTTCTTCTTACTTATTTACTTTTTTAGTGAACACGAATTTTATCAATTGGATCACATTGATGTATAAATATATTTAATATGAGAACAATAAAGTAAACCAAAATAAATGCAATATGAAGGTTTAACCAAGAATGAATACATTTCTTAGATAGGTATAGGTGACATAAACATAACAAAAAAAATAAAAATAAAAATCCTGTGGAATTGTAGTAACGAAACCTGACAATTACTACTAGAAAACCCTTAATTGAGAATAAGTCTTATTCATTAATATTACAATAAGGTTGATTTTGTCTAAATTTGAGAAGAGAGGGTGGGAATATGGAAAAGGGAATTGAAAAATAAAGAGGAGAGGGAAGAATGTAAATAGAGGCTCATAGATTAAGTTAATTTCTTGGTTGCTGCAGAAAGGGTTTACTTATAGTACCCTGTAAACTCTATAGTCTATGTAATTACTAACACAAACTAACTAACTAATATTTCCTAGTTAATTTTCATAAATTTCCTATTTATCGGAAATATTTCTGGATAAATTAAGTCATAATATATATATTTTGGAGTTGTTTATATTATGATTAGAATGTATATTAACTATATAGTAGATGCCAATAACTCACTATATGCTATTGACATGGTTTATCATTAATTATTAATCTTTACAGTTTAATTATAAAATTAGTATAATAATCTAATCAATGCCAATATTGCATTTTGTCCGCTCTCTAATTTTCTTTTAACTAATTATTTTTCCTCTCAAAGACAAAACTTAGCAGAAACCCTGCCCTCTCTCATTTTGATTTCATCGCCGCCACTAACTGGGCACAAATACAACCCTAATTGTTTTGGCATGTGAGCTGTTATTCAATCGAAGTCTCATTTCCAGTGCATACGCGACATTGAATCTCCGAAGACACACAAAACCCCATTTATCATTAGATCTCATACACCTTATACGGATCTATAGTTGACACTCATAGGGTCTCATTGAGAACTCATGAACACCCTCAATTTTTTTTAACAAGGTGACAGACCCTTTTTTCATTTTCTTTCTTTCGTTTTTTTCTTTTACCCATTTGTTTGTGCAGAGCGGGGACTCTTCAACTCTCTCTTCGCCAGCGCCGGAGAAGATGAAGTTCCCCGGCAATATCGTACGACCTCTTGAGAGAAAGTGAACAGATTGAAGTAGACACACGTACGTAACTTCAATTTCGCGTTGCCGTTCCTGTTAGTCTTATAGTTACATCGTCGTTTATATTTTCCCTAAATCCCTTGCGTCTCTGTTTCTTGGTTTCCGGTGATGTTTGTATTTTTTTCTTTTTCTGGGTCGCTAATGTTCATTTTCTTCATTTCAGCCTCCGATGTTCGGTGAGTCTTCGACCAAAATTTGAAAATCTATTTTCTTATATATTTTGCTTGTTTTGCTCTTCAAGCTTCCGATGCAGTATAAAGATCCTATGACAGTAATAATATTGTTAGTCAATACTTCATATATTATTGTACTATAAATGTGGAACTCTAAATAATATATCAATGACATTGGTTGAAATATAAGCTGTAAAATTCGGTGAAGTATTTCTGTTTAAATATTGCTATTGAAGTTTCATTTTCTTTATTCCTTTTTCTGGAGGAAATATGGTAGCAATACTAATCGTAACTTTTGCTAATATATGTTTTATGGGTATTGTAAAAATTATTGTTTTGGTGATGATGAAAACATACGAACGAGTTTCTTCTTCCTCAAGCAAAGCCGTAATTCCATGATTCAAGTACATGATTGTATATATACACTAGCTAAATTATTAACAATTATTGTTGGGTGTTTTATTTGTTTATTTATTTTTTCATTTTCATATGTTATTTCTCAATAGGTGTTTATTCATATATATATATATATATATAATAGTGAGTGTTAATTTAATGAAATAATATTAATCGTTAATTGAATTATTTAAAACATCACGAAGATGCTATTCGAGATTGAGAAAGTACAATGGTAATTCTGGTTCTTTTGAATCCTATGTGATGTTTTTTATATACTTTAAATCAATGTCTACAATGAGCCTGACATAATTTGATTTAATGTAAGTTGTGCAGCTATGACTTAATTATGTGTTGCACATAAGTAATTAAAATAATTACTTGGTTAGCATAAAGATAATACATGTGTATATGCTTGTTCTGTTTGGCTTAGTTTTAAGCTATATAATTCAACACTGTGTTCTTAAGTTGAATCTATGAATTAGCCCTGTGATGAGTTTATTAATTGGTTAAATTGTTAACTGTAATTACTTAATTTGTTAATTAGTTAATTGGTTAATCACTATACTCATAATATTTGAGCTTGAAGGTGTAATGCTCATCGAACTAAATCAATTATTATTGAACTGATCTTAAGGATTTACAAACATGAAACGAAGAAAAGTAGTTGTCCATCGAACCAGTATAAGATCTGCTTGAATTGGTCATAATCAAATCAGGCGGTTCAAACCTCAAATCTGCCGCTTAAGATTTTAACATGGAAGTTATAATATTAAATAATGACTAAATTAAGCAATGTATAAGTTAACCAACTAATAAGGCTTAATAGGACTAATTAAGTATGAATGATGAAACTAATACTTGCTTATTTTTTATTTTTTTCTCGCCCTATAATTTTTATACATATTGGGTACGTAAATGAACTACAAATGAAAAAAAAAACTGATATATAACTTATTGGTATGGTAGGTTCGCCATCCTTAGAGAGAATATTGCCTCTCACTTTAGTTCACTAACGGAATTTGGTTAGTAGTGTACTGCTAAAATGCAGGCAATTCTAGAGATTTGGTTATCAATACCAAATCTCTAAACAATACTAAAGAAATATTAGAGGAAGTAACTAACTAGCGTTTTACAGGATAAGAGGGATAATAATTATATTTTATTTATTTAAAGGAAAGAGATAATTAATCTCACATAAAATGAGAAATTCGTGATAAAATTGTATTTTAAGTTAAATGGAAACTAATTCATCATGAATCATGTCTTTTGATTCCTTTTTGTGCTAACAATTGTATTATTAGGATATTAGCACATCATTTCTAAATATAACTAGAAGATATTACACTAGTAGATTTGTTCACTTATTCAAACAAATGAATTCAATGATTTAGTCTGATCAAAAGGTAAAAAACTCGAAGAATCACATTATTTTGTAAATTGTGCTTCATTTGAATGTTATGTACTTTGTTGGAAAAGTGTAATATATATATATATATATATATATTTATATTTTGTTTTAGAGAAGCACTTCGCTTAGACAAAGTCACTTAAGTTGAATGAAGGGCACGAGAGAAATTTCAGTCACTTCCATTTGATTGGACTCCAGCTTCATCTGGGCGAAGCCAACTTCATTCGAACAAAGCCGCTATATCTCAGTAACTTTTGTCCATTTGAATTGAATTTTGAACTAATTGTTTAACTTTTAAACTCAGTTAACTAACTAATTAGCAATCTATAAAACAATAAATAGGTGATAGTTGTTACATAAAGTTTTCTATTTGAGAACAAAACGAACATTTAATAAGCACATCGCAAGAAATGATTTTTGTAACATTCATTATCCATTTGCAATGATAAAAAACATGTCATTTATTTAAATACTCGTAAGCCATCTTCAAACTCCTAAAACAGTTGTTAAAATACTAATAATGAGCCATGTTTTGTGAGGAGAGTATGTACCTCAAAAAATTATGGAAAAATGATGCACAAGTTTGGCATCTAGGGGTATTATTTATATTTTAGGTCAAACCAACAGTTAAGAAAATCTATTTGTAATTTGTGAAAAAATTAAAAGAAAAAGAAAACTAAAACTTCAAATCGCTCCTAATGCAAACGTCCGTGAGTTCCTGCTAGAGCAACATGATCCCATCTTCATTTTTGAGTCGCTAGTGGTCCTAGACTCATAGTGTCTGCTCAGTCAACTATCTATCAACTGCAACACCAATCTGGATATTGGAAAAACTAATAATAGTATTGACAAACAATTTGATTTTCTGATGGCATACATAACAATGCCAAAAGAAAAGGGAAAAAAAGAACTTACAGGTTGATCACTTTCTTTGAACCATCTTATTCATTTCTTTACTAATTTTATGTATTAGCTGCGCACAAAATTTCAAATTGTTTGGAGCATAAATTGGTTTGTGTATTATATATCTCCCAACCTACATAATATGGATATAAAACAATAGTAGAAAATCAACTAAAGTTGCAGTCCATATCAAGACATAAATTAGGGCATCTTTGATGATGTTTGGAATAAAAAGAAAGAAGAAATGGTCCAAATGACGTTTCTCAAGAATCTAGTTAAAAAATTAAAAGAGCAAACGTTTTAAATTTAAGAATAATTATGCACTTTTCAAAAAAGAAAAAAAGAATCACATATATATATATATATAATATAATATAATATAATATGCAGAGGGATAAATTCAATTTATGGGTTTTGAGCTTAATAATTAAGATGGATTTAACTCATTGGACTAACATGATAAGGTTTAAAAATTGGAGCCCATATTTTTTCAAGACAATTGAGGAAGATTTGTTATAGTGAGCTTGGAGTAAGACTTGTTGCTCAATTCGCCTAATCCAACTTTTTTTAATTTGACTCATACTAAAAAAAAATAGGACCATTATTCAACCTAAACCCATTTAAAAAAAAAAAAGAAATCCATTTGACATCCATAAATGAAGGGATCATTTCTAGTTTTTAATCACCATTACCAATCAACGGATGAAATCAACAGTCAACTTTCATAAATACCTTGTACCTTTTCTCACTTAGATGAGAAAAAACCCCTTATTATTGTTGTTAGTTTCTCGAATTCTTCACTCGAATGAATCAAATACTCAAGCTTCTCAAGAACACACTCCATTCATTATAAATAGTAGGGTTTGATACAATTCAATTTCCTTACTTATTACATCCTATGTTAAAACCTTATAACCCCATTTGTTTTAAGGAAAATCCCTTGCAAATAAAAACATTTTCTAGTAAATTTTTTTTGCAAAAATAGTATGTTTTCATGTATTTGTTTGCCTTTATAAGAGCATGTTAAAAAAAAAATTCTATTGTTGGATATGAATTTTATGTAAAGTATAGTCATATTCCAATAAAATATCATTAGTGTATCATTACCAATACATTATAAGCCTTTTTATATAAAATTATATATGTAGATTAATTTCTAACATTCATTATTATAATCTTTTTGGCTTATATTTTAAAATTTTATTAACAAGGGTTTTGAGTTAATTTTTTTTTTTCACAGTTTTTTCATATTTATAATATAGGTTGGTTTTAACAAAAATCCAATGAAAATCACTTTTAAAAAGTAAAAAAACTTATGGAAAATAGTTAGAAAAACGATTTTTTGTTTTAAAAAATGTAAGTTGTTTCCCTAAAATGCTTAAGGATTTTTCCTTTAATAGAAAAGCTTTTCCTTTGCAATGAAAAATATTTTATACTTAAAAGGCTATTTTCAACTTAACAAACAAGGAAAAAAAAAATTTCTTTGAAACAAACGGGAGCCCTATTCCTCATTTTGTATATCTTCTTCGATCATCCAACTAGTGTTACTTAAGTCAAGTAATTTTCTTTTGTCACATATAGTGTATTTATCATGCAATATGCATGTGACCTTTACATTTGAATTACTATATATATAGTATATATTTATATATATAGAGAGGGAGAGAGATACACATGATTACTCTTTTGGCACTCCCTTGCAGACACGGATTAAAAAATAACTCATCGAGAAGCAATAAAAACATTGAAAATACATAAAGAAAAGAAAGAGTAGATTGTCCCACTAATTCAGGACATCATTACGTTTTAAGAGAGAGACATTATTAAATATATAACATCCACATTAAACGGACATTGACTTCGAAATTAAATTTTCCGGGAATATTTCTCTTCCCACAGCTTCTCTCACTTCTTATGGATTATTTCTCTTGGCATTGAGGGTGATGATTCACGTGGGGCTCATGCAGGTGACATAATGGTCCTTATGTCAGCCATGATTTCAGTAGACGGTGATTTAATACCTAGTGGAATTTGAATAATACACCATGGCTGATTTAATCAATACCTAGTGGAATTTAAATAATACACCAAAACTGTATGGCATGTTTAAGATTATATACTCTCCGCTGAATTGATTTTTTGTCCTCCTAGGTTTCATTCTCTTACTTGATAATTTCAGAATCCTTTTTTATTTGACCTACGACAGAACATAAGCAATTTATATTTTATTTGTCCCTGACGGGTAGCGTACCTGCGGGTGAAGGGCCAAGGATCCAGTTGATTAGTGTGTGTAAGTTTGGAATAAATTGTAGATGGGAAAATTCTTTACGTTTTTATGTTTTATCTTTTCAGTCGTCACTTTTGTTTATAGTATTGTTACTGGATTCTCAATTTTGAAAGTATTTCTTATATTTGAAATTAGATAGCTGCTGCTTCTTCCTCTTCTTCTTATTTATTTACATATTTATTTTGTTAGAAAAGTAAATTTTATTAATTGGATCAATAAGCATATTTCATATGAAAACCATAAAGTAAATCAAAATAAATGGACATAGCTCTTACATAAGCATATGTGATATAAACACCAAAAAAAAAAAGAAAAAAGAAAAAAAGTTCCTGGGATGAGAAACAAAATAAAAAACAACTATTACTAGAAAACCTTGTAATTGAGAACAAGACTTCTGGGTGACTCTTATTTGTTGATTTTATAATGAGGTTGATTTTGTTTCACTTTGAGAAGAGACGTCTCTAAGAAGGTGGAATTATGGAAAGGAGATAGAAAGGTAGAGGGCAAAGGGATGAATGTAAAGAGAGGCTTCTAGAGTAAGTTCATTTCTTGACTACAAAATCCATATATTTGCATTTGCAAGAAGGATTTCTTATAGTACTTGACGCCTCTATTTTGAAAGTAACCAGTAATACAAAATAACTAATATTTTCTGGTTAATTTTCATTAATTGCTTACTCATTGCATTATTTCTAAAACCTTCAAATCAAAGGTAAGAGTAAATAAATAATAAAAAAGAATCGGGTAACCTTGATAAGAACTACAACTTAAACATATCAACTTTAAGGTTAAAGTTTAGTGAAGAAAAACTTACTCTTATAAATTTTGATATAATTGTTGGCTTATTTAAATTTTCTCTATAGATTAATCATTTAATCAAATGATACTTGTTAGAATATTTCAATCGGTTATTAAGAATAGGTATTTAATCAAGTGCTTGTTATATTATACGGATAGTATAGTATTAAATTAACTCATAATATATATTTTGGAGTTGTTTGTATTATAATTATAACATATAGTAACTATACTGTAGATAGCAATAACTTTCTTTGCTATTGACTTGGTTTACCATTGATTGTTAATACGTATAGTTTAAATGTAAATTTAGTATAATAATCTAATTGATACCAATATTGTTTATTATCCCCTCCCTAGTTTTCTTTTAAGTAATTGTTTTCCCTCTCAATTACAAAACCTAGCAAAAACCCTACCCTCTCTCATCTTGTCTTGTATTAATGGCCGTGATCAATTGGGCACACATGAAAACCTTTAATTCTCTTAGTGTGCGATCTACTATCCACTCAAACTCTCATTTTCAATAGACCGACGCCATTGAATCCCTGAAGAAACATGAAATCCCACCTATCATTAGACCTCATACACTTCTTATGGATCTATAGTTACCACTCATGGAGTCTCATTGAGAAATCATGAACACCCAACAAGGTGAATTTAAGCTGTAAAACTTAGAAAAGAGGCTTTGTTTTCAATTTTTAATTTTTTAAGAAAATAATGATAGCAATATTAGTAGTACTTTTGTTAATATATGTTATATGGGTATTGTAAAAATTATTGTTTTGGTTATAATGAAGACATGTATATGAGTTTCTTCTCTTCCTCAATACGAAGCGAAGCCCTCATTCCATGATTCAAGTAAATGATTGTATATATACACATGTTAAATTATTAACAATTATTCATTGGGAGTTCTATTAATTTTTTTTTTTATATTCATATGTTGTCTCTCATAAGGTGTTTATTCATATATATATATATATATATATATATAAAATAGTAAGACATAATTTAATGAAATAACATTAATTAATAATTGGATCATTGATGACATTAGGAAGATGCCGGTAATTCTGGTTCTTTTAAATCCTATGCGATGGTTTTGACATTTTTTAAATTTTTATCTACAATGAGCCTAACCTGATTTAATTTAATGCAAGTTGTACAGCTATAACTTAATTATGTGTGTTGTACATAGGTAGTTAAAATAATTACTTGGTTAGTAAAAAGATAATGCATGTGTATATGCTTGTTTTGTTTGGCTAAGTTTAAAGCTATATGGTTCAACATTGTGTTTAGTTTAACACTATGTTTTTTTAAGTTGAATATATGAATTAGCTCTCTAATGGGCTTATCAGTTGGTTGAATTGTTATTTGTAATAACTTACTTTGTTAATTAGTTAGTTGTTGTATTTGTAATATTTGAGGTTGAAGGCATAATGCTCATCAAACTGGACCAATTATTATTGAACTGATTTGAAGAGCTCACGAACTTGAAATAAAGAAAAGTGGTGGACCATTGAACCACTCTAAGATCGCTTGAATTGGTCATAATTGAATTGGGTGGTTCAAACCTCAAAATCCACCGCTTAAGATTTTAACGTGGAAATTGTAATATTAAACAATAACTAAGTTAATGAATTTACAAGCTAACCAATTAATAAGACTTAATAGGACTAACTAAGTATGAATAATGAGTGGATAACTTAGACGTGCTTACTTTTCATTTCTACTTAATTTCAAATCGGATCTTGGAATGTTACTCTCTTTATGAACCTTTAGTTTCTTTTTGAGAAAGTTTCAAAAGGGTTACAATATTAAGTGTTTATAATTTTTGAACTTCTAATTTTATTTGATTCTAAGCTCAAATATGGGCATGTGGTTTTGAAATTAGTCGAGGGTATGAGCTCCACTGATGTTGGAGGCCATAATGACCAAGTGCTAAATATGTATATGAGAATTCACACATCTTTCATAGGTTTTGTAAATTTGGGAATGTTCTAGAAATAGGCGAAACTTTGCTAAATTTTTTAAAAATTTCGATATTTAGTGTACTTTTCAAAAGCTATATTTAATGTATTTCATTAAAACTAAAACCATTAGAAATCCACTTAGTTAAATAAGCCGCAAGTGAAACATAAATTTTACCCGTCCTTGTTAAGCAAATTGTTCGCAAGGTTCAAAAGATCAAGAAAAAGGAAAATGGCAAATTACTAAGCATAATAGTGAGGAAGACGTAAAAATGAATTTTTGCTCACAATATATGGTGCCCCTTTCTCTAATTGTCCTTGTTAGAGTTGAATACAATTGTAATACTAATTATTATTCTTTTCATGCGGTTGTTAGTGCTATCGTGATCCAAATTACAATAAACTAAAAATAAAAGGACATTTGCTTTGTTCTATTTCATCATTGTTGATTTCATCCTTAGAAATAATCTATTTTGATATTTGTATTTGTTATGTCTAAATCTATTATTGATTGCAAGATTGAGACAATTTGATGAGTTGCAGCTTGCTCCAAATGATCACATGCAATTAATTTTAAGTTGATGAGGACCTATTCAAGGTATTTAGACAAACTCTCTTCGGTTTTATGTTGAGATATTGCATATGTGTTTGATTCATTTGTGTTTAGTTTATGTTTATGTATGTTAAATATGATTTACTTGCTATGCTAGCATTAAATACAATATGTGAAACTATCTAACAGAATTGATGTTAAATTTTACCTTTTTCTTTCCCCAAATTGGTTGCCAGATTTTTTTTTTTTTTTCCTTTGGTGAAAACTTAAGGGAAGTGAGGGAATTGATGTTAATTTTGGCAAGGGTGTTTGCCCTGCTATATTAATATGTTGCGTAGCATACGATAAAAGAAAGTGGCTGACGGGTGTCATGAAGAGAAAATAAAAGCATGATCTTTAAATTTAATGATAAATGAGTGCAGATAGGCTTGTGGTTTATATAGAGTTTGTGAAATAATAATGACACTTTTCGATTTTAAGTGGAAAAAGGAACAAACTAAAACGAAAATATGGAAAAGAAAACACCTATAAGATAAAATGAAGAAAAGAAATTCACAATGACACTTGTCAATTTTTATCTTAACATGAACTTTTCAATATACATACAGTTTAAGCCATGGATCATTACCCCACGTTGCAGGCGTTTTTGCCAAGTTTTTAATTAGTGTCAAGGACTAAGAAAATGAAGAGAAAATAAGGTATGCAACTTCTTTCCATCGGGGAAGCCACCATTGAAGAAAGAAGCTTCCTGTGATGAATGTGTTTAGTTGTTGACTAATTTTTTTTTTTTTTTCCAATACGTATTTGCACGTGTTATGATATACGCAAATGACGTAACAGGGACTATGTCAGCCGTGTACTGAAGTCGAAATAAGATAATGTCTCTTCTAAAATAATGAGAATCGACCAACTTGCTGCACGTTCAGTTTGCATTTGAAATGGTTGAGAAAACTATACTTGACGCATAGAGAATTTGGTAATTCATTCGAAATGTTCCCATGATACATGAACTTTCTATATATGAAGCATAGAATATACTTTATCTCCATTTATGATTATCGCGTAGAAAGTCGAAGTTGACCAAGTATTTTACTGTGGAATTGAAATAGAGCATCTATAATATGATGATTTAAAATATCCCAATTAAGTTAAAATAGTAATTCTTAAGTAATAAAAATTCACTTAAATTATGTTGATAGAAACTATATTTTAGTAAAAAAAAATTTCTCAGTTTATTAACTTTTAAATAATTTCAGACTTATTTTAAGTATACCTTATAAGATATAGGCTTAATTTAAGATTTCGATTATATTTTTTATAAAACATTTATTTTATTTTATGTATATATCAAATGGATTAATTTTATTTTATATGTAAAGTATATATATTTTATTAGTACTATATATCTTATAGTATTTTTATATATGACTTATTTTTCTAAACATTATTTATTCTCATTTTGATTAATTTTTTATTTTTCTATCTTAATTATAGATATATTCTAAAATGTTATAAAATAATCTAAAACCTACCCTACAACCTATTCTAAAAAAATTATTCTCGCCACAATCATTTTTCTACTCTCTCTCTCGACTTTTTCTCTTTCTTCTTCTTCACCCAATCTTTCTCTGTCGCTCACAGTCACCCTTTGTCCCTTTTCTTTCTCCATTGTCAACTACGGCTCCCACCCTCCCCTCATTAAATTCCCATTCCACTTCAATCTTCTCTCTCTCGCCTGGATCTCCTCTCGACCCTTTTCTTCAATTCCCTTCCCCAATCCCATTTCCCTGTCGTATTGGACCCCTAAACCTCCACCCCGCCCCGCCCACCCCAAAAATCATTTTTCCTTTTCGTCAGCAAGTCTCCTCCCAATTCCAATCCCCGCCAGCGGGACCTTATCCCCAAAAATCAATTCTTTTGCATTGGAGCCCCCAAAGCCGACTATCTTGCTGTGCGTTGCATCCGTTCTCATTTTCATATGTTTCGAGCTATTTCGATTATTAATATTTGTTAATTATTTGAGTATATTGTTAAATGAATTGTAATTTTTGTATTATTATGTCTAATAAATTCATATTTGGCATCAATTCATATCTATCATGTGTTTCCATCTCAGTTTTATTTCACAAGTTGACTTAATTATTTTTTCTTTGGGTATCGTGTACATAGTATGCTATTTTTTTTCTATATTATTGTGAAAGGTAATTATTTTGTTATTACTTAATTTCTATTGTAAATTGATTTAATTGGAATAATTGTGATATCATTTTGTATGAAGTGGCTATTGTAAATTATGTGGTAACATCAAATTATGTGTATGTTATTTTTGGCGTTGGACTTTTATTTCTTGTTATTTTTAGTGTTGCGTCACTATTTTCTAGCTAAGTGTAAAGTTACATTAATGCCCATATCATACACGTTAGTTTTTGAGTCTCTATTTGATTTACGACGATACTATCTTACATGGTTATGCCTTATTATTTAATATTGATAACATTATGATTTAAGCATTTATGTTACTGTTATTATTGTGATTATATAGTATATGATGTTAATTATAAAGTATGTCCATTTTGTTTTCAATTATCAATATGTCATTATTTTATGTATTTCGATGAACTATAGTATTGTCAGATTAAATACACATTCTTTTAATATACTGATTAGTAAAACTATCTATTTTAATATCTTCATTATGTGTTAACCTTATATTTTCCTTATATATATATATATTGTGATTTACGATTTAAGTAATTAAATAATATTTTATAAATATGTTAACTTTTTGCTCTATCTATTACGTATTCATATTATCTCCAATTTCTATTCCTAAGTTATGAATGAATTTGATTATTTTTCATTTGGAATCTTTGATTGGATAAGTTTATAGGTTCATAAGTAACTTTTAGGTAGAACTTAGTTATCAAGTACTTGAAAGTTAACATGTATGCTTATTTTTAAATAGATTTGTAGTGGTTGTTAGATTCTATATTGAGGTCTAAGCTATTGATTTGAGATATGTAAGTTAGAGTTCATTAAGTTGTTGTGAAGCGATTTTAAGTACATAGTGCTTACTTATTGACTGTACTTATTAGGACTTAGTAAGTGAATTGAACTAATTTATACTCGACCCGAACTAATTGATTACTAATTGTGCTTAACTCACTTACTCTAGGGGCCTACGATTGCAGATCCCTAGAAGAGCAATCGTTAATCATAGGTGAAGGTTCCCTAGTAGACTCTTATATAGGATGGCATAACCATAACATTAAGTTTTTGGTCTTTAGGTATAAATGACTTAAAGGAATACTTATATTATATCCACTTATTTATGTGGATATAGATCATGTGTGGCGGGATCATAAGTAACCCTTTATTGATTTTTGACCTAATTTGAATAAATTTAAATTACTATTTGCTTATATATTGTTATAGTTGCATTATGTGCATGTACATGTTTTAGGCTTAGCATTCGTGTGTGATTATATAACCATACTAAGTTTCAACTCATTCCTTTTTTTTTTTTTTTCCAGTTACAAGTCAATTCAAGATATGGATTTTTAGGTTGGAATGAGAGAAGATTAGTTTTGTATTGTATTAAAGAGGTTGCTAAATTGTCATTTTATGGAGCTAGTAATAAATGAAACCAGTATTAAGTTTCATTGATTTACAGTTAGAATTCTTTTTTGTATAATTTTTTTGTTAGAATGACTGGCCTGTGAGTTAGTTTTGAATTGTTATAATTATAATTAGAGAATTATTTTTTAAAGAAATTGTAGTTGGTTTTAAAGTTTTGACATATTTTTGAATGGTAAGGACACGTAGTGGTTGTGGCACCCTCTGGTTCTAGGGTGTTACATTATTGATTAAATATATTAAGTAATGTTAAGGCTTAAGAGTTTCAATTAAGATAAACCAATTGAGTTTACTTTCTAATAAGTAGGAAGTTTTATTTACCTTTTTCTTTTACCTCTCTCAAACATTGGGAATTCAACAAATTAGAATCATTGTTGAAAAGAAAGTAAGAATAGAGAGAATAGACAATATATATGTATGTATACATATGTAAGATATCATTATGTCACGTTCGTTATGTAGTGATAGTATGAATTGGAATTAAATAAAATGAAATGAGGACTGGAATGATATTAAATGCATAAAAAGTATTATTTATCAAAATATCCTTAATTATTGCATACCATAATTTGTTTTAAAGTTAAAAAGTGATTTTAATTAATCTTAATTAATGAAGCAAGAATGGAGTCATGATTTTCACCCTCTTAAAGGAAAAATCAAATTCCCCATTAAAGTCGAAATTACCGGTTCCATAGAATCACGATTTTAGCTTCTAAATATACTTTTAAACATGAAAAAAAAAAAAAAATAGAACCCTGAATCATGACTCTATTATGGTCTATTTTTGCATACCAAATGTGACATTATTGAACATGTATATACATGCATGCCATGACACTATGTGCCATGATTAGCCTGTTGCATATTCCTATTTTGATAAGATTATGTAAAACTTAAAATGAACTATATTTGCAAAAATCATAGAAACTGATTAATCTTCTCCCATCCAAATCTAAAAGTCTGAGCTACATAAAAAATCTAAAATATAAAAGTCCTAAAGGGGTGAGTGATAAAATCTAGTACATAACTACTAAGCAAACACATACGTATGCTACAGTCGCACATAGTTGTATATTTTACTATATGCAGCAAATATATTTATTATGGTACTTATTCAGGTAAATTACATAATAAGATCCAGACAACAGTAATTCAGTATGAAATATATTCCACTTGAAGAAGTACTAAAATTGTAGCTCAATACCTACAACAAAAATTGATTAGGCCTATAAGCTTATCATCCACAAAACAACATAATATGTAGGATTGATCTTTTTGCTATCTATTGAAATGTTAATCCTCTTACACTAAGTTTGTCATATGTTTACATACTGATAGAAACCAAGTCCATAAAACATTATAATTATTGTTTCATTAATTGATTAGCAAACGATTACAACTTCCTTTCTATTCATTGGTTTGTATCAGACATGCTCCTCTATATCGATGACCTACTATGTCATTATAGTCACCTTAGTGCTATCCCTAAACTAACAATATCATTAAGAGATTAGCATGGCATCCACTTATCTATGGTTACCACTTGCAAGTCCAAGAAGCCATGCATAAACAAATCATATATTTGATAGGTTGGATAATTCTTAGTTAGATTTGGTATCCTAACATATGCATACATCACACAACAGTAGTAACTTACCTAGAATCCATTTAAACCCTTGATATTATTGAATTTTATTATCAACACCTAATCTAGTATAGCCAAAGATTAATACTTACATGTTCATAAATCACAATTCTTATGCTTATAATCATTCAGCTTAATCATTTAGATAATTATAAGACTATTAGGTTCATTTAGAGTCACTAAGAAGGTCACCTAGTTGACCGAGTAAGGAAAGAAGGAATAGTTAACCTCACCATAGGAGTCGATTACTAGGGTCTGGGGGTAGTTGATTTCCTTAGCAGGTTCATTTGTCTTCTCAAATTTCATTTTGATTGACTATAGGGCTCTAGAGGTCAGCCATACCTCTAAAAAACTATGATTTTTGAGTTAATCCAACAGTTTAGGTAACTTTTATAATTGATTAATAATCCTAAAAGATTGAGTCTATAATGTAAAAGGGAACAGACAAGACTTTATATTGCTTCAAATCTCATATGGATGCCTCAATTCAATCGCCTTAGAAACTATTTCTTCTATTGAAATAAGGTTGCAATTTGGTTCTATTTAAGGAAATTATGAAAAAGGGAGAGCATTTGGATCTACTTACTAACTTATGTGTGTCCTTTGAGAAATTTCTCTAGTCACAACCTAATGTACACTAGTAAGAGATTCTAGTTAGTTTATTATCAAATTCCTATCAATAATTCGAAATTAAAGATTGCCTACTTTTTTCATGGGATGAAATAAATATACTACAATTTATAAGCTTAGGGATTGACACCTGGAATAGAGGAGAGAAGGAGATAAGAAGGAGAGAGATAGGCTATAAGGGAGTTAGGGTTATCTCATTATTGTGAATGATAATCTAAAAAGAATAGAAAATGAGGGTTTTTTTTTTATTTGTAACTTAAAGGAGAAAATCTAAGGGTGAAATTACCTTATTCCCATTATGGTAGGAACAATTTTCAAAGGTATTTCACATTAGATGTCCATTTATTCATTTATGTGATTGAGATGGGTCTTGCAACTACCTCAAGTGTGGCAAAATTGTGTCTCAAATAGTGATATGTCTTAGAAGTGTAAAATAGTATAAAGAACCAAAATCTAGTACAAAAGAGATATGAGTTCTTAATAATGCAAATGTTATGAATATTGGTTACATAAATGAATGACACACCAAGAAAATTGAGAAAAATTATGCCTAGCATATGTAAGTTTGCTAAGAAATTCAATTAATGACACTCTTTACTATATAACTAAGACTAGAAATCTAATTAACAATACTAAATCTTTGTGCCATAGTGGTGTAAGTGTGTGTATCTTTAAAAGGAAGCAACTTATGCCTTTAAAGGAAGAGAAGGATTATTTACTTTTAATTTATATTATTTTTTTCAATAAAAGAAGGAGTTAATCTCTAAAAAATGAGAATGTTTATGGTGAAATATATCATAAGTTCAAAGGATGCCTATTCACCATGAATCATGTCTTTTAATTTCATAAGACATGGATAGAAAACTTCATGCATAAGACGATTTCGTTAGAATAAATTCAACTAAATGTATTAATATGTCCTATAACTATTGACTATGTAAAGCCTTAGCTACAAAGTAGTTGATAATCAAATCAATAGGTAACTAATTGTCCTTTCCAATCACTCCGCCTAAGAATTCCTACATGATATTGACTTGATAATCATTATCTTAACCTCATAAGTCACTATTGATACTCCTTAACAATCTATATTAAACGCCTTACATTACATAGGGTATTATAATCCCTCCTCTCCACATTCTCAAACTCACAATATCCTTATGGAAAGATGTTACACTCTATGCCCCCTTGTACCTTTTCTCTAAATTGAGTTAAAACTGGCCCAAAGTATCTGCATTGGTTTATCCTTAAATCGTCCAAGTATTAAAGAAGGGGTCGATTGTAATACTATTTGCAATGTTGCAACCTAAAAGTAGTCAATAGTTAAGCTAAGTGACTAATATGCCTTTTCAACAATTGGGGCCAAAAGTTTCTCATTGTTGTTGACTTAGTATTGACTACTGATATCGGGCAAGTGCACCTATCAGTTTTAATATAGCGGATGTGAGTCCGAGTCGATCCCTTAGAGACTTTGAGTACTAATATTAACCTTAGCTTTATTATTTAACCGGAAAATTATGAAAGTTTGAATTAATTAAAAAAAATACTAAAATTAACAAACTACTTTAATTAAAAGACTTAATTAAGTAATTGAAAAAATGATAAAATCAAGAACGACTTCAAGAAAGTAATAACGTATTTAGAAATTATTTCCCCTAGAGTTAATCATGTGATCACTTAAAATATATTCAATTCGGTTTCTATATTTCTTGACCGGAGGGATTCACAACTAAAGTTAATACCTTTCTCAAGCATATTAACCCTAATCCTAAATTATTTACCGGAATCTCTTCACTTAGTAATATAATTTAGAATTACATTAATGTATAATGAATTCCCATACAAATAATTAATTTTCCGGAATAAACTTGTATCTTATCTCTAAGTATACATGTAATTCTCTCCAATTATGTAAAGATCTAATTACACATACAATTTCTTAATCAACATGCATAATATCATATATTAATATTCTAGAAATATCAAACAATAATTAACGACATAATTGAATCAAATAAAGATAGAAACTTTATTGAAATTTCTAAATCAATCCAAGAATCACATTAAACCCTAGGTTCCATAATCCTAAATACTCGAATTTTAAGCTATCATAATGAATCTAAGAACGAGTTTCATCAATAATATAAAATAAAACATGGAAACCCCTTTTATTGATGAACAATCTCTCTAATTTTGAAGTTGATGCTGTTTCCCTCTTTCTTGATGTTGTTCCGCCTCTTTCTTGATGTTATTCCTTAAGTCTCTTTCTCTTCTCTTGTGTCTTTTCGTTTCTGTAATGTCTCTCCTCTTTTGAAACCCTAGGATATCCTTTTATATGTGTATTACAAAGATTTTATTTTCATCACCAGACACGGCCTGGGACACGGTCATGTAACTTTCTGCACTAAGGCAAAATTTTCTACACAACTTCATAACTTCTTCATTTGAACTCCGATTTGAGTGAAATTTGATTCCATTTCTTCGTTTTCGATCCTAGAATGCGTTCAAACCTAGAAATCAAAAGTTTACTTAATTAAGTATCAATTTCTTTAAAGAAAACCAAAAATGTGCAGAAAATATTATAAAATCACCCTATGAAATATGTTTAAAATTAGAGTTATCAACTACCTTGGCTTAATAAACCACTACTAGTAATTTCCTAAATTCCATATTGAGCACTTTAATCTCATAATGACTCATGAAGTAATAATTAACCCTTAAATAAATTAATAATTAACAATCTATGCAACTTTATTTGCTATATTATTAATTAATTATTCCTCCAAATGCCGAATACTATGATTATGTTTAAAGAATAATATCATTAGACTAAACATATTCCTTAATAAAATTCTTTGAGTTAGAATGAGGCAATAAGTAGTTAATTACTTGAACCATCAAATTAACCTTTCTTGTAGATAGATTTCTTATTATGGCAAAATTTTGGTCATTTGCTCATCTAAACTTCATGATTTTTTAGAAAATTAAACTCATTAAACTTTATTTAGGAGAGGTACCCCTCCGATGCCCATATAGGTGGAATATATCAATATTTCATTGATTTAGATACAAAATCTATTTATCAATAGATGTTAGTATATTTTATCCTTATTTAACTAATGGGTCCTATGTATATGTAGTTAACCATTATTTATTATTGAAGTTCATTATATGTTATAATATGTTAGGGTTTTTGATAAGGTTTAAGGCTAGCAATTCTATTTTACTATGTCCTTTAACAACCCTTTTGTTGAAAGATCTACTAAATTGCTATTGGTTTTAACATTAGTAATGTTAATACTTGATAGAAATCAACCCTTTAGACCGATTATACGTAGTTGAGTTAGATGACTCTAGGGACTCGCTTAAAGAATACTAGCTTGAAACTAAAGCCAAGATGGGGATTCCTTATGTCAAACTGATCTCCTGCCGACCTGAGCCTTAGGTACTTACTTATATCAGATCTGCCCCTAATTAATAGTAATATTCTATCCTAGAAGGTAGCCCAAGATTAGCCGAGGCAAGCTCTCAATCCAACTGCAGGCATCCAACCTTGAATTAAGTGAACTTCATTTCAAAATTAATTGGCCCCCAACCTAGTCTAAATCTTATCGGTCCTTGATTGCCAGCACTTTTTGTTTCACTTATTTTGTATCATATTTCCAATATCTAGCCACCAAGTGATACGTGTCTTCTGACATAACATTCCCGAATGATTCCTTTTTTTTTCCATACTGAATATTCTTTGTCTCTTTTACCCTTTTTTAGTATATTTCATGTAACCTAGTTATAAAATACTTTTTTGTCTTTTCATATTTGTAAAATAATCCTAGTAGATGGGTATATAAACCTTTTTTTTTTATACACAGTAGAATCATCAATATCAGATAATTTAAGTATCCTTTAAGCAACCTTAGTGTTTTCGTTACTCTTCAACTTTTATTTATTCCCTTTAGTAAAGAGTAGCAGTGAGTGATCCTTCAATTCGGATCAGTGTATCATATCCAACGAATTGTAGGCCAAGTAGAATTTAGTAGGATCGAGTGGTATGTCATATCCATTCAGTTGCTGCCTGGATTCTGCTAACTTTTCTTCTTTTTCTTTTTTGTTCACTTTAATGTGGTGCTTCTCTTTATGTTCGATCCTAGAGATGCATCAATACTCCTCTATTAATTATTTTACATTTTTATGTCTTAGTCTTATACATGTAGGTTTACATTATATTGTTCACTGTAGACATAGGATATTGTTGATTTATAATCACATATAATTGAAAATAGCTAACATTAATTGTAGTAAAAAATCCATCTTCAGAAATAAGCTCTTAGTCATTTTGCTTCTTTACCAACTAAAGCAAGTGTTATAAACTGAGCTTTCATTGCCAAATGCGATATGCACATTCATTTATTGGATGCATTACTAATGGGTTCATCACCAAGATAAATATCCATAACAAGTAGAATTTGGGTTTACTAGTACTTGCTAATCGACTGGCATCCGTATGAACCTTCTAGAACAGCTTAAAAGTTACTATAACTCAATCCAAGTTTCTTGGCTTTCTTAATTAACTAAGACGTTAGATTTAGCTTTTCAATACTCTTTATTAAACTTACTCATGTAACTTGACAATATGTATACAACATATGTAATATCATGTCCTCTACAATGTAAAGTTTCCATTAGATACCCAAGCACTAGCATATTATAATAGTGTTATAGCTCTACACGGGTTTCCCTTTGAGGAGAAGTAAATTTTTTCTTATAAGAAAGTATTTAAACTTGTCTAGAATTTTTTCAACATGATGAGAGTACCTTGATACTATGTTTATATTTTCATATATATCTTTCATTTTAAATTTTGTTATTAGATATTTCTTGTTATCATTAGAGCATGTGCCATATTCTTTTTTAGGGTTAATAAATCTTGAAAAGACAAATGAATCACACAATCGTTGTTTGTAAACTTCATATAAATACATTTATTAGCATTTTGAAATTATTTGTCAAGATCATAAAGAAAAGTTTTCATATCGTTATTTTCAATCAATATGGTGATTTTACCTATTGCTAAACTTCCATTTCATGTCACAATAAGACAAGTTCTTCCAATTGATCCATATAAACCTCTTTCTTGAGTTCAACATTTAAAAAGATTATTTGAACATCCATTTGATGAATATACAACTTATATATAATGCAAGAGCAAAAAATATATAGACTAAAATCATCTTAGTAAAGGAAGTATATATATCAAAATAATCAATTTTTTCCCATAGCTTGAACTTTTGGCTATTAACCTTCCTTCAAAAGTTTTTAAGCTACTATTGTAGTTATATTTATGTTGAATACCTATTTACTGCTAATTATCTCAAGTCCTTCATGTAAATCCACTAAAATCTATATATAATCAATAAATATAAAATTCATTTATTCATTTCTAAAATCTTTTTAGAATGTTGTATCTCTAGGTGATATTACTTCACTATATATTTCTGATCACTATAATTCTTAATACCGAGAATTTTGCATATTATGGGATCTTAATTATGTTTACTATAAAACTAAGAGCTTGAGAATTAATGAAACCCAAATCTAGATCCTTTACTTATCTCGGCTCGTACTTCTAGGGTCAATAAGAATATTAGATTCTAAAACTAATGTTTGATGACCTTTTTAAGTTTGTGTGTAAACCATAAATATTTTAGGTTCTTACACCAACTTTATTTCGTTTAGTTTCAAATGCTTTATAATAAGCCATGAACCTTACACACTAAAATAACTTGAATTTGGTTTTCTAGCTCTTCATTTTTCTTATAGAGTAAAAGTAATCTTAATGAAAACATTATTTAAGACATATCATGAATTCAATAGAGCTTCTACTCATAAAATAAAAGGTAAAATAATATTAACTATGTAGGAAATAAACATATCCCTCAAGATTTGGCTTTTCCGTTCTACTAATACATGTGTGCAACTTTATGCATTGATGTAATAATTCTATTTTTCTCACAAATTAGCAAAATTTATTTGATTAATATTCATCACTTTATTCACTACATAAATTTTTAATATTCTTATCATAAGTATTTTCAACCTTCTATTTATTTTATGTTTTTCAACAAATAAACACAAAACTAACGTAAATAGCCTTCAACTAACGTTTTAAAATATCTATCTACACTTCCCCAATATAGAATTTCTTTTGATTCACATATATCTATGTGACTTAATTCTAGAAATTTTCATTTTTCTTATGTAGGAGATGGCTTTTCAATAAATTTCAACTTAAAGGAATAGTTCACATTTATTCATGCATTTTCAATTCCATTGGCATAATATCCTAATTTCTTTACTTATATTTAATGGAATGAAATTCACAGTCTTAATTTAACATGCTACAAATTAAAAGATTCAAGAATATAAACTAAATTATTTACTTTATTCCATGACAAACATAACCTTTTCATACATACAAATCCTCTTTCATGAGTATAAAATTGTTTGTCTCAACTACGATATTAACCCATCATAACAAGCTAGCAAAAGCTAGAGTTATCTTTACTTTCGGTACTAATAATATATTAACAAAATTAAGCTTTTCTCTCGAGGTGAAATAGGGATTTATATTTGTATGCCTTATCCTTTAACTAGGTTATCATTACCCATCAAGATTTTGTGGTTTTACATTTCTTCTTAGTTCTTGAATAGTTGCTAATTGTTACAGCATGAATTGTTGCTTTTAAATCCAACCATGATTGTTGACTTAATTGTAGTAGCCATGATGAACTTTGTCATCATATTGATGTGTTGTGAGTATATGTCTTGGCATGCTAATTCATCATCATTATGCTTCTCTTTCTACCTTCACTTTTAGCTTCTCTTCTAAAATTGCATTATTCTTCAAGTTTGATGTTGGAATATAGGACAAATCCAATATTAGAATGGATAATAAGAACATCATCTTGTCTCCATAATGATTAAAGTCTATTTTATCAAATCTTACTAACTTGTTGAAATCTTGGTTTATAATTCTCAAAATAGCATTTATATTAATTATCCCTTTGATAATTAACTCTCCTTAAGATTGATATAGAAATTGGTGCATAAAAAACTATAAACGAAGAAAACTAAAATATGACTCAAAGGCATGATAATAAAGGTTATATCATGGGAGAAAGAATATTTACTCTCACATTAGTTCACTAGCTGTAAATTTGATTAGCAATACCATATTTATAAGTAGTATTAAAGAAATATTAAAGAAAATAATTGGTGTTTCAAAGAATAAGGATTATTATTATTTTTCTCTTTTGTTTAGGCACATGATCAAATGTACCTTAAATTGAATGGAAATATATTCACCATGAAGCATGTCTTTTGATTAATTTTTGAGTTAGCTCTTGAATTATTTTGATGATAGCAACATCACTTCAAGTCTAATTGAAACATATTGCACCAATAGAGTCATCTATCTAAGTTCCCACAAGTAACCATACTTAGATTTAAGGCCCTCAAGAAAATTATCTAATTGAGTCCAAATTTTACAATTAAACTAGAAAAGTTAATTGAAGTGACCCAGTAAAGTTAAATTTTAAAAATAAAGTCATAAAGACTCAATTTTATCCTTAAGAGTATAATTATTCAATATGTCGTAAAACTCATTGGAATCCTTAAAACCGAGCATGAAATGTGACGAGGCCCTAGAAATAATTTATTTAAGATATAAAAGTAAATAATATTGCATAATATATTATATGAATATATATATATATTCTTATGAATATACCCAATATATATAATAAATATACTCGTAAGTTATGCTGAAAACCCAAAAATATATAAAATAAGTGATAAATTTGCAAAGTTAAAGAGAAAATATATCTTTAAAATACATAACATAGGTAAAATATCATCATATGAATATGATCACCAATTATATATATCAATTATATAGGATATATAAATGTATATTAGCAAAATTACTAAATATTAATATTATATACTTAAAATACTAATATTTTGTTAAGAAAATTATCAAAACCTATCTAAGTGATTGGAAAATATCTGGAAATAGCTATGACAACTCTATATTAAAATAAATATATTCAATGATATTGTTTTGAGCTTAAATTTTTTGTAAAATATCTATTACATCTAGTTTCATGCTTTGTAGCCCAATTTTGATTTCATATATGTTTAGTATTTATTGTATTTTTGACCCAAAAAATGACTAAAATAAAGTAATTTTTGAAATAAATTAATTTTTATATAAATAATTGATGAAATTAGTATATAATTAATCTTAGATACTTATAATGATGTTAGAAAAGGTTGGAATTAATTTTTTATAAAAAAAATATATTATTTGCATAATTAATCATAATTTAGGGGCAAAAACATAATTTTACATATATAGGCGATAAACCCTATATCATGAAGCTACTTATTATTGAATTTCTTATGTTTTTCTGAGTCTATAGGAATTTTCATGGAATTAATTAATGATCTTAGCTATTTATTATGAATTTTCCTAATTAAATAGCTTGATTTACTAAATGGGATACGGTTTTAGTAATACTAAACTAAAATATGATGAATATTTGATTAAATCCTATGCATATTTTGTGATATTATATGACTTAAGCTTTGATATATGCCTATTAGGGTTATATATTACATATATTACTAAGCGATACTAGGAGATTATATAAAACATATTCTATTTACATAATATGGAAATAATTTGATAGTACTTGCTATATGGGCATATATGTATACTAGGAATTAAAAATATCCTTTAGAAATCATGTCTTGAAGTAGAATCTGTATTACGTATCCTCAATTCGTACGAACTTGATGATATCACTTTTACTAAAATTGGATAATTCTATGTAATAAGACAATTATTTCTATAATATTATGAAAATTTACATATTACATTAACCTTATCATAATTAAAGTGTAACTTAACTGATTAAATATAAGTTTCAATACGATTAGATCATTATATTATAAGTAATAATATAACCACGTATATTGTTAATGTTCACTAACTTAATATAACTTGTATAATAAAACAATGATCAATACATATTTAAATAGAACTATACTCCCACATGTAGGCATAATAGTATACTTCAAATATATATAGTCATGTATATAACTTTAAGATAATATAAAGAGTAGATAAAACCTTACCCTTTTCGTAAATCTTATAAAAACTAAATCTGGGTTTTGCTATATATGTAGGATCTCATAGTGAGTAGAACATAGACAGTATAAACCTATTGCAGTGAGTGTCAATACAAGTAAGTTGGCATTGTAACTTTATCACTTGTTGAGATATTATATCAAAGTATTTAGAGGCTTAAGAGTGCTTTTATTTGTGGTTGTAAATTAGCTGTCTCATAGTGATTGGTAGTTTGTTTTGCAATAGGAGTTGAACTCCCTAGCCAGCTATTCTGCATGATTCCATATTATTGTATTGTGTAATCTAGTTTGGCCACCCCTAAATGAAACTAATGGTGAATTGATTGTTAATATAACTAGATATACATAGCAACCCATTAGGGGAATGATTAGTTATGTTGACCACATATCAACTCTCTTCGATGAAGATAGCTAAAAAGGTTATTTCCCCATTCTTAGTCAATCTTAGTAGCAGGCGAGGACGTTACAATAAGGGCGAAGGCCATAGTTCAAAGGTAGTCATAAGAGGAGGCTATTCTCCATTGCACAAGCTTGAATTTGGTCTAATTTGAGTCGTGATAGACTCCTCAATCCAAGTTAGAGCAAATGTAATTTCTCTAAACTTATAATAGACTGGATAACATTATGCGATGTTATAAGTGATTGATTACATTATGTTTCATTATTATTGATAACCTTATTTGTGTTTGTTTAGTACTCTTCTGTCTCTATCCCACTTACCGAGTTAGTTATACTCATATCCCTATAGACTCTTTTGCAGGTGATAAGTAAAAGTTTAAGATGTACAAATGTAGCCATCCTTAAGTTAGTATATGGTTGGTTGGGAAAGTGAAGAAAGGGAGATCCACTGAATCTGGGCTTTTGACTTTCCTTTTCATTTTAAGGAAACTAACTAGGAATTCTAAGGACGTCCATTAGTTTCGTATCTTATTGTACATAAACTTCAAAACCTATAACTTTTATAAACTTTGAATGTTAATTATTACTTTTTATATGGAAATGCCTATAGAAGTATTGTTATATTATCGAACAATAGGTTGTTATAAACAGGTATTTTGAAAAGCTATACCATAGGTTATATTAATAATAGGTATCAAACTGAATGCTTTAAATTGGTTAAGTTGTATACGCCTTGTGTAGATTGTATCTACGATAGTAACTATGAGATTAGCTTATATCTTAGATTAGTTTATGGCAAGACTATTACTACTTCTCCTATTCAGGGAGTAATAGTTCTAAGTTAGATTAGAACATGGTTCTAATAGAACCAAGTTTTGAAGAGTCTAATTAAAATGGATTAGAAATCAAGCTCATTAAGAGTGGGGTTAATAATAGGATGTAAAAGATTTAGATTTATAGGACTATATATATAAACTATATATGTAAGAAAATCACAAAGTAATAATAGTAAGAATTATCTGACTTTAACTAACTTCTAACTTGATTATTTTTAGATTTGTAGGAATGATTTCATATATGCATGGTTGTATTTTGAATGGGAAGGTGATGAAATACCGATCGAATATAGGATTCAGATGCACACGTTATTATTGGATATGGTTAATTGGAGGGTGTTTTATACTATTGATGTGATTATTGATAATTATAAGCATGGAATTTCTTTTAACATGCAAGATGACAGGAAGTTAATGATGGATTAGTTGAGACCTACATATAATGAGTATACTGCAATAGCTTCTTTTGAGAAGAAGTATTTGTAGGAAAAAGAGATTTTATCTACAGTGATTCTTATGTTATATTTTCCTACTATGGTGGAAGAGGTTAAGAATCATCATCCAGGCGTTGATCAAGTACTATTAGGTATTTTGCATATTCTTAGAAATTATCCTTCTAATGTGATTGATTGGTTTCCTAGATTTCCTACAGTTAAGAATGTAGGTATAGAAGTACCATTGTAGTCTTAGGAACCAAAGCCCCTTAAGATGTTACTTGAGAATCCACCCTAGAATACTCAACCAAATATAAGGTTTAATGATGATGAAGATCTCGAGGAGGATCCGGGAGAGGAGTTTAAGGTAGAGGTTGAAGCAAAGGTTACTCCTGAAGGTGAAGGAGAGGATAATAGGAGTGGAGTGTAGGAAGTACATGTGTATTTGATCACATTATAGAATGTGTAAAAAGAGATGTATATTGCTCTATGCACAAGGATGAAATATTATAAGTCTTGTATTGATATAAATCATTATTAAGGAATCTATTATTGTATATTACATATGTAGGAGATAATTGATCTATATGTAAATACAAGTTACTTAGCTCTTATACTAACTATGGGTACATATATTGTAAGTGTAAGATTACTAATTAGTTATTGGAGAGAGGAGGACCTATAAATTATTGAATGGCCGATTCTCTTGGTTGAGAATGTGGAGAGATGTGCATCGAGTTTTCAAAAGTTATATTGTGTGCAACAGGCAAAGTGCTGAGCCGAACAAGGGAAAGCAATGCTCCTATTTGTTCTAATGAGGTTGTGGACTGAACTGAGCATGGACTTTGTTCTCGGACTATTGCAAACTGATCGAGGTAAAGATTTTGCAATGGTTGTCATGGATCGGTTCAGTAAGATAGCACACTTTGTGCTCTGTACCAAAACTAACGACACTTCAGCTATTGCTTCTCTTTTCTTATAGGAGGTTGTATGGATACACAGTATGCTGAAATGTGTGGTTTCTGATAGAAACCCGAAGTTCTTAAGCCATTTCTAAAGAACCATATGGTGTCGGTTAGGAACCAAATTATTCTTCAATACCTCATGTCACACCTAAACTGATGGCCAAATAGAGGTAATTAATCGTACTTTGGGTTCACTGCTCCAAGCTGCATTTGGTAAGAACTTGGCTGATTAGAAAGTTTATCTACCAATGGTTAAGTTCACTTATAACTAAACTATACATGACACCACTAAGTAAACTCCCTTTGAGGTGATTTATGGATTCAATCCCAAGTTGCCCCTTGACCACGCCCATATACCAATATCCGTGCAAGAGGACCTTGACGCCTTGGCTAGAGCACAATCTCTTTAGCACATCTATGACAAGATCACTCAATACATCGACCAAGCTGCTAGAAGAATGCGAGAAAAGACCAAGGGTAGGTCGGCCAAACAACTTCAACCGGGAGACTTAGTATAACTACACCTTAATAAGGAACAATTCCCGAGCAAGAGGAAGAACAAATTATCTATAAGAGCGTAGGGAGCTTTTAGAATCCTCCAGAAAATCAGTGACAATACCTACAGGTTGGAATTGCTTGAGGACTATGGGGTTTCTGACGCCTTCAACATTGTTGCCTCAGTCTATATCACCCGACGGAGAACTAAGTGAACATCATTCAGATTTGATCCCAAATCCAAAATAACTTGAAGGGAATGATAGGAATCAGGCTATCGAATCTCTAACCTGCAGTTGAGCCCGAGGACTAAAGGGGCTAGTACGACGAATCCTTCTATTCCAACCAATCCCTACTAAGGCCGAATATTTCCTTATCGAGTTGATAATTACTCTTTGGCACCAAGCCCACCTATCACTTAGCATCGTCTTTGCCGAGAAGCTGAGAGAGAAAGTCCGAACTGACTAAGCCATCCCTACTCGGATAAGCACATCTGTCCGTACTTTTTGTCTACATCTCTTAACAACCTCGCCAATATAACATCGCCATGTATACAATATCATGTGTAGAATTTGTAGCACCAATGATTGTTTTCCTTATATATTTATTTTTACCCTTTTGTATCATGTATATTACATTTTTAGGAAATGTCCTTTTTGTCTTTTCCCTTTTGGGCAAGTTGCCCTAACTTACGGGTATAAATACCCTTGTACTTGTAGTTGTAAATCATCAGATTACATTTAATACACTTGAGTACCTTTTTCCTTGTGTAAATACTATTTATTTACTCTTGGCATCACTCTTATCATTTCCCTTAAGCAAGGTTAGGTGGCGAATAACCTCATTGGACCAATTCGTATGTCATATCAAATCATGTTGTGAGTCTTTGAAAGTTCCATTGGTGCATCAAATTCTCTGAAACTGTTTGTGGGTTCTGCTTACTATTTTACTCTTCGTTTTCCCCTTTCCTACCTATCTCTATTAATCCTTTTCGAGCTTTCTGCAAGCTTGGACCCACCTAGCAACCGACCTTATTTGTTCTTGGTTACGGTTGACAACAATTCAAATCCTTACCTCAACCTTTCACATTTTGGCTGATTCGTGTATTGAACTTTGATAAGGACCAATATAGTTCCTGAGCCGTTGAGCATATGTGGCCACCTTCTGAGCAACTACATATATTACTAAGCCCATATCCTAACCCAAGTAACTATAGAGCTGATTAGCATCAAATCCCTGTCTAAGCTGAGTTGTTGAGATATTCGACCTGGAGGAGCAAAATATCCTTCTATGCCTGACCTCTAACCAGAACCATACGATGTTAGCTTTGATTGTTAACCATTTTCTGACCTCATCTGAATTGTATTCTATTAATGTCAAACCACTTCAAGGATCACTCCAACAAGACTAACTATGCTTTAGACCACCATCCACCATTTGATACATGTCATCCGACTCATTATTCTAGAATGATTCTTTACTTTTTTCATACAATGTATTATTTTCCATTTTTACCCTTTTAAGAATGTTTTTGGGATCTTTTGTACATTATCCATTTTGTCTTTTCCTTATTCAGTGTAGCCCTAGTTAAGGTCATATAAATGCCTCACTTCCTTATACACAAACAACACATTTTACTGTATTGAATATTACAAGTTCCCTTTCTTAAGCAACCTCATTGTTCTCACTAATCCCTAACTCTTATCTATTTATTTTATTAAGGAATAGTGGTGAATGACTCTATAATTCGGACTGATGAGTCATATCCAATAAATTGTAGGTTATGTATGATCTAGTTGCAACTTCATATCCAATTAGGTAGCTTATGGTTTTCTTGTTTCTATCCATTGTTGTACAACCTCCATGTGTATAACCTTAGCAACGCATTATAGACACCTATTGCCATTATTGTTACCCTTTATTTTATTTTAATTTTATTTTTTCACTTTTGGGCCAAGTTTATAGGAAAAATACAAAGAATAAAAATAAAAAAATTGAAAAAATACAAAAAATAAATGAAAAATGGAAAAGCAAAAAGTGTCACAAGTGTCTGAGTCATGTCAATTGGTTTTTTAGGGTCGAATAATACAATAGTTGAAAATATACATGCAATTTAATAAATTCTAAATCTTTAAATAATTGAGCTTTATTAGAAAAATATATATTTTTAAAATAGTTCAATAAAATATAAAGTGGATTTTTATCCAATTTGAAAAATATTTTAAATGGACCAATTAAAATAGACTAGAGATTTATTAAATTTAAAAATAGTGTTAAAAAAATACTTTAGTATGTATATTTTGGGTTATTTAAATGGTTTAGGTTGTTTAAAGGATAAGTTGAATTGGATTGGGCTTAGATTTGAAAAAGAGGTTTTGAAGTTAGGCTTAGCTTAAAAAGATTAACGGAATTTTAAATTTACTAATTAATGAGAATCTTAGCATAGCTAAATTGCTAAGGCATACATGACAAAGCCAAAGATAAAGGGTTTGAGCCTCATGCATTACTCTTAGGCCCTTTTATTTTTGCACGTGACTACTTGTTTTGTTCTTCAATTTTTTTCCAAGAAACAACCAGAAAATGGAGGAAAATATAGCAAGATTCTAGAGATTTAAAGATTTAATCCATATCGTATCTTGTTAAATCTTTACCTTTTCTTTGTGGATTTAGAATAATCTTTACAAAATCATTGATGAAAACTTCAAATTTTATAATGATTTGAGATGACAACAATAAATTCAAGATTTGATAAAATCAAGTTGATCTTAAATCTCATTCGTGGATGATTCAACTTAATCTTAAACAAATAAGAAGATTCAATCTTTAATTCTATAAATTGGTTTTGGATTGAAGAGAATAGAACGCATCCAGTCCCATCCTTATACATATACATAGTCCCCATGCCTATTGCAATAGCCATCCTCAAATACCAAGTGCACCCAACATCCAACCATCTTTGACACCAATGCTAGAATCTATACCTTTGTCTTCAATCTCCATTGTCAGCAAACATAAGCTACTGTCTCTAGTCTCTCTCTCTACATAAACCTAACCTAACTACAACCAAGCATAGTGTCATAACCTCCACTATACACTTACCCCAACACAACCACACTCAACCCATCCGTATCCTAAATCCAAACACCCTTCGACTCGTGACCAAGCCTACTCCATGTTCAACCCAGTAACCATTAGTGCCACGCTCTATACTTATGACCTACTTTATACCATTAACTCTTCATCCTTATGTACACAGAACTCACCTGCATGACAATTGCTTCCTACATATGGGATACACCTAACAACAACATATACAATGACCAATGCATAGCCACTAGTCCCAACCATCTCTTGCACCAACCCCTTATTGACACCACTATGACAATGAACACACATAACCCCAAACCTAAAACTACCCATCCATACGAATAACCCCTGTATACATTTGTCCTTATGCCCATAGCTACGCGACCACCCAAACCTACATGACAACACAACTCTTATGCTTTAGCTTCAAAACCCATTTGCCCTTAACCATCGTTGCACCACCATTAGTGTAACTAATAAAATACCACTCCCTTCAATTCAAAACCAACTAAACTGTCTTTTATGCACCTAAAAAACCCTCAAAACTACCCTCATACTATCCTAAGTCGATCATTATCGTATCATCCAAAGACCTTCGTCGCTGCCAATCGTAAAACACCACCAGATGGCTACCTGGCATAGAGGCACTATTTCCATTTTCAGTTTCAAAAATAAAAAGCTCATAAATCTTCGATTCCCTAGTTGATTGGGTAAGCGGAAGGCATTTGGAGGAGCTTAGGACGTTGCTACTGTTGAAGTTCTCATTTGATTGAACCAAACCCGATCTGACCTATAAACAATTTCTTAGATTTGTTGTTAGATCTGACCTACTCATTAGTAATTGTAATAGGTAGGTCTAGCATGTTTTATTTTATTTGTTTTCTTTTATTATTTTGGGTTTAGATAGTTTATTTTATTATTAAATCTAGTACTAAATTCGTTTGCTTTTTGCGTAGGCTATAAGTAGTAGCTTTTTATTATGGTTGAAAGTTTTGTTTTTATGTTCATAATTTTTTTATATGCATGCACGCTTTATATATATATATGTATATATTACTCTCTTTTTTCTCAAAATTTTTTAATGAATTTATTTGTATTAAATAAGTGCTAACTTAAGTTTTTTTTTTATAGGTCTTTTATGTGTTTATAGTTTTTATACATTTAGGATACTCATCATAGAAGTCATGTTCTTTTTTAGCATATATTATTTTCCCTAGATTGCATATTTTCTAGAAATTAACATATTTTTATTTTTTTCTCATAAAATTGCATTCCTTAGATAAAAATGGCATTTTTTAAGATGAAATTGCATCTCTTTAGTAAAAACTGCATTTTTTTTAGAAAATTGTATCCTTAGGGTTAACACATCTTTTCTATAGTTATCATATCATTAGGATTTTTTTTTATAATTAAACATATTTTCTATAATTTATATACCTTTTTTATGATTAGACATTTTTCCATGGTTAGGCATCTTTTTTATTATTTAAATATTTTTTCATATGGTTTGTGTATCTTAGGCATGTTTGCTACATTAATTGCATATTTTATGAAAAATTGCATTTAGGTGCTTTAGAGTTTTTTCTAAAAGAATTTTATTATGTAGAAAAAGCTTTTATTTAAATAAAAATCTAAATTTAGTTTTTTTTTTTCAAGTTAGGTTTTTTAAAAAATTGGACAATAAAAATTAGTTTTTTTCTTAATAAAAATAAATAGGTTAAAAAAAATTGTAAACCTAGCCTATTTTCATGAATAAAATTTGTCAATTCAATTAATCTTTTCTAGGAAAATGAGAACTATAGTCAGTTTGATCTTAACTAACGATTACGTAGGTACTTTTGAGGCAATCGTAAAATTTGTAAAATATATTTTTTTCTTTTCATTTGTAGGGAAAATTCGTAATAAAAAAAAATCATTTTTATACATTTTTGAATGTTTTCATTTTTTTATAAAAATTCCAAAAAATGAAGGTCATTTGTTAGTTTCTTAAATTTTTATATGGTGACTTTTTATTTAGGTTAGCCTTTGAACCCATTTCTCTAGTTAGATTTTTTGAAAAATTAATTTTTAGGAAATTTGTGGACTAATGGCTAAATTAAAGTTTTTCCACTCAAAAGCCCTAATTTAACTTTTTACCAGCTTAATCGGTTGGCGACTTTAAGTTATTTTTTAAAAAATATTTTTCCTTAATTTTACATTGAGTAACTTATATTAAGTGAGCTAAACTTAATATAGGTTAAATTAAGGAAAACCAAAATAGGACTCAATACACATTAGCTTTGCTGGTATCAAAGCATGGTTTCGATGAGGGAGTGTGTTACATTATAATGAAGTTTTATCCGTGTTTGCTGTAAGTAGCTATTATATTCCTTTAATAGCTATTGCAGTGTGTTAAGTGAAGTGAGTTAGAAATTATGAGTTGTACAGTGGATGTTTGTGAAGCGATAAGAGTAGTTTCCATTGTTACTCTATCTTACTCTGTTTTTAACTATGAAAATAGAGCAAGTTTCTTTTGGTATTGTATAGAGTCAAGTTGGGTGTTGAAGTTATTAGAGTGTATTAGCAAGATTTTGGGAAGAGAGTAGAGGTATTTATTGGGTGTTGTGTTGTCAACTTATTGGAGAAATTATTACACAATGTTAGATTTAAGTGTTCATGGCATTATTGGTGATCGGAATAGTGACATTTATGCTGACTGAGGCTAAAATGATAGCAATACCCCTGGGTTAGTCAATGGCAAGCTTAACAACTCATCATTCTTGTTAAGAGTCTAATTACTGTGATGCAAGCCAACAAGCAACACCTACAGGGTATGCCTTATCGTAACTCACTTGAGAACATTCTTGAGAGACAATATGGCTAAGGAAGCCAAGCTAATCGCATAATTTCACCCCACCGAGTTGGAGGGGTAGTAGTTTAAGCTGTTAGATGAAGGTTAGAGTTGGAAGAGATTGGAGAGGATAATGAGGAGGTAGAAGTAGAGGAGTATGGACATGAAGAAGCTGAAGTGGAATATTATGAGGTACAAAAGCGAAGACGCCGAGCTCCTTGAGGACTTGACCATGTCAAAGTCTAAATCCCACTCCTTAGTGGAAGTGTAAATGAATATTTAGAGTGGAAGAGAAAGTAGAGAAGTTGTTTGACTATTATGGATACACTAATGTCGTTAAAGTGCGACTTCTACACTTGAATTCTCTAGGTATGCTATCATTTAGTGAAAGAATTTGAATACGGCTAGAGCGAGAGATGGAAGACAAAGTGTGAGGACTTAGGAAGAGATGGAGAGATTGTTAAGAGGAAGATTTGTACTTAAGACCTACCTGCAGGACATATTTGCTAAGTTATAAGAGCTTTGCCAAGGAAGCTAATTTGTTGACAACTATGTGAAATAATTCCAAATATTGATGATTTGAGCAAACGTAGAAGAGCCTAAAGCTCATACTATATCTCAATTCATCTATGGGCTCAAATATAAGATTTTCAACATTGTGGAAGTACATAGGTTCCATGCACTAGAGGAGGTCATTAAAGTAGCACAAGGGGTCGAAAAGTAGAGGAGAAATGCCTAAGCAAATTGGGTTGAGCTTTTCTCAAGCTCTTGCTTGACATCGACCTACTCATGTCAAGCAGAAGAGACCGTCTCGAGCAAAGGAAAAACATGACCGACTTGATGAAAGCTAAGCAAGCTAGAAGAGTCGAAATTGAAGATAGGCTTACCTTAAGGACATTTGAGAAAGGACAGACCTTTAGACGGAAGACGAACGAGATGAAATGCTTAGGTTTTGGACACATTGCTACTAAGTGTCCAAATTGACATATCATGGTGCTCTAAAGAGATGTAGTAGATTGCACTAACGAGAGTGAGCTAGAGGAGTAGAAGAATGCTGGAAGAGTTGGAGTCATGGAGGATGAGGAGACTAGTGTTTATGCTGACCAAGGAGAGATGATGACACTAGTATTGAGATGAGTCTCGAGCTCCGAAGAAGATTAAAGGGAAAATTTGTTTCATACTAAGTGTACCATTAAGTGACAGTTGTGCACCATCATTATGGATGCAGGGAGTTATACTAATGTGGTTGCACAATCCTTCGTACAAAGGTTAGGATTGTCGACCTCTAACTACCCCTAACCTTATAAGCTACACTGGATACACAATAAGGGTACTCTACACGTTACTAAACAAGTATTAGTACCTTTTAGTGTTGAGAATATATACAAGAATGAAGTGATGTGTGATATCGTCCCCATGGGAACTTCACATTTGTTGTTAAGAAGACCATGGTGAATGAAACACATAATCACCTCACCAGAGCTAGCAAGAAGAAGGCCTTGGTAATGAGTTGTCAAGAGCTCCAAGCTATTGAGAATGTTGATGAGCTTATGTTTCCATTTATCAAAAGATTGTTGGAGATGAGAAATTTAAAAGAAGTTCTTAATAAGATCTAAAGATTGATTGATGAATTTTCTAACTTGTTCCTCCAAGAGTTGCTTAAGGGATTACCTTTAGTCAAAGGCATAGAATAATGTATTGATCTACAGCCAAGTGTAGCCTTATGAAATCTCCCTGCCTATAGAATGAATCTTGAGCAAGCTGTAAGTTGAAAAGATGAGTGGATAAGCTAATAGAATGATGTTATGTAAGGGAGAACATGGGTCCTTATGCTATACCAACTCTGTTCGTCCCAAAAAAGGATGGTTTGCAGCACATGTACATTAACAACTGAGCTATCATCTGTATTATTATCAAGCATAGATACCCAATACTAAGGCTCAATGACTTATTAGATGAGCTCCATGGTGCTCGAATATTTTTGAAGATTGAATTGCACAATGGTTACCACCAAATCCTCATGAGGCTTGGTGATGAATAGAAGACTGCTCTTATGATTAGACATGGTTTCTACAAGCGGTTGGTTATGCCATTTGAACTGGCAAATGTGCTGAGCACATTTATGTAGCTTATGAACTATGTGATGTGTTTATTGATCAAAAGATGTGTTTGTGACATATTAGTGTACATTGTCAATTGTTCAACATCTTAGAGTTGTTTTTGACATTCTATGCTTCTTGAAGTTGTATGGGAACGTAAAGAAGTATGTGTTTTGTTAAGGATAAGCTATCTTTATTAGGTATGTAGTATCTGAGGATAGAATCCGAGCAGATGAGGAAAAGGTCTGGGCTATCTTGGAATGGCCAACGTCAAAGAATGTCATTGAAGTACAAAGTTTTCAAAGCCTTGCTTCTTGTTATAGAAGATTTATTAAGAACTTTAGTACCATTTCTATCCCACTAACCAAGCTTACTAAGAAGAGTGAAGGATTTTGATGGAATGATTGAGTTGAGTAAAGCTTCAGAGAGATGCATCATGCATTAGTATTGGTGGTGCCCTAATGCAAGAATGCTGACATGTTGCTTACTATAGTGAGAAGCTTAATAGTATCGTACTGAACTATTTTATGTATGAGAAAGAGTTATACTCTCCTGTCCGATCTCTTACTATTTGCCAACATTATTTATTGCTATGAAAGTTTGTGATTTATACGGACCATCAGTCGTTGAAACATCTTAGAAGTTAGAATAAACATTCGAAAAGACAAGAAAAATGGTTAGAATTTATTGAAGGTTTTTCTCATGTAATTTGACATAAGAAGAGTAGTGCCAACGTGGTCATAGATGCCTTGTCTCGTTGGCAAAATTTGCTAACCACTTTGCAAATAAAGTTATTGGGATTTTCTCTTATCATTAAGCAACAAGCTTAGGACTTATATTTTGGTCCAATTCCTAAGAAGTGTAGAGAAGGAGTAGCTGTTGGAAGCATGGTTTTTTGTTTAAGGAAAGAAGGTTGTGCATATTAACTTACTCTATACGTAAGTTGTTGGTTGGGGAAGCTTATAGTGGTAGGTTATCTAGTTGTTTTAGAGAGATTAGAATAGCTGACTTGTTGAAAGAAAATTTCTATTGGTATGGTTTAACCAAGGATGTCCACAAGTTGGTTGGAAGTTGTGAAGTGTATAAGCAAGTAAAAGGGAACAGAGAGCTACATGGAGAGTATATGCCCTTTCCTACACTGACTTCACCTTGAGTTGACCTTAGCATGAGTTGACCTTAGCATGGGCTTTGTCTTAAGTGTGATAAGGATCAACGGGATGGCAGTGGGGTGGACGAATAGAAATGGGTATTTGTGGATTTGAGTAGGTACAAAGAATAGGAAGCAAAAACAAGGGTTTTGAGTGTGCATGTGAATGAATATAACTCGTCAAGACATAAACACAATTAGGGGTTTAAGCTTGAAATAGAATTCAATACAACTCACGAATACTAAATGTCGCTTGGGATTCAAATGAGGGTTAGATACAACTCACTAACCAGTTCAAATGAAGGAAGTTCACCACAACCCTAAGAACAAGATTGATAAGAACATGAGAGAGATTAAAGAGTCTAATCAACACTCAATAATTTGGAAAACGCAAGCTCAAGTATAGCCTTGCTCAAAAGAGGAAAGTTTCACTCTCTATAAAACTGTGCATTTTATAAGGAGAGTTGGCATACAGTTGCTCGGCATATCTTGAAAGGAGTAGTATCCGAACCAGATGAGGTTGGTAGTTGGATGTGTGGGTTCGGGAAGGAATCCCTAAAGTCTCATGTAGCTTAGCCGAGACACCAGAAAGGTCGACCTATAATTGCCGAGCTCTAGAATCAATCGATACAAGTGTTTTGGTACTATACCGAATGGTTCTTTGGTTTCGGGTACTCGACTTTGCGGTTTCTCGGCACCTTGGCTGATGATAGAGTTGATGTCGAGTTTTCATTTTCCTTCCTCTCGTCCTTCTGGCTATTGCTTAACCTCGACAAGCATCAATAAGCCTCGGCATAGATTTAGTTGGAGGCTGATTCCCATTAAGGTGTTACACCTTGAAGAGACAAAGTCATAATAGTCTCGTTGTGCAAACCATTCCAAAATAGAAGTTGATCATATAATCGCTATCTTAGACCTAATTTACATAGGGCGTTACGACTAATTCATTTTGAAGTAAGCAATTTATAAATTAAATAAATTATTTACCTAAGAAAATATAAACATATATATATATACAGTAAGATTCAAATATTACAAATCATGTTTGCAGAGTTTCATCGTACTATATTTCTTAAGTAATACATTATTCAAAAATGAAATATTCTAAAATAAGAGCTAAGACCTTAAAAATATATCTATTTCTTAAATGTATTTCCTGACTTCCCAAGATCCAATAGTTACTAGCTTTAAGGTAAATATGGGTCGCTTTCTAGTTAGTATCAACAAGAACGTCTATAAGAATGTGAGCAATCAACAACTTAGTAAGTTGGGATGGAAACTTAAAAGTATACCTCGAACACTAATAGGGTTATCTACTAAATTAGTTAGATGCAATGTATGTACAAGCAAAATGCCATCGCATGACATTGTCCAACCCATTGTAAGATTAGAGAAATTACACTCACTTTAATCCGAGTTAAGGAGTTTCCATTTAACACAACAGCTCATAACTAAACCCAAGCTTGTGCAATGAAGACATTGCTCCTCTCGTGACGTCCCTTAAACAATTGACTTTACCCTTATAGCAACCTCCTCACCTATTACTTAGTTCAACTAAGGATGAAAAAGGAACCAATTATACTATCTAGTACTATCCCTTTCAAAAGGGTCGATATTTGGCTGGAGAACCCTAATGTTTCCCCTAATAGGTTACTATGTAGGTTTGATTTAGATTTATAAATCATATATTTATTTAGATCTGGTTTAACTTGTTCAATTATTTTAAACAAATCATATAAATACAAGCCAAAATAGTAAATTAGAATGATATCATCAAACTTAAAAACAACCCTATGCAAGCATGCGTACGGTTAACTATCTAGCAAACACAACTAAGTACAATTTCAAGCCTTCGAGTACTACAAATTAGTACTCTGAAATATAGCAACATATTAATCCTAACTTATTTGGGCTCCCTGCTTACTCACTCAAGGTACAACTCGTATAAGCCATCATCGATCATCCCTATAATGCAAACATTGTTTCAGTTTCCACATAACTGCCATAGATTAGTTTTATCTTATAATACTTATTGTTATTTTTAGTTTAGTTAGGTTCTAATTCAGTTTTAGAGTTGGTTTTTAAATTAGGTTCTAAGTCAATTTCTAATTACGGGTTACACAAGAACTCTAAAAACTTATTCCAAACCATAATATGAAATTATTCATATTATAATTGAGTATCCTAAATATTATATTTTGTCTTTGACTAGTATTCTAGTCTGCACTATACATCGTAGTCTTTATTTAACTATTGAATTTACTTCCAATATGAGAAAAATTTATATTTTTCATATAATTATATAAATTTATGTTTAATATCAGATTTATTTTGTATTAATATTATTATAATATTGTCACTTTTGATATAAGGTTTTCCACTCATTAATGTTCTATATTTACATATTATGTATTATTACATAATTCACTCATAAATCACTTATTTAACGCTTTTAACACTATATATATCATTCTTCATCCTCCAATAACATATCAAATGTCTAATCATATCATAAATTAGAAATTATATCTAATTAAACCTAAATTATAAAATTAACTTAAAATATATCATTTACTTACATATTTAGTACATATTATGCATAAAACATACAACAAATACCTTAAACTCCAATAAAGCTACAGAAAATATATTATGGTTGTTATATTATGATCATGAAACGTACTAAGATAGTTATATATATATATATATATTATTCTCTGGTATATCAATTTTAGGTCTGATTTTACTAAAAATTAGCTTAAATTCAGTAAATGACCAACTAAAATTATAAGATTCAAACTAAATATGTCTAAAATCATAACTAAGCTTAAGAAGTCATTACAAATCAGATTCATTAAGGAATTTAATTAAAAACTTATTATTTCTTTTTTATGAAAAACAGGGAAAATTTAACAAAATAATTTTAATAAATACTAAATGTGTAGTTTATCAAAAGTTATTTTTATATAAATTAAATATATCATATAAAGAATATGTACACCAAAAATTAGCTCAAAATAACATTGTTTACTATTTTTGAAAATTTATACAAAATTCGTTGGAATTAGACTTGTTCTTAAGGAAACTATATAAGAACTCCTAATTTAAAAAAAAAATGGTTTAATATTTTAATTCTACATAAAAAAAATACTCAGGAAAACCAAATTTCATAATTTTTCATGCATATTTGATATTTTTACTAAATTAAAGAAATTCAAAAGGAAAATTGGAACTCACCAATTGAGAAGCTTTCAACCACCAGCAATAGCTCCACCATTGTTTATAGCTCTAGACGTGGGGTCCACTGTTTGTTGGTGGTGTCCGTTTCTTTTCAGGTGATCGTTGGATGTATACATACCATTTTGTCTAATTTTGCTAAAATTGGTTTTTCCTCTCTTCTCTCTTCTCCCTAATTTTTTTCTGATACTAAATTGACTAAATGAGGTTTTGGAAGTGGTTTTCTGAATTTATAGTTGGGTTTGGTATTTTTCTTCCAATTTTTCCTTGTCAAGTATGCCTTATCTCTTACTTTTTCACTTTCTATTTTGCTTAATTTTGTTGGTTTACTTTTTCTTATTCAATTCCAACTTGACATGCCTCATTTATGAAATTATCTTCATTTTTCCATATTTTCATTGATTTTTATTTCATTATTTATGAATTTTATTTAATTATTTAGTATTATTTTAGCATGTTTAAGGTATTTTACGTAATTTCATATATTTTTACCTACATATAAATACATATATGGTAAAAATAAATATTTCTAAATATTATTTAAGTTATTTTATGATTTTTAGTGTGCATATAATTTATTTGTATCGATTTGTTAGTTATCAAAACTCGTTTTACGCGTTTTTAATAAATCACGAGAAATTTACATATAATTCAATATTAGATCATTTAATTATTTTGTTGCTTATTTTACGAAATCTAAACTTACGAGATCACTTTTACTAATATTCTTAGTTTCATCGTAAAATTTAGGCTGAATCAAACAATTTGCTTAATCGTCCTAAATTCTACAAACCGAACCCTAAGTAGTTGATTGTGGGGCTTACATTAAGATTACCTTGAACATCTAGAGGAAAAGATTCAATATTTATTGTAATATACCATTTCAGCAAAATAGCATACTTCATCTCATGCCATCAAACTAATGATGCTTTACATATTGCTGGTTTGTTTTTGTAAAAAGTTGTCCGACTGCATGGAGTATCAAAGACCATTGTCTTAGATTGGGATACAACATTCCTTAACTATTTCTAAAAGACCCTTTGGAGAAGACTTGGTCTAAACTTGTGTTCAACTTTAGTAGCCACCATCAAACTGATGGCCAAACTAAAGTGGTCAATAGGATGCTAGGTAATCTACTTAGAGTTGCCGTAGGAAAGAACTTGAGAGATTAGGATGAGTGTCTACCAGTTGTGGAGTTTGCATACAATTGAACTATCCATAATACTATTAGGAAGACCCCTTTCAAGGTTGTCTATTGTAAACCCTGCAAATTCTAAGTAACATCTAAGTAGTCAAAAATGCCCTTTAAATATTCAAGAGGATCAACTAAACTAAGATTCAAGCTTAATGTAAAAGTCATACTTATAATAATTGACTTCATCATTACAATTCAACCTAAGAACTCTAAAGTCAATATCGATCCTAAAAGTTACCTAAAACCCTAAACTCCTAAGTATAGTATAATACTTCCAAACTTGTGATAACATTAAAATGAAAAGATCCAGAACCTTAATACTACCTTAAATGTTTGAAAACCCTAAAACATAATAACAAACCTCAACTTACAAAACCCTAAACCTTAGAATGTAATGAGAACTTTTAAGCTTATTGAAACTCTAAACGATCGATCGAAAATTTGAATATTAAGTTAAATACCCTAAAACCCTACATCGAAAGCCTAAACTTAATGAGCTTGGACTGATCCTAAGTTACTTATAACCTAGTATGGAAACAATTTGAGGTGAGGAAATATTTAAGAACTAAATCTTAGCTTAGTCACTTGAATAAGATAGTCAATTACGTCATTTAAGAGTATAATTTAAAGAGTTATACAATAGGATTAGGACCAATCATCTTTTATCCAATTTCCCTCCTAAATTGAGTTCAAACAAACCAAAGTTATGGGTATGAACTGGTGTACCTAGGAGCTTAGTTATCACTAGGACTTATCGTAGCAGATTTGAACTAAAATGGGTCCTTCGAGATATCGAAGAAAATTAAAGGGAAATGGTCCACAGATGAACAAGAGTAGTTGATGTGAAGTTGCTCAAAGGATATGACACACCAATGAACATAACACGACTTGACACTTCACTTGATATGACGTACAAGTTGATGTCAAGGTCTACCTGCCATTAATCTTAAGCTACTTAACAAGATTAGATAAGAGTATATGTAAAATGGACTTGGAGAGGGTTGTCTCACAAAAAACAAGATATTCGATGTCTATGTGTAAAGTTTGATGATTTCGGCTAATAAGGAGAAGGGACTATTTATAGTAAGTCCTGAGGGCAACATTACAATTACAGAAATTACAAGAAAGTATATACAAAAAGGAAATTCCTAGTACATGAGAAAAAGGGTAAAAAGAATAAAAGACAAAAATGGAAAAAGTAGTATAATGTCAGACAAGGTAGATAGGTGGCAACGCAACATTAGTCCCATATGAATATTCTTTAAGTACAGCAGGCGAGAGGGATCAAGATGTTACGGCAATAAAGGGGCCGAGATAAGAGAGATGGTGGATGCTAAGAGAAAACTACTCGGCTGTTAAGTAAGTCTCTTGTCACTTGGTAACAGTTGGTCGGATTACTCGATACAAGGTCCTCGGTAAGGGAATGGTCAGCATCATCATTACCGAGTATATAGATCAACGTATGATAGTATAGAGAGCTCAAGGAGTTCAACCATCTATATTCGGTGTAATGTTTCTTGTCATTGGTAGGTTACCAAGAGAGAATTCTTTGGGTAAGGGATTGGAGGTCTCGAAGCTGTATGCGGGTAGTAGAACCAGTGGTTGGTAGCTCATTAGTTCCCTAAGGTTGCTAAAGATTTGCCCTGAAATCTTGGTCTTCTTCATCGTTGGGCACATAGGGAGTCAAATCGACAATGTTGAATGTGGCCAATACGCCAAAACCCTTGAGTGGTTCAACCTCATAGGCGTTATCATTAATGCGCTTAAGGATCCTGTAGGGTCCATCCACTTTAGGAGATAGTTTGTTCGTCCTCTTGCTAAGGAAGCGGTCCCTACTAAGATGGATCCAGATAAGGTCCCTAGGGGCATAAATGACTTGTTTCCTTTCGTGGCTTCCTATTTCCTTCTGTTAGGCTACAATTTTGGCTAATTGCTCGGCAACCTTCTGATGTAACCTTTGGAACTCCTCAATATGCTATAGGTCGGATTAACTTTCCCCTTGTATATTTGGACCGCTAATTAAATCTAAGGGTAAGTTTGAGTTAGGCCCATAAATAGCCTTAAATGGTGATGTTCCAGTTGAACTATGAGTTGAGCGATTATAAGCGAATTCAATGATAGGCAGGCATAAGTCCCAGTCACGAGAATTCTTTCCAATAGTGGTGCGTAGGAGGTTACCGACGATTCTATTCACTACTTCAATTTAGCTATCTATCTGGGGGTAGCAAGAGGTACTAAACAAGAGTTTAGTGCCGAGCCTCCTTTATAGAGTCTTCCAAAAGAAGCTTATGAATTTAGAATTACGGTCGAATACAATACTTCTCGGCCCTTTGTGTAGTTGCATAACTTCTTGCAAAAAGAGGTTAGCAATGAAATAAGCATCATTAGGTCTGTAGCAGGACCCATCTTGCTAAATTGATCGACCACGACCATGATCAAGTTATGTCTTCTTGGTGTTTAAGGAAGGTCGAGCATGAAATCCATGCTTAGATCAGTCCACAGTCACTTTAGGATTGGTTGGGGTATGTATTCTTCATAGGGCTATTTCCCTTCCTTTGCATATTTACATACCTCGTATCTCTAAAGTATTCGATGTACATCCTTCATCATCCCAAGCTAGTAAAAATGCTCCTTCAATATCTCAATCATCCTCTTTTCCCCAAAATGGTCAACCAAACCCCTAACATGAGTTTCTTAAATGAGTAGTTCCCTTGTCAAACCACTCAACAAGCAAACCTACTTGCCCTTCATTAAGAACCCTTAATTTATGTAGAATCCATTCGTAGCTCCTCCAACACTACACTTGGCTACTAAGGGTCCCAAATGTGGGTCATGCTCATACTGATAAGGTAAAGTGCCAAACCAAGCACTTTAGCTTGCAATGTTGTGATGAGAGTATGGCGTTAAGAAAGTGCATCAGCCACTAGGTTAGCACTTCCCTTCTTATATCTGATGACATAGCAAAAGGTCTCCAAAAACTCGACCCACTTTACGTGATGCCGAGAAAGCTTCTGTTGCCTGTGAAGATGCTTAAGAGATTCATAATCCGAATAGATGATGAATTCTCTTGGCAGTAGATAATGCTGCCAGCTCTAGAGAGTACAAACAAGAGCATAGAATTCGTTGTCATAGGCCGAGTAATTTAGGGCAACACCTCAAAGTTTTTCGCTAAACTAGGCAATGGGTCGATGCTCTTCCATAAGGACAACACCGATGCTGACACTAGATGAATCACACTCAACCTCGAACACCTTCTCGAAATCTGGCAGGGTGAGTACTGGAGAAGACGTCAGTTTAGTCTTTACGTCTTCAAAACTACTTTAAGCTTTTTCTATCCATCTAAACTTAAGGTTCTTCTTGGCCAATTCTATCAATGGTGTAGTTATGGAGCTACAATTCCGGATAAATCTCTGATAGAACGAGGCTAGGCCATGGAAGCTCCTGACTTCAGCAGTACTAGTTGGCATAGGCTACTCATTAATAGCTTTGACTTTTTTCTCATCAACTTGAGCTCTGCTCCTTGAAATGATATATTCGAGGAATACAACCTCGTTTTGACACAACTCACATTTCTTCAAGTTACCAAATAATTTCTCAACATGAAGTATGTTAAAACCAACCTCAAATGTTCGACGTGAATGAAAAGGTTAGCACTGTAGACTAGAATGTCATCAAAATAAATTACAATGCATTTGCCTATCAATGTTTTGAGCACATGATTCATAAGCTACATAAATGTACTCAGTGCGTTAGTTAAACCAAATGGCATCATCGTCTACTCAAATAGACCATTTCGCGTCTTAAAGGCTATCTTCCATTCATCTCTCGATCTCATTCGTATTTGATGATAGCTACTCTTTAGATCTATCTTTGAAAAGATGCATACACCATGTAACTCATTGAGCATGTCATTCAACCGCAAGATCAAGTATCAGTACTTAACAATAATCTTATTGATGGTACGATTGTCAATGTATAATCTCCATGATCTATCTTTCTTTGGTACTAGTACAGTTGGGACAACACATGGGCTCATGCTCTCATAGATATACTTGTGATCTACCAACTCATCAACTTACTTTTTTAGCTTGACTGCTTATTCAAGATTGAGCTTATAAGTGGGTCGATTCAGTAAGGTTGCTCCAGGTTAAAGATTGATGCAATGCGCAATTCCTCTCAAGGGAAGTAAACCTTTAGGTATCTCGATAGGGAAGATGTCATCAAATTCCTGAAGTAGCTGCTGTACTTCGATAAGTAAGTTTGTAGCCTCTCTAATCTATAATAATCTCCTTACTAAAGGGAACACATAGTTCTTAGCCTTGATTTCTCGTGCAAACTGAGCTAGGCTTCTTGCACTTCCTTAAGACTCGTAAGTATTAATATAATTTTCTTCCCATCCTTTTAAAACATGTAGGTATTTCTATACTCATCATGTAACAATCTCAAGTCAAATAGCTACAGTTGGCTGAGTAATATGTGAGATACATACATAGGAATGACATCACATAATACCTCGTCCTTGTACCTATCACTAATTGTAATTGACACTTTGACTTACTTGGAAACATTTAGTCTTCCTTTTTCATTCAACCAATGAATCTTATACGGCTTGGGGTGTGGAAGAGTTGATAATTTCATGGCCTTAACTACCCTTTGCGCGATGACATTGGTATAGCTGCCTCCGTTAATGACCACGACGCATAGCTTACCATTCACCCAACAATTCGTATGAAGGAAGATCTCCTTAAATTCTTCTAGCATCTGATTGATTGTCACTTCTTCTTCTCCTTCACTCATACTTTCTACTTCAAATTGGGGCTTATCTACCTTTGTGCTCATGACTCGGCGGTTCGGACATTGACTAGCTACCTGTCCATAGCCAAGCCATTTGAGACATTTGTTTTCTCGAGTTTTCTTTCTAGAGCTTTGACCCTGGTCTCTTCAGACCTCAGGTTCCTTGGTCTTGGTCTTGCTCTTACCTTGGCTTTCTTCTGGTCAGCTCAGCATGTAACCTCGGCATTCCACCTCAGAATTGTTTGAAACTTTGCCATTCATTAGTCGGCTTAGCATGCCACTCCTATTTGGCTGAATTGGTCAGTTACTTGAAATTTGACTAACCTGGTTCCATTGTTGCCTCTCAACTCTCTAGGCCACCTGGATGGTTTCATCTAGAGTTGTGAGGCATTACAACTCCATGATGTTACCAATCTTAGCCCATAGTCTAAAGATGAACCATGCTATAGTCTGCGTTTCAGGTTTGTCTACATCACAACATTTCATGAGCAACTGAAACTCTCAGACATAGTCATCTACTGATCTGTTACCTTACCTTAAGTTTTGGAGTCGTTGGAAAGTGTTTTGTTCATAGTGTTCGGGAACGAACTTACTTCTTAGAACTCTCTTCATCTCATTCCATGTTCAAACTTTGCATCGGGTCTTTAAGAAAACATTCTGTAGCTTCTTCCACCACATTGCTGCATATCTAGAAAATTCTAATGTGGCTACTCTAATGTAGATAGCACCTTCATAATCATAAAAGTCGAATATCTTTTTGATCTTCTCTTTCCAGTCCAGGTAATCATCACCACTACCAGACTTGTTGAAGTTTAGAATTTGTACCTTAAGATGTCCGACACCTCTTGGTGCTCTAAACTCACGCTCATCGATCCCAATGTCTTCTTCTTCTTTGTACTCTTCCACTTTATCCAAGTCTAACCTCCTCCTCGTGACCTTATCGGTACGTCGTAGTGGTGCTTGGTTCACTAGAAAGGCTTCCAGAGCTTGCTCATTCATCTACTTCCTTGTCTTATCTCTCATTTCTCAACCTTATTCAGCAACTCTCTTACGCGGTCTAGTTTCTAAGACCCTGTTTATTGAGACAGCTAAGTTGGCCATAATAGTAGCAAGATATTGTATCTGCTCATCAATAGTATGTGGTGTTTATTGAGTAACTCAACCACGATCATGAGCATCACTCTTGACATCATGAATCTTTCCCTGTACACTAGCGTTCGACATTCTCAACATAAGGTTTCAGTAACTATACTTCACACAGATGGCTTTAACATACACACAAGTATCTTAAACAATCGACTGATTATCACTATACAACTCTCGATCTCATCCCCAACCTCAACCTTAAGCTTTGGTATCAGGAATATATGGTATGCTTAGGAGCTTAGTTAGTATTAGGACTTACTGTAACAAATTTGAACTAAAATGGGTCCTTCGAGATATTAAAGAAAATTAGAGGGAAATGGTCCATAGAAGAACAAGAGTAGTTGACGTAAAGCTGCTCGAAGTATATGACACACCAATAAACACAACATAGCTTAACACTTCACTTGATATGACACACAAGTTGACGTCAAGGTCTACCAAAAACAGGATATTCAATGTCTATGTGTAAAGTTTAATGATTCTAGCTTACAAGGAGAAGGGACTATTTATAGTAAGTCCTTAAGGTAACATTACAATTAAAGAAATTATATGAAATATACAAAAGGGAAATTCCTAATATATGCGAAAAAGGGTAAAAAGGACAAAAGACAAAAATAGAAAAAGTAGTACAATGTCAGATGAGGTAAACATGTGGCAGTGTAACATTGGCCCTGTATGAATATTCTCTAAATACAGCAAGCGAGAGGGATCAAGATATTGTGGCAAGAATGAACTGGCATATACGCATAGTTGCTATTGCCATTTATACCAATGTCAAATGTGTGCAGCATAGTCTATGCTCATTTTTCCCATAATTGTTATTGCATGAGAGTATAAAATCCTATATGTTTGATACTTATTGCAAGTGCATTGGTGTTTCTAAGTGCAACAGTATGACTTTTTTCCCCTTTTTGACCATGAAACATAGGTAGTAATGCAATTATAACCTCGAAGATCTTCTCATTATAGTTACAGATGACAACTCAATGTTTACTTGCTACTTTACTCCATCTATCAAACTTTCTATCAACAAATTTCACCTTGCTTATGCCCATCTGATTAGCTATCTCAATTTGACGCTGATTGAAGTAGTCATTGTCGTTGTAGAAGGTTTTCTTTAGCAAAGCAACAACTGGTAGGTTCCTAGCATCCCTTAGTGCACTATTATAGCTTTCTGCAATATTTGTGGTCCTAATTCCAAAACGAGCTCCGTTATCATATGATAGCATCTACATCCTAGGATATAACTCCTTGAAATATGTCCCATCATGTGATAGTGTGAGGACTCATCATCTTAGCTTGAGGACTCATTGTCTTAGCCTCATCATAATTTGCTTGGAAGTTTTGGGGTTGAAACCAGTACGTAGCCTTTTTAACTAGTTCTTTACAATCCCTGTTCTTGGCCCGGGTATTGAAATTGCTAGTGACATGTCGGATATACCATCGCCATAGCCACCTATTTAGCCACACAACATTCTATCCTTCAACTACAGATAGTGACAGTTGGATTTTAACCATATGTCTATCAAATCTTTTATCACGTACTTAAGTAGACACTTCAGGAACCATCCCTAACTATTCTTGTAGTCCTCATTAACCAAAGCAAATCTAAGAGGGATGATATGGTTTGCACCGTCAACTCCTGTTGTAATAAGAAGCTTGTGCCTATGTTTCCTATATAGAAATGTACCGTCTATGGAAATCATTAGCATGAAAAAAAAAACATGTTAGTTACTTCAAAATATCTAACTAAGCGATAACAAAACAACTATTAAACGGTACAAACACATCTGCAATGTATTAAGGCCTCAATATAGGGTCCAAACACATAGAATACTCGATCAAAGAACACATGACCCACAATATCACTATCTCACCACCTCTAATCTACTATGGTTCTTGGATTAGCTACTTAGATGGCATTAAGAGATGTGGCAGCACTACATATGAATCTCTCACCTTTCATAAACTTGTTCTATCGCCTTGCATTTTGCTTCTCAAACTTACTTTATGTGTATAGTATGTAACCCCATAATCTGGTATTTGGAATTTAAGGCAATTGAGTAAATTGTCCGATCATGCCCAAATTTTATGATAAAATTAAAAATATTAGTAAAAGTGATCTCATGAGTATGGATTTAGAAAAATAAATAATAAAATAATTAATTTGTTATAATATTAAATTATATGTAAATTTATTGTTATTTATTGGAAACGCGTAAAACGAGTTCTGATAATTAACGAATAGATAAACATAAATTATATGCATACTAAAAATTATAAAATAACTTAACTAATATTTAAAAATATTTATTTGTACCATATATGTATTTATATGTAGGTAAAAATATGCGAAATTACTTAAAATACTCAAAATATGCTAAAATAATACTAAATAATTAAAGAAAATTCATAAATAATTAAATAAAAATCAAGAAAAATATGAAAAAAGAAGATAATTCTAGAAATGAGGTGTGGTAAGTTGGAATTAAATAAGAAAAAGTAAACCAATAAAATTAAGCCAAATAAAAAGTATAAAAGTAAGAGATAAGGGACAATTGGAAAAAAAAAACTAGAAGAAAAATCCCAAACTCAACTATAAATTCAAAAAACCACTTCCAAAACCTCATTTGGTCAGTTTAACATTAAAAAAAACATTAAGTAGAGGAGAGAAGAGAGCAAACTAATTTTAGCAACATTAAACAAAATGGTGTGTATTTAGAGCTTATAAAAGGAACCCACATCCAATGACCACTTGGAGAGGAATGGCCACCACCAAAAAATAGTGGACCCCATGTCTAGAGCTGTAGATAAAGGTAGAGCCATCGCCAATGGCTCAAAGTGCTTATATTATTAGTTCCAATTTCCCTTCTGAATTTATTTAATTTAGTAAAAATATCAAATATACATAGAAAATTATGAAATTTGGTTTCATTAGGTCTTTTTCCATGTAGAATCATAATATCAAACCAATATTTTAAAATTAGAAGTACCTATATAGGTTCCTTAAGAATAGGCCTTATTCCAACAAATTTTGTATGAGCTTTCAAAAATAGTAAACAATGTTATTTTGAGCTAATTCTTAGTGTACATATTCATTATATGATATATTTAATTTAAATAAAAATAATTTTTGATATAATACATGTTTAGTATTTATTAAAATTATTTGGTTGAATTTTCCCTATTTTTCATATGAAAGAAACAAGATGTTTTTAATTAAATTCCTTAATGAATCTAACTTCTAATGACTTCTAAAGCTTAGCTATGATTTTGCAAATATTCAGTTTGAATGTCATAATTTTATTTGGTAATTTACCTAATTTAAGTTAATTTTTAGCAAAATCGGATATAAAATCGGTATACCGAAAAATAATTTATATATAACTATCTTAATACTTTTCACGATCATAATATAACAACCATACTATATTTTCCATAGCTTTATTGGAGTTTAAGGCATTAGTTGTATGTTTTATGCATAATATGTATTAAATATATAGGTAAATCATATGTTTTAAGTTAATTTTGTAATTTAGGGTTAATTAGATATAATTTTTTATTTAAGATATGATTAGACACTTGATATGTTATTGGAGGATGAATGATGATACATATAATGTTTAAAGTGTTAAATAGGTTATTTAGGGGTGAATTATGTAACAATATATAATATGTAAATACAAAACATTAATGAGTAGAAAACATTATATCAAAAGTGATAATATTATAATAATATTAATACAAAATAAATCTGATATTGAATATAAATGTATATAATTATATGAAAAATGTAAATTTTTCTAATATTGGAAGTAAATTCAATAGTTAAATGAGAACTACGGTGTATTATGTAGACTGGAATACTAATTAGAGACCAAATATGATATTTAAAATACTCAATTATAATATAAATAATTTCATATTATGGTTCGAAACAAGTTTTTAAAGTTCTTGTATAACCCGTAATTAGAAACTGACTTAGAACCTACTTTAGAAACCGACTCCAAAACTAAATCAGAACTCAGCCTAAATTAGAAATAATTATAAGAGACTTAAAAACTTGAATACTTAAATATACAAAAACCCTAAATGAAAGATAACAATAAGTCTAATAGGATAAAACCAATCTATGGCAATTATGTGGAAATTGAAACAACATTTATATTAAGGGATGATTAGCGATAGCTTATACAAGTCGTACCTTTGATGAGCAAGTAGAGAGTTCAAGTATTAATTTGTAGTACTCAAAGGCTTGAAATTATACTTTGTTATGTTTGCTAAATAGTTGACTGTACGTATGCTTGTATGTACTTGTTTTTTGAGTTTGTTGATATGATTCTGATTTGTTGTTCTGGCTTGTATTTGTGTGATTTGTTTGAAATGATTAAACACCTTAAATTGGATCTAACTAAATACATGACTTGCAAATCTAAATCAAACCTGCATAGCAACCTATTAGGGAAGCATTAGGGTTTTCTAGCCAAATACTGACCTCAATGATAGAGATAGTACTAGATAGCATAATTGGTATCTTTTTTATCTCTAGTTAAACTAAGTGACAGGTGATGAAGTTACGGTATGGGTGAAGTCAATGGCTTGAAGGCAGTCGTAATAGGAGCAATGTCTCCATTGCACAAACTTGGGTTTGATTGTAAGCTGTTGCATTAAATGGAAACTCCTTAACCTAGATTAGAACGGGTGTAATTTCTTTAATCTCATGATGAGCTAGACAACGTCTTGCGATGTCATTTGCTTGTACGTACATTCCATCTAACTAATTTGGTTAATAACCTTATTTATGTTTGAAATATATTTTTAAGTTTCCATCCCAACTTACTAAGTTGTTGGTTGCTCACATCCTTATAAACATTGTTGCAGGTGCTAGTTAGGAAGTAGCCTATATTTACCTTCAAGTTAACAACTGCTGAATCTTGGGGAGTGAGGAAATATATTTGAAGAATAGGCATATTTTTAAGGTCTTAGCTCTTATTTTAGAATTTTCCATTTTCGAATAATGTATTACTTAAGAAATATAATATGATGAAACTTTGCAAACATGATTTGTAATATTTGAATCCTTATGTATAAATATATTTTCATACATTCTTAGGTAAATAATTTATTTAATTTATCAACTGTTTACTTCAAATTGAGTTATTCATGAATACCTTGTACAAATTAGGTCTAAGATAATGGTTGTATAGTCAGTTTCTATCTTAGAATGGTTTGCATGATAAGATTGTTACAACTCTGTCGTTTTAGGGCGTAACACAATATATCCTTATTAATTGCAAAAAGTGGCCTAAATATGTTTTATCTTGATATTTGATGATTCCTATACTTCCTTAAGGATACATCTAGATAGAGCTATTGAATTCAATTGAGGATGGTCTTGACTAAGAGTAGGATTCGAGTATATGTGTGGGCCTATGAACCTAATTATCACAAAGCAATCGACATGCTTCTTCTTGCATACTAGTTGTCTTTATTTGCACCCATTCTCTTAATCAGCACATCTAATTGCCTAGATAGTTGGCTCTAACTCCTTTACCACAAAGTTATGATGGTGGATAATATGCTGCATTTTTACTATTATCTTTAAGTGTTCTTTTGGCTAGAACCACATTCCGACCTTAAATTTGTCGTTGAAACTCCACTTACCATCATCTACATTTTCCTTGGACATTACAAGGTCACCATTAACTAGTGCCATGTAAAATGGCACCATTTTTGACATCCCAACCGTATCTACATTTGTAGTTAACCTCTGCTTCTAGTTATTCCTCCTGCTCGACCCTTCAACTTCTTTAAATTTCTAAGCTACTCTTCATTTTGTAAGATATCAAGATTAGATTTGGTATCATCTGAGTCTTCTTCAATGTCCGTATAAGTTAGTTCTTGCTCTACATCCGTATCCTTGTTGGATTCAATCATCATCATTAAGTTATCCTGGTTGAGCATGCTATTACTAGTGGGTATATCACCATGTTGAACCGGTAGAGATTGAAACACTTGATTTTCCACTTGATAACCTACATTCTCATCACACCCTCTAAAATCATACTCAACAGTCAGGGGATTATTGAGTTCATGAACTTTGACATAAATTTCTGCTGAACGTTTGACTGCAACACATACTATTAATGATGCCATTAACTATTGCATGTCATATTCGTCTTTATAGGTACAGCACAGAACATGTCCATATTACCTCCTACAAGGGGACATTAGTGAATCAAATCAACTTGGTGAGTCATCATGTCAATCTTGAGTTAATTATATATCAAGACGATTGCATATCAAGTTAACTAACTACTCATATAACGTACCCCATTTTGTCCTTCCATATTATTACCTCTAATATAACAAACCACCCTCACATTATCCATTGTAACTTCTATGTCATATAAGTCCAATATAATTCACAACACCAAAACAATCCATATCTTACGTATACAACTACACAGTTACAATACCTATTGATACGGTTAACAAAATAAATATAATAAGCATTTTTTTAACGGGATTTGGTTATTCCATAAGTGTTTTATTTATATAAAAACTAAGTGACTCAAATAGTTGCATTTTTCACTCTATAAATCTACTTACGACAAGTGTTACATATATAAGTATAAAAAACTAAAGCGTAAAATTCGGAACATTAAAAAAAAATTGATCTAACAATAATGTACCATTGTATTCTAAACAAAAAACCTATTTCACACGTTTACATGTCCATAAAACTCATCAAAAGAGGAAGAAAAACTTACGCTTTGGTTTGGCAACTTTTAGAGAGAGAAATTGAAGAGATCATGAGATTTTTGCAGTATTTTTTGAAAAAATTCCTCCTAGATTGTTATTTTCCATGTTCTCTTACAAAATCTACAATTTTTTCAATGAAAAATGAGACAAAATATTGCTTATGTAAAGAGGATACATGGTGTGAGAGAAAGTTTAAAGAGAGAGAGATAACTTTCTATATCGAGTTTAGAAGAGGATAAAGGAGATATGGGTAGATTATAGGTAAGTCAAAATTGAAAGCCACAGTAAATAATATTTTCTCAAAAAAAATATTTTTAGGATTTTTTTTATATTTTTATGCTTTTCGCATGTTGATGGCCTTAGTATTATTAAAAAAAAAAAAAGGTTATGGCTTAATACCACAAAACATTTGTATAGCTTCATGCCATAGCATGTTGCTTGATTGAGCCACATCCACAAATAAATGTCAAATCAATCATTCATGATCCCATTTATTATAGGCTTTGCTTGCGTATAGGCTAAAGCAAAAACAACTATTTGACTAGAAAAAGAGAAACTAAAAAGAAAATATGGAAAGAAAAGCACCCATAAGATAAAATCAATAACCAAAAAGAAAAAAAAAATATATATATATCACAGTAACACCTTTAATCATAGCAAACATAAATACAAGAAACCTCTAAAATTTTAACCTATATTTGAATTGATCCCTAAACTTTTAAAATATATTTTAAAAACCCTTTAAATTTTGATAAATTAGTAAATAATAGCCATAGATTAAAAATAATATTTTTAAATTTTGATTTTGGTGTATAAATATCCTTTAAATTTATTAAAATATACTTTAAGACTCTGAATTTTGACAATAATATAATTTTTTTATAAAAAAATAAAAACATCCTTTATATTACTAATTTATTAAAATTTAGGAAGTTATAAAGTATATTTTAAAAATTCAGGAGATTAATCCATACCTAATTCAAAATTTAGAGAGGTTATTTTCAATTTTCTTCTTCATCTTTTTTCTTTTTTAATTCTCACCATTAAACCATTCTTATAATTAAAAGAATCTAACCTCATATCTTAAAAGTTTCTTAAACTCATAAACACATGCTTAAAAGGATCAAATGCCAATTTGCAAAAATTAAGCTTAAATTCATAATACGGCAATTTTCCATGATTCACAACACATTCATTTTGTAGAGAACCAAATTTAATATTAACTTTCAAGTCCATTAATTAAATAGATTTGACTCTTCAGGCTATGGTAATAGGGCTTGAGGAGCGAAGCTCATAAATTATCGAGATGATCAAGGGAGATTTGGCATGGTAGGCTTGGAGTAAGGCCCATTGGATCGATTCGTTCGATCCAACCTTTTTTTTATTTGACTCATACTAATGAAATATAAAACCCTTTATTTGGGCCTAAACCTATGAAAAAAGCCCATTTCATACCTATACATAATGTAAGCCTCACAACTAATCATTTAGGGTTTCGATCGGTTGAAAGATCTTATCAAGCCTAAATTATAAGTAAAATAATAAATATTAGCAAAAATGATCCTGTAAGTTCGAATTTAAGCAAATAAGTAATAAAATAAAAGAATATAAAAATTCCAAATTTTAAGTATATAGCTCGTTATTTATCGAAAATGCATTCCTATAATTAACGAATTGCTAGAGATAAATTATATGTATACTAAAAATCATAGAATGACCTAAATAATATTTAGGAATATTTATTTGTATTATATATGAATTTACATGTATATATAAATACGCGTAATTACTTAAAATACGTGTAATGTGCTAAAATAATACTCAATAATTAAAGAAAATTCATAATTAATTAAGGAAAAATAAAGAAAAATTAGAAAAAATAAGGAATGATCCAGAATTGAATTGTGGCAGTTGGGGAAAATAAGAAAAAAATTAGCTAATTAAATTAGAGTAATACAAAAGCAAAAAATTAAGGGATTTGGGCAATGTCTTGTCTAATTTAATACACATTAATTACCATAAAGCTTTATAAATAGGGAAAAAAATCACAGAGCTCATTTGGACAGTTAGAAATCACAGAAAAATTAGGAGCATTGAAATTGGAAGAAAACGGTAAAAAAAAAATACGAAAACTGTGCAATTAGGGCTTGTAAGGAGAACCTAAATCTGACAAGCAACTAGGAGTAAACGGCCACCACCACCATACGATGGTGGCAGCACCCAGGTGGGTCGACATACCCATGGCCACCGAAGGTGGCTGGAGCCACCCAAATCGATAAGTTTAATTTCTAGCTTGATTTTGTATAATTTTGTAAAAATAGTAAATATTCTTATAAAATTATGAAACTTGTTATTCTAGAATATTTTTGTATTTCGTTTTTATGAAAAATATTATTTTGATGAAAATATACCCCGTAATTTATGGTTCTTAAAAAATCATGCAAAACCGAGCATGTTTCGGTTTAGAAATAAATGACTTTAGGAGTGTAGTTTTGAGCCCAAAATTTTTGTATAGATTACTTAGATGATATAGAACAGTGCAAGCCCGTTTTAAAAAATTTAGATAATTTTTAGGCCTTAAAATGAGACATAAAATGGGTAATTTAGGGTTAATTAAGTAATTAAATGGTTAATTATTGATTTAGTGAATAGTTATATGTTTTAGGATGTTGAAATCTGATGAAGTATGATATTTGTAGCATTTAGGGTATTAGATGTAATTATTAGGTTAATTATGTAGTAAATGAGTAATAGGGAAAAATAGTAAATTTTAAGTTAATTTTGTAAATTAGGGTGATTAGGTGTAAAATCTGATTTAGGATGAATTTAAATACTTTGAAATGATAATTGATGTTAGGAGATGGTAAATACAGTGATAGAAATATTAGTTGTGTATTATATACATAATAGGTGATAATACATAATATATAATTATTAGAAATATAACAAATAAAAAATATTAGAATAAAAATTGATATTATGATAATAATAAAAATATACAATAAATCTTACGGGAAACTTAAATTTATGTAATTATATGAAAAATATAAAATTTCTTACATCAGGAGTAAATTCGGTACACTATTAAGGATTTAAGTGTACTAGATATAATAAAATACCGACTAGGAGTAATTATGGTATTCAGGATATCGAGAAGTAATATAATTAATGTCACATTATGAGTTGAAATGAATTTTTAGAGTTCTGGTATAAAACAGTACTTCGAAATTGAACTAGAACATAATTTACAAATCGATGTGGAAACTGAACTTGAACCTAACCCCAAACCTAGAATAATTATAAAAGATTTGAGAACCTAGATAACTGGATATATTAAACCCTAAACAAAACATAATAATAAGCGTTATAGGATAATGCCAACTTATAATAGTTATATAAAAAACTGAAACCGCGTTTGTGTTATAGGGATAATCAGCAATGGCTTGAACGATTTGGACCTCGAGTGAATGAGCGAGGAGTCCAGGTAAGTTGGGATTAATACGTTGCTGTATTTTGAAGGCTTGACATTATGCTTGGTTGTGCTTGTTAGATAGTTGGTTGTGTGCATGTGCTTAGTTATGAGTGATGCTATGATTCTATTTGTTGTTCTGGGTTGTATTGTATGATTTGTATGAAATAATTGATCACTCTAAACTGGACCTAATCAAATATACGACTTGTAATTATAATCGGACCTATATGGCAACCCATTAGGGGAACCTAGGATTCTCCGGCCAAATACTGACTCCTTCGAAAGGGATAGCGCAGGATTGCATAATAGTCCCTTCTTCATCTTTAGTCGAACTAAGTGATAGGAGAGGAGGTTACGGCGAGGGTGAAGTTAATGGTTCGAAGGTAATTGCGGGAGGAGCGATGTCTCCATTGTATAAGCCTGGGTTTGGTCGTGAGCTGTCGCATTAATGGTAACTCCTTAACCCGGATTAAAGTGGGTGCAATTTCTTTAATCTCACGATGGGCTGGACAACGTCGTGCGATGGCATTTGCTTGAACATGTATTGCACCGAATAAGTTGATTGATAACCTTGTTGAATTTATAGTATAGTTTTAAGTCCTCCATCCTAACTTACTGAGCTATGGTTGCTCACATCCCTATAGACGTAGTGTAGGTGCTAGCTAAGAAGCGGCTTAAAATTACTCTGAAACTAGCAACTGTTGGATCTTGGGGAGTAAGGAAAAACATTTGAAAAACAAACATATATTTTTAAGGTCTAAGCTTTTATTTTAGAATTTTTCATTTCTAAATAATGTAATGACTAGGAAATAGATTACGATGAAATATTGTAAACGTTAATTGTAATAACTGAACTTCAGTATATATATATATATATTTTTTCTCACTTTCTTCGGTAAATGATTTATTTAAATTACAAACTATTTACTTCAAAGCGGGTTAGTTATGGATGCTTTATATAGATCAGGTCTAGGATAGCGATTGTAAGGCTAATTTCTATCTTAGAATGGTTTACACGGCAGGGTTGTTACGACTCTACCACTTCGAGGTGTATACATAAAAGGCTTCAATCTTAGCCATTGATCAATGTTACAATCCAACATATCGAATTCACCTGCTATATCCTATAAATACCCTATTCATTTCCTCATTTGGACTAGAGAAAAACCCTCATTAACATCATTACTCTGCTAAAACTTTCCCTCAAGGATCAAACACTTAAACACTTTAAGAACACCACCTCATTCTTCATTAATCTTGGAGTTTGATGCCATCGTGCTCCTCCTCCTGTCACCATACATGTTAGAACCTTACTAAGATCGCCTACTCTTCCTCCCTACACTTCTCTCCTAATCATCCCATGCGAGTCACTTAAGTCATTTGTTGGTCACATGTAAAGCGACCTCATACGTAGCATGTACGTGACATTTACATCTGTACCCAACTCCCCTACATTTTTTCTGGCGACTCTACTAGGGAGGAAAGACTTGATACTCACATCATGGTACGTCAAAGGTGAAGACAACTCGACCCTACTGAAGGAACTATTTAAGAGCAAAATGTTAATACCATGACCAATGATCAAAATCCACCTCTAACTGGAGACACTAATCAAGGTGACAGCACACAGGAAAGTGTCCTTGATAAAGCGCAATTAACGTACGAGTTGCGGGAGACTAATCGGAACATAAGTGAACTTACGGTGATATTTTCTTAATATGCGCCTGCTTTAGCTGCCTTGGCTGCCTTTATTACTACATAACAAGGAGCAACTTCATCAAATCCTTTAAATGTGGTGCAATAATATACCCCACCCAACCTTTGGGTTGTCAATGAGCATGTTACTCCTAGCGTCGGAGAACAACTTCCTACTGTAGAACCTATAGCCACGTAAGATTCGTTACCTGAAGTAAGGAATCAAAGAGTTTAGATTAGAGGCTCGTCATCCTCACGTATTATGCCACGTGTCACAATTATTGACTCTATTCAACCAACACCAATGAATTCTATGTCTGTAAGATCTACACCTATGAATCCAGTGCCTATGCATCTTGCTCCTATGATGTCACTAAGGGCTGAAGCATTTAATCAAAGAGATTTATTTGTAACCAAAGAAGATTTGGATATATATTTAAAAAAGATACAAGGGAAATCTATGGTTGGGATACCAAAACTGAAGCTTTCGTATCACCAATGTATTGCCGCGAAGTCATACCCTAAGGATTATGTTAGTCCAAAGTTTATGCTATTTAATGGCAAGAAGGGAAGTGCTAAAGAACATTTGCTGAAATTTATCGAGACGTTGGAGGTATATGGCCTAGATGATGATTTGAAACTGAAAGAATTCTCTAAGTCACTCACTAAGAAGGCATACACCTGGTATGTTAATCTCCCTCTAGGATCAATAGATTCATGAGGTAGTATGTGTAATATGTTTTTAGAGAAGTTCTTCTCCACAAAAGAGAGAGTTAGCCTAATTAACATAGGAAGGATTTGAAAAAAGTCTAAAGAAGATTTGATGGACTATATCGAACTCTTTAGGGAGTGCTCACTGGATATACAAGATGATTATAATGAGAGAGCGTTGGTCAAGATCTATATCCAAGGGATGTTTCCTAAGTACGTAGTTTACCTTGAAAACCTATCGTTGGCCTCCTTTGCTATACTAGTTGAGAATACATGAAGGACCAACAATTCAATGGCACAACAAAGAAGTGAAGTTGGGAGATTCAACAAGTGCACTTCATCTGTAAGTGAGGCTCAGGGCGAATCACTAAGGGGAGCAAAGAAACAAAGAGATGATAAGCCTACTAACACTAGGCTATCTTTGACATATCCTTATCCCATGGCTAAAGTGTATCAAATGCTTGACCAGTGGCTCCATGATGGAAACATCAAGCTTTCGAAGGTCGAGTGCCTCCCCATAAATGAAGAAAAGAGTGATCCCAAGAATTGTAGATTTCATCAAATTATTGGTCACCCAACTAAAGATTGTTTCACTTTGAAGAAAATATTCAACAATCGAGTTGCATGTGGTAAGTTGATTATTGATAACAATGATGTTAGAAACGATCCATTTCCCACCTACAACAACTGAAGGGGTGTTGTCAACACCTTTAGCCATGATCCCATCACCATTGAAATAACCGATGCCTAAACTACTGGAAATGATAAAGATAAAGGAAAGTTGATTGAAGCTCAGGATGATGAACACTTCCCTGTTGTTACGGCATTATTGAAGGAAACTAACTTTAGGAATTTCTTTGATCTCTTAGGATTCAATGAGAAAGCTCGGCTTACGATAGCAACTACACTTACATAGATTTCTGAGAGTCAATACATGGAGTGTAGTTCAGCGTAGCTTGTGAAGAGGGTGGCCACAGCATACGAAAATGCGATTTTATTTACTAATGCAGACATGTGTGTGAAAAATTCCAATCACAATCGCCTTTTATATGTGGAAGGTATGCTTAACGGGTCTTTGGTTAAGAGAACATTCATTGGTAATGGTTCTTCATTAAATATCATGCCAATGAGTACTTTTAAGGCTACTGGAATTAATATCTGGCGATTGGTTAAACAGCCTATATCAATAAATGGATTTAGCCATGCCCCTAAAGATTCTGTTGGGTATGTTAATGTTGATCTCAAGGTTGGCTCTATCCATGGTACTACTACCTTCCATGTGATTGATGTGTCGGTCCAATACCATCTACTCATCGATAGGAAATGGCTCCACGATCACAACTTGGTCCCATCCACATTGCATCAATGTATTAAGGACCATTGAAAAGGGAAAGATGTATTTATTCCAGCTACCAAGAATCCTTTTGAGCAACGCGAATCATATTTTATGAGTCAACCTACTTTGATGAATTGTTAAAGAAGGCGAGACCACAATAGCTAAATTGATTGGTGTCCCTTTATCTATATGGGAAGAAATTCAAGATGGTTAGTGGAAGAAAAGAAAGATGCGTAGGTGTCGTGGGGGAAAGAAGAAGAACAAGCAACCTAAAGGAATTGAAAGATTCATTCGAGAAGATAGAAGAAAGGCATACCACTTATGACGGTCTCAGAGGTCTAAGGAGGTATAGTTTTCCTCTTAAGATCCTATACTAGTGCAAGAGGTCCAACCCGCCCCGTAATAACTACAAGACCAAATGAAGCCATAGGCTGAGGAAATAGAAGAATTGGATTTAGCGCTACCGATAGAGTCGCAGTGGCCAATCTTCATAAGCAAGAGCCTTCCATAAGAAATAAAAGTTCATATTATCAAGTTGCTAAGAGAATATAGAGACGTATTTGCATGAACCTACAAAGAGATGCTAGGATTGAACCCTAATCTCATAATACACTGATTAAGCATTGCCTCGAGAGTTATGCCTATAAAGCAAAGACGAAGGGTTTTTCGTCTTGAGATTAAAGTCCAAATTAAGCAAGAACCCGAGAAGTTATTACGAGCTGGATTTATAAGACCCATCCAACATCTTACTTGGCTTGCCAATATTGTTCCTGTAAGAAAGAAGAATGGATAGATAAGAGTATGTGTAGACTTCCAGGATCTAAATAAGGCTTTTCCTAAAGCTGAATTTCCTCTACTAAATGTCGATACTCTAATAGACGCAACTGTAGGACATGATTTATTCTCATTTATGGATGGATTTGGTAGTTATAATCAGATTAAGATGGCAATTGGGGACGCAGAGTATACCGCCTTTCGAATACCAATTGGAAATTTTTATTATACCGTAATGCCATTTGGACTTAAGAATGTAGGTGCCACTTATCAAAGGGAAATGATCGTTATATTTCATGACATGATGCATGACTTTATGGAGGATTATGTCGATGATATAGTCATCAAGTCTAAAAGGGCACATGATCATGAAGTTCATCTACAAAGGTTTTTGAATGATGTTGGTTGTACAAGCTTCACATGAATCCTCTCAAATGTGTTTTTGGAGTGTCCTTAGCGAAGTTTTTGGGGTTTATCGTCCATAAAAAAGGAATTGATGTTGATCCTGCGAAAGCACAAGTTATAAGAGCAATGCCATCCCCTACAACTTTAAAGGAACTAAAAACTTTCATGGGAAAAGTCTCTTATATCATAAGGTTTATATTAGCACTTGTTGAGATTTCATACCCATTGCACCAACTTTTCAGGAAAGGAATTTCATTTGAATGGGAACAGGTCCATGAGGAGGTAATTCAAAAGATCAAGATGATCTTGACTTCTCCTTAGACCATGACCATGCCCATTAAAGAATTGCCATGGATTTTATATCTTACGTCTACCGACAAGTCCGTTGGAGCCTTACTTATACAAGAAGTTGATGGTTGAGAGCGACTTGTATACTATTTGAGCTAAACCCTTCAAGGTAGAGAGGTCAAGTACCCAGCTTGTGAGAAACATTATCTCGTACTGGTATTTGCCATGCAAAAGTTACGACATTACTTCCTTGCGCATAAGATCAATCTGGTAACTCGTTTAGATCCAATCAAGTATTTATTGTCATGACTGGCTTTATTAAGACAAGTTGCTAAGTGGTTATTCCTTCTTAGAGATTTTGATATCTCAGTGAAATCCCCTAAGACCATCAAGTCACAAGCCCTAGCCTATTTATTAGCATACTTCCCAAATACCCAAGAAGGCTTAACTGAAGGTATAATACTAGCTAAATTTCATGAAGATACTCGATGGTCAAGATAGATGGTGAATGGACACTTCAATTTGATGGTTCTACGGGAAATGAAGATTGGGGAGCAGGAATTGTATTAACATCACTTAAGGGTCAAGAGATACCCTTAGCATTTAAACTTGATTTTCAATGCACCAATAATGAAGCTGAGTACGAGGCAGTATTACTTGGTTTGTTGTTTGCACGAGAAGTTCGAGCACATAATTTGTGTATTCAAGGTGATTAAAATTTAATCATTAGATAAGCTATGGGTGAGTTTAGATTGAAGGAACCTACATTTGTGCCTTATAGGGTTGCAATGTAGGTTATGGTAAAAAAAAAAATTAATTATGTACGGTACGAGCACACGAGTCGATCAGCGAATAGGTATGCCGATGCATTAGCTACACTAGCATCTAAAATGCCGATTCAAGGTGCTAGTAGTAATGTAAATATCCAAGTAGTTAAGAAATCTATCCCATGTACAACTTTAAATTTTATTAATGAGGATGAAGACATATAAGACAATTGGCGTGGTCCATTCGTGGAATAGTTAGTGCACCCTGATGTGTCCTTTGTTTTGGCTTTGAAGAATTTCGTTAAAATCAACAGAATGTTATATTATAAGGTCCAGAAGGTGTTCTTTCTCGATGTATTAGTTCTAAGGATGCTCGTCTTAAGTTAGATAAGTACCACCAAATTTGGTATGGGGAGGAAGAGCCACCATTATATTGTCATATTCAGCATGCAGGGTATTATTGGCCATCGATGGCTAAAGACATACTTTAAGTGCAAGTACATTGCCCTTCCTGACTAAAGTGAGTGTAATTTTGTATCTAGTGTTGGAGATTGGAGGTGCCCGTACATTGATTACTTAAGGAACAATGTGTAACCAAAGATTAGTATGGATGCCAAGCTTATAAAGCGGAAGGCCAGGAAGTATCTTATGCACGAAGGTGAGCTCTACAGAGTATTGTTTATGGGAAAACCCCTAAAGTGTATTACTCCTCTTGAAACGGAAACGGTTTTAACTGAAGTGCACGTTAGAGAGTGTAGGGAGCATCAAAGAGGAAGGAAATTATATTATTATCTACTTGATAGAGGATACTATTGGCCAACAATGAAAGTGGACGCTTTCAACTTCACTAAGAAGTGTGTTGTCTGTCACCAGCATAGAGATGCCATTCATGCTCCTGCGGTCACATTCCATAGCATCACATCTCCTTAGCCTGTTCACATGTGGGCTTTTGACTTTATTGGACCTATACATTTACCATCGAGAGGATGCATTTGGATTTTGGCAGGAACAGAATGCTTTACGAAGTAGATAGAGGCAACTCCTTTAAGGAAGGCTAGAAGACTTGCAGTTGCGGGTTTCATAAAGGAGAATATCATATGTAGGTTCGGAATCCTGAAGCGTATTTTATCTGACAATAGCACTTCTTTTATCAATTCACATGTCTGCCAATTATTGGTTTCCTATAATATTGACCATGTAAAGTCTACGCCGTATTATCTGAAAGGAAATGGATAAGCTGAGGCCACTAACAAGAGCTTGTTGAAGATACTTAGTTACATGGTTCATGATAATCATAAGGCAAGGCATGATAAGCTACCATTAGCGCTTTGGGCCTATAGGACATCTAAATGAAGGCCGATGCAAGTGACTCATTTTTCTCTAGTATATGGGACTGAGGCAGGAGTTCCCATAGAAGTCTTGATCCCATCCGCTGGTTGGCAATCAATGTCGAGCTCGAACCTGACATATTGTGTGTGATGGATCTGGAAGCATTAGACGGAAGGTGTGATATCACTAAACATAATCTCATCAATTATCAACATAGGCTTGGAGTGGCATATAACCGTCTAGTGAGAAAGAGATTGTTCCAATAAGGCGACGTTGTACTTCATGCAGACAAGCATGTATGCCGAGGTACCCTAGTGCTTAAGTTTACACCAAAATGGGAAGGACCTTTCGTAGTTGAGGAAGTATACGAAAGTAGATATTGCAAACTTAGGAATCCCAGCACGGATGCTATTATTGCTCCTATCAATTTTCAATATATCAAAAAGTTCCATTTGTAAAACGGAAACTATGGTAAAGTTAAATGAATGAAACTTATAGCTTAAGTTATACGAACTTGTTTTGCATCTCTATTCCTACTATTATCTCCTTTGCGCACCTTAGGTTAAAAAGAATAGTAATAACGAAGTATTGGTGTTTGTAATGCTGCTTCTTGGTAAGAGACTTATCTTCCAAGTACGCAATATACATCTATCTTATGAGTTGTCAACTGGTTGAAGCTTTGACTCTTAGGCGCACTATAAGATATTCTATCGAATAAGACAATAACTTACACTATTTGAGTATACGTTCGTAGAGAATGTAAAAATAGTTGAATAGTGGGTAATACCCTCTTAACTCAATATGAGACTGTCTAATGGAACTAACATTCCTTATTTTAATAAGTATCTCCATACAATCGGATCATATATTCGAATCCTTACTTGCAAATGGAATACACTTCCACCGTGCAAGGTTTTCTTGAAAATTTATCAAGCCATGAAGTAAACTATCATGTAAAGTGCTACTAAGGAAATATAATCTTTTCTAAGCACATAATGATGGGAACTTTCAAGAGCTTACTAAATCAACAAACAATTTACGTTAATTTACGATGTTCTATGTAAAGGCATGGATCTCAAATAGGCAAGAAGTGAAACTACACATACTAAGCTTAACAAGTCCTTACACTCCATTAAAAAAAAAGGGGATCCAAAGAGAACAAAAGTAATACAATCAATACTCAATAGTAGATGTTGCAGCAGAATCAAGATTTGTGCCTGCCAGACGCTCCTCTCTCTCAAGTTTTGCCTTCACAAGTTCGACTTTGAGTAGCTCACATCTTTCCTCAACGTCTCGACTGCCCAATACCTTTTAAGCTTTAGCTGCAATGATTTTCATCTTGTTGAGTGTAGATACCTAATTTTTGCCCTCCTGTAATCCTAATTTTTATTTTACAAAAAGGGTCCTAATTCAAAAAATAAAATTATTATTATAAAAATTAAAAAATAATAATAAAATAATAAAAATTGAAAAAAAAAACAGAAAATAAAAAAATGAGAAAAAAGAAAAATAAAAAAAAAAGATTTTTTATTTTATTTTTTTAGGAAGTAACTCATATTAGAGTCATTCGTTTTAGTTTAGTTTAGTTCAATAAAATAATCATTGTAGAAAGTCATGTAGTTTAAGTACAATTTGATTGTACTGAATGTCAAGATACAAGCCAACAGCTTAACGGATAAGCATTGGAGTATTAGATTGCATTTAATTTGAAGTCGTGGGTTTGAGCCTCACTAGGCATCTGTGTCTTTTATTTTTCTATTTTTTTTTTATAAAAGTAAAAGAAATAAACATGATTCATATCTAATTGAAATCATTTGCATCTAGTTTGATTTTATTAAATCGGATTTAAATTAAGTTGGATCTTGTTTAATCATTATCAAATTAGATACAATAGATATAATTAAATATGATTTGATTTGAACCTTAAAAACACACATACACGTGCATGAAGAAAAAAAAGAGAGGAGACACAACAGAAAAAGTCCACCTTGACACAGCAATAATTCAGCGACTAAACACAGTCCCACAAACAGCCTACTGTTATAACACCCTTTAAGACTGCATACGTCCAACGACTACTGCTGCAGAATTCTTCAACACGACCAGGCGAACAGCAACAACACTAGGTGAACAGTAACCGATATCAGACCAACTCAACGTGAACAAAACAAGTCTATCTCCAATACACACTAAATCAACCCAACACGCAGCAGCACTGCCCACTAACCAGTCATGACCTTTGCGCGTCTGACTTTCTTCTTTGTTACGTTCTCGGTACCACCACGACTAATGAACCAAACAATAGTGCAACAATGTCCTTCTCCCTTATCCAATACACTGAATACACACAATACTATATTTGTTCTCCCCGGTGCAACACTATGGTCTGTTAGCCTTTACCCAACACATGACGGATTTCCGGGAAGCCACTTGCCGGCAGTATGAAGAAAACAGCTACAACCGTAGTAGATACTGCAATTTCATGCATTTGAAAAGGATCAACACGGACAGCAGTTGTGGTACAACTCCAACGAATTCTAACAGCAGCATCTGCACATCCTCTGTTGACCGACAGCAGCAACCACTCAACTTAATTCTTCTTTCTCACACAACCACCGTACGAATAACTTCAGAAAACGATACCTACGTACGCGACCCAAGCTGCAACTTTACTGTGTGATCGAGTAAGAGAAGTTTACGTTTAGTTTTTCTTTAACTGTTTGTTATTATTATTATTCTACTATTATATTATTGTTGTTTTATGGGTTGATTAACATAATGAATTATGCATATTTTAGTCTTAGGAAATTTTCAATAGTTTTATATGTCGAATATATTATATGATATGACTTTATTTAGTTAGATAATTACTTAATAAGTAGAGATGTAGATGCATATACATATATACTAATTTAAGTGTTCCTGTTAGCATGATTATTTAATAGTGATTATACGGATATAAATATATATATATTAGTTTAAGAGTCGTTAAGATCAGTTCTATTATATATATTATTATGTTTTATTAGTTAAAATAATATACATGTATATGTTAGTATAAGAGTTTTAGTAATTGATCTTATATAAATATATTATATGGAATTATATTATTGGTGAATAGTTATATATATTAGTTTAAGGGATTATTATGATTGGGTATTTATTTTTTAAATTTGGTTTTACTTAAGGTTTTGTTACGTAGAAAGTTGTTTTTTAATAAAATTAATAGAAGACCCTTTTTTTTAAAAAAAAAAAAATAGGATTGTTAGAACATTTTTTTATAAAATAACAACACTCAAGTGTTAAGAACCTTTAGATTTTTTTTTGAATAAATTAATTCAATTAAAACGTAAACTTAGACGGTTTTCAAAATTAAAATTAAACTAACACATTAAAGATTTTTTGGAAAGAACTACGATCGTCTGATCCCGGCTAGCGGGTACGTAGGCACCTTCAGGGCGACGATAAGATATGTAAAAACTTAGGTTCTTTTTTCTTTTGATTTCATTTATTTATTTTTTTAAAATATTATAATTAGAAAAATAATCCTAATTTCGATAAATAGATAGTGGTACCCGTTAAGGGTTTAATAGGTTAGCCCCCGAACATGGAACCCTTTAGTTTTTCATTTAAAATTGAAATCAAAGACCGGTAGCCAAATCGTAATCAATCCACCCAAATGGTTATGGTTTCTTTTTCTTTTCTTGATTTCGGTCGGGTGGCGATTTCAAAAATTATTTTTAATAAAAAAACCGGAATTTCTCAATTTTTTTAGTCAAGGATTAATATTAAATGGATTAGGGTTTAGTATTAATTGGGAAATTGGGAAATCAATTTTAAATAAAAGAAATCGAAAAATCAAACTCGACATTAAGCTTGAACCTACAGGCATATGCTGTAGTGACACTACTAGTCAAAAGTTTGAGATTTTCTGTGGATAATGAGCACCAAGCCTCATCAAACATCCCTACAACTTACCTAAGTAGGCCTAAGATATAAGTAGTCACATTGGAACCTAAATAGACCAGTCTTACCCAAAAATCCCCCTTCATCCTATGTAAGCGCTCCAGTAGTGCTAGGAGGTTAGAAGGTATTGTAAAGCCATGAAAGGAGGAAGTATCTTCCAAGCTTGCTACCATCTTGGTTGTTGAACCTTTATCTCCATACTGTATTGTTCTAATCTAGGGGAAGTGACAATGTGGGATCCCTTGGAATAGGAGATGTCGTGTCACTACAAAATGTAAGAATGTTGCTAACTACAATAGCATCCATGGAAGCATTAAGAGTAGTATGTATCTCTTCATTACAAAATCCTGCACTTGTCAAAGCATTAGTAAACGCTTGGATCACACTTTCCTCTAAGAGAAAAAATTTGCTATCTTCACACTCATCAATGATATTGAACACATTGGGGATTCTAATATTACCATAGGTGTCTTCATCAACTTATTTTGTAGAGTCTATTCTATCATTAAATTGTCCCTCTTGGTCATCATCAATATCTATCACGGAATTTTCTCTATCATCATCTACGTGTTTAAAAGAATCTCCATAATCAACCAACTTAACGTCATCTTCTCCTTTGTCCACAATCTTGGTAACAGCAGGCAGATCTTTAGCTTGAAGTACCTTTCCCATGCCATAGCGACTTAGAAAAGGATGAGTGATAAGAGGGATACTTTGACTTCAAGAAGTTCCTTTAGGGACGCTACCGCTCGTTCCATCAAGATGATGCTTCATCACTTTCTATTTAGTAGAAGTGACATCCTTCTCCTTTCCCTTTTACTCCTGTGACATACACAAAATTGAGAAAACTAAGAAGAGTAAGTTTCAAGAAAATATTAATGTATAAAAAAGGAGGAAGGAGAGTGTAATGATAATGCTACCTCATGAATGCGACTACGCTTAGGTTGTCTAATGATCAATGGGGAGAGGGTAAACGTTTGCTTTATGATTTACCCCATGAATCATCAGATAACTTCGCGTTATTAGATGATTTTGGGTCTTTCTTGAGTCGAAAGTGAAATTCATATCTCCGAATGACTATTTTAGGAAAATCCCCTTTAGTTGTCTCCGAGACATACTTCTCAAACCCATCCAAGCAATTCTTCCAATATGTGAGCTAACCACTTGAAGCAACCCTAGAATGACTCATAGAAGGAAAGAATAATTGCCTGATCCTCTTATGAATGTTCTTCCAGCTAATGACCTATCAAAACTTTGGCTAATGACCAAATCATAAGGTATACCTTAATTAAACCCCAGTTGTTGAGCAACTCGATCAGGTGAATATTTCATGACATTACACTTAAGAAAGTAATTAGAAGCATTAGCCCAATCATAAAGTGACGAAAGACCCCTAGGTGTACATAAGATAAACTCTATCTCGACATCAAAAAGCTCATCATGAAGCTCTATTAAATTTACCAAGTCCTTTGAACCAGAAGGGTAGATTTCTGAGTACCATTCATATTCAGGCAATTCCTTTATATATGGACGAAAGTTGAACTCATGATATGTATCAATGTTATTCTTTAAAGTACTTAAGAGTTTTCTATTGAGCTATCCCTAAGCCCGGGGCCTGACAGTATCAAAATGTGTAAGTAGGAGACCAGAATATCTCTTATAATGCTCGCAGAAGAATATATGAAGAAACACCAAGTCTACGTACGATACCATAATGTATCTCCCTTATGAATGTATCGAAGCTTCATGAAAGAGGTCCAACGCCTATACAAGGAACTTAAGTAGAAAGGCTCCAAAACAAAATGTTCCCCTAGCGCGATACGAATAGCCAAGTGGAAGAGTCAAGGACTAATTCCTTTTTTGGGGCTCCTTGGAATACAAACGATGACAACCAATAAGTAATGAAAGCTTCCAACTCGTACCTGAAACATAAGACAAGACATATTAGGTTAGGGTTATAAAGTAAACATCAATAGGAAAAAAGGTAAACAATGAATGTGCCACATCAAAATGTAGGAACTTATTTGCACTAATATTGCGGCCCCATCTTATTACCCTTGTCTGGCCCAAAGAAATGCTTGGTCCATGCACTAAGTCTATCATTCCTGCGAGTATCTGGAGCTTCTCTTTTATCCATTTCTAATAGTTCAATCAATGCTCAATCGTCTTCCGAGATTGAAGTTGTGGTAATGTTGGTCAGTCTAAGATCAGGAAGCCTTATAAGGACTGCAACATCCTCTAGTGTTGGAGTGATCTCACCCGACGCTATCATAAAGGTATGTAAGTGAGTGCTCCAACGAGACATGATAGCTTGCCAAGTTTCTATTTCTTACGGGCGGTGCAAAGTTAAACGAGAAGATACCCATATGGGGTAATACGCCCTCGCTTCTTCCAAAATGAATGTGTATGTGAGATTCTTGAAAATGTACATTACCCAAGGCAACCAACCATTCACTATGTGCTTTGGGCCATCAAAACTACTATCTAAAAAAGGAATTTCTTTCTTTGCATTTCTAAAATGCAGCACAGAATCTGCTTCTATCTCACCATCTTATGTATTGGAGGTTCTTGTCTTATGAAATGCAGCTTGCCATCTTTAGGTAGATGTCAATGTGTATCCCGCCTCTTTATATTTCGCTAAAAGAAGTCATTTTCAATAATTGGGTCCACCTACTTATCTTAAAGTAAGAGGGCTGTTAGGATGTGATCCTCAGAATATACCAAAATTTCATTGTTCTTATTAGTATTGTTGTTACGAGAACGGCTCTTGCCAGATTCTCTACCCATGTCGATGATCCCTAAAAGCAATAGTAACATCTATATGAAAGAAAGTGAGAACCTGTAAATGAAGGGGAGCAAGGGAGTTAGTAAAAGTAAGGTGCATTCAAAGAGTATGACATCTAATTACGAAAACTAGAGATGACATATATGCATAAGGACTCTTGCAATATGTGATGACAATACGCAATTCACACATGATATTAGTGATACTATGCTAGCTCAAATGCTTATGATGATGTTTAAATCATGTTTTCCAACACATATTCATGTTAGAAGATTAATATTCAAAGCCTCATGCTTAGTTCGTACAATGAGCTGGTGTCTTTTTACATTTATGTCAAGAAAGCTTATAATTTGACTACTTACTCACTGCTCATGTACTAAGTGTTATAGAGTTATGGCTTATGTCATTCTCCAGCATCACATCGTATTCAGGAGTTAGGTGGTGTTCACATCTCTCGTGACGTTCATACCTGACATCGTGTTCACGAGTTATGTGATGTTTAGGTCTCATATCATGCTCAGACCTTGCGTTGTACCATGCTTAAGACTCGTGATGTGTTCAAGACTTATATTACATTCAAGGCTCATGTTACGTTTTGAGATTATGTCAAGTTTAAGGTTGACCTTAAGTACAAGGACTTATATTCACTATCATGTTCAAGGTTCAGATGCAATCCTTATGTTTACTCATGATCAAGTCTCATGTATCAAAGCTTATGTTTGATGCACATGACAAGACTTATGTTTAACTTAAACACCAAAAGTGTTGTACTTAAGTTGCATACTCAACTCACGCATACTCATATAGAAAGTTTAATAATACTCATGTTAGAAGCATACATATTGTCGTGCCAAAGAGACTAGGCTAAATTGAAATGTTCAATTCTCATGTGTTTAAGTGCAAGATTTATGTCTTGTTCATGTACGTTGAGTTTGCGAACTCGCACTCTACTCTTATGTGCTCTTGTTTAACGTTTATATTCAAATTCACATTTTATGGTTATGTGGAGGCCTCATAGTTCGTCTACGTGATTATTCCATAAGTGTTTGTATTGAGGGGCAATGAAGTTCATTTCACGTATTACCTCATGAATGCTTATGTTAAAGGGAGGTTATGTTCAACTCAAGAGTATTACTCTCATATGCTCATGTCTAAGACTCGTGTTCAAATTGTATGAGCTTAGCTCATGCTCGACTCTCATTTGCTCATATGTACATATCCTTACAATTCGAGCTCATGATTTGATTCACATCTTATGTTGCAATTGGCTTTATAGAAGTTACAAAAGGAGGTTACGTGTGACCTAAGTGTCATACCTCTTTGTTACCACCTGTTGATAAAAATTGGTACTCAAGTCATGATCACAAATCCTTGACCTTCGATTGGCAAACAGTTACGGTTCGAGCCATAAAGAGTCTACCCTCTTTAAATCATGTCGATTTGCTGATTATTGCTAGATCAAGATGTAGTCCTTAAGTTGCGATGGCAGACTTTTGGCCTTCAACTACAAGCAGCTACAATCCGGGCGATGAAGAGATCTTCTTTAAACCAATCCTCAAATGTTGATTATGCAACCTACAAAGCAAGGACAATGATGATATGTTAGTTTTTTTAAGAAAAAAAAAGGGAGGAGAAGGATGTCATAATTAATTAACCAAAGACACACATCAAAGCACGAGTAAAATTACAAGAACAAAGGCATTAAGTAGTAGAAACTATCTAATTATTCATTACACTGAGAAGAAACATTGGAGCCAAAGAAAATGCATGGATTTAGGTTATACACAAGATTCTCAACATCTCAAATGGAGCAAACAATGGTTATCGAGATATTGAAGCAAACAAATGGATGAAAATAGGAGGTCAACAACCAACACCCATGTTAACCTAGTCCAGTTATTGTGACATAAGGGCATCTTATGGAACCTCACTAGCAAAAAAAAATCCACACTAAAGGTATAGAAAGAATGGAAGAGTTTATATGCATCTTAAGACCAAATAAAGGAAGATCAGTTTCTTCAATACTATCGTAAAGTCAATAAGAAGAGTGCCATTCAAGTTGTAACAAAGACAAGGGCATAAGTCTACATGTAATATCCAAAAGACCTAACATAGGCGATAACAAGGATGATACAAACTCTTTTGTAGCCATTCACAGTCCTATCACTTGTTAGAGAATTAACAAGAAAATTGAGAAAGGTAGTAATATAGTAGCTTAAAATCAAGAATCCATGTCAAATAAAACATCCTACCAACTTGAGTTGACTTAGCATGACCAGCATAAGACAAATATGAGCATCATATGTAAGCAGCAATGTGTCTAGCATAGTTAACAAGAAAACCAAAAGCAGTGATCCTTTAAACAACGGCTACACTGGCTACAACCGGAGATGAAATGTTGAACCCAATGACATTAGCGAGAATCAACAAGTTAAGCACTCAAGACAGACCGAAACCCATGCGCCTAAGTAGCAACTTTATACTCAAACTACATCCAAGCCGATCAGACCACGACAATGAGCTTCAATTCAAAAGCAAGAAAACAATACGCAATAAAAGAAAATAGATAAAGAAGACACTACTCTGAAGAAAGTGTAAGCTGCAACATACCGTGTTCATTCGAAGAAGAAGCTGCCCCTTCAAATTAGGATGAGATAATGAAGCCTAATACTCTAAGTCCAGGTGTCAGAGAAGAGCTCAGCAAAAAAAACTTACTTTAAAGATATAAGGAGAATGAGGAGGAATAGGGAAAAAGAAAGAAAAAGGGAAGGTCTTTTGTTGCGTGGAATTGGTCTAGCGACTTCTAATCCTTTTGATTCATAATTATGACCCTCTTCTTTGCAATTTAAAAGAAAAAGAAAAAGGAAAGTCCTTTGTTGTGTTCCTTTTGATTCGTAATCATGACCTGACCTATTCTTTGCATTTCAATATATATATATATATATATATATATATATGTGGCACCACACTTACTGTGAAAATGTAAAGGAGAAGCTGCTCTTGCTTTTTCTTCTTTATGGTTTGGGATTGGATGGAATCCTTGAAGTTGTATGATTTGTTCGTATAGTGGAGTAGGAAGAAGGAAAAAAAGTAACTGGACACTTGTCAAGCTTTTGGTGGAGATAGGGAAATAAGAGAAGTATTGTTAGTTGCCATAGATGCCTTGTTGGAACGTAAACTTTTCCCTTCATTTATCACTTTAATAGGCCAGACATATGATTTAGAGATGAGGGCATGAGAAGTTGTTGCCTTAGCAGAATGAACTGGACTACAATATTGAACAAGAAAAAATCTGAAGTTATCAGGCCTATCGACCCTCGCTTTTCGCTCCCACCACAGACCTCCACAAAAATTCACTTTTAACATTGAGCTCCCAAAATGAAGGTCAATTGTTAATAATGACACTTTCTTAAAGTGTTTTTTAAAGGAGTTTTCTAAACGAAGATTTGAAAATTCATTGAGCTTTTAGGGCATTGCCCCTAAAACCCTACAAGGGGCGTTGTCACCTTGACCTCTGCCAACTAACCGGCTAGTAAGACTATCGTACTTACTAGTCATAGCGCAGCAAACAAAATCTGGTTTACAGAAAGTTTTACATAATATGTGAAGACCTTACAAGAAGAATACCTTTATATGAGGTGAAGATCAAGACAACATTTGATATATAGAGTTGGCCCAATGAGATCGCTAATGTGAACTTAACCTATAAATTCAACTCAAGAAGAGACAACTTAAAAGAGATTCATTTCACGGTGATGCCTTAAGGGCAACATATAATATAACCTAGTTGAGGCTTGACATACGGTCAAGAGGTGCTATGGATTCACGCACTAAGACAATTTTTAGATCAATTTGGCAGCGACGCAGCTGTTTAAAAGTGTGTACACGCTTGAGTCATCTAAAAAGCTCATTCGGTGCCCAAACCCCTTCGACTTCGTCCAAAGGACTTTAGTCGGGGGGTAAAATGTAGAGGGCCAAATTTAACTTCAAGCCCATTAATCAAATAGATTTGACTTCTTAGGCTATGGTAATAGGGCTTAAGGTTTAAAAAGCTAAGCCCATAAATTATCGAGATGATCAAGGGAGGTTTGGCATGGTAGGCTTGGCATGGTAAGCTTGGAATAGGACTCGTTGTATTAGTTTGTTCGATCCAACCTTTTTTTATTTGACTTATATTAATGAAATATAAAACCCATTATTTGGGCCTAAACCCATGAAAAGAAGCCCATTTCATACCCATGCATAAAAGGCTTTAATCCTAGTCATTGATCAATATTATGATCTAACGTATCGAATTCTCCTACCATATCCTCTAAATACCTTATTCATTTTCTCATTTGGACAAGAGAAAACCCCCCATTAACATTGTTACTCTACCGAAACTTTGCCTCAAGGATTAAACACTTAAACACTTCAAGAACACTACCTCATTCTTCATTAATCTTGGAGTTTGATGCCATCGTATTCCTCCACCTATCACTATACGTGTTAAGGCTTTACTAAGATCGTCTATTCCTCCTCTCTATACTTCTCTCCTGATCATCCCGTGTAAGTCACTTAAGTCATATCTCTAGTCACGTGTAGTGTGATCTCACACGTAGTACGCACGTGACACTTGCATTTGTATCCAACACCCCCACACATTTAATTGTCATTTGTAGAATTATAATCATATATATGTATGACTAAATTGAATGGTAATATTATATTATGTATATATATACATATATATATAATAAAATAATTTTTTTGGGTCATATTTTATGGTAAATTTACTAATAACGATGTACATACAATTTAAGCCATGGGCCATTACCCCACATTGCAGGCCCCTTTAACAAGTTTTTAATTATTGTTATGAAGGACTAAGAAAATGAAAACAAAATAAGGAATGCAACCTCTTTCCATCGGGGAAGAAAGAAGCTTCCTGTTATGAATGTGTTTAATAATATATATATATATATATATATATATATATATATATGCATATGCAAATGACGTAACATGGACTATGTCAGCCATGTACTGAACTACTAATAAAATAATGTCTTCTAAAATAATGAGAATTGACCAACGTGCTACCCAAGCGCACTTGTGTTCGAAATGGTTGAGAAAACTATACTTGCCGCGTAGAGAATTTGGTAATCCACTCGATAAGTTTCCACGATACATGAACTTTCTATATGTGAAGCATAGAATATAGATATCATAAATTAATGACACATACCTTATCTCGTTCACGATTATCAGGTAAAAAGTCGAAGTTGACCAAGTATTTTATTGAGGAATCGAAATAGAGCATCTATAATATGATTACTGATTGAATATCTAAACTAATGTTAAGGCTTGGTAGATTGAATTGAGATAACCCAATTGAGTTTACTTAAGAATAAGTAGGAAGTTTTATTTACTCGTCTTTTTCCTCTCTCGAGCATTGAGAATTCAGCGAATCAGAATCATTGTTGAAAAGAAAGTATGAATGGAGAGTATATATATATATAATAGAAAATATATGTGTATAGATATATATATATATATATATATATATAGGCAAGGTAACTTTATGTCACATTTAATACATATGAATAATTTGAAATGAATAGAATTGAATGAAATGAGAGTGAGAAATATATTCATGTATTTGGAAATAACTAGGAAATTACATTAAATGTGCAAATGATATTATTTGTCAAAAATTCCCTAAATTATTACACACCATAATTTGTTTGAAGGTTAAAAAGAAACACTTATTAATTCTAATTCATTAAGGTGGAATGGAATCACAATTCTCTTTTTATAAAGGTATAATCAAATTCCTCCTTAAAGCTGGAGCCACTAATTCTCTATAATGGTGATTCCACTAACTAAATATACTTCTAAAAATAAAGAAAAGGAATGGAACACAGATTCACGGTTTTATTTCGCTTCATTCTCATGTTTGAAACATGACATTAGTAAACATGCATATGCATCCATGGCATCATGCCATGACACTATGGAGCATGATTAATCCACCATATATTCCTATATTTATAGAAACACATAAGGCTTAAAACAAACTATTAAATCTAAAATTTATAAATAATATTCATACTCTTATGTTGTATCACATTGTTTCTTAGAGTTAGACAATTTCCTATTATATTTGCAAAAATTATAGAAACTTATTAATCCACTTCCATCCAAATCTAGAAGTCTAGGCTTCATAATAAATCTAAAATATAAACTCCTAAAGGGGTAAGTGATCAACTTTAGTACATAACTACCAAGCAAATACGTAATATGCCACAATCATACGTAGACTTATATTTTACTACGTGAAGCAAATATATTCATTATGGTATTTATTTTGGCAAATTACGTAACATATTCCAAAAAAATGGTAATTCAAAATGGCATAGATTATGCTTTAAGAAGTACTATAATTGTAGCTTGGTACCTATAACAAAACCTGACTATGCTTAGAAATTATCATCTTCAAAACAAGAAAATATGTAGGATTGATCCTGTTTCCATTTGATGAAACACTAATTTCCTCATACTGAATTTGTCACATGTTAACATAACTAGAGAAACCTAGTCCATTTACAACATTCTAATTAGTGTTTCATTCCACTAATTAGCAAATTGTTGCAACTTCCTTCCTATTCATTGGTTTGTATTGGACATACTCGTTCATATCTATGACCTATTGTCACTGTATATTCACCTTAGCAGCATGCCTAAACTAACCACCTCATTGAAGAGATTAGCACTATATCCTCTTGTTTGCAGTTACCACTCGGAGTCTAAGTGGCCATACATAAACAAATCATACATTTGATAGGCCGGATAATTATTTATTAGATTTGGTATCCTAACATGTGCATATAGCACAAAATAGTAGCAATGTACCTAGAATCCATCCAAAACCTTGATACTATTGAACTTTATTACTACTAATCTAGCATAAACAAAATATTAATACATACATACTCATAAATCATAATTCATATGCTTATAATCATTCCACTTAATCATTTAGATGTTTACAAGGTTATTAGGTTCACTTAGGGTCACTAAAAAGGTCACCTAGTTGACTTGAGCAAGGAAAGAAAGAGCAGTTAACCTCACCATAAGAGTTGGTCAACTAGGGTATAAGGGCAGTTGATCACCTTAATAGGGTCACTTGTCTTCTCAAATTTCATTTTGGTTAACTTGGGACTCTAGCAGTCAACCATACCTCTAAAAACTATGATTTTTGAGTTAATCTAAGGGTTTAAGTTACATTTTTAATTGATTAATAATCCTAAAAGGTTAAGTCTTTCAAGTAAAAAGGGAATGATTTACTCACCTTAATTACAAGACTTTATATTGATCTAAATCTTGTATGGATGCCCCAATTTAGTTGCCTTACAAACTATTCTACTATTGAAATAAGGTTACAATTTAGTTCTCATCAAAGAAATCATGAAAAAGGAAGAGTAAGTGGATCTACTTACTAATTTATATACCCTTTGAGAAATCTCTATATTCATCACCTCATGTACATTTGTAAGAGATTCTAGTTAGTCTATTATCGATTTCTTATTAATAATATGGAATGGATTGAAATTAGAGATTACTTACCTTTTTGATAGGATAGAACAAATACACTACAGTTAATAAGCTAAGGGAGTGGCACATAGTGTAGAGTAGAAAAGGAGATAAGAAGGCTATAAGAGAGTTAGGGGAAGGTTAGGGTTTTCTCCTTATTGCGAATGATAATTTGAGAAGAATAGAAATGGAGTATTTTTAATATTTATAACTTAAGGAAAAAAGTCTAAAGGTAAAATTACCTCATTACCCTTATGGTAGAAATAATTTTCAAAGGTATTTCACATAGTAGGGTTCTGTGAGATGCAATAACTAAGCGGAATGACTTTTACGTTCCTTAGGATAATATTTCTTAATTTATTGAAGTTTACATTCTGCTTATTATAAGACATCTCATTCAATGTAATCTTATTTACATCATTCAAACAGGCTATGATTACTTAGTGGATGGAGTTTATATGAATTACAAGGGCTTCCTTGTGCCACTTCGGGTTAGTGATATTATCAAAGTGAATGGTATGATAGTCATAGTCATTAACTAAGAACCTCAGAAGTACTATTCAATTTAAGATAAGCTTCTACTCACAAAAAGATAAAAAGGTGTTTCTGACTTTTAAAGATGCAGTAGAGTAATTAAAGAAGTTTGTTCTTTTACCTAGTAAGGATTCACAACTGTATCATCCTGACTTGTTATCTGCTGCATAACTTCATACAATCAGAGATGACCTATAAACCCCTTAAGGGAGATGTTGATGATATAGGGGAGATCAAGGTGGACTTGGGTGATGAGTTAATCATGACACTAGAAAACAATAATGCGTAATCCACTTAAAAGAAGCAACTAGCCAATGAGATGTTTAACAAATGGAGAGCTTCAAAGAGTAGAAATAATTAGTTTTCCCATTTTTTGTAAAGACATGGAAATGTTGTGATGTTACTCCTAGGAGTTTGGATTATGTATTGTTTTCCTTCGAATGCAATTGCACTTGCTGACTTTGGCACGCCTTATATCCGAACAAGTTTACTTATGAGTAGTCCTCTTAAGTTAGCATGAGTGGTTTCGTCCTCCTATTATACTTATGTGATTCGATATGCTTTGTACTATGGTTATAGGTGATTTACTTATACTTGATTATCTATGTTTTAATTTAATATAATCTACTTTAGCTTATATTTACTACAATCCTTTGTTCATATACTATTTGTTACTATATTTTATTTATTTATTTTTGGTGTACTCTAAGAGCATGTTAATGGAGGAGAAGTAGTTAACATAAATATATGCTAGGATCAACAAACAAACTAAGAGAAAGGGACCATTTCGAAGCATAATGCATTGATTGCGACTATGGTTTACTTGTACAATAGTAAGACACATAATGTTAATTGTGGATTTTGGCATAGGTACTTGTATGAGCTAAAAAGCATGCTATGTATGAGCTTACCCAATAATAGGTTGAAGGCTAAGCCAAACACAAAATCATAGATCAAAACTTTGAAAAAATACTGGAGCATTTGCATACGACATGGTCTACGGGAAATCAATTATTAGGTTTAGATGGGATAATGATTGGAAAATGGTCACGGTTGAGAAACATATATGAGATGTATATATAAAGGTACTTAGTAGATGCATGAAAGAACTTTTCTTTCACACATTTCATGTCATTTATAGATTTTCAAAGTTTAGTTACTAGTAAATGTTTTTACATAATTTGTGAGGTCAAAGATAATTATTAATGGAAAATAAATGTAAGAATAATGATGATGGAAGAGGATTTGGATGGTTTAAGAGTGTTACTCTTATGAAATAATTATTTTTGTGTTGTAACTAGCTTTGTTTTTCCTCCGTACTTAATCACTACCAAAAAGTAGTTACATTTCTACTTTTTGACTCATCTCAATTCTTAATTGCTTATACATTTGACTTATACTATACATTTTGTGTGAAGTATCTATAAAATCAAAACTATTAGAATAATCTTTTATTTTTCATGTTAAATTAGCTTGACAATTGGCTTGTAATAAATTAAGAATGGGTGTAGTTTTATTAAATCAACCATTTTTCTACTTATATTGATGTCTTCTTATGCTCTTTAGTATCCCTTGATCTTTCTTTTTGAAAACAAGCTATAGTTTTTGTTGCCTTTTATTCTGTTTGTTATGTACTTCAAACTCTCTTCCAATAGGTAATCTTTTGTTGAGTTTAGGAGATTTCAAATTAATGAGGATAATTTGAGACTTGCATTGTAATCATTGTAATAAATTATTTAGGTATTTGATTAAAAAAAAAAGGATTGTTGTGCCTTCCATTAACTACATGGATGTATCACTTATGATAATGTGGCCTTAAATGAAGAAGCAATATATTACTTTTTCTTTTCTTTTTTTTCAATATAGTGTGGGATTTTAGTATATTGGCTAAAAGGGAAGAGGACTATTAGAGGAAAAGGCCTGGCTACATAGTGTTTTGTAGGAATCTTAATGGTATATATATAGTGAGCATTGTGTTTGTTGTTTTCTTTTATGGAGTACCCATTTTATTTAGCATTGTATAGGTTTTGTCATGTTGATGTTTCACATGACTTATGTTCATTTTACTAATATAAGTTATGTCTTAATTTAAGTAAGAATATAAAATGGCATAAGCAAATTTATACATAATGTTCCACTATTACTGTTTAAATGTGGTAAATACGTTTCATAGTTGATCAAAAGTATATAAGATGAAATGATATGAAGTAACTAATTTATACTTGTTTAGATGATCTATTATGTTTCCATAGATTTCAGTATTGTGTAAATTCAATTACTACCTAATGCATAGCACTTACTAGCTCTAAGGCATTCCAATTTTAATAGCAATATGTACTCCATATTGCATAGTTAAAAAGTGGATCTATAGCATTAGCAATAGATGAGAAGATGGTCTACAAATAAAATCCAAGTTTCCTCGCATGTTGGCACCTATTACCTTTTATGTTGTTTGTGTTTAAATTAGTTGTTGAGATTAACTGAAAAAGATGTGTATTAGTTAAATCCCTTTATGTACGTGTAGCTTTAAATGAAGATTGTAAATATGTAAAGGAACAAAATTTTGCAATTGAAAAAAGGGTAGTTCATAGAGGAAAATATGACCACTTTGAGTTAATTTTGTTTACTTTGCACACTTTATCTATTGTACTTTCAAAGAAACTTTGTAAATACAAGCCATCCTCTTCTCCAATGGTTTAATTAGCCATTTTGCTTTTATTTTGATGTGGATTGATATGTGTTGCATTATTCTACCACGCCATATTTCTTGCCACTACATGTGCTATTTTTTTAGAACCTCAAATGATGGGAGAAGTTAATAGATTACTTTACATGGTTTGCTTCATCGTCATTCCCTTTTTTGCAAAGCCACGCTGTTACCATTAGATTTATGACTAGGAGCTTTCTATAGTTAACTAAGGTCTCTATGATATATGGGAAAGACTATGTTACAGGCAAAGATGCATTAATGACCCATGATAAAATTGAGGATGAAGTAGAAGAGCCGTCCATTTACTAGAGTGTAACTCGGCTTACTTCAAAGAGAAAGAGGTTGGTTCATGTAGATAAGGAAATGTTTGAAATAATTAAAAGCTTTGAGGAAGGAATGAAGGATGCAAAGACTTTCTCTCATGAGTTGGTACACACATTGGCAATGGATAAGGTAAAAACAAATGTGGAAGCATTGAGGAACTTTCTATGTGGTATTGAAGGCTTGCCTTAAGCTGAAATTTATAAGATATTGTATAGACTCTTATTAGCCATATAATGTGGCCATATTATACAACTTGCTATCTGAGGAGCGCTTGGATTATGTCTAAATGTGTATGTAGCATACTTCAACTTAAAAAATGAAGCTTGTTTTTTTTTTTTTTTTTAATATGGTTGGTGATTGACGATTTTACATGTTGTTACTGTTTATCTTAACATATCTAACTTATATATAACTTAAGGTTCCATGTCTACTAAGTTTAGATGTATTGTAGCAAGTAAATATTCTGTATTATAAGTAAATATTAGTAAGGAACTTGCATATAAGTCCATGCCAAACTCTTTGGATTCTCTAATAGAGACTGAATATGTAATTTGTTAGTGTGGCTTAGTTCTATTGTGTCTAGGTCCTATGGATGTAATGACCCTATAGTTATTTTGTATAGTGTGTATGGATTATCTATGTGGTATGAAAGTACTGTTATTGTATTGCTTTTGATAGTAGCATGTCAATGCCTTTATTTTGCTATTTAATTGTTGTAGAGTGTGGGATGTGTTTCTAGCATTATTGAAATTATGAAATATAGGTTTGTGAAGGATTGGAAGTGCAAACCTAAATGTCTAGGAATCAAATCATTATTATGTTATTATGATATATTTTCAAATTTATATATTAGGAAAATTGTAGTAGCTGTTTAAATTATTATATGCTATATTTTCTTAGTAGAAATTTGAGACATTGTATAGCTAATAATCTCGCACATCTCTATTGGCTAATTATGATCTCATAATCTCGCATGATTCTACCCCTTCTTTCAACTTATTAGAAGTCTAATTATTATATAAAAAATTAGGATCTCATTAACATTGTTAAAGAATAAAAGTTAAATTTATACAATTTCTAACATCCAAAGGCAAAGTTCTAAAATTTCCATTTTTAAATCTTAACAAATGTTCTAGTAGCACTTTTTATTTTCTTTTTCTCAATATCTAAGTAACACATTTTATTGTTTTCCTTTGTTATATATGTGTACCTATATGTATAGTTTTGCTATATCATTCATTTACCTAATATATTAAGGTGATATAAGCATACATATTTTCAAGAACCTAAACTTTCTATATCATATCAAAATATTCACGTGTTATGATTATGGTTACCATTCAATCAATATTATTATGCTTTCACATGCAAAAAAAAAAAAAAAGAGTAAGAGAGAGAGAGAAAAAAAAATAAAAGTACAGACGCTCTTTAGTTTCTTGCAATTATGAATAATTCAAAATTGAATTTATTGATATCTTAGTATATATTCTTACATTTGAATTGATGTCGTCTAATCATATAATACAACATTATACTTTAGGTAAAAGTTTTAATCATCTAGGAAATGATCTATATATGTAATTATTACTGTTTATTAATATAACTTGTATGCTTCATTGCAAAAAAAAAAAAAAAAAAAGCAAAGAAAATACGTGTCAAGAACTTTAGGTAAACAAGGTCTTACTTTTGTGTATGTATGTTAGTGAAACAGGATATGAACTCATTTCTCTTATAAGTGGAAACAATATTAGATGGACATCTATGGTCTGAAAAACATAACAACATTTACAATAACTGCAAAATTCAATTCAAAATAAGGGTGTTACATATAAATTAAATCCAAACACATAAGCATTGTTAGGTTACATTAGTTGACAATTTTATCACCCCAAACATTAATATGCATTTAAAACCTATATTTTCTATTGCATATAACATAAGTTATGACCATTGCAATGTTCATAAGCAAAGTGACACATAAGAGTGCCCGTAAATTCCTCTACCTACTTTTGAGTGTTGTATATATGGAGTGGAGGCCTTTTTCCATTTCATGTGATGAGCACAACTCATGGCAAAGCTTTGTAATGGATTCCTTTTATTTCATTTGATCTATCTCCAGTTACTGTTTAGACTAGTGCAGGCACTGGAGGACCTTCTTCCTAAACCTCAAGTCGTACTTACATGTAGGTGAATCTACCCCACTTAAAGAACCTTCAGCCTACCCAGTACTACATGTTAAAGGGGTATTAGTTGTATAGTGAAGAGGAATAAATGATCAAAGGAAAGTTGGAGATGAAACACATTCATACCTAATATTTTGAATACCCATGAAATCTTCTTCCAAATGTTTAGGGCTACTGGATGATATAACAACAGTCTCATTCCTACAAAAGAAAAACAACAATTTTTCCTTCTAAAACCTTAGAAGTTGATGAATTGGAGACACTAGACATGATAATGCTGCTTTAACCCTTCCTTGGTGGCACTAACTTAAATCAATTACCATGAATGGTGTACTTTTCAAACTTAGTGAGGTCAAAAGATTTCAAAGATGCATAAATAAAATGATAAAGTTTATCTACTTAACAACATGACTAGCATTTTGGGTTTTAAATGATAACATGGTCAACAGCTAACATGATTTTAAATATGACTAAAGAGAAAATCAAACATTGGCATGATGACATTTTTTGACTCAAATATGATGAAATAAATAACTACATTAGTTAGTGAATTGAATTAACTCTATTCCTACAAATGTTTACAACAACGTTCTCTTAAATTACCAATTTGCCAATATTCCCACCATGAATTATATTGTGCCATTCTAGAGTTACCTCTATTCATCAAATATTATATAAACTAAAAATAAAAGTTAATCAATGTTGTGGTAGCTATTACACCATCGCCTGCATCTCTAAATTATTTTCTTCTACCTTCTATTCATTGTATCAAATCTCACAATACTTAATGTTTTCAAATCCATTGTCTTCTTTTGAGCAAAGGCAAAAAAAAAAAAAAAAAAAAAAAACTCCAAGACAATACATAGTATAATCTCCTAATATTGTTATCAAAATCAAATTCTAAAAGGTATACAATAATAAAAGTAACATCACCTTCTAAAAAATTTATAGATGTAGCTATTACCCTTCTACTCAACGGTTTAAGACACTATCTACATGCATCGCATAGTCTTAACTAAATTTAAAGTGTAATAACAGTAGGGGAGCTTAACTTAATGCACTCTACTTTGATATCATGTTTAGATTCATTAACACAACAATGTAGTCTAACAACTTAGGCTTTCAAATGGTGGTGTTATCAAACTTTTAGTATAATATAAGAAAAATTCAACATTAAATGAATCTACTTGCGATCATCGAAGTCCATGCTATGTATATAACCCATTAATAACTAAAATTCTAATGATAAAAAGCACCCTTTCCATGATCTTATTAATTGAGCCTAATCCAACCCATTTTATGTAAGAAAACAAGTTATTAGAAAAAAACCATAGCTTAGCATATTTTACTTATAACTCCCCTAAAAGCACTTCTTTCATATAATTACTCAAAAGGTGCTTGCTTAAACTTATAACACGCAAAAGAGAACACTTCTTTTATTGAAAATGTGTGTGGCCAAGCACTCATCAATGGAAAAACAAAGAAACTTTCTAAATTTTCCAAAGTTAATGGCTTGCTTCGTGGAACATCATTTCTTTACTTCTACTGGTGCTATTCAAATTGATTGAACCTTAGGAATAGCTTTGTAAGGTCTTCTTGAATGGTACTGCATTTATATTGGATGAGGAGAGAAAGCATGTGAATGTGGGATGTAACAGGAATTGCATTTATGAAAGTGTGATATCTAACTTTGGTAACTTTGAATAATCAGGATAATTGTAAGTTTCTCATCAAGCAGTCAGTTTTGTATCGATGCATTCTTAAAACCTTAAAAATAAGCCTCTACTTACTTAAGCTTTAGAATAATAGTGTTCATCTTTATGATCAAATGCAAATAGAGGAAGAACCAAATTGAATAAGCATTATATTCTCACATCCATGATTTGCTAACATTCACTTTAGATTGTTTTATCTTTGTTTTCTTAGGATCTAAATGATTCATATATATATATATATATATATATATTTTCTATCCCGTTGTCAATCAGAATGAAAAACCCTCCAAATACAATATATTGCATAATTTACTCAACATGACATGGAAATCCATTTATTGCTAAGCTCACAAATAGCTCCATCATATTGAACTTTTTTGTTCGAACAAACACCAACAATTGCCACCTATGTAACTGAACAGATTACAACTTGTACACAGTGAGAAAATAGGAAAATTCTATGGAACCATGGGCCCTTATAGAGATTAAAAAAATTGCAAAATGCATGTAACCCAAAAAAAAAAAAATGAAATCATTTTGTTACATGTAACAATCTGCAAAACCAAGAATCAAGAAATGATGTACCTAGAAGTAATAAGCCTGGATTTTGGTTAGGTGACTTCGGTTTTGTTAAGGTTAGGTGACTTTTACTAAGGCTTTGATAGGGAACTTCCATCAATTAGGCCCTCGTCTCCGTGAAGGGAGGATAGATCCAACTAAGAAGCATGGAAGATTTAGGTCAAGCGCATCCAACTTCATCACACAACGATTTTGGATTCTCTATGATAGAGGCTTAGAGGTTAAAGAAGTAGTAGAAACGATGGGATGAAGTTTGATTTGGGTTTTTTCTTCTCTCTTATGTATTTTATTTCTCTAAGGGCATTTTAGGTATTTAAATTTCTATTCAATATGTGTTCCTCATTAAATTTTCCTAAGTGAATGGTGTTCTGCTAATTCCGTTATATTCAAGTAAATATCGTAATTGGTCATCTACATCTTATTATCTACTTATTCATTTCCTTGGTAATTGTAGTTCCATTCCCATTTTATTGCATTCAACTAACTAAACGTGTCGTAACTATTCTCTTTGCAAATGGAATAGAAAAGGTACCAAAAATAAGAATTCCTAACACTATAGTAAAAAGTTGAGAAGGAATAGTTATTCTATTCACTCTCTATTACATCTAAACAAACAGATGTTAAAATAAAGTGTATGTTTGACACTTTATTAAAAGTGTATGATACATAACATTGGATTTTCCTTATACTATTTTCTTTTCTTTATTGTATATATGGTAAAGCTTATGACCAATGCCTTACCTACATCCTAAAATGATCTAGATATATATGGTCTTTCGTTTCATTGTATTTGGTATAGTAAGCTTTATTTGTGAATGCAATAGGTTAAGATATACCATGGTGTTAGACCAACTTAATCTAGAAGCCTCTTGTAGATAAGCAAGTGTCCCTTACATTTCAAAACATCTAAGTATTTAAGTTCATTCTCTTATCTCGTAAAGCCTTTTTCTATAAGCTCTCTTTAGTTGAGAGAATATATGAAGGAAAAGCCAACTTAGTCTCCATTGATGGACATTGACAATCAAACTATAGCATATGGTAATGATTAATGGATTCCACCCATCACAAATGCTATCATAACACTTATGTGGTCTAGAGTAGAAGGAAAGAACCTTGTAGTAAGTTTTATTTTATTAAGTATAATGGATCTCCCTTAACCCCTTTTGTTGTTGATGGCTCGAAGAAGTAGAATACCTTTAGAAGCTAGGGTAAATAGGATAATATTAGCTACAATTGATGTGATGAACTGCATTCAAAGAGAGGAAGATAGCATGAGTAGGCCAAAAATATGAATACTTATACTATAAATTTGGTTTCAATTGTACCTAGGTTTAATCATGGGCTAGCTTAGTTGTTGATAATGTTGATATCTTAAGGCCTAAGAATATTCATAGATGTTGTAATGCTTTGGAGACTTAAAATTCTCTTTAAGGTATGAAGCGCACTTTGATGCAATTAGTATGTTGGATAATGTTTTGAATTTAAGGATAACATTTGTTGTGAGAGACCATATGACTAAATTATAGTGGTGCAGATTGACTTGAGTTCTAGTAGAACAATACTAAGAGGGGAGTTTTGCTTAGATTGAAGAGGTTGGAGCATAGTGGCTCCATCAAAGATAACATAAGGGAGTTCTTTAAGCAATTATTAGAGGTTCCCACATGAGTTATAAGAATACTACGTTTGCATTTTCAATTAGACTATAATGATGGTTTGTAACTAAGTTAGAAAGATGAGAATTGTAATTCTGGCCTAAGTATATCTAAGGGCATGATAGGTTTCGAGTGTCTTAAAGCAATCTAGGGGAGGAAGCCTATAACAAAGGTGGGGAAGCTAATGAAGAGCTAGATCTAATCTTAGAGTAAAGGGAAGATATATGATAATAGTAAGCTATAAAAGAAAAGGTTAGTGCTTTATTTATGTTTCAGTCTATAAGTTTAGAGATTATCTAGTACGAACAAAGTAGTTGACTCCAATTGTGTTAGAAGAAGAGGAGGAGGCTCCTAGAGGAGCTAGACTTGTGATTTTGAAGTCATAGAACTCAATATTACTTAAGCACACTAAGTTGAAAGCTTTATGTATGTGTAGACATATGTTTGGACCAAAATATGAAAAATTTTGTAGATAGAGCCATCGGATGTATTCATCTCTAAGGAGGTTATGGAGAAGTTAAGCCTTAAAAAGGAAAAAAGAAAGTGTAAACCAAGAAGGTGAACTTAAAGGGTTCCTAACAAACGATGTTGCTTATAATGTGGAATTCAAGATAGACAAGCTAACAAGAAAGGAAAAACGTAATGGATTTAAGCTACAATTCTACTCCTTGTCTTTAGTTCTTATGCTCCATGTGTACTGTTTAGGTAATAAGAAATAAGATGTCTACTTCTTAGATAGTTAGGATGTGGAGCGTAAGATGAAGAGGTACCTTAAAAAGAAAGGGAAGAAAACTAAGGTAACAATATTGAAGAAGCTTCTAACTTATACTAGCTTGAGGAGAGGTAGCTCATACATAAGAGAATGTGAATGCTAAATTTGATAAGAGTAGATATAGTTTAAAGGTGATGGGTGAATTGCTCAACGGGGTATTGATGTAAATTAAGGAAGGCCATAACTAAAATTCTCTAGCTAAGGTATAATGCTGAAGCAAGGTGGCTAAATTAATAAGTACTGGTTTGGAGTGAGAGATGATAGATGCATCCCCTAATCAATGAGAAGAATCTTCATATTAGGATTCTAAGAAAGCACCATAATACCAAGAGAGGAGATTAAGTAACTACATATACTAAAAACCTTAGTTAAGATCATAGTTTTCAAAATTGTGATTTCACCTGTGTGATTTTATGAGTTTATGGTTTAAGAGGTTCTTTCGAATTAACTCAGATGTAAAATTATTTTTTTGTAAAAAGTTACGTTTTTAATTAAGTTTACAAATAAATTTTATAAGAACTTACATTTTTTTACCAAGTTTACCAATTTCACATATATCAATTAAATGAGTTAAAAAATAAACAAGCTACCTATTATTAGGATATTGTATTGCCTTCCCTATCATATTTTGATCTTTTTCCTCTTTCTCTCTCTTTTAATCTCTTATTTTATATTTATAGCATTCATCTAAATATCAGCTTTAATAACAAAGTTTACATGGAAGATAACTTAAAAACGAGTTGATATATTTCAGTTTATACTATTTATAACTTAAAATGAATTAAAATATTTGTTCTTTTTAATTCATTACTTTTTCAAAAAAATAATAATAATGACATAAAGTTTAATTTCAACTCTACTTCTCTTTCTTCCCCACGTATTGAATTATATATTAAGAATTTTTAATAGATGAAAAAACATAATTTCTTCATTTCTTTATTTTCATTATATATTTCAAGTTTTAAGTGATTACTATAAGCATATCTATGGTTTTTTAAAGCTATTTTATAAAAGTTAGGAAAAGTTATGTTTCTATGTTTCAATTTTATTTTCTTATTATATAGACACTCTAATGATTTTAAGTAAAATTGTGAGTTTAATAATACTGATTACGATGGAAGACAAAGTCCATTAGCTAAAGATACTAGAGGAAATAAAAGGTTTTGTGGAGACTCTTCCTTGTTTGTCATTTCATTAAGTAAGAGACCTTAACATCCATTTATAGGAGGATAAAAAAGTTGGAGATGTAAAAGGGGGTTGAGAGCATCACTTAAGGGTAATTAACTTGACTTGTAGGTGGTCTAGTAAATTTATAGTATCTAGTCCAATGAAAGGTATGCCATCCAAAAGTGAAGCAATTAAAGAATGGAGGGATACATATCTTTTGCTAAAATTTTATCTAACTAGTTCAATAGGAAGAGGTTAATGATAAGGGTACCACTAACTTAGATAAGGGAGAATATCACGAGCTCTTCCATTAAGGCCATTTCTTTCCTTTGCATAATTATGATAAGGGCTTGACCAATCTCTTATAATGTTCTAAATGGTTGAGGTTCAATGAATCTTGATTAGTAGGGCTAGTTTGCATTTTATTTTAACATGGTTAGTAAAGAGAAATCTTAGCCATTAAAGTAGATTAATTGAAGCTATCCTTTGGTCAAAGCTAATTGTATATAAGAGGTTTCCTTTTAATTGTAAATCATTCATCTTCATCTTTAAGCATCTTGAAGCACAGGTTAAAGTTTATTTTCTTGAATCATCATTAATCAAAGTGGTCATCATAGCATTTTACTCATTTTTTCTACTATATCTTATTACTCTTCAGTATTATAGAGTAATTATTATTGGATGTAGCCCAATTTTTTTATATGAATAACAATAATAGATTTTTCTTTTACATGTTTATTTCTTTTCCTTATCAAAAAATTTGTTTATCTACAATATCATAATTTTCATTATGTGAATCACTTTCTTTTTTTTTTTCCTTTTTCATTTTTATTTGATAAAACAACAAGATTCTAGTAGAGTCTTTTTTCCCCTTAGCTTAACTACTTTTCTTCAACTTATTTCATATATTTCATTAGGAAAATACACTTTATTTGAAATAGAGCATAATTTTCAAAATTTTCAATTTTCTTTGATGCCTCATTAGGATGTCATATGATGTATAAGCGGAGTTTCATTTCACACTTATCTGGTACTTTTCGTTGCTCCAATGTAAATAAAACTTATTTGTTTCACCTTTTACACATTAGTTCAACAAATGCAACATTTATCAACCATTAAATCATTACTATTTTTTAGTTGAAACCATTATATAGACTGGGAAAAGAAAAGCAATTTATGTAGTTGACAAACAAAATTAAGATCATGTTTTCAATTACTAGAATCCCATTTGTAAGCTACACATTTAACTAAATCACATGAATTACTAGGCATATTACAGATACAAACCTTGAAACTATTGATCATGTGTTGATAAATTCTTTGAACTATAAAGTGTGACTTTCACTTCCCTTAAGTTTTGAAAGCACACACAAATATCCCAAGATATTGCTAATACCTAAAGCCTCAAAAGCATCATTCTTTATGGCCCTTTCTAACAATGGTTTTAAAGTTCTAGTAATGGTTTGAAGGTTCTTTGCATATTTTGAGAAGTTATAGGGATGTAAAGTCATAGAGTTTAGATAGTGAATATGCAAATTTTCCTAAATTGTTGAATATTGGAAGGTGATGCTATGAGATTTCAATTCCTTGTCAAATTCTATGGCAACTTCCAAATACTGTTGATAGAACACAATACTATTCATCACAAAATGCATTTGAGCCAATTTACACTAGGAAAAGCCATTCTAATAAATTTGCATATAGAAAGATTAGATCTAAGAATTAGTTGTAAAAAGGGAAAAGATTCAAAGTCTCATAATATATAGTTGTTATTCTCAATTATATATATATATATATATATGAGCTTTCCCATAGATCAAAACTAAATCTCTAAATAAATCATTTGAATATGCGATCTCTTATAATTTATAAGAAGGTAATATCAAATACTGTAATTCCATATAGTTGCTATTGGTTACACTATATAAATCTATAATTAAAATCAAATTTCCCCAAAAGCTTTGAAGTTCATCATCCACGTTTAATGAACTTGAATGTTCTTCACCATGTTGGAAAGTTATGTCTGAACTTGTGGAGCTTAATGGATCGTAGTTGTCTGCACTTAAAGTTGGGGCATCCCTTGTTTCCTTTGATGATGCTTTTAGAGTACCATTATCAATTGAAGAAGTTGTCTCAACCATGGTCTTTTTTATTTGACCATCATTTTGCAAGTTATATCTTTTTAATAAAGTATTCCAATAATTTTTTATTTCATTATCATTCTTTCTAGGGAGTTTTGTTGTAATTATGGACCATCTATTGCTATACCAACAAATACAAGAAAAGTAAATGAGCAATTAGCTAATAAATTAACAGTGATATGCTTCTTTTGAAATATTTAAAAATTTAATTATTCACTCTAATTTTAACTACAAAAGATATGTGTTAGTTATGGACATTGGTGACTCATATCATTAAACCCGTTGTTCCTATTTCAACTTGAATTGATCAACAGCGTGGGACTACTAACCAGGAAAGGGAAAAAAATCATACTACACTAAGCTATCAAGCGTTTATTTTATATGAAAGAATTAGGCATCGATAAGTAAACATTGCATTTACGAGAGAAAATATTTTAAGAAAGAAGTTATTTACTTATGTCTTTATTGGTATTTCACATAAAGAAAAACTTGATGCAACGACGAATGTTCTTTCTTTTTTTTTTTTTTAGATTTACTTTATTACTGTCAAAATTATAGAAAGATCCCAGATTCCTAAGGTATTAAATTTTTATTTTATAGGTTTAATCGGTCAAGAACACAATCGATCTTTCTGCGTGCTGTTTGGTTCATTTTCTATGGAATTGGGCATCATGCTTCTAGCTTCTAAATTGGAGTAAAGGGCCTTGGTCGTTGAATGTCAGAGATGAATCGTAGAAGTTTAAGAACATGTTGCCCTAGTGATTGGAGCGAGCCCCATCGTGAATTAACTTGAAAAACTGAAGAATCTGATCTTAATCTGACAGGAACAGAGGATGTTGGAGATGAACAAGAAATATTTACCGATTTTCTAGTAGTCGATGCCACTTAATGGTGGTCTGCTCCTCCTCTTTTGTGAAATTGCCGTGTTTAATGTTGGGTCTCAAATAATTCGTCCAAAGAAGACTGCAACTCTTTTCACTTCTTGCCAAACCTACATATGTTCCATTAAGGAGTATTATGTGATAAGTCAGTTTTAGTAGTCAATTCAAGAGGTTGCAGGATAATTATGTATGATTGCAGAAGAACAACAGAGGTTAATTCAACTTTCAAAGAGGTCCAGCTGAAATTTCAGGTCAATACCTAAATCGCATGGATTGAGAAGAGAGAGAGAGAGAGAGAGAGAAATCACCCACACTGAGACCGGTTTTCACTTTTTTGCAATTTGTTGATCTATATTTTGCTTTTTTACTAATGGATGATTTTTTAACGAGGATCAACGATAAGTTATGTATTTGTGAACAAAAATAAAATGAAGAACAAAAAATTGACCAAAAAAAAAATAGAAATACACGGTTTTTGTAAATTTAAGGAAAAAAGAAAAAAAAAGAAAGATGTCAGCAAACATTTTGAGCACATATATTTAAAGTCTTCATGGATGAAGCAATGCAGAGAAAAAATCATAGATAATTCCGAGTAGATGGGGTCACATTAACACGCCCTGTGAAAACACAGGCGCATTACACTTTAGTTTTCTCTCAAAAGTCAAATCTTGGACGTCTAATATAATTATATCAACCAGCACCTGCAACCTAGCTACAGCATACTTTGCGGTGATTATAATATACTTGCTTCTGGAATTTAATTTTCTCTCTAAGCATCGAAATAACGATTTAATATTAGTTTTCAAATAAATTTACAATATGTCGAGAAAATTTGTCTATATCACTCCTTCCCTTTGATCATTTTGACCAAACGCCATTCACATTCAATAGCATAACCAATACTGAATCAATATTTAACATCCATTTAGAAAGGAAAATGACACCACGTGTCATATGGGCACTTATTGAGAAGATAATATTTAGAAATGGACATGATTTAATTTACCCTTCTTGTACAACTAGTTTAATTATTTTATGAATCCGAAAGCAATTCGAGAAGTTTTTCAAGCTGCAAAAAGGAAAGCTGGTTTATAGTGGTTGATGATATAAACCATAAGTATATTTGCAAAAGTTTTTTTTTTTTTTGTTCTATTTTTTAAAGTATGAAACAATTGAACTTCTAAGTATTTCATTCACCATTCAATTTGTTAATGTTGTCATGAAAAATCACTAATTTAGCACCGAGTTTTAAATTTACAAGTTTTGGAAATCTATACCAAAAATTTAGTTGTGATTTTTCTAGGTTCCAAGTGACTAATTTAGGACTGTTGTCTAAATGAAACCAAACGTTTTGATGATCAAACTGATCATATGAAGTTTGTATTGACAAATTAATTTTATTATAAATAAAAAATAATGGTTTGGATTGTTAATCATTAGAAACCGAAATATTCAATTTTGATATATAACGAGATGTTGGAGATAGCTTAATTAACTTACAAAATGAATAATTATAGATAAAAATATATTGTTAGAGTATAGGAATGGTTCGGCCATATATCATAGGTAATAAAATTATATAAATATATTACATAATCTAACTAAAAATAGGTAAATATACCCATAGTTGATAAATAAATTAAATAATCAATTTTTGATCTTAAGTTTTGATCTTGTTTTTTGGTGATTGGAAGTTGGAATTATACACGTACATTATCAACTTATGCATGTCTTTTGAGAAATCCCTATATTCATCGCTTCATAAACACCAATAAGAGATTCAAGCTAGTCTACTGTTGATTTTCTATTGAAAATGGAGAATAACTAATATAATAGATTGGATTTAGAGATTGCTTACCTTTTTCGTGGAGAGATTGCCTTTGCTATCCATTGCTTTCAATGCTTCCATTATAAACATAAGTCTTTCCTACATATAAATCTTTTTTATGAGTATAAATTTGTCCAATTAACTATGTCAATTAACCCCTCTTATATAAATAAGAATTCATTACTTATTACACTTCACGTGTTATATATACGTGGTATGTATATAACTAACTAACAGAATCTAGATTTATCCCTTTTTCAATATTAATAAAACATCGAAAAGATTAAGCTTTTCTCCGAAGGTCAAGTATAGATTTACATTCTCATGCCCTGCACTTTAATGGATTACCATTTTCAATAGAGGCTTCCTACTTTTCCATAATGAGAGAGTTAAAGAATTAAGAAAATGATAAGATTCAACTAGAATTTAATAATATTAATAATAAATACAGTAAAAATTAAAGGAAAGAAAAAATAGATTGTCACACTAATGTTTCAGCACACGCACATCATTAGGTTCTAATAGATGAAAGATTATTAAATAAAACATTCACATGAAATGGACGTTGACATAAAATTAAATTTTCCGGGAGTATTTCTATTCCCACAGTTCCTCTCACTTCTGGATGATTTTTCCTAGTACTGGCATTGAGTCTTGATGATTCAGGTGGGGCGTGACGTAATGGTCCTTATGTCAGCCCTGATTTCGGGAGACGGTGATTTGATACCTAGTGTAATTTAAATAATACACCATGGCTAATTTAATACTTAGTGGAATTTGAATAATTCACCAATAATATAAGGTGGACTTTACAACTGTACCTCATCTTTAAGGTTATATATAATCTACTCAATTAATATTTTGTCCTCCTAGGGTTTCATTCTCTTTCTTGATCAGAATCTTTAGTTATTATAATATATTTGTCCCCGACAGGTCACCAACCTGCGCTTCGAGGGCCAGGGATCGAGCTGTTGTGTGTGTGTCCCCACTCCCCACCAACCCACCACCCCCCCACCCCCGCCCCCCGCCCCATCTCCTTCTTTTGGGAGGGAATTGGTTTTGCGATATAGAGCTATTTCTCTTCGGAATATTCTGTAAGTTGTCCAGACCATATTTAACTAAGACCTACTTTGGCCCAAAATAAATAAAAAAACAGAACACTAGTACTTCATGCATGACGGCATACATGAGAAGATAAGAGAAAAATTGGGTCATCTCATCGTGTCTATTATAACACATGGTTTCAATTTTCTTTTTCCTTTAATTTTATACCTTTTCACGCTTTATCTTCCCATCCGTTACTTTTATTTTGGAAGTATTTCTTATGTTTGAAATTGGGATAGCTGCTAGTTCTTCTTCTTCTTATTCATTTACTTATTTATTTTGCTAGAGAGGATGAACTCTATTAATTGGTTCATATCGATTTACAAGTGTATCGCATATGAGAATGATAAGGTAAACTAAAATAAATGGATTCTAAAAATCTAATCCAAAAATGGACACATCTTTTTCGTAATTGTAGGGGACAAAAATACAATATATATATATATATATATTCCAATGGGATTGTAGTAATTATACTTAAGTTGGGAAAAATCTCACACAGGGATGACGAGCAAAATAAAAAACAAAAATTTCTAGAAGACCCTATAATTGAAAACAAGACTTTTAGGCGACTCTTTTTTGTTGATATCACAATGAGGTTGATTTTGTTTCAATTTGAGAAGAGACCGTCTCTAAGAAGCTAAAATTATGAAAAGGGCATAGAAAGATAGACAAGTGAGGGATGAATGTAAGAGCGGCTTCTAGAGTAAGTTAATTTCTTTATTACTGGTTCCATATAGTTGCTTTTACAAGAAGGGTTATTTATAATACCCTCTGAACTCTATTTTCTTACACAAACTAACTAACTTGAATTTTCTAATTAATATTCATAAATTACCAACTCATTGAGATATTTCTGAAACACCCCAAATCAAAGGTAAGCGTAACTAAATAATAAAAAGAATTAAGTTACCATTAATAAGGTAACCTTTGAAGGTTAAAGTTTAGTAACGGAAAATTTCATCTTGTAAATTTTGATATAATGCTGGGTCTATTTAAATGTTTTGTATGGAATAATCATTTAATGAAATGATACTTGGACTATTTCAATTGGTTATCAATAATAGATATTTAACCTTGTATTTGTTAGATGATGTTGATCATATAGTATTAAACTAACTCATATTATATATTTTGGAGTTATTTGCATTATAATAATTTGCTATTCACATGGTTTATCATGAGTTCATAACATATGAATGAATTATAAATTTAGAAAAATATTGTCATAGATTCTCATATTGTTTTTCTTTTTAAAAGAGAAATGATTCGATAAGTAATATATGCTACATATATATGATATATAAATATTAATAACATATTAATATATATGATATGTATAAATTATATATGATAATTAATTTAAAAATTATTCATTTCATTATAGTTATGTTAATATTTTATTAATATTTATACACTATTATACATAACACATATAGCGGGCTCTCTAATTTTTCCTTTAACTAATTATTTCCTCCCTCAGTTACAAAACCTAGCAGAATCCCTACCCTGACTCCATGGCCGCTGCTGATTGGATTGGGCACACACACAAACCTTAATTCGTTTAGCTTGTGAGCTACTACTCTCATTTTCAGTGCACAGACGCCATTGAATCTCCGAAAAAGCAGAAAACCCAATTTATCATTAGACCTCATAAGCCTTACACGGATCTACAGTTGCCACTCATAGGGTCTCATTGAGAAATCATCAAATACCATGATTTTTTTAACAAGGTGGCAGACCCTTCTTTCCTTTCTCATTGCCATTCGTTTGTGGAGAGCGGGGACGCTTCAACTCTCCCTTTGCCTGCGCCGGAGAAGATGAAGCTTTCCAGCGAGTTGAGTTCTCTGGCGATCGAGCGAACAGGTTGAAGTAGATGCACGTAGGTAACTTTGATTTCGCTTTGCACCTGTTAATCTCATAGTTACATCGTCATTTTTTTCAAAAAAAATAAAAAATCCTTGGCATCTCTGTTTTCTTGGTTTTCCGGTGAGGTTCGAAATTTTTTCCATTTCCGGGTGGGTGACGTTCAGTTAAGGATCGGTCGTAATGTCTCCTTCAACAATTTGGTCGTGTTCGGTTGTTCATTCCTTCAGTGTCTTCATTTCGGCCTCCGATGCTCGGTGAGTCTTCGCCCTGAAGTTGAAAATCTATTTTCTTAAATTACCGCGCCTGATTATTAATGATGTTGAGAAATGTATTATATTAATAATATATATGCATATATTATGTGTCTTGTGAATTCAAATAACAGTATGTAGCTAAGCTCGATGTTTATGGAAATGGCTTTATATAATTTTGTTTGTTTTGCTCTTCAAGTTTCCGCTGCGTTATAAAGATCCTGACAACCAGTGATAGTAATATTGTTGTTAGTTAATACTTCATATATTATTGTACCATAAGTAGAGAACTTTAAATAATATATCAGTGACATAGGTTGAAATATGAGCTATGAAATTATGTGAAGAAGTTCTGTTCTGTTTAATTGCTATTGAAGTTTGGTGATGAGATGAAGACATGTGGATGAGTTTCTTCTCCCTCATCTCGAAGCTAATTGCTTTAAATAATTGCTATTGAAGTTTGGTGATGAGATGAAGACATGTGGATGAGTTTCTTCTCCCTCATCTCGAAGCTAATTGCTTTAAATAATATATCATTCAAGTAAATGCTTGTATATATATACACGTGCTAAATTATTAACAATTATACGTTAATAGTTTTGTTTGTTCATTTATTCTTTCATTTTCATATGTTAGTTCTCAATTGATGTTTATTCATATATATATATATATAATAGTAAGTGTTAATTTAATGAAATAATATTAATTATTAATTGAATTATTTAAAATATTACGAAGATGCTATGTGAGATTGATGAAATACAATGGTAATTTTCCTTCTTTTGAATCTCTTGTGATGTTTTTCATATTCTTTAAATCTATATCTACAGCGAACCTAACCTATTTTAATTTGTTGTAAGTTGTGCAACTAGGACTTAATTATGTGTTGCACATAAGTAATTAAAATAATTACTTGGTTAGCATAAAGACAATGCATGTGTATATGCTTAGTTTTGTTTAGCTCAATTTTAAACTATATAATTCAGCATTGTGTTCTTGAGTTGAATCTATGAATTAACCTTGCAATGAGTTTATTAGTTGGTTAATTAGTTAGTTACTATACTCGTAATATTTGAGTTTGAAAGTGTAATGCTCACTGAACTGGATCAATTATTATTGAAATAATATGAAGGATTTATGCACTTCGAAACAAAGAAAAGTGGTAGTCCACGAAACCATTCCAAGATCGGCTTGAATTGGTCATAATAAAATCAAGTAGTTCATTAGGAATTGTAATATTCAATAATGACCAAATTAACCAATTTATAGGTTAACCAACTAATAAGGCTTAATAGGACTAATTAAGTATGAACGCTGAATGACTAGTACTTGATTAATTTTAATTTCTTCTCAATTTCAAAATTGGATTTCAGAATGTTACTCAGTTTATCCATTGAGCTTAGCAGTACAAGTACGATTGATTGTGTTTGCTTCTTGTAAATAGAATCTTAATAATTAAACTAAAATGTAAATTTAGCTTAATAATTACTTGTTGCTTGCTATTTGGTCGTGGATTCGGCAATGATACCCTTGAGCTAAAATTGACACTGTAGGCCTAGTTTTGAAATATGATAATTTTAAGCACTTAGGTCATCCCAAGTGGCTCGGTGGGTATAGGGAGAAATGGTATTTGTATAATAGTCACCAACATTAGTGTTGTCAGAATAACAACTGTTACTCCCATATGAGACTACCAAATTAGCATGTGCATGAAGACCAATTGCTAGTATGCAGCCCCCTACCCTCCTAGTAACCCTATAGGATTGAAACACTCGTTTTTTTTTGTTGTGTTGGAATCATGAGTACTCCTTAATTGTTTTTTTGTTTGATTGCTTCACTTTATATTATTTACCTAATGATATCTATTTCATGCATTAGTATAGGTGTGTGTTATTCACATCGTGGCAACCTTGCTGAACTCGATCGTCAAATCAACGTGTAATGAGTTTGTTCATCATCATCACGCTTCTTTTCCCTCCTTCACTTTTAGCTTGTGCTCTAAAACTGCATTTTTCTTTGTTCCTTAAATCATTTAAGTGTTGAAATTATGGACGAATCTTATATTAGAATGGATAATATGAACATCAAAGTTTCTTCTGTTAAATCTGTCTAACTTGACTAAACATTGGTTTATGACTATCCAAAAAGTATTTGTCTCAACCGTCAACTTGATAAATGGTTCTCTAGAATTGTTATAGCTATTGGGTACGCTAATGAACTACAAATTGGGGTGGGGGGGAGGGAGAGAATGATATTTTACTTAGTGGTACGATAGGATCGCTAGCTTTAGGGAGAATATAGCTCTCACTTTAGTTTACTTACGGAATTTGGTTAGTAGTGTACTCCTAAAATGCAGCTAAGTCTAGAAATTTGATTAGCAATACCAAATTTCTAAAAAATACTAAAGAAATATTAAAGGAAGTAACTAGCACTTTAGAGGGTAAGAGGGATTTTATTATATTTCATTTTTCCGTAGAAAAGAGAGAGTTAATTTACATAAAATGAGAAATTTGTGATAAAATTGTACCTTAAGTAATGTAAACTAATTCACTATGAATAATGTCTTTTGATTCATTATTGAGCTAACAATTACACTATTAGATTTGTTCACTCAATCCAACAAATAAATTCAACGATTTAGTTTGATCAAAAGACACAAAACTTGAGGAATAACATTGTTTTGTAGATTAGACTCCATCTGAATGTTGTGTACTTCGTTGGAGAAGTGCAACATTTTTTATGTTTTTAAGAGAAGCACTTTGTTTAAACAAAGTCACTTCAGTTGAATGAAGGGCACAAGAGATATTTTAGTCACTTCCATTTCACTAGACTCGAGAGATGTGCTTCATTTAGACGAAGCCACCTTCATTTGAACAAATACCTTGTATCTCGGTAATATTTGTCCAGTTGAATTTGATTTCTAAACTAAATTTTTAGCATGTCCTTGAGCTAAATTGTTTAACACTTAGTTAACTAATTAATTAGCAAATCTATACAACAATAAATAGGTGATAATTGTTACATGAAGTGATCCATTTGAGAACAAAGCTAACATTTAAAAAGCACAATATTTGTAACATTCATTATCCATTTGCAATGACAAAAGCATGTCATATATTTGAGTACTCCTAAGCGATTGTTAAAACTTCTAAAACACTTATTAAAATACTAATAATGAGCCATGGTTACTGTTAAAATGAATGAAGAGAGGTGAAGACCAAGAACACGTTAACATACACAGTATGACACACATATTCACATTAAATTCTTTCATTGTTATTCGCTATATCACTCACACTTTGTTTCTTGTATGCCTACACTATCAATGTTCTGCATACACAATTGCATTGTTTCACTTTTAGTCACTCTCAACTTCTCACTGCACATACATTTTTTTACACACACTATATTACTGACTAGGCACTAACTACATATTTATATTTCAATATAGTTAGTTATAACTATGTAACTGCTCTATTGATTAAATATGATAAAGTGCACTATAAAATCTATATTATACTCTCTAATAGTGTGTAACTCAAAAAATTATGGAAAAGTGATGAGCTAGTTTGGCATCTAGGGGGATTATTCGCATTTTAGGTCTAGCCAACAGTGAAGGAAATCTATTTGTAATTTGTAAAAGAATTATAAAGAAAAGGAAACTGAAACATCAGTCATGATCATTAATATGCTCAGTGAATGCTTTTTTGGTAATTAATGAGCGATTAGCCAAAAATGAACAAACCTCACCAAATGCGAGAGTCCTTGACTTCCTTCTAGAGCAACATTTTCTCATCTTCATTCGTTGTTCAAGTGGTCCTAGCTCAGTTAACTGTTTAGCAACTGCAACACCAATCTCAAGATTGAAAAAACTAATAATAGTATTGACAAACAATTTAATTTTCTGATGGGTGCATTGTGTTTCATGCAAACATAACAATTCCAAAAGACGAGACAGAAAACTTACAGGTTGATCACTTTCTTTGAACCATCTTATTCATTTCTTTAGTAGTTTGATGTATTAGCTGTGCATGAACTTTCAAATTGTTTGGAGCATACATGGTTTGTATATTATATATCTCTCAACCTAGACAATAAGGATATAAAGCAGTATTAGAAAATCAACTAAAGTTGCAGCAGTCAATGTCAAAACATAGATTTGGGGCATCTTTGATGACATTGGGAGGAAAAAGAAAGAAAAAGCAGTCCAGATGATGTTTCTCAAGATTCTAGTTAAAAATGAAAAAAAAAAAAAACGTCTTACATTTAAGAATAATTATACACTTTGCAAAAAAACAAAATTCATATATATATACTCTTTTTGGCACTCCCCCATAGACGCTGATTAAAAATAACCTATCGAGAAGTAACAAGCACATTAAAAATACAAAATGAAAAGAAAAATTAGATTGTCCACCAATTCATCACATCATAACGTGTTAAGAGATAAACATTATTAAATATATAACATGCACATTAAATGGACATTGACTTAGAAATTAAATTTTACGGGAATATTTCTCTTCCCGTGGCTCCTCTCACTTCTTCCGGATAATTTCTCCTGGCAATGCGGGTTGATGATCCATGCGGGGCTCATGCAAGTGACATAATGGTCCTTAGGTCAGCCATGATTTCAGCAAGCGGTGATTTAATATCTAGTGGAATTTGAATAATACGCCATGGCTGATTTAATACCTAGTGGAATTTAAATAATACACCAATAATATTAGGTGGTGGTTGCAACTGTGCGGCATGTTTAAGTTTATATACTCTCGGCTGAATTGATTTTTGACAGGTGGCCTACCTGCGTGTGAAAGGCCAGGGATTGCGTTGATTAGTGTGTGTGTTTTCATTGGGGTTTTCTTTTTTTTCTCCTTCCATCAGGAGTGAATTTATATTCTGTAAATTGTTAACATTCAACCAATACCTACTTTTGGGGGAAAAAAAAAAAAAAAACCACTCTAACACTGCTTCTTGCATGACGGCATATGAGTGAAGATAAGGATAAATTGGAGATCATCTCATCCTCTATTACAACATATAATTTTAAAAATTATTTACCTTTTCATGTTTTATGTTTTCATCCATTGTTGTTAGCGAATTCTCATGATCGCATTAATAATTTTGGAAGTATTTCTTATGTTCGAAATTAGATAGCTGCTGGATCTTTCTCTTCTTCTTATTTATTTACTTATTTCTTTTGCTAGAGAACATGAACTTTATTAATTGGACCACATTAATGTATAAATATATTCATATGAAAACGATAAAGTAAACTAAAGTAAATGGGATCTAAAGATGTGATCCAAGAGTGGACACATCTCTTACACAAGTATAGGTGATATAAACAAACAAACACACACAAAAGTTCCTATGGCGATGCAGTTGTAATGAGACCTAGGATTTTAGTTGGGAAAAATCTAATATCGGATGATAATAATAAAAAAAAAAACTATTAGAAAACCTTGCAATTGAGAACTAGACTTTTATAATGATTGGTATCACAATTAATTTGATTTAAAAGTTTAAACTTATAGATATAATATGAATTATCATATTTATTATTTAACACTTCCACTTACTTGTAGACTAGACTCTAGATGAGGCTTATCAAGTGAATCATTTATTTAAATGGGGAAGTGATAAACAATGCAAGGATATGAGTTCTCATGATTTCCAGCTATAATATCATGTAATGATTAACACCACAAGCAACTCGATTTAAAGACTTAAGTTTATAGATATTGTGTAGACCATTATATTTATTTAATAAATTCCAAATGACTTTTATTTGTTGATTTTACAATAAGGTTGATTTTATCTCATTTTAAGATGAGACATCTCTAAGAATGTGGAATCATGGAAAAGGGATTGAAAGATAAAGTAGCTAGGGATGTTTGTAAAAGAAACCTCTAGAGGGAGTTAATTTCTTGATTATAGATTCCTTATATTTGCCTCTATAAGAAGGGTTTCTTATAGTACCCTATTACCTCTATTTTCTAAGTAATTGTTAACACAAATTAACTAATGTTTTCTAGTTAATTTTTGTAAAATGCTTACTCATTATTGTAATTCTGAAATATCTAAGTCAAAGGTAAGAGTAAATAAAAAATAAAAGAGAATCAAGTAACCACGATAAGAAGTGCAACCTAAAAATTTGAACTTTATAGGTTAAAGTTTAGTAAAGAAAATTTTCAACTTGTAAAATTTGACATTATTCTTGGTCTATTTGAATTTGTCTTATAGATTAATCATTTAATCAAATGATACTTATTTATTTCAATTGGTTTTTAAGAATAGGTATCAATGAAGATGTTATTAGATGATACTGATAATATAGTATTAATTAACTCTTAAAATATATTTTGGAGTTGTTTGTATTATAATTAGAATGTGTAGTAACTAACTAGTAGATAGCAATAATTTTGTTTACTATTGACACGGTTTGCCATTAATTGTTAGTATGTATAGTTTAATTATAAATTTAGAATAATAATCTAATCAATACCAATATTGTTTACTTTGCCCTCTCTTATTTTTCTATAACTAAATATTTTCCTTTTCAATTACAAAACCTAGTAGAAACTCTATCCTATCTCATCTTAACTTCATGGTCACTATAACTAGGGTATACGCAAAAACGTTCAACTCTTTTCACGTATGATTTACTACTTGCTCAAACTCTTATTTTTTGTGTGAACATACCGTTGAATCTCTAAAGAAACACGAATCCCCATCTATCATTAAACCTTATACACTTCATATAGATTTATAGTTGCCACTCATAATCTCATTGAAAAATCATCAACAACCTTATTTTTGTTGACAAGATGTATATAAATTGTAAATTTCAGTAAAGAGGTTCTTTATATTTAAGTTTTGATTTTTTTTTTTTTGAGAAAACACCGATAGCAATATTAGTAGTACTTTTGTCAATATATGTTATATGGGTATTGTATGTTTCAGTGATGATGAAGACATGTGGATGAGTTTCTTCCCTTCCTCATTTTGAAGCAAAGCCCTATTTTCATGATTCAAGTGAATGATTGTATATATACATGTGCTAAATTATTAATAATTATACATTAGGAATTTTATTAATTTCTTTTAATTTTCATGTTTTATCTCTTACTATGTCTTTATTCATATATATAATAGTAAGAATTAATATAATGAAATAACATTGATTAATCATTGTATCATTGAAAACATTAAGAAGATGCTATTTGAGACTGATGAAGTATAATGGTAATTTTCATTATTTTGAATCCTATGCAATGATTTTGATATTATTTAAATTTATGTCAACAATGAGCCTAACCTAATTTAATTTAATGTAAGTTGTACAACTACGACTTAATTATGGGTGTTGTACATAGGTAATTAAAATAATTACTTAGTTAGTAAAAAGATAATGCATGTGTATATGCTTCTTTTGTTTGGCTAAGTTTTTAAGCTATATAGTTCTAACACTATGTTTTTAAGTTGAATACATGAATTAGCTCTTTATTGAGCTTATTAGTTGCTTAAATTGTTATCTATAATTACTTACTTTGTTAATTAGTTAGTTATTGTAATTGTAATCGTATTATTTGAGTTTGTAGGTGTAACACTCATTGAATTGGACTAATTATCATCAAATTGATTTAAAGGATTCATGAACTTGAAATAAAGAAATGTGGCAGACCATTAAAACACTCTAAGATCGGCTTGAATTGGTCATAATTGAATTAGGTAGTTTAAATCCCAAATCTAACACTTAAGATTTAACATGGAAATTGTAATATTAAAAATAAATATACAGGTTAATACTTTTCATTTCTACTTAGATTCAAATCAGATTTTTGGAATGTTACTCTATTTATGGACCAAGCTTAATGGTAAAGGTTTGCATTGACTATGTTTGCTACTTGTTTGGATAAAATTTTAATAATTAGACCGAAAGATACAGTTAATCTAATATTTGTTGTTGCTTAGTCATTGATCTAGTGATGACATCCTTAGATTAAAGTTAGGGCTATAGGTTAGTTTTGGAAGTATGTAGTTCATTAAATGCTTAGTTTACTCTAGGTAGCTTGATAGGGATAAATGATATATGTGTAATGGGTTCATTGTAATAGGTTTAGAGTTGGTATAATGTAATTCATCATAGTCCTATTGTATCAAATGTTTTTAAAAATGCTTAGAACTTGTCATATTTTAGAATTACGCTTATTATTTTTTATATCTACTATTATGATTTGTCCTTATTCAAGTCATCTAGTTCTTAGTGTAATTTTAGGGTCCTAAATTGTAATTTTAGTATTTCGTTCTACTTTTAAAGTAAATTAGCAACACAGAAATGTGATATATTATTTGACTTGGTATTCATGATTATCTTCATTTTAAGATAGAAGTAAAGTACACTATAGCAACCGAAGGTATAAAGGAGGCTATTGGTTATAAGGTTTCATTATTAATTGAAGTTAGTAATGCTCAAGAGGTCAGCATTTGTGTAATTGTTAAAATGCTATCTATTTGAACTAGAATGGTATACATCACTCAAAATCTAAGCACATTGATGTCAAGTACCACTTTGTTAATGATGCTATTACTATGGTTGAAATTATTATGAAGAAAGTTCATAAGTTAGAGAATCTTGCTTATATGTTGACTAAGCTTCTTTTTATAACTAAGTTCAAGCACTACGATTAGTATTCGCAAAACTTGATCACCCTTTGGATATGTATGTCGATGGTGAGCATTATTGAATATGAGTCAAGGTAGAGATTATTAGGATTTCTACCAAGAATTCTTATAATTTTCATTATAGTCCATTAAGTTATTTTTGAGCTTTATTTTGGAAGTTTTATATATTTAGCTTTACTAGCCCCTTCTATCAAGTTTTTATTATACTCTCAATTTTCATAATGGAATTTTTTCTACTCATCTTCATTTATGGTTTTTTCTTGTAAGTTGGATTTTCGATGTCAATATTATGCATCATCCTCAATTAATTTTTCTATTTTTAGTTTTCTTTGATTGCCAATTGTTTGATGCTTTTTATTTCTATATAGCACTATAAATCCTAATAGTGACTAAAAAAGAAAAACCAAGCTCAGTTTTCAATTAGCAAAAAAAAAAAAAAAAAAAACATTAGTTTACGGATGAAAATTGAATTTTTCAAATGCCAAGAGATAATCAACAACAAAATAAAGTTTCCTTTTCTTTGATGCAGTTCAACCCTAATGGGACAAAAATTTTGTCTCACCTACCAATGACTCCATGCTAGTGCAAGTTCTAACATATTTTGTTACCATTATCAACCTAAAAACTAGTAATGCACCTATAAAGATTGATCATTTGAAACTAACACAAAGATTATAATCATCAATGCTTCTATGAATTACTTATGCCTTTTATCTTTTTTTTTTTTATATGATAAGCTCATTCATCATATTATTTGAAAACAAAAAAGAGAGAGGAATTTTTATGTAAATGATAAGTCAATCTAAATGGGCAAAGATAGCCAATAAAACCAATGAAAGTTTTTTTTTTTCATTAATTATGTTTGAATTCCTTAATAGTTCCATCATTGAGGATAGAAGTGAAGCCCTTTTCTTTATATGATCTATGATCGAACAAATAAAAAAATTAATGATTGAAAGGTTAATTAAATTTCTTCCTTTCATTTTTTTTAATCTAAAGAGCAAGAGGATCTTAGAACAGTATTCTTTTCCTTAGTTCAACTACTTTTCTCCAAGTTATTACATGTGTAATAAGAAAATGAATACAACAATTAAACTCATAATTCTAACATCATCTATTTTTCCTATTGGGCTTTTTTCACATTCTCATTCTTTTGGGTTTTTATATCAAAATAATTTTTTGAAGAAATTTCTTTGTTTGAAAACTATTCCTAGATTTCTTAGAGGATTAATATTTCCTTAGGAATCGTGTGAACTTTTAACTTGGTGTTTCATTTATACAACATTTCTACCATATCCGTACCTCATAGCTGGATGCAAACTGAAAATCCAACTTGCTCTGATTCGCTTGTAATGCACACGAGGTAAAATCCGTTTCTTTAGCATTAATTTATTCCTTTATCTTCTATAACAGAGCTCTTTAAGGCTTTAAATGAACATCACCATGAGACTTATTTTAAGTGAAGTATGCTTCTCCTAGTTTTCAACTCTCAGTGACACATCATTGGATGTCATACGATGTCTAAGGGAAGCGCCATTTTGTACTTACCTAATTAGATGAATGTTATTTAGAGTTCAACGATAAGGTTTTAATGAAGTCTCATTTTTAAGCACATTATCATAAAAAAAAATGTAAATTCAATGTTTTCTTATTTCTAATAGTTTTTCGTTACTTTAATTTACACAAAACACATTAATTTCACCTTTTATACATCAATTTGACATATATAACATTAGTCAACATTAATTAGGGGTATGCTTGCGATATTATCCTAATTATTGTCTTTTAATCTTGAAAGGGAATGCTATGAACTTTGAGTTCTGTACCAATTACTAGCTTGTACAGCAACTTGCAACGACTAGCATTAACAAAATACCATCATCATGAAAAACGCTTTTATCATCATTAATGCTCAAGGAAAAGGACAGTACAATAGATTTGCACATACAAAGATTGAATCTATGACTTAGTTGTAGAAAGAGACAAATAATTGTGAAGTCTCATGATATATGGTTGTCATTCTCATTCAATTAAGACATGAGTTTTTCCATAGATCAAAACTAAAATCTCCCATTAAATCACTTGAATATGAGAACTCTTGCAAGTTATAAGAGGGCAACATCAAATCTTCAAGTGGAATCAAGATTTCCCAAAATCTTTGAAGCTCATCATCCAAGTCTAATGAACTTGAATGTTCTTCACCATGCTGGAAAGTTACGTCCGAACTAGTAGTGCTTGATTGACAGCAATTACCTACACTTGAATTTAGTGTTTCCATTGTTTCTATTGGTGATGCTTTTAGGGTATCAAGTGAAATTGTTGCCATAATACCACAAGTGTTATTACTAATCACTAGATTTTGATTTTGTACATTGTCATTTGAATCCATTACTTGTGAAGTTGTTGTTTCATTTATATTTGTTTTTATATGATCATCATCTTGTATGCTGCGTCTTTTTAATCTTGTATTCCAGTAATTTTTAATATCATTGTCTGTTCTCCCTAGGAGTTTTGTTGCGATTGTGGACCATCTGTTGTCATGCAAACAATACAAGAGCATTAGATGACCTCAATTAATAACAAATATACTTTATAGCATTTCAAAAGTTAGTTTTACCACGCATATGTGTTATGGATAATTGATTATTGGTGAGTAATGCCATTATACTTTTTTCTACATGAATTGATCAGCAATGCTAGACTATTGTCCAAAGCTAAAAAGGAAACAAAAAAAAAAAAAAGGAAATGATGCTATATTAATGCTTATTTCATGCAACAGGATTAGATACTAAAGTAAGCATCATGTGCTAAGAATAAAAATATTTGAAGAACGGAGTCACTGATTTTATTGCTAGTTCATATCCAAAGAATAATTGGTCTATTGAGCATTATTCTTTTTTCTTTTTCTTTTTCTTTTTTTATTTATGTAATTTACAATAACATCTCTCAAAATAATTAAAATTACATAAAAAACCCTAAGTTTCTAAAATCAAGAGAACTAGTGCTTTGAGTAACATACTTTGTTATCGAATTATGTCCCCTACAAATTATCAAAATTACATAAAGGAAACCTTAATTTTTAAAGTACTTCATCTGCAACATCAATTAACTTTTGCAGGCAATCTATTTGGTTTATATCCTATAGAATTGGGAATCATGTTTGCTGTTTTTAAATTATGAATGTTGAAAACAAATAAGAAATAATTACCGATTTCCAAGTAGACGTTGCCACTTGATGATGGTCTCCTCCTCCTCTCTTGTGAAGTTGCCATGCTTGATGTTGGGCCTCAAATAATTCATCCAACGAAGTCTACAACTTTTGCCGGATCTTGCCAAACCTGTATATGTTCCATCAACAATATTATGTGATTGAATCAATAAAATAAATTTCATGAATCAACTCAAGTGTTTACAGGGAAATTTATGTAAGATTGCAGAAAAGGAAAACAAAATTCATCAATTCAACTTTGGAAGAGTTCCAGCTGAAAAGTTTCCTAGGGAATGACGGAAAATCTTTCAGCAAAGACCCACCAAAACCTGATATGATATGTGTGTTGTTTTTCCAATTCATTCTGCTGTGTCTTGCTTTTCTCCCCAATGCATGATCTTTTAGTTGAGGACTAAAGATTGTATATCAGGAAACACGATAGGTTTTGCATTTGTGTAAAACATAAAGTGCAGAGCAATAAATTGCATAAGCGTGAAATCACATATAACTTCTTCTTCTTTTTCTTTTTCTTTTTTTTTTTTTTAAAAAAAAGAGATTATGGAAAAAGAAAATAAGAAATATTTTGATTACAAAATGAAAAACGAACCAGCAGCTTTTGGCATGTAAGTCCAGTTCCAAATGCCATATCTTTTGATATAAGCTGTCAGTTTCTCATCTTCTTCAGCACTCCAAGGTCCCTTCTTCACACAATCTCCAGATCCTGGATCTTGTCCATATCTGCTTGGAGACCTCATATTTCACTCTCTCTTAGCTATGGTTCTATCTCTATCTTTTGCAAGTTTCAAGCTATTAAATTCCCAAATGGTACATGAGGAAACAGATTGATATGGCATTTATATCGAGCTAGCTCACATTTAATTATTGGTAGGTGCTATATTCTAAATCTAGTGCTTCATCAATTGCAATATAAAATGTCATATATAATTCCGAGGAATCGAGTCACTCCATGTGAGAACACAGGCATTTTATATAAGTTTCCTCTCAAAACCATAATATGGACATATATCCAATTATCAACTTGCAACCGAGTGTTGACTTGCAGAGGTATATAATATACACGTTTCTTGAATTTAATTTTCTCTCGGCATCTTTACAAGGATTTCATAATAGTCTTAGATAAATTTACAAGCTAAATATGTGAGGACATTATCCTAAGGAAATTCATAATTTTAATTATTTGACCACTTAAAAGGAAATGGCTTGTCTCAAATAGTTAGGATTGTTAAACTTTTAAACTATTTCATGCTATCATTGTGATGTCATTTCTTTCTTCCTTATAATACTAACTATATTTTTCATAATATTAACTATTCGATATAAATTAAGGAGGGATTCCATTTTAGAACAAAAAATGATAATAGATGTTGCATGAACACTTATTAAAAGGCTAAAAATTACAGATGCATATGGTTTAGTTTATTCTTTCACGCCAAAACCAAACTCTAAAGAACAACTTGGTTCTTTTATCACTCTAAAAATGAATCATACTATTTCGTACAAGAAGTTTTTCAAACCATAAAGACTGTTTAGGTCCATATATGCTACCAAAAAGAATTCCTTTTTCTTTTTACAGTATGGAATAATCGAATGTTTGATTATGCTAATGGTAATTCATAGACATTGTCGTGATTTGCTGAAGTTCTTCTTCACGTACCTCGACCCGTGTCTTTGATGCAGAAGGTCTTGAAATATTAGACAAAAAGCATAGCTTATAACTTCCTAAAACCATCTAGTAATCCATATCTTGTAATATCTACAATTTACACGATATATATGAAATCTAATGATTTTTATATTTACTTTCATTATATAATATACTGGTGGTTAAAAGAATGTAGTAGCTATTACACCAAAAATTAATAGTCTCCAAATAAACTCAACTCTATTTGGTAGTAACTTGTAACTTCAATTTTTATCAACTACAGTCACATCCTAAATACGAAGTGCAAGCACTCCGCCACTTACTTACAGCTCATTATAAATACACAAAGGGTAAATCACCAAGTACCACTAATATTTAATAGTTTGCGAATTTCCAGTTATTAAAAATCTCCAAAATTATATAATACACTTATTCCATGAAGACCAAATTTCTCCAAATACAATTTCATAAGCTATAGAAACTCTTTATGCTCATCCGTCCCATCCAGAGCTGCAATCATAAAAAATACCTGATATTTAAAAGCTTCAAATGACTGAATCGTAATACTTAATGCAAGTCGTGAAACAAGATGGATTGCCACGTCCTCTACGCTTTTGGCATTACATAAAGCATCTCAATTGTCTTTACTATTTAGCATGCACTAATAAATCTGAGACATACCGCTTGTCCATATACCTAAAACAACAAGATTTAGATATTTTTCTTTTACCATACCCTCAATTTTTCCTATTTTATAAATTAATTATTGAGATTATCTAAATATTTCAAAAATTATATAATAACATCATAATATTATCATATTTTTTATAATTTTTATCATTAATTACACATAACAATATTTCAAAAAATAAATTGAGAAAAATTGAAGAAAATAAATGGAGAGAATCCATTTTGAAAACATCAATGCTAGATTCTCTCTCTATCTCAAGTTATTGGGGGTGATCACACAGCCACCCATCCTTTTTTGAAATCTCTCCCCTTTCTTCACTGCCCTAAATCTGCAAGACTATCATAACTGATTTCAAAATCTGTAAATTGCAACATTTTCGCTAAGTAAAAGTCCTTAATTTTTATTCTATTTCTACTATTCTCACCATCACTAATTGATCGTGTTACATATTCACCACCTTAAATTTATTTCTGTAGATCTAGTTAATCTAGAGGAATTGTAACACTTTAGATTGTGTTTTGTTAATACAGGTTTCAAGATAGGCAGTTTTATTTTATGTGTTTATGGTTTTTCCTTTTCTTTTTAGTTTTCATCCTTATGTAGAACTATGTTATTCTTTTCATCGGATTTACTATACTCACCAGTTTAGGACAAAAATCATTGCATCCCTTATATGCGACGTATCTTGACTTTAAACTAATGCATCAATATATTACATTGGGTTTTCATGTTCTCGACTCTTCATATATGAGTCATTTTGTAAGAATTAGTTTTCTCATTTAATGAAATTTACTTCATTGGCAATAAATAAATAAAAAGAAAAGAAAATGACGATACAACTTATAACTCATTTGTTTGATATTTTATATCATATAAAGCAAGACCTAATTATATAATTGTTTACAGGATATATTATGCATCATAAGGTACCTAAAACTTTTAATAGTTTACTATATAAAACATTTAATTGTCCTGTCCATGGTTCTCAAATTGCAATTCCTGAAACATTAAATCAACACCCGCTTGTAATTTCCCTGATCATTACCAAGATATCTACCTATCCTCTCTCAGGAGGCTGAGACGCAATTGAAGTTTGATTTTCAATTGTTGGCTTGAAACAACATGTGGACCTCATAGACTTGCTTTCTCCAAAAGGTGTTGTTGACTTCTACCCAATCCTCAAACTCCCTCTCCCAGTGTGTTGAAGAAAATTCATGAACGAAAATATAATAAAGATTATCAGGGAAAACAAAATTAATTGTAACTTCGGGAAGGAAAAAAAAAAAAAAATTTATGGCCTCGGTATTAAAGATTATTAGGAAAAACAAAATTAATTATAACTTTGAGATGACACTACAACATTAAAGACCTCCATAATAGTAGTAGTAATAATAATAATAATAAAATTTGATGGCCTCCCAGAGACATTTAATCATCCTCAAGCCATAACAAGATCTTTAATATCAAATCAATCATCCATGATCCCATCCATTTATCTTAACAACCACTTTTCAATATACATACAGTTTAAGCCATGGAGCATTACCCCACATTGCAGGCCCTTCTACCAAGTTTTTAATTATCGCCATGAAGGACTAAGAAAATGAAAACAAAACAAGGTACGCAACTTCTTCTCATCGGGGGAAGCCACCAGGGAAGAAAGAAGCTTCCTGTGATGAATGTGTTTAGTTGTTTACTATTGTTTTGATCTTATTGAAGATCATATATGCAAATTTTCTTTTTTCGTTTTTGTTTTTTTCCCATACGCATTTTCACACATTACAATATACGCAAATGACGTAACATGGACTATGTCAGCCGTGTACTGAACTACCAATAAGATAATGTCTCTTCTAAGATAATCAGAATTGACCGACTTGCTGCACGTTCACTTTGCATTTGAAAAGGTCGAGAAAACTTTACTTGACACGTAGAGAATTTGGTACTTCATTCAAAATGTTTCCATGATACATGAATTTTCTATATATGAAGCATAGAATATACTTTATCTCCATTTATGATTATCGGGTAAAAAGTCGAAGTTGACCTAGCATTTTATTGAGGAATTGAAATACAGCATCTATAATATGATCGTTGATTGATGAATATAATAACTAATGATAAGGCTAGAGAGATTGAATTAAGATAACCCAATTGAATTTGCTTACTAGTAAGTAGGAAGTTCAATTTACTTTTTTCTTTTACCTCTCTCAAACATAGGGAATTCACCAAATCAAAATCATTGTTCAAAAAAAAGTAAGAATAGAGTATAGACAATACATACATACATGTGTATGTAGGTATAGATACATATATGTGTAAGATATTATTATATCAAGTTTGTTATGCAATAATGGTATAAAATGGAATTGAATAGGATGCAATTTTATTTGTCATAATACCCTTAATTATTACAAGTCATAATACCTTTTTTTTAAGGTTAAAATAGTGGTTTTAGTTAATCCTAATTAATGAAATGGGAATGTAATCCTGATTTCTGCCTTCTTAAGGCAAAATTGAATTCTCCCTTGAAGTCAAAGTGGCTAGTTCTAGAGAATTGTAATTCTACCTTATAAATATACTTCAAAACATGAGAAAAAGACATGACCTTATTCTGATCTATGCTCACATACCAAATGTGACATTATTGAACATGCATATGTCACGAGCAAATTCCCTTACTCGAGTCCGTATGACACTTAGTGTTCCTTACCGCATTAAAGAAGGCTAAGTTAGCCTGTAACAACTTATAATGTTTAAAGAGAGAAACTTTAATGTAAATAGTATTTACTCAAAATAACTTGATGATATAGTTGAAGAGATCTCTCCTATATATATAAGAGGCATCTCAAGATTGAGGGTTATGATCAATTCAATCTAACAGTTACAAATGAATCTTACCTACCTTTACATTAAATGTCTCTACTTACCTTACTTATCACCTATTCTAGAACCTTTTAGATCTTCTAGAATATTCTGAATTATCTCCTCTTAGACTTGAATGAATCTCATGATTTTAGGCCTTTCTAAATTGGCCTATAACATTCTCTTCCACTCATTTTAGCGATGTCCTCATTATATTTTCTTCATGAAACTTTTGAATTTTGTCTGGAAACTACCATAGAGCTTCTGTAAGTTCCCAATTAGCCTCACTTTCTGGCTTTTCTTTCTAAATAACCACATACTCGTGCTTAAGGGAGTGGCCTCGTCTTTTTACATATCTGTCTATAATTATTTCTCCAACTTTTTTTTCCGTATGATTCTCGAACTCCAACTGGAACCTTCTGTGATGTTATTCTACTAAGATCATTCTCATCCTTATGATATGGCTTGAGCATACTAACATGAAATACTGTCTATAAAAACCGCTTTGGACTAAGCAGGCTCAAGTACGTCTTGGGCTTTTCTTTTTTTTCTAAGCAAGTGTATGCAATATACGCGCCTGCCTAGGTACGTCGATCATGTGCAAAGCATGTAATTGGCTTTTTTTTTACATCTGTTCCCCTTGTAAGCCATTTCCCCAGTAGTTTCTTTGTGAAACTTGGCTCATTAACTCGTGTTTAAGCCACTTTTTTGTGTGGCTTACGCACAGTTCCATCCAAATTCTTGATAGAATCGTATATTAGGCATAACCTTTTTAAACCCGTCTAAAAACCTGTCTAAATTCAAGCTTTTAAGGGGTCACATTTGCCTTCAAACTTCCTAAAAAACTCAAGTCCATGACAATATCTCTCTATTGATTAAGCTTAATTGGAGCTTAACATTGATTTTAGAAGCTTCCATTCGATCTAAATAGAAAATTCAAGCTCCAGTAAACATGTTTTTACCAGTAATTACAAGTTTTTTCCATTTCAAATCGCGTGTACAAGAGGGTTAGTAACTTGTACATTCAAGCTCAGTTTTATAGCCTCAAAGACTTTCCATCTTTGATTCGAGCTCTAATGCAATAAATTGGAGCTTGAATAAGCTTTCTAGTCATCAATCTCTTCACTCCATACTCTCTACAAACTCCCTCAAGAGCTTTCTTCTATTCACACATTTTATTTCTCTCTTTAGAAGTGGTGTAAGCTCAAAGCACTTTGAGCAAATTGACTCCTCCCACTAGGATCCCCACAAACTAAGCTTTTAACCCTGCTCACTTTCACTTGTTGCATAACCTAGAGCCTAAGAACCACTATTAACCATTTTAAAACCCTTAACCACCACTCTAACATGTCTACTACAGTGCGCTTCACTCAAAACTAACTACAAAGCTACACTCTCTACCACCACTCCAACACGTCTACTACCGTGCGCTTCACTCAAAACTAACTACAAAGCTACACTCTCTACCACCACAAACCATAATTGCAACCATCTCTCCACTTTGGTTCACCTTAATAGGGTCTACCCAAAACCCACCATTCATCAAGGCATCACCACCAAGCTCAGTTTTGTCAACAAAAACATTATAAAAGTACCAATTCCTACTCAAAATAGTGATTGGAAGCTACCGTAAGGAGTGGATTCAGTTGTTGCATTCATCTTCTTAGCAACTCGATTTAAAAATTCTTAAAGCTCGACCAACTCGACTCAAAGCTCTACTCGATTCTTCTTACCTACATGTTTTATCTAGGTTGGTTTACATTTTTTTTTTCTTCTTCCTTTTTCTTATTTGTTTCTTCTTTCTTTGTTTTTTTTTTCTTTATTTATTCTTCACATTTTTTTTCCTTTTTAGAGTTATCTAAATAAATAAATATATATATGAAAAAAATGCTTTTTTTGTTACGTGTGGAATCTTTCTAAATAAAGAAAAACAAAAAAAAAAATCTCTCTCTTTTATGTATGATATTCTTAATATATATATATATATAAACTTTTCTTACTAAAAAAATCCATTTTAGAAAAAAAAATAATAGCAAAATTTTTTAGAGCTTTAAGAATTTTAACAAATATATAAATGATTTTTTTTCTCTCACCTTAGAAAAAACTTATTTTCTAAAAGCAAAAATTAATAGACCTTTTTCTAACGTTTTCCTTTTTAGAAATTTTCAAAAATAAAAATTCTAAAGTTAAGACCTTGTTATAAGGTTCTCATAAAAGAAAATAAGTAGGTTAAAAATGTAAACTTAGCCAATTTTTAAAAATAAAATAAACCAATTAGCTAATGTTTTTGAAGAATGAACTATGTAAAATTTGATCTCGAATAGTAAGTTCGTAGGCAACTATAGGCAATTATGGGCTAACTTAAAATATGGATTTTTTCTTTTTTCCCCTTTATTATAATAAATAGATTTATCTATGTTTTTTTTTTAATTTATGTATGTAAATTACTTCTTCTTTGAAATAATTAGGTAATTGGAAAGATGAAGTTAATTTTGGAAGGATAAAATAGTACTCGTTAGGATTTAATAAAATAACTCTCGAACTTACAATATTTGATTTCTGGAATTTTTCTTAAAAAAGATTTCATGCACACAGACTAGTGGCTAAGTTAGACTCAATCTATCTAATTAGTTCTAATTTAATTACATTTCCCAATTTTACCAAATGGCAACTCAAAAATATTTTCAAAAATAAACAAATAAGGTTTTCCTTAATTTTAGTCGATGGTTTGAACTAAATAGGCATAGTATTTAGTTTAAATCAAATTAAGGAATAGAAAAACTAAAATATTTAGGCTCGACAACCATTAAAAATATCTAGACTTAACATCCATTTTAAAAATTTTCCAACTATTCTAAGCAGCAAGTGAAGTAAGCATCCTAATGGTATCAAGTCTAGTAACAGAAGCAAAAACCTCAAAATAGTCAATGCCTAGCTTTTGCTTATAATCCTTTAACCAAATATGCTTTGAAATGATCCATCTCTCCATTAGACCAAGAATGTCCATACATTACCACTCATAGAATCAAGAAAGAGTTATTATTTTGTCAATCCTTGATATGTCTAAACCTCGATAAGTTTCCTCATGTGGGGTTGAATTAGGTCACAAGCTCTACTCCTAGTGGTGCCCTTCCATTAATTCCTTTTAGTTTCAACCTTGTGACTATACCCCCTAGAACCTAACCATAAGAAAATAAGAACCTTAAAAAATTTGCTTCTCATTATACGGTTTGATTTCACTCTAATTTAGGTTTAACTGGTGACTACAACACGAGTAAAGTGAATGGTATTCTAGTGGTGAATCTTAGTAGAGTGAGTCCATTCATTTCGATGTCTCTTTGCTTTAGAGATTTGGACTTAAGTGTAATTGATTCGCAGCTTTAAGATATGCTTACAACATTTTTAGTAGAATAAATGGAATGAGTTGCAAATAGAATTGGTATTTTTAAGGAATAGAATAAGGGGGTAATAGATGAAGAATGTGTATTATCCTATTTACTTGATTAGAAAGGGAAAACTCTAAAATATCTTCAATCTCAATACATGTTGGTGCCAATTGCCTCATTCTAATAGAGGAGTCATTTCAGATGATATTAAACCCAAACAAATCGTAACCTCATTGGTTGCATTAGCACTAATTGCCACTTCCTTCACAACCATGAGCCATAGTAGAATGCTTTAGCAATCACTTCCTTAAACCCAATTTGACACAACAACATTTGTAAATTTCGTCAATCAATAGTTGGTACCTTTGCTTCAACCCCAACTCCATTACTAGCTTCACTACTATTACCTTTGGTAGTTATAGCTTGAAATCCAATTGAAGATCAAACCCAATCCCTAAACTTAACTAATAATCAAAAACCATATACTAATTATGTTAATCAATGCCTTTAAATCCAAAAATAAAAAAAAATTAAGGCAAAAATAACTAACCTCAAACCCTAAAAATTGAGCCTTGTAACTTAGGTTTGATAAGAAAGAGTTAGGGGGAAATAATAGATTTTACCTGAACTTTCTCTTTCGACACAAGATGGGGATGATGATAGATTCAAGTATGATACTTTGTTTCTCTCGCTCGATTACTGAAGGTAGGGGCTTAAATGTGAGGATAAGGGATTCAAGTACAATACTTTGAAGGAGACAATGGTAGTGTTTTGTTAATGAGAAGAAAGACACCAATTTAAGTTGGGAAGATGAGAGGAAAGAAAGGTAGGAGACAATGATAGTGTTGCTTTGATTTGTGTTTTTGTGCAAGGGTAGCAATTGTGATTTTAAAATTTTTAATAGGGGCATTTTTGGAAGTAGAACAAGTAATGGAGTAGGAATAGAGATTCAAGATTGCATATAAAGAATGTTGATTCCTTGTTTGTGAATAACAGAGACCTAGCTGAATTTCATTCCATATGGAGCCTTATGCAACTAAACAAGGTAATTGAGAGTTCTTATGGAATATAGGGGGGTGGAATTGCTATTCCCCGTTAGTAAACATGATCTTAATCAAGTTGGTTAAGTAGTTTTTATTAGGTTTGTAGAGACTTAGCTTTCGTTGATCTTTTGGATATGGATAAGTTAAGTATAGCAATCTTCAAGATGTTACAAGGGTAATAAATGTGTTGAATTTTACACCGATAAATAATAAGCCCATTAGGATTATGTATTCACATCAAGTATTCATAAAAGTGGGAGCACAAATATATTTATCAAGAATCTGGACAAGATGTTTGACCATAAGCATTACATGATACATTTTCTTTGTTTGATTCCGTTCTCTCTTATAAAGTAGTTATTGATGCTCAAGGTTAATCTAATGACTATGTGCAATAGGGTAGAAGCAGTAGATGTTTCGAAGGGGACACATGTATCGATATCCACCTAGGTGCAATAGAGTAGAAGTCCCCATTCCAAGCATTACTAAGGTATGCTTTCATTTCCCTATGACATGAGTAGAATGCCACTATGAGATGCAAATGCTAGGCAACCCATGCCAATAGCTAGAATTGGTATAGGTTGTGCTTGAACATCAAAGAATGATGCTTAGTGAAAGTTTATGCCTACTAATGGATTAATTAGAGCATGACAATGTGGCCAAGGTAACCATTATGCTTTGGGAAAAGGTTTTACAAAAGAAACTCTACGTTAGAATAGCAACTTATCACCTTTATATACCATTTTATTGTGTTATACAATTTTATAAAAAAATAGAATAATCCTAAATATGTTTTGAGAACTCATTCCTTAAATATAGAGAAGTTTCCTTAAACTCCTACAGTGAACCTTCTACTCCTTATAACTTTTAGAGATACTTAGGGAAAAAAAAAAAAACTTTTAGAGATACTAAATACCTCAAGTCATCATTATGATCCCTAAGACCGTTTTAATACGTTAATTGTTAGCAACGGTTGGGTGCGTAACAATAACTCGAAATATTAAATGGAAAATGATGCATTCATTTAATATTTCGAATTATTGTTCACAGTAGCTAATGATTATATAAAATGTATTAGTAATTGAAAAAAAAAAAAGGGAAAAGAAAAGCCAAAATTGAACAAACCGTGTGTCGAAGTGCAAGTCCGACTTCCTTTAGGAGCAACATATTCTTATCTCCATTCTATGAGTTTTAAGTGGTCCTAGACTCAAGAAGATGCTCAGTCAACTGTCTACCAACTGCAACACGAACCTGGAGATCGGAAAAAATTAATACTAAGAAAAGGACAAAAAAAAAAAAAACCTGACAAATTGATCACTTTCTTTGAACCATCATATTCATTTCTTTGCTAATTTTCATGCTTTTTTCGTACACTTGCTTGTCTGCAAGATTTTACGTATCCGATGGATATGCATGAACTTCTAATAGGTCGGAACACACATTGTCTGTGGATGATACATCGGTCAACCTAGATAAGCTGGAAAGAAAAAGTTGCAGTCCATGTCAAAAGATAACTTTGGCAATTAGTTAATGATGATGGTGGGAAGGGAAAAGGAACAGTTTGACAATGCTTCCAGGTATCAGTGGGTATATTGAAAAAATAAAATTTTTACATTTGAGGATGGTTATATATTTTATAAAATAAAAAATTTATAAAGTGTAATCTTTTATAATTAATAAAGTTTCAGGATAGGTTCACAATTGAGGAATAATAATTTTATTTTGTTCTTATAAAATCAATCAAAATATTAATAAAATAACTTATGATAAGTATGATAAGCAAATTAAAAAGAAAAAAAAAAGAGAGGAAAAAGTCGACCCACGATAATGCAGCACACGTTACGTGTAAGAGCTGAAACATCATTAAATATAAAGTATCCACATTAATTGTTGATTGACTTACAAATTAATTTTTCCGCGAATATTTATCTTCCCACAGCTCCTGTCCCTTCTTGATATAGATTTTTTTTCCCGGCATTGCAAGTGACATAATGGCACTTATATCCGAAATGATTTCAACAGAGGCCGATTTAATACCTATTGGAATTTAAATACACCTATATGTTATAAGGGTTTTTACAACTGTACGGCATTTCCGAGTTTACATACATACTACTTAATTAATTTTTTTTGTCCTTTGTCTTGCTTTGATAACTTCAGAATCTCCATTTATTTGACCTTTTATGGAACGTAATTTATCTTGATAGATAATTTGTCCTATTAATCAATATCACATATTAATATTATTAATTTTTTTTTATCATTTGAAGGGCCTCACATTCATTTAATATTTAATATATATTATTTTTTTCTTCTTTATTATTTTTTTACTTGAGGGAATTATATTTTATGATACATAACCATTTCTATCACATTTATTTATAAAGAAGATACAGGGTAAATTGTAAATTATCCCATCAAGTTTATCCTACATGCAGTTGACCAAGGCGACCAAATTAAGAAAGAAAAAATGGAAAAAAAAAAAAATGGCACTTCTAGCTATGAGACATGGTTTCAATCTAGAATACCTTTTTTTTTTTTAATTTTATCCTTTTTAGGCGGTGCTCATAGTCCGCCATTGGTACTATGTTGATTGAAGAAAAGAAAATGGAGAGAGGAACCAGGAAAGGGACAATTTTTCTTTGATTCCTTCCCCATGTGTGGAAAACTAATGGAAAATGGATTAAAGGATATTTTTGAACAAATTTTTCTATGGCCCCTACAAGAAATATTCTCTCTGAGTTGACAAATTTGGAAAGAAAGTTTTAAATTTTAAGAATATTTTGATAATTTAATAATCTTATAAGAAGAAGTTTAATTAATCTTCCATTTACAATCATTCTTTTTTATTTTTTTCTTATCCAAATAAAAATTTTTGCTTCATTTTCATTCCTCCATATTTCTTCCATATCATTTCTTTTCCTTCTAATTTCTTTCTTTATCCAAACATAGTATAAGTGCAATTATTAGCACCATTCGATGGGTGGCAATGCCAACAAGCATCGGCATGAACTTATCAACTTTCAAAATAGATTGCAACCCATTCAACTTTCAAATTTAACTTGAAGATAGTATTTGGTTATTAGAATTGATCATGATAAGAAAAAATGGATAGTATAGTATAATCAGTATAAGATAGGACAATCTCATTACATCATGTAAAGATTCTTATGATTGAAAAATTTTTAAAAGTAAAAGTTTAATTATTCATAATATAAAAGTTCAATATTATGATTTATGGGATAATTTTTGGAATTATAAAGAATATATTTATTTTGTACTATGTAAAGAAAATTTATATGCTATCAAATATATTGTACAAAATTTTTAAATTTTATTGTATGCTTTAGAATCTCTTTTGCCTAGTACCACAATTGAATGTGCAAACTTAATCGAAGATAAAAAGTTTTGTCTTATCTAGTATAATGAAAGTATAGCAACCAAACAATAATTAAGGGTTTTTCCTTTTCGTAATGCGGCGTAATTTTTATTTTTACGTATGATTACAAGGGTTAAATTTGATAAATAAGGTTTAGCTACATGCTTTCAAATGGTTATTTGGCACGTTTTCAAACAACGTTAGAGTGTGCGCATTAATCAGATTAAAAGTGAATCATTAGCAATTTATCTAAAAAATTTGTATATTCCAGCCTTGGCAATTACATTCCTCCTCGATTCCAGAATAGTTCTAGTTCCATTATCGTTCATCAATGCAGAAGCTGGAGTAGGAATGTGATGGAGGAATGAGGAACACTGATCAGAACGATGACCTTGCATACTTGGCCATATTGATGCTATTGATAATTTCCCTTGGTAAATTGATTTACCATTTCCAAATTAGATTCAAGAGAAAAGCTATGTTCTTTTGCTAATCACGATTGATTGTGTATAAATAGATTTTTCGAACTTCTAAAAGCATGTTTTACCATTTTCAAAACTTTGGAAAAAATATACTTACCCTTTTGAACCATTGATATATCTACTAAACCTACAATACCCCAATAAAAAAAAAATCAGAATAAGGAGTACTTTCGTAATTCCCCTTTTTAAAAATAGTTTTGCAATTATTAGATTATGATTAAAATTTTAAGTGTAGGTATGGGCGATCCAACCTCTACTCCCATACCAGAAGTTACTAAGGACGACCTTGTCACTAGCATGAAAAGAAAAGAAAACGCTAGGAGCCCACATATGTTGCCATGACGACCATAGAGGTAAGGGTTCCTCCATGTTCAATTTATGATTCCTTCTTGCAATCTCGATTCCGAGTTAACCAAACAAAATTAATCTACGTTAGTTAGGAAAACTCAAGTGGAAGTTTAGAAATCTATCAAGAACAATTGAAGATCGAAAGTTTCTGGTGATTAGGCAAGACCAAATTCCTTTTGTAAATTTTTGTTTACGACATATTTAAGCTATATCACACGATAATTATTTCTTTTCACGAAAGCAATGGTATGACTGCTCTCTAGGTGGCGCATTTAGCAAAGAGAGATCTGGGGTTCACGCGAATCCTTCAAGGTAAGGATCTAAAAGGAATTAATTCATGTTTATAGACAATTTTAGTTGTTAATCCATGGTTTAATTGCAAGAAGACCGAACCATAAGTAATCGAGTGTGGTGTCACTACATAAAGTGAAAAACTATTTTGTACAAGTGATGAGTTTAAGGGTAATTATTTGATTCTCTTTTTAAGATCAGTAATTATATAATTCACGAGGAAAGGTAGATTTATAAAGAAAAGAACCAATCTTCTTAGATGATATCAAAGTAAGTATTTAATCTTGGCTATGATTGATGTGAAATTTTAAGTTTATATGATGAGGCGTTTTTTTTTTTTCAATATAAATATCACCCATTAGATAATAAAGCATATACAAACATCTACCTCCGATTGCTAACTAGAGTTACAAAAGTTAGGAGTCTTACTTGAAGGCTACTTCATTGATCAACATTACAAATTGAAGTCTTATTTTATTTTATAAACCAAAAGCTAACAAGTCCTTGTTCGGAAAATTAAAACAACATAAAAGAGGAAAGGGGTAGTCAACAAAAGGATCCACTTCATCATGCGCTAAATCAACTAGTGCATCAGCCACAACATTAAACTCTCTCGATACCACTTCAATCCTCTATCTATACTAGCAAGATAGCTTTTCCCTAAAAGCCAAAAGAACATTATGATATAATAGTTTAGTATTCACATTCTCATTTAAAAGACTAACACTTGCTTTGGAATTAATGTGAATTTTCAAATTGAGTAAATTTCACTCAATACAATATGATAGACTTTAATATAATGCCCAAGGCTCAATGGTGAGAATATCAATAGCCCCAATTCTTTTGGCAAAGCTAAAGATCCATTTGCCATTTGAATCTCTTAGAACTCCTTCGGTTATGGCTTGATTTGAGGATGCAATATAAGAACTATCGATGTTAAGCCTTATCTAACCATGACTAAGAGGATTCTTAGAGAGGGAATGATTTCACTTTATAAGCTTTTTTGATATTTTGAAGTGAGCCTAGTATTCATGTGATAACATTGAATAGAATGAGTTAGGATTAGTTGTTGATTTACTAAGTTGAATAGAAGTTCATTTTTAGGGTATAATAGCTTCCATAGCATCACTCCAAAAGTAAAATCCTAAGGGGGATGAGGTAAGGTTGATTGACTCTTTCTAATATGACAATTGTATTGTATCCATCTTATGAAAGAATTTATTATTATTAGTTGTTGGTAAGGAACAAATTGATATTGATTGATGAAGTCTGTAATAGATGGATAGGCTAAGAAAGCATGTCCATGTTTTTCTTGTGCATTTCCACATCTAGGACAATTTGCAAGAAAAGTAATGCCCTTATGTGCTAAATTAGAGGTTGTAAGAAGAGATAAATTGGCTAGCCTTTAGAGAGGAATTTTAATTTTGGGAGGAAAGATAGATTTTCAAATCCATTGCTAGTCTCTTGATTCATTTAACTTAGGAGAGGGAACATAGTATATGTCTTGCAGGGATGGCATTATTCTTAAGTTTGGACCGACAACTCTTTTATCATTTTCTATGACTAAGGCAAGTTGGCCATATAAGAGTAATTAGAAGGTCTAAATGTAGAAGCTTATATATGATTCATTCCATGAAGTAAGGGATGCCCAATGATCATGGATTGATAGTTTTTCACTTTGCCATGTAAGGGGACCTTGTATTATGGTCTAATTTTCCCTACCCTACTCCAATTGTCAAACCAAAAAGCTTGTTGCCTTTCTATTTCTTAGGGCTACATGAGACAAGTTATGTACTAAGGATTGACTTCCACATAACTCTCTAGTTATATGGGAGAGAAATTGTTTACCTTGTTTTTGTTCCCCCATTAACACTTTCCTATATATAGCCTTAATAAGCTTAACCTAACACAACTTTCTTCTTTTTAATTCAAATTACCACTTCAATGCACAAGCTTTTTTCTTGTACGAAGGTTTAAAAGGCCTAGCCTTCTTTCCTCCATAAGCCTTGTTATTTTATCCTAGCTAACCTAATGAATTTTCCTCTCTTGTTTAGTTCTTAACCAAAGGAAATGATTAATAATTTAGGTTAGCTTATCGACTACTACCATAGGTAGACTTCCTATTTACATATAGTAGGTTAGTAGACTTTGAAGGATAGATCGTGCTAATACAATTCTATTGGCCTACTTAATGTCTTTGCCTCCATCCACTTAGTTTGCATTAAGCTTTTCGATAATGAAGTTTGACTAAGAAGGTTTTGGTTTACGTCCTTTGTCCGGGGAATGATGTGCCTATGAGCTCAGTAATCATTAGAACTCACCCCAGGAGATAAGAACTAGATGGTTCTTCAAAATATCGAAGAAAATAGAATAAATAGGTTGGCGAATTGATTATAGTAGCTTACGTGAAGCTGCTTCAAAGATATGACTCACTAATGAATGCAACACAACTTGACACTATGCTTAATGTGACACACAAGCTAATGTCAAGGCCCACCTACTACTAATCCTAAGCAACTCAGTAAAAATTAGATAAGAGTATATGAAAATGAACTTGGAGAGTAGTATCTTACAATAACAAGTATATTCAATATTTGAAAGGAATGTATGATGATGCAGCTACAAAGAGAAGGGATTATTTATAATAAGTTCTTAGGACAACATTACAAATAAGGAGGATTACAAAAGGGTATTCGAGAAAAGAGATTCCTAGTACATACAAAAAGGGTAAATAGGACAAATAAAAAAGAGGAAAATTAATATAATGTCAAACAAAAGGACAGGTGTCAACAAGACATTGGTTTCATACTAGGGAGCTTATGGGTGAAGTAACCATGCTGAGCTTATTGTTGCAGATGTGGTTGGTAGTATCAAAGATTTCCAAGGTGAATAATAAGTGATGCCATGTAGTGGTAGTAGAGATAACAGGCCGAAAGAGTAGGAGATGGTATGGAGGGGCCTTAGCACTTGGCTAGTTGCCCTCATCACTTGGCAGGTCGACATCAGTATAAAGGAGTCCTGGTGATTAGGGCAATGTTGTATGATTGAATTCTTTAGCCTCAGTATTCGGTAGGTCAGCCTCAATACTTAACAGGTAAGGTTCGACATTTAGAGTAGCATAAAGCATGATATGGCTAAGCTAAGCTCTCAAGGAATTCTTCCACTATTCTTTTGTGTACTGTACCTCGTCTTTAGTAGGCTAACTAAAGAGAATCCTTCTAGCGAGTAACTAAAGGCCTTAGAAGCGTGCACTAGTGAGAGGGCTAGAAGTTAGTAGTCCATCAGTTTATCAGGGTTATTGAAGATTTTCCCTCAAATCTTGGTTCACTTCTTCATTAAGCACATAAGGTATCAGGTCGGTGACATTAAAGGTAGTAGATATATCGTGCCCTTCGAGTAGCTGAAGCTCATATGCATTGTCGTTGATGTACTTAAGGATTTTAAAAGGTCCATCTAATCTAGAGGATAGCTTATTTGTTCTTTTCTTAAGGAAACACTTTTTGCTTAAGTAGACCTAGATAAGGTCTCTAGGGTTGTAAATAACTCATCTTCTTCTATAGCTTCCTTATTCTCTTTATTAGGCTACAGTTTGTGCTTATTGTTCGGAAGCCTTTTGATGCAACTTTTGTAACTCCTTAGTGTGTTGCAGGATAGATTGACTTTCCCCTTAATTGGTCGGGCAGATAACTGGATCCAAGGGTAAGTTTTAGTTAAGTCCATAAATGACCTCAAATGGTAACCTTCTTGTTGAGCTCTAAGCTGAGTAGTTGTAAGCGAACTCTATGATAGGTAGGCATAAATCCTAATCATGCAAATTCTTCTTAACAGCCACTTGTAAGAGGTTATCGACTCTCTTATTCACAACTTCGATTTGGTCGTTGATTTATGGGTGGCAAGAAGTACTGAACATGAGTTTATAGGGTTCTATAAAAGAAGCTCGTAAACTTTGAGTCATTGTTAAATACGATACTTCTTGACACTCTATGCAGTTGTATGATCTCCTACAGAAAAAAAAAGGTTAGCAACAAATAAAGCATCATTAGTTCGATGGAAGGGAATGAAATGCCTCATCTTGGTTAATTGATCAACCACCACCATAATAAAGTCATGTTTTCTCAAAGTTAGGGGTAGGCCAAGCATGAAATCTATTCTTATGTTGATCCATGGTTACTCAAGTATAGGCAGAATAGTGTACTCTCCATACGGTTCCTTCCTCCCCTTTTCATGTTTACACACCTTACATCTATCAAGAATTCGATGCACATCCTTCATCATCTTAAGCTAATAAAAATGTTCTCTCAACATTTCAACTGTTCTCCTTCCTCCAAAATGGTTGGTTAAACTTCTAGCATGAACTTCTTGGACAAGTAGTTCTTTAGTCGAACCACTTGGCATATAGACCTATTTGCCCTTCATTAAGAACCCTTAGCTTAAATAGAACCTATCCATAACTCTTCCAATGTTGCACTTGGCCACTAAAGGCCCAAAATACAAATTATGTTCATATTTATTAGGTAGGGTACCAAATCTAAGTACCCTAACTTGCATTGTCGTAATGAGGGTATGACATCAAGAAAGAGCGTCAGCTACGGTGTTAGTACTTTCCTTCTTATACCAAATGACATGGTAGAAAGACTCTAGAAACTCAACCCATTTGGCATGATGTTGAGAAAGTTTTTGTTGCCTTTAAAGATTTTTTAGAGATTCATGGCTTAAGTAGACGATGAATTCTCTCAGCAGCAAGTAGTATTGCCAATTTTGTAATGTTAGAACAAGGGCATAGAACTCCTTGTCATAAGCCGAATAATTGAAGGTAGCTCCTATGATTTTCTCACTGAAATAGGCAATTGGTTGGTGCTTCTGCATAAGAACAACACTAATGCCAATTCTAGAAGCATCATATTCTATTTCAAAAACTTTCTCAAAATTTGATAGGGCGAATATAGGGGTTGATGTCAATTTGGACTTTATATCTTGGAAGCTTTTTTTTAGACTTCTTAGACCACTTACACTAAAAGTTCTTCCTCGTCAGTTTGATCATCGGGGCCATGATGGAATTGAAGTTCTTAATGAATCTTTGGTAAAACAATGCTAAACAATGAAAGGTTCTAACTTCAACAGCATTAGTTAGTGTTGGTCACTCAAAAATAGCTTTAACTTTCTCATTATTAACTTGGATTCCTCCCTCTAAAACAATATATTTAAGGAATACAACCTTACTTTGGAAGAACACACATTTCTTCAAGTAATCGAATAATCTCTCAGCTTAGAGAATGTCAAACACCAATTTTAAATGCTCAACATGAGAGATGAGGTTGGTTCCAAAATTAGTTTTAAGTCTATTAGTTGGTTATCAAACACTTGCATTAATTGGGGTTGCTTTCTAGAGCAAGATAGGCAAGATTTTTTATTTGAGGGAGTTTTCACTCCCACCCATGCTAGAGTCTTTATTGTTTGCTAATCCAAGATCATTTTCTCTGAACTCTTGTCAAGGTACTTTAGTTAAAGAATGAATTTATTAGTTTTTTAGGAGAAAAAAATAGAAAAGGAAACACATCTAAAAGAAAATGAAGAAAAAAAAACCGTCCTAATTTCCTAGGATAGTTTTCATAACAAGTAATTTTTTTAATAGACACTTTTATCATAACAAGTAATTTTTCTAGCAATCTTTATTTTTTTTTCCCTCTTTCCATATTTTTCAACCTCTTTTAAAAGGATTAAACCTTATATCTTTAAAATTTCTTCATATTCCTCCTAGATGAAATGCTAGTTAGCAAATATCAAGCTTAAATTCATAATACAACAATTTTCCATGATCCACATTATATTTATTGTCTTTAGGTTTTGGTTAGTAGATATTTGGTTGAGATTAGGCTTCACGTAATTGTATGATCCTATAAGACAAAGAACAATGAGGGGTGCCAATGTATTATTCAACGTAGCTACTCCGATACTTAAGTTGAATTAGTGTGTATGAAGAATAAGAGTACTTGAGAGAAAGAAGTAAGCTCTAGTATACAAAGTGTAATGTAGTTTACCATTTGGTGATGGTCTTGTATTTATAGAGGAGTAGAGTCAATAGTTGAAGAGAAGTTAGTAGGCTAAAGCCATATCTGCAAGCAATGGGTAGTGGAGCCACTATGTCCGATGTAGTTTGTAAATGTAGGAAGTAGTTATTAACTTGATTATTCAGCCTTATCTGCAATCTTCTAGCAATAGGTAATCATTGTAGCTAGGAAAATTGAGTTATGGGCATGGATTGAACCTAATAATGAAGATGGGGAGATTGATTTTGAAGAAGTGTAGCCTAAGCCATGAGCCTAATCAAGTTGATATAGGCTTGGGGGGTTGAAGACCAAAAGACCCTATCAACATTACATGCCCCCGGCAATCTCATTACCATTATAGAGATAAGGAGAGGGGAAAAATGGGTTCTTCAAGCATGTAGTTAATCTAGTCCTAAGATGCTTACATTAACTAGGTGTCATGGTGATAATGCTGTAGTGCTAATGTAGCAATGATTGGAGTCCGAGCTAGTGAAAGGCTAAAATGAGATCATGACATAGGGGTAAGACAAATGTGGCTAACTTGAGTAAGATGCCACTTGGGCTGAGGTGGGTGCTCTAGCCTTGAGGTGGGGTATAGGAGATTTGACCTCCTTAGTTATCAAAGGGCATCAAGCCGTTAACCCTTCATCTAAACAAGGTAGGGGAGACATAAGGGGAGATCTGAGCAAATAAAGCATGAAGCCGAGAAGAGTGAGGTAATCCAAGATAAATATTAATGGGACAAACTACATGCTTCAAGTTGAGGTGAAGATTCAATAGGTAGGGCACTTGATACAATAAGGTTGGAGAGCGAAGGTGTTGAGTAGGTAAAGGCATCAGACTATCTAAGCTAATAAGATCAAGCCGAATTGACCATTGTTCAAGTGGCTTCCATTTATCCATGCTAAGGTGTAGTGCTATTGAAGTGCCGAAGAAGTTTGTTCAGCAACATAGAAGTTGAAGAGGCCTTAAGAAAACTTCTTGTGAAAGGAGCTTTTTGAATTCTTACTTTATTGCGTCCTTTTATGGTATAGTTAATGTAACATGACAGGTGTCTTCTCTCTATAAACTTGCATGTAGTCACATGCATTTTGTCTTTTGAATACAGTCATCTGATCAAACCATCTCTACATGTATGCATCACAATGGTTTAGGGGATTTGTGCTTATACAAATCCCTTTAACTGCCAATTCACTTTCCAAAGCTATAAGTCTATAAATACCACAATTACTTTGATAGATTACTCTTTCACAACTTCTCTTATTTTCTTATTGTAATGTAAGTGATATCTCTTACTTTCTTCTCACCAATAAACCTTAACTTTCTTTAAAGTTATTTATGCTTCTTTACCTTTTCAATGTCAAGTTGTCAACTAATAGCAAAGCAAACACAAGTGAGATGCCTTCTAATGTGTCAAGTATAATCTAACTATCGACTTCTAAGCTATAAGAAGTGATTCACCCTAAGGAAGGGAGGACAAAGCCTCATCGCTGGCATAATTAGATGAAAGTTCAAGAATGGTGGTTGAGGCGTTGGACAGAACAAAGCTCATCAACACCAATCCCAGGGACATTTATCTGGATGATCCCTTTGCTAAAGTCATGAACTTGTTCACCAAGCTTGGAACAGATAACATTTTGAGTGGTTGGATCAGTAAGAGCAAGCCTTCCGTTGTTAACTGGGTCCTAGCAAACTTCATTGTTAGACTGACTCCATGTTGGGCAATATAGCTGCTAATAAGGGAGGATGAGGTGCCCTTACTATCAGGAAGATGCTTTACGGTATTTGAAAAGTGTTTGGAGTATGGGCAATACCTCTCCTTGAGTGAGTTTGAGAAGGAACACTTTGACTACTACTGGTACAGTCTCACGTAAGTCCCTCCTAACAAATAGAGGGTGTTGAAGGAATTTTAAGGGTTATGTGAATACTTGGTAATTCATGCTACTCTAAAACTATTCAACCACTTCTACTTATGGAAAAGTTTGAATGGATAGATGTACCTATAGAATCGTCTAGGGCGAAACTATTCACAACTTTGGTAGATTCTATGAAGGGTTAATAGAACAAGTTCCTTTTTGGCATAGTTGCCTAAAGAAGCAAACTTTTGGATGCGGTAGACCACTCTAGTCCAAATTAAGGGTTGAAAGGACCTTAGACTTAATTACACCGAGGCCGTAAGAGAAATATTAGCCTTCGTGGCCTTGATGCACAGCCAAGAGATAGATGCCAAGGAGATGGTAGAGAGATATTTCAAGCATCTAATCTCCGAACTCTTCCCCAGTATAAAGAAGGCAATAGTGAAGAAATGGATGGAAGGTATAGGTTTGTTTTTCACAAATAGCTTCTTCTATTGTGTTAGCATGAAACTGTACTTTGTTCAACATTCTTTTGAGGAGAAGGGAAGGATCTTCCTTGCCCGTATTGGTCATAGTGTAGTTGGTAAATGACCGTATTATATTTATCTTCATACTGATAGTGTTTGTTTGTTTCTTTCTTGTAGAAGCCCCATTTTTGTTCCCCCTGTAATTTTATTTTTTAGAATAGGGTAAGAGGTCCTATTTTAGAAAAATACAAAAAAAAAAAAGAAATTTAGAAAATTACAAAAAATTAGAAAGTTACAAAAATAGAAAAAATAAAGGACTTAAGAAGTTTAGAAAATTCTTTAAATAGTTTAATAGAATAGAATCTTTAGTTTTGATAAAATAAGAAAAGGGCCGTTAGACTTAGATTTATATTTAAATATAACCCAAACTAATCTGGTCCATATGTGCAATTCACATATCGACAAGGTATAGGTCAACAACCTAATAGATAAGTACTTAAAATTAGCATTGAATTAAGTTGGAGATTTGGAGTTTGAATCTTACTAGACACAAAGTACCTTTTCTTTTTTCTTTCCTTAAAAAAAGATATAATAATAATAATAATAATAAAAGAATCATAATCAGTGTAGACCAAAAACCAATCCGCAAAATGTTAGAAATAGGGCATAAGCCCTAATCAAAAAGCAAGGATGGGTACGCAAATTTTTTTCAACAACTTGTATGTACGTATGCGTAGGGGCATGTAGCACATGCCTCGTACATGACTTGCGCCCCCAATCTTCTTCTTCCTTGTTTTTTTCTAGGTTTCCACCATTTTTCCTCCCTTGTGTGCTCGGTTTACGGTCATTTTTTACCCCATTTATTACACAATTTTACCAAATTAATAATGAAATCATGTAGTACACCTAGTATACTTTGAATTGGGATAAAAAAAAATCATCGAAATTCATCTATTTACACGGCTTAAATCAAGCTTAAAAATTTAAAAAAAAATTATTTCGGGTCAATGTTCATCAATGGAGATTTTTTAAATTTCTGAGCTTTCTATGCTTAATCAATGATGGATTAGTATAAATAGGAGTCCTTTGTTCATTCCAAAACATAACAAAGCTTCTAAATAGTTTAGATAAGCAAAACTCAAACCTTTCACTCTCTAGCACAATTTCTCTCTCTATAATGGCATTCTCTATGATGCTTTTCAACAAAACCCCCCTACAACATGACCTCTAACACCTCTAAAATGCAAAGACCCAACTTTTCTTTCGCTTCCAACAACCACTGCTGTAGTCACCAATATCTAACTGCAACCACCTAACTTTGATCACCACCTAAACGACCACCAAACATCACGGCACTAAACTCCTTCCCCCTACCCCTAAGTCCAATTAGAAACTCAGAAATCCAACTTCACTAGCTCGATTTGATATTTGTATCCTCTCGAGAAACACTATGTTACTGTCGCTCCTTCTCATTACCAGCTAACCTAAGCCAACGATGTTGACTTAATCCACACCATTTTTTTTTAAATTTATTTATTTACTTATTACTCATGTATCTATAAATGTAAAAAAAAAAAAAGTAGAATAGCTTAGTTTTGTTTTGTTTTATTATTTATTTACTCATTTTAGTTTAAGGCTTAAATAAGAAAAAATAAATAAAAAATTAGTAGATTAGAAAATAAAAATCACTTAGAAAATCAATTTTCTAAAAATAAATAAAAGTAATTGACTCTTTTTCCAAATTTAGACCTTTTCTTAAGAAATTTTCCACAAATAAAATTCAATTGAGGACTATTTGGGAAATTTTCCTTAAATAGACTCAAAACGGGTAAAAAATGTAAACCTAACATTTTTTAGAAACTAAAATCAATCAATGCATTAAAGTTTTTATAAACGAACTATGAAGTCAAATCCCGAATAACGGATATGTAGGCACTTGTACACATAGGGCAACTTATAATATAGAAATTTTTCTTTTTCCGTCTTCTATAAATAATTGATCGCTTTATCATTTTTAGAATTAAATTAAGTTGTATGTAGATAGATTTCATTATAAATGTATATTGAAAGGTAAATTTAAATTTGAAGAGGTTAAAAGTGATACTTGTTTTAGGTTTAAAAGATTAGGCCCTGAATCTAGATTTTTGGTTTTTAAAAATCATTTTATAAAAAAAAAAATCAGTTTTTTCAAAAGATTGGAAGATAAGCTAAAATCAATCAACCTAATTGGTTATAACTTAACTTTTTTTCCCAACTTCAGTTAGGTTTAAAGAATTAGTTTTCTTTAAATCCTAGTTAAGAGTCAGTATTAAACAGGTATGGTTTAATATTGATTGGTTTAAAAAAGACTAATTTATAAAAACCGAGAGAAAAAATCAGACTTAACAACTTGATAACTCCACTAGGGACGTTAAGAGGGCTAACCGCTTAAAATACTTTATGAAATTAAAATTTCTTTTCAAAATACTTATATTATTTATTTGTTTGTTTGTTATTAATTTCATTACCATATTCATCTTGCATACATTACACTTGGGGTATGGAGGGTCATTTGTTGTATCAATGATATAAGGTAGATGCGATTAAACCTAAGCAGTCTTGGGACCTTAGGAAGGGGGGCATTGTGTAAGCTTCGAATGTAGTGGGGTAACTACCGCTTAGGGTTGATTAGGCTACCCCACTTAAGCTATAATGTGACTAATGAAAGTGTTTTTTAAAAATGAGTGAAGTCACAAAGCTTAAAGACCTTTAAAACCCACCCTAACTACATATTTCTCCCTTAAAGCTTAAGTTAATACATTGCTCCTAAGAATCGTAACCCTACTAATGTTTGAAAGATTTAGAAATATAATCAATCTTTTTTAAAGTAAAAACATCATATCAAATGATAGGGTTACAACTTAAGGAGTAATGTACTAACTCGAGTGGTTCTTGCATTTGCATGTTTTTATGAATATTGTTTTATTGATGAATGATTCTTGTTCATGAAACATCTAAGCTTAAAGATAATGGTAAGTAACCAACAACAGAATAATCAAAGAGTCAATAAGCTGCTAAATGCCTTGATAATCCATGAGTAGTTGCTACAAGTCAAAGTTACCTATTGGAAGCAAAGGGCTAGATGTGCTAAGGCCTCTAATCGAGCCTTGTTAGCATAGGTCAAGAAAAGCAAAAGGACCATGGATTAAGCTTTAGAGATGTTGGACAAGATTAAAGTCCAACTGTAAGACTTAAATTAGAAACTTTAGATGTGGTTAAAAGACTTGAAATAAATTTTAAGTTTCATTAAGAATAATTTTTAGGCTCCCTTCCTTTTGTTTCCTATACTCTAATATTTCAAAATAATAAATTTTTGCTTTAGTTTATTGTTTTTAATTCTTTAGCTTTCCCTTTCATGTAAGTAGTCCTTCAATAGAACTCACATAACCATTCTTTCTCTCCCACTTAGGGAAACATAAATAAATCTCACAAACTTGTAAATAAAACCCCAAAAATCGCCATATGGATTTTTCGATTTTTGTTAAATAAAACTTTATTTTTCTCTCTCACACAAAAATAAAAAAGAAATAAAAAAAAAAAAGAGAAAAGAAAAGTTGTTAATTGGTAAAGAATTCTTCCAAATAGGTTCATATGGCTGATTATTAGATTACCTCCTTGGAAGAGATGGTACATCAAATGGCCCAATAATAACATATCTTGTTTTCGATCATCACCAGTCTCTAAGTATCTCAAGATTCAAACCTGGAAATGAGACTCTTAAATCTAGAAGAAAAGGTAGCCACGCTACAAAAGAGCATTACAAACCTAGAAATAGCAATAAGCCTAATACTTAGAAGATTTAAATGCTCGATGTTCAATACTCATCAAATGTCAATAAGTCCCAATAATGAAGGAGGCCCAAGAAGAAAAGAGCCAAGGAAGAGTAAGAAAAAACAAGCCCAAGGGACTTGGAGGAGACAATTCATTCTATTGAAGCTTTCAATGACCCAAAACTTTCATCGTCTAAAGGAAGCAAGGATTATATAACCCATGAAGCCCTTAATATGAATTACTAACCATATAGCTTTAACCTAAAAGCACGATGTGACTATCATATGAGTCAAAAGGGGCACTCCACTAAAAAATATTAGAATTTAGGGAACAAGATTCAAAACTTGATAGATGCAAAGATCATTTATCCAGAGTTACAACAAGTTAGTCCATCTTCAAGTCATAGGGGTAATTCAACCGAGTCACCTAAAGCTCCATTTCTTTTGAGTATGCCAGTGCCTTTTGATAAGCTTACTAGTTGTCTTAAGTGGTTGGATGCGTAAACAAAGGAAGTTAAGGTAAGGGCAAAGAAGAATCAAGTTGTTTTCAATAAAGTATGTTTTTTAATAGCTTTGTAATAGCTAGAATAATATAATCTTATTTATTGCCTTTTTAATTGAGTGATTACAATGTTATTCACATTGGGGCAAATAAATCCCTCCTAAGAAATCAATAACTCACTTTTAAAAGGTTTAGAATGAAAAAAAGGTAAACTCCATCCTACATACTAACCTTTAAAAACACTTTGAGAGTTCAATGACATTGGAGTGAGGGTATTTTATACTCATTCCTTAAAGGAAGTCGATTTTGAATTTGATACACAGATTGAAGTGAAGTTAAGCATTCCTTTTCAAATCTTAAATATAGCTATCCATTGTTAAACCTGTTGGACTAATTTGAAGAATTTTCAAATTTCAACCTTATCAAGAACCACCCAACAATGGGTTAGTTTGGAGGTTAGGGTTATTGATTAGGAGATAAGGATAAAATTGGTATATTCTTGCTTAAGGAACATTAATTTAAAAACAAATTTTATTTTTGATAAACTATTTTTCTTTAAAACAAGGAAAAGACAATTCCTTTTCAAACACCTCACGCTCATACACCAGAAATCTATGGATTTAGGGCCTTGAATCGCTTAAAAAGTATAAACTCAGCAATAGAGACAATCACTCTTGGGGCTAAAAGAAAAGAGAGAACAATAAGAGATAATGGGGTAAAGCAATTAAAAAAAGGAGAGAGAAAGAAAAAAAAAAGGAAGAAAAGAGGCCGAAAAATTGGGCTTAAGTTTAAGACAAAAGGCTTCAAGAGATATATCACATCCTAGTAGGGATAGCAAAACTAAATTAAAAGTTAGGAATTAAGGCTTAAATAGCCCCAAAAATTCAAGGCCCTAAATCACAGTCCAAGTTTGGAAACCCAAAATCTCTATATCGACACTGCAGCCTCTCTTACCTATGTTAAATCACACAAGGCCTTCCTACCTACAATACTACCCTTATACAATAAAAGCTCTTTAAACTATAAAAGATAATTTATCTTTAATAAAAATTGTTTTTGAAACTGGGGCAATCATACTTCTAATTTTTCCCTAAGGTTCTTCACTTGTACACTTAAGATAAATAAAAAATATTTCTTTTAAAATAGACTTTCTCATCAATTATCTTTGGAACCTTTTAACCAAAAGCCTAAATTAACAATGCTAAACCAAAAAAGACCTAAATGATTGATCAAGGCATATCACCTGCAAAATAGACTATAATTTTAGGATTGTAGTCAAGAGTGTAACATGGACCAAGAGTTTACAAGGAAGTCCTCTTTAACTAAACTAGTCATAAGTTACCTTTTCTTAAAAATAGGAGTGTTTGAAATCATAAGGCCCTACTAAGCAGCTTGACATCAAGGTCAAGGAGAACATAAGAGGCCCCATCTGATTATCAAGGAAGGGTTCTTTACCTATTAGCAAACTTAAAGAAGAAGAAGAAGAAGAAGAGGAGGAGGAGAAGGAGGAGAGAAAGCAAAGGTTTGTTACAAATCTTTTTTCTAAGTCTATGTCAACCTAAATCCATGTCACCTAATTTCAAAAAGTTAACCACAATAGTTTAGGTTATTCTTACTCTTTCCAAATGAAGGGGATTATCCATAATGTCTTTTTTAGTTTTCACCAAATTCTTTGTCTATAAATATTTTTTAGATTAGATAGTTTTCAGACGAATTTCTCACTTTACATCTTTTACTATTGTTAGGGTTCTAGCTAGCTCTTACAGCGCTGACCCCTCTTTTATTCTTTTTAGGGTTCTAACCAGCCTTTAGGGTGCTATTCGATCTTTCATTTTTGAGATTTTAGCTAGCTCTAAAAGCATTGACCCCTATTTTATTCCTTTTCAAGTTCTAGTTAGCTCTTAGAGCATTATCCCCTATTTTAATCTCTTTTAGGGTGAGCTAACTCTTAAAGCGCTATCTTGTCTTCCATCCATTCTTTTTAGAGCTCCTCCCTGTTCATCAAACTCTCTTTAAGGTTTTAGCAAGCCCACTAAGCGCTTTTCTTCATCAATTTGCTAGAATAAGCCCACAAGGCGCTTCTCTGCATTGAATCCTTTTTAGCAAGCTAATAAGGTGCTTCCTTTCATCATCGATTCCTTTAACTAAGCCCATTAGGCACTATCTTTTACCAATTTCCCTCAAATTAAGCCTATAAGGCACTTCTCTTCATCAAATCATTTTTAGCAAGACTAAAGGGTTCTTTCCTTTACCAATTTCTTTCAAGCAAGCCCTTAGGGCACTTCCTTTCATCATTAATTTCTTTCAAGTAAGCCCTTAAGGTACTTCCTTTCATCATTAATTTCTCTCAGGCGAGCCCTTAGGGTGCTTCCTTTCATCATCAATTCCTTTTAGCAAGCCCGTAGAGTGCTTTCCTTTATTAATTCCTCTTGAAGAAACCCAAAGGGCGCTTTCTCTCATCATCGATCAATTTAAGGTTGTTAGTCCCTGAGAGATGCTTTCACCGAAGTTAGTGAGCTTAGAAGAGCATGATCAAGTTTTCCAAATAAATTCTAGCCTAGGGCTACTAGTCTTTGAAAGACACTCTTGCTTAAGCTAGTAAGCTCAGAAGAACATAACTAGATTTTCCAAATTGCTTCCAGTTTAGGGTTGCTAGTCCCCGAGAGACGTTCCTGCCTAGATTAGTGAGCTCAGAAGAGTACGATCAAGTTTTCTAAACTGATTCTAATTTAAGGCTACTAGTCCCTAAGAGATACTCTCACCTAGGTTAGTGAGCTCAGAAGAGTACGGCCAGGTTTTCCAAATAAATTCTAATTTGAGGTTGTTAGTCCTTGAAAGATGCTCTTACCTAGGTTAGTGAGCTTAAAATAGCATGATTAGGTTTTCCAAATCAATTCCGACTTAGGGTTGCTAGTCCTTGAGAAATGCTCCTACCTAAGTTAGTGAGCTCAAAAGAACACGACTAGATTTTTCAAATCAATTCCAATTTAGGGTTGCTAGTCCCCTAGAGACACTCCCACCTAAGTTAGTAAGCTAAGAAGAGTATGATCAGGTTTTCCAAATTGACTCCAACTTAAGGTTGCTAATTCTCAAGAGATGCTCCCACCTAGGTTAGTGAGCTTAAAAAAGCACGATTAGTTTTTCAAAATTGAATCAAATTTAAGGTTGCTAGTCTCTAAGATACGCTCCCACTTAGGTTATTGAACTTAGAAGAGCACGACCAGGTTTTCAAAATTGATTCTAATTTAAGGTTGCTAATCCTCAAGAGATGCTCTCACCTAGGTTAGTGAGCTCAAAAAAGCACAACTAGGTTTTCCAAATAGATTCTAGTTTAGGGTTTCTAGTCTTCGAGTGATGTTCCTAAATAGGTTAGTGAGCTCAAAAGAGTACGACCAAGTTTTCCAAATCCATTCCAGCTTAAGGTTGCTAGTCCTCAAGAGATGCTCTTGCTTAGGTTAGTGGGCTTAGAAGAGTGTGACCAGATTTTTCAAATCAATTCCAATTTAGGGTTGCTAGTCCCCTTAGACATGCTCCCACCTAAGTTAGTGAACTTAAAAGAGTACGACCAGGTTTTCTAAATCAATTCTAGTTTAGGGTGGCTAGTCCTTAAGAGACGCTCTCGCTTAGGTTAGTTAGCTTAGAAGAGTATGATCGGGTTTTCCAAATTGATTCCAGTTTAGGGTTGCTAGTTCTCGAGAGACGCTCCCTCTTAGGTTAGTGTACTCAAAAGAGCACAACCAAGTTTTTTAAATCAATTCTAGTTTAGGGTTACTAGTCTTTAAGAGACACTTTCATATAGGTTAGTGAGCTCAGAAGAGCATGACTAAGTTTTTCAAATCAATTCCAATTTAAGGTTGCTAGTCCTTAAGGGATGCTCCCAACTAGGTTAGTGAGCTTAGAAGAACACGACCAGGTTTTTCAAATCGATTCCATTTTATGGTTGCTAGTCCTTGAGAGACACTCCCACTTAGGTTAGTAAGCCTAGAGGAGCACAACCAGGTTTTTCAAATCAATTCCAGCTTAGGGTTGCTAGTCCCCTAGAGACGCTCTTACCTAGGTTAGTAAGCGTAGAAGAGTATGAATAGGTTTTCTAAATCAATTCCAACTTAGCGTTACTAGTCCCCTAAAGATGCTTTCTCCTAAGTTAGTAACCTTAGAAGAGTACGACTAGATTTTTCCAGATCAATTTCAATAAAGGGTTGTTAGTCCTCTAGAGACACTTCTACTCATGTTAGTTAGCTCAAAAGGGTACGACTAAGTTTTAAAACAATGTTTCTAGCCAGCTCTTAGGATGCTTGACCTTTCTAAACTCACTTGGCTAGCTCTTAAAGCACCTTCTCTCCCTTTTAACTCTCACCAAAGCCCCAGTGGATCAAGTTTAGGATAGTCAACTAGTTGTTGAGCTTTTTAGGTTAAAGTCATCGTTGGGGCAGAAATAGTGTATCTTTTCTTTTTGTAACAAAGTTTTATTTAAATTTCATCACAAAGGGAGATAGTTATTGACACTTCATTTTTGCCTTTCTACAATTTTGTTTTTCAGAATAAGGTAAGGGGTTCTATTTTAGAAAAATACAAAAAAAAAAAAAGAAATTTAGGAAAATAAAAAAATAGAAAATTACAAAAAAAAAGTAGAAAGTCACAAAAAATAGAAAAAATAGAAGACTTAAGAGGTTTAGAAAATTCTTTAGATGGTTTAATAGAATAGAATCTTTAGTTTAAATAAAATAAGAAAAGGGCCGTTGAGCTTGAACTTATATTTGAATTTAGCTCAAGCTGACTTAGTCCATATAATTGCACATATGGATAAAGCATGGGCCAACAACTTAATGGATAAGTACTTAGAATTAGCATTGCATTAAGTTAAAGATTTGGAGTTTGAATCTCACTAAGCATAAAGTGCCTTTTTTTTTTAAAGATACAAAAAAATAATATGTGCAATTAAGATAGTTATTAATCAATAGGTATCTAATTTTAGTTTCTAGCTTATATTATTCTATATTTTATATAATAATAATAATAAAAAGAATCATCATTAGTGCAGACCAGAAACTGGTTTGCAAATGTTGGAAATAGGGTGTAAACCCTAATTAGAAAGCGTGGGCAATTTTTTTCAACTGCGCGCGTGCTATGTGGTCCACATGTAACCTGGGCCCCTCATCTTCTTCTTCCTTGCTTTTTTCCAAGTTTCCAACATTTTTCCTCCTTTATGTGCTCAGTTTAGGATCATTTTTTACCCCCATTTACTATATGATTTCACTACATTAATAGTAAAATCTTGTGGTACACCTGACATACTTTGAACCAAGATAAAAAAGTTGTCTAAATTCGTCCATTTACGTAGCCTAAATCAAGCTTGAAAATTTAAAAAAAAAAATTGATTTCATGCCAATGTTCATCAATGGAGATTTTTGAAATTTCCCAGCTTCCCAAGCTTAATCAATGATGGATTAGTATAAATAGGAGTCCTTTGCTCATTCTAAACACAACAAAGCTTCAAAACACTTTTAGATAAGAAAAAATTGAAACTTTCTCTTTTTAGCATGATTTCTCTCTTTACGATAGCATCCTCCATGACGCATTTTGATAAAAACCACCACCACTATGAGCTCTAATACCTTTGAAATACCTAGACCTAACATCTCTTTCACCTTCAACAACTACTATCGTAGTCACCCATGTTCAACCGTGACCACCCAACTCCGATCACCACCCAAACAACCATCGAACATCATGGCACTAAGCCTTCCACCCCCTCAAGTCTAATTAGAAACTCACAAATCCAACTTCACTCGCTCGATTTGGCATTTGTATTGTCTCGAGAAATGCCATGTTGTTGCTACTTCTTCATTACGAGCCGACCTGAGTCAACTCGATTTGCACCATTTTTTAATTTATTTATTTATTCTTTTATTTACTTATTACTCGTGTATTTGTAAATGTAAAAGAAAAAAGAAAAAGAAACAAAAAAAAAATAGAATAGCTTAGTTTTTTTTAATTATTTATTTACTCATTCTCGATTAAGGCTTAAATAAGAAAAAAATAAATAAAATAAAAAATAAATAAAAATGAGTAATCTAGAAAATAAATATCACTTAGAAAATCAATTTTCCAAAAATAAATAAAAGCAACCAACTCTTTTTCCAAATTAGAATCGTTTTTTAAGAAATTTTCTACAAATAAAATCTAATTTAGGATCTTTTGAGAAAATTTCCTTAGATATACTCAAAATAGGTAAAAAAATGTAAACCCGACCTTTTTTTAGAACTAAAATCAATCAAGACGCTAAAGTTTTCATAAATGAACGATGGAAGTCTAATCCCGAATAGCAAGTACGTAAGCATTTATACATACAAGACGACTTAAAAAATGGAAATTTTTCTTTTTCCATCTTCTGTAAATAATTTATCGTTTTATCTTTTTTAGAATTAAATTAAGTTGCATTTAGATAAATTTCATTAAAGGGTATATTGAAAGGTAAATTTAAATTTAGAGAGATTAAAAGTGGTACTCATTTAGGGTTTAAATAATTAGCCATAAGATTCAGATATTTGGTTTTCAAAAATTGTTTGACAAAAAAAAAAGTTGATTTTATCAAAAGATCAATAGTTAAGTTATAATCAATCTACCCAATTGATTATAACTTAACTTTTTTTCCTAACTTCAGTCAGGCGACGACTCCAAAACATTTTCAAAGTTAAAAGAATCGGTTTTCTTTAAACCCTAGTCAAGAGTCAGTATTAAACAGGTAGGGTTTAATATTGATTGATTAAAAAAAGATTAATTTATAAAAACTACTAGAAAAAACCAAGCTTGACATTTCTTTGCAAGCAAGAAATTGGCAGGGGAGATACCTCATCCATTACCATCTAAGCAGCTAAGGCGATATCCTAATAAAAAGCAGCCACCAACTAATACTACTGCCCTTAAGGGTAAAGCTGTAGGGTTAAGGTTAAGGACGAGGAAGACGAGTAGGATCGAGCCAGCTACTTTGCCCCAAGGGATTCCTCTTACTGGACCCCTCATAAAGCTACTAGTTATTGAGCCTATGAGCTCAGTCCTTCTCTCCATCCATTCTTCCTTCACCTTTGTGCTCATAATAGTAATGGATGACTTTGTTAACACCAACGAGCTAGACATAGTGATGCTTCCCCTAACTGGTAAGGGTAAGGAGGGTGTAGTCGGAGTTGATACCTTAGCAAAGACAGCAGGGCAAGGGAGGAAGGCCCTCAAAACTAAAAGGGATAAGGCCCTTGAGGCGAAGAAGATGAATAAGGGGAGGTAGCCCATTAGTCAATCAAATGTGTACAACTAACCCTCAAGTTATCCCTACAGATATGCTGATGACCTCGAGGATATCTTTTATGAAGTCCAAAATAGGTTTCGATATTTGGGGATAACACTAGACTCGTTTAAGGATGTGTTGTACGAGTCTTGAAATGAAGAGCTACAGTTTCAAGGGATTGAATCTAGGACTAGGAAGGCTAAGGAAAGTCTCCTAAGGCTAAAGTGGAAGATTCGTAGCAATGACATTACATTGTGCCACTAAGGTCCTAGCCTTCAAGCTTCGATGGGATTGTATACCCCTAACAATCGAGCCATCCTCAATAACTTATAGAAGATGGAAGGGGATGCTCTTATAGAGATGGTGGGGTAATTTGACAGGTAAGCTTCGTCTCTTTAAGTTGATATGTTTCCTTGTTGACACTACTTTGGGCATAGTTCGTATGTTTCTTTTATAGTACCATGGCCAGGTGTTGCTCCAGCTTAGTAACTACAATATATTGCTTAATGAGGTAAAGGGAATTCATGAGGTTGTGTTTAGCGCACAGAAGGTCTTGGGGGAGGGAGCATCCTCCTTTAGCAAATTTTTGGAAAAATTTAGCAAGGCTAATAGGTAGCTCCATTTTTACTTCACCATCTATCTAAACACATCCAGCTTCTACAGCAGTATAGGTAGTAACTGGTCTATAAGTACGATGATCTGGTGCACTTGCAAGTAAGGCCTAAGTTGATGTGATGAGATGATGATGGCTAAGGTGAATTTTTTTGCTCTAGTGTACTTGACCTCAAGCCCCTAAAGTATGTAGTTAATGTAGTATATAGGCCTACGTTCTCTTCCTTCTGCTTTAACCAGTATAAAGGAGAGTGCCCAGCAGCTAATGGCCAGGTACAAATACAAGTCCTCCCTTAGAACAAGCTTAGAGAGTATGTGAGGAAGTCTTGCAACTGCTTAAAGGTTGTTGCATACTGAGGAGTCCATTCAAAACCTTTAGGGATTCTTGAGGATTTTGAAAAACTCAACGCATCTATCAATGCTCCTAGAGACAAATCTACTCAATGCGGTCACCGTATCGATGAGCTTTCATATGTCTTGAATCAAGAGGGAGGGCTTTATATCCTTAATAGCCTGTAATTTTTCAAGGTTGGCCTTGATTCATCTTTGATTGATAAGGAAGCTAAGGAATTTGCTAGTGCCAACCCCAAATACATATTTCTAGGGGTTCAACTTAATGTCAAGTTTTCTCATTTGTTTGAGGGCTTCTTGTAGGTCCTTGACAAGAGTATCGGGCTACTTGCTTTTAACTATCATGCCATCAACACATACTACCATGTTCCGCTTGAGCTAGGGCTTGCATAACTTTGTCATCATACACTGATATGTTGCCCTAGCATTTTTGAGGTTGAAAGGCATAACTGTATAGCAGTACATGCCAAAGTTGGTGAAAAAAGAGGTATAAAATTCCTCCTTCAGGTCTATCTTGATCAGATTGTAACCCGAGAAGGCATCCATGAAGCTAAGTAAGGCATGTCCTAAAGTGGAGTCGACCAATTAGTCGATCCTGGGGAATGGGAAGCAATCTTTTGGGTAAGATTTATTGAGGTCGGTATGATCAACATACATGTACCACTTCCTAGACTTTTTCTTAACTAGTACTACATTTACCAGCTAGGTCAAAGACTTCTTCTCTTTAATGAAGCCGATGTTAAGCAACTTCTACACTTCTTTCTCTATTGTGGCCTACTTTTCTAGCATAAAATGTCTCTTCTTCTGTTTGATATGTTGCATACTGCAGTCAATATTAAGGATGTAGGTTGCTAAGTCTAGAGAGATCCCAAGCATGTCTAACATCGAATAGGCAAACCTATCCAAATTGGTTCATAGGAGAGCAACTATTTGCTCCTTCACCTTAGAATGGGTCTCAATCCCGACCATGGTAGTCTAGTTAGGAGAGGCATTGATTTGCACCTCTTCTGTTTTTTCACCCAGCTCGCCTTTCTCAGCCTACTTCTCGTACGAGTCAGTCTCCAAAACGAAGACATCATTTGCCCTGGTTACCCTAACATATAGCTTTCAGAAGAGATTTTGGTTACACATACAAATTCTCACCCTAGTGGGGGTCAAGAACTTAGCCTTCAAATGGAGGGATGATAGGAATCAACTCCCTAGACTAGTCCCACGTAGTCGAACAAAAGAATTGTAAGGACTCACACGAAGAATATTAGCTCGATGCTTCATTTGGGATTTAGATTCTTATTCCAATCTCCATCTTTTACATTAGTATCAACCCAAGCACTAAGCTCTCATAAGTTCCAATACTGTTTCTGAACTATCAAGCAATTGTATCGACTTACCTAGCGTGAATGCCACCCAATTGAGTAGCCAAACCTATTACTGAGCTCATGCCATGATCCAGATAGGTCCCAGTCCAACCAACATTAGAACACCAACCAAGCTGAGTTGCTTAGACACCCAACTTGTACAGGATCATAATGTTTTCCAGTACTTGATGAAAAGTATCAAGGACTAATCATACACTCTTGAGCTTGAGGGTTCTCCTCAATGGTTTGTCGAGTTGTCCAAGGTAAGTTAAACACTGAAGATTAGTATTTATCATAGTTTGAACTGCTGAGCTATTTTACTCTTCACACCCTCTAAGCTGCTAAGATGATCAAACGATACATAGAGTTGACCCTTCTGAAACACTCCAGTCTAAGCACCAAAATAGGAAAACAGCGATCTCTATGGTACCAAGGCTAAGTTGACAATTGTTAAAGCCAGCCTAAATGTAAGCCGTCCTTAAGCCAACCCTAATCCAACCCCAGCAATTAGGGTATCAATTTGTCAACACCAAATAAACCTAATCAGAGGCCCACCCTTATTTGGTTTACAGTGTTATCAAGATTGCAGACTGAGTAAAACATGTACACGCTATCCTTTCTAGCATCCTTACTGTCCTTTTTGACAAAAGATGTTCTTTGCACATGATTTTATGCTTTCCCTATAAATTATTCTCCTTTTGCTAACAAGTAGGGGTCCATTTTTGTAATTTAGAACTTACCCTAACAGGGTACTATAAATGCTTACATAATGTAATAGCCATAGGAATATATAACAAAGAATATATTAAACTTTTTACTCTCTCTTGAGCTAAGTATCCTCTTATTTACTCTTGAGCTACTCTTATTTAGCCCATTTGAGCTTAGACTAGGAGCGAGTGATCTCTTACCATACTTATGCTTTATATCAAGTGTGACCCGAGCTTGTATGAGGCATTGGTGCATCATATCCATCGTTGGTGTATAGGAACCCGTGCTCATCCTTTAACTATCATTTACTTTTCAAGCCATCTCGTGGCTTAGACTCACCCCCTTTAGTTACATGTGATATTGGGTTTATATATTCATCCATGAATCCATATCATCTTGGTATCAAAGCTTAGCTACATTCAAAGCTAGATTTTACTACTATGTTCTTTGAGTGATTTGTTACTACTCTTGTAAGATAGAGGTTCTATTGTTTACATTGGAGTTTAGTAGCTAAGAAAAGCCTTGTACTTTATTTTCCCTTATTTTCAATATGTAAAACAAAGTGTGGTTGACTATTCGTTTGATTGTCGTTGTATAGTAACCATCAATGTCAGACTCAAGTGTTCAAGGAACTTTAGAAAACTAAGAAAGTGGTACTCAACATGGCTAAAGGCAAGAAGGAAGCTTCATACCTCAGTTAGTGAATGATCAATTAGATAGGCTTACTAATTTAGTATCTAGTTTGGTGACTGTTATACAAGAAGATAAGCAACAAGCTAAAAATAGCCTCACTAGAGAACGTAAGTAACAACAGCAAGGCAATGGTTAGTTTGGCTGAGTTAATGCCCCAACTCGACCACCTTGAGCTAAAGGAATTGGTAGGGATGCTAAATGAAGGCTAGTGCTTGAAGAGATTGAGAAGGAAGCAGAAAAAGATGACGAGGCAGGGGAATACTATGAACCTAAGGAAAGAAATGCATGAGCCCCTAGAGTTGAAGGATTAAGGATGCATATTCCAAGTTATTCTAGAAGTGGTGATGTCAAGGACTACTTAGATTGGGTAGTTAAGATTGAAGTAGTTTGAATGCTACGAAGTGCCCGATAATGCAAAGGTTAGACTTGTTATGTTGGAGTTCACTAGTTATGCCACCTTATAGTGAAAGAACTTGTGAGCTACCCAAAGAAAGGAAGGAGAATGAGAGATTACGAGTTGGGATGAAATGAAGAGAGTTATATAGTGAAGGTTTGTATTGAGCTATTATCTGCATGATGCCTTTAAGAGACTGTAAGAACTAAGACAAGGAGGATTGATTGTAGATGCTTACATTAAGGAATTCCAAATGTTAATGATCCAATGTGAAGTCATAGAGTTAGAAGACCGAACTGTATCTTGATTCATTGGTGGGTTAAAGTATGAGATTAGAGATTTCTTGAAAACCCTGGACGTTAGAATGCTTGATGACACAATCTGAGCTGCCCAGAGGATAGAAAGGCATCAAACAGGAAGATTTCGACCCCCTATTGGTCGACCAGGTAGCAGTTGAATTGTTCTAAGCAGACCTATGCGAACAGAACCAAGTAAGGTTGTTGAGACCTGACTCATTCTAACTACCCGAGCTGAGGAGAAGGAACCCCCAAGGAAGCTTGAGAAGAGCCAAAGTTCAAAGAGGAAGACAAGTAAGATCAAGTGTTTTAAATGCTAAGGATTTGGACATATGGCCGCTTAGTATCTGAATAGGAGAACAAAGGTGATCTAAGGCGAGGTGCTGACCATTGAGGTCGATAGTACTAATGAGGAAGTAGAAGAGCTAAAAAAGGATAGACAGACCAAGCTGTTCAAAGAGTAAGTCATCTATAGTAAGGAAGGAAACTTTATGCCGGCTGCTCTAGTGTTGAGGAGGACAATGAGCGTCAATCTGGTGCCTAAAGACGAACAAAGAGAAAATCTCTTCCATATTGGATGTTAGGTGAATTAATCACCATGTACGTTGATCGTTGATAATGGGAGCTACACTAATGCAGCCTTTCCATTTATTGTCTAGCGGTTGAAATTGCCGACCATACCCCACCCGAAACCTTACAATTTTCATTGGCTCAGTAAAAAGGGGGCCCTATAAGTGAACAAATAAATGTTTATGCCGATTTGTATTGGAAAGTATTGAGATGAAGTGCTCTATGATGTGCTGCCCATGAATGCATCCTACGTTCTACTTAGACTACCATAGATGTTTGATTGAGCAATTATGTATGATGGTAAGAGGAACACATTTTTTGTGGAGCATGAAGGAAGAAAGTTGAAATTAAGTCCTATGACTACCGAGCAGGTAAAGGTTATGTAATCCCAACTTAGCTGAACCTTGAAGAAAGAGGCTTTGGTATTAACTCAAGCCAAATTGAAAAGAGAAATAGAGCTAGAGGGACCGACCTATCTGCTTGTCAAAAGACTTTTGCAGATGACACTCGGGGAGGAAGAGCTATTGACTGAAGTAAAAACCTTACTAAAGGAATTTACTGATCTGTTTTCAGAAGAGTTTTCAAACGATCTACCCCCTAACTGAGGCATTGAGCATGTAATCGACCTATAACCAGGAGCAACGCTGCTAAACAAGCCTACTTACAAGTTGAATCCTGAACAGGCTGCTGAACTGTTAAGGCAAGTATATGAGCTACTAAAGAGGGGTATGGGCTTGAGTCCTTGAGCCCTTGTGTTATACCAGCCTTATTAGTGCTAAAGAAAGATGGGTTTAGAGGATGTGTGTAGATAGTTGAACAATCAATCGAATCACCATCAAGTACAGGTATCCCATACTTAGGCTTGATGATATGCTAGACAAATTAAACAGAGCAAGAGTATTCTCTAAGATCGACCTTAAAGTTGGGTAACATCAGATTCAAATGCGTGAAGGTGATGAGTGGAAGACTACATTTAAGATACGATATAGTTTATATGAATGGCTTGTAATGCCATTTGGACTATCCAATGCGTTGAGCACATTCATGTGCCTTATGAATCATGTGCTTTGAGAATTATTGGGAAGGTTTTTCACAGTTTATTTTGATGACATTCTGGTGTACAGTCCCAACCTAGAGACCCACCAAGAGCATCTTTGACAAGTGTTTGCAAAACTCTGAGCTGAACAACTTTATGCTAATTTGAAGAAGTACAACTTTTTCTAACCTGAGGTGATCTTCTTAAGATTTTTTGTAAGTGGAAGTGGCATCCGAGTTGATGAAGAGAAGATGAGAGTGATCACAGAATGGCTTGAGTAAACCTCTTTTATCGATGTAAAAAGTTTCTACGGCTTGGCATCATTCTATAGCCGATTCAAAAAGAATTTCAATATGATGGCAACCCTACTTATCGAACTGTCAAAGAAGAGCATTGAATTCAGATGGGGAGAGAAAGAGAGGAAGAGTTTTGAGGAAGTGAAAGAAAGGCTAACTACAACCGTCGTCTTAGCTCTGTCAAGCTCTGACAGGGTATTTGAGGTAGAGTGTGATGTATCTGGATTAGGCATAGGTGTTGTGCTCATGTAAGAAGGCCGACCTATTACTTACTTTAGTGAGAAACTTCGGGGAGCTACACTCAACTATTCCGTCCACGATAAGGAGTTCTACTCCTTAATCTAAGTCTTGACAGTATGGCAACATTATCTGCTGCCTAAGGAATTTGTGATCTCCACTGATTATGAATTCTTGAGATATCTAAAAAGCCAACCAAAGTTGTCTCGGAGGCAAGCCAAGTGGATTGAGTTCATGGAGGGTTTTTCTTATATCGTAAAATATAAGAATGGAAGAAACAATGTAGTGGCTGACGCCCTATCAAGACAACATACCTTCCTAATCGAACAAAAAGCAAGGTATCGAGACTTATTTCGATTTCCTTAATTTAACCTATATTAAGCTCAACCTGCTTAATATAAATTAATCGACATTAAATTAAGTGAATATTTTTTAAAAAAATTAACAAAATTGAAATTTCCAACCAGTCCAATTGGTAAAAAATAAAATTATGGCTTTTGAGTAGAAAAACCCTAATTTGACTACTGATTTATGAATTTTCTAAGAAAATGATTTTTAGAAAAAATATACCTAAGAAAACTAGGTTCGGGAGCTATCATATTAAGGCTAAGTTGCCATGTAAAAACTAAAGAAAAATTGATGGGCTTTTATTTTGATAATTTTATAAAAATATACAAAAGATAACTAAAGTGAATTATTATTTTTTTTATTACGAATTTTCTAAGAAAAGGGATTTTTTTTTTATTTTCATGTGGTTGCTCCAAAGGTGCCTATGTATCTGCTAGTCGGGATTAAACCGACCATAATTTTCTTTTTATAAAATTTTTAGCGGTAGATTCTTTTATTTTTAAAAACTGAGCCAGGTTTACATTTATTAACAAGTTATTATTTAAAAAAAAAAACTAATTTTCTTGAGTTAAAGAAATCCTAACTAAATAAATCTTCTTAAAAAACTCGATTGAGATTTTTTGTTTTAAAACCACTACGTATCAAAAATATCTTTTTTAAATCCTAACTATAAGATATGTTAACTCAATATGTATCTCGATACGATTAGATACGTATTTCGATATGCATCTTTTTCTAAATTTTAACTACAAGATACGTATCTCAACTACATATATGTATCTTAACTGCATGATGCATATAAAAAAAAAAAAAACATACACACACACACACACGCACACACAAAATTTTTCTAAAAGATAAAATTTAATTAATTTTTTTTAAATCAAAATGAGCTAGAAAAATTACTCAATATGAAAAATAATAATAAACTTACACTTAAGAAAAATAAATTAGTAAATAAATAGAATTAAATTAACTATTAAATAAAAGTAATAATAATTTTTACTTATGAGTCGATTCGCGCGTGTTTGTCTTCATGATGATTGCGTACAACACAACTGCTCATGGCCGTGGTTCGTGTATGAACTTCGTATGTGCTAAAGTGTGATTGTATGTGTGATCGTCGTGCCAATGAGTGAGTGAGATTTCGTATGTAAGTGAGTGAGAAATAATGTAGGGGCTCGTGTGTTTCATGTATACAAATTATGCAGGGGTTTAGAACAGTGGAGGTGAAGATGTGGAGTTGCTTCAACGTGCATGTTAGATCTATTCAGGAAACTGTCCAGGAGCTTGTGTTTTGTTCGGGCAAGTTATAGATCTTCGGTCAAGGAACTGTATGTGTGGTACTATTAGTGTGGAAAGGAATAGTGATGTGTTTGTATGGTATGTGTACTTATTGTGGATGGGCATGCGATGGGACGTTATAGGGATCTATTTGGCTGTTCAGCGTGTTATGTCGGAGTGCTATGTTTGATGGCTTGTTAAGAGATGGAGTGTAGTCGATGATTAGGGAAGGTTAGTCAACGGCTGTAGTGTGTGTTTTAGGTGTACTATAGTTGTGATGGGTGAAGTATGTAATAGTAGGCTTGTAGAGTTTATCTGCGTATTGTAGGTCATGGATCGATGTGTGGGTGATGGTAAGTTTCAGGGGCTATTCGGATTTGCAAAGGGATTATGGGATTGTGTAAAAAATGTCCCCAACGTCACGTACCAACTAGCTATTTATAAACCCTTCAATCGTATCTTTTGTATCGTTTTAATTATAGATTTGATCGAAAGATACAAAAGATACGATAATGATTCTTTGAGATTCGACCTAGCTTCCAGAAACCTTTCTTTATTGTGAGCTTTTTATTTTCTAGGTTCAATCCGATTCAATTAGATATAGCCCAATAACCACTTAATAAATTCTAAGTCTATTTCAGCCTAATATAAATTAGATAAAAATCTTATTTAAATTGGATTGGGCTAAAACTATTTTAATAAAGCCCAATTTTTAAATAACTTAATAATTTATTAAATTGATCACACACCGTTATCCAATTCGACTCTAAACGATCTAACTTGACTCAATACTACTTAACTTGGTATGATTTGACTCGTGCAATATAACTCAATATAATTGGACTCGACATAATTCGACTTAACTCTTATTATTATTATTTTTTCTTTTTTTTTATTTTTGTTTTTTTTTCATTTATTTATTTATTTTTTATCCTGACTTAATGAAAATGAAAAATAAAAATAAAAAATGGAAAAAATGAGGTGCCTACACAAGGTTACTTAGTTTTTCAACTATAAAGAATTTGTATGCTGAGAATCCATATTTTGATCCTATTTATGCCCGATGTGAGGAAGGATGGACACTGGATGACTATCATAGGGAGGATGGATACTTATTTAAGAAGAGAAGACTATGTATCTTATTTAAGAAGAGAAGGCTATGTATCCAGACCTATTCTATGAGAGAACTGCTAGTGTACGAGGTGCATGGAGGGGGATTAATAGGATATTTTGGCTAGCGCCAAACTTATGAGGTACTATCCTTTAGATTCTTTTAGCTAAGGATGAAGAGAGATGTCTAATCCATGCTAGAAAAGTTTGTGACTTGCTGAAAGGCAAAGAGTTAAGCCGAGTAAAGATACTACCAACCCTTGCCGATCTTGACCAAACTATGGTCTGAGCTGAGTATGGATTTCATGGTGCTTCGGCTATTTCTTTTCTTTTCTTTTCTTTTCTTGCAAGAAGTAATCAAGCTGCATGGAATTCCTAAAACCATTGTTTTAGACTGAGACCTAAAGTTCATGAGCTACTTTTAGAGGATGTTGTGGAGGCAATTAAGAACCAAGCTATTGTATAGCATGTCCTGCCACATATAGATTGATGGACAAATCGAAGTTGTCAACAGAACCATAGGAACTTTGCTGTAGGTTACCATCAGACGAAACATGGCTAACTGGGATCTGTGCTTACCAATCATTGAGTTCGCCTACAATAGGATTGCCCATAGTGTAACAAGCATGTCTTCATTTGAGGTCACCTAGGGGTTCAACCTTAAACTACCATTGGACCAAATGCCCTAGCTAATGTTTGATGATGTCATGCCATCAAAGCTATGCACCAAAAGGTTGTAGAGCAATTGGGTCGAGCAAATATTAAGCTTGAGAAGTGAAGTTGAGGATGGAGAAAGAGAAAATTTCAACTATGTGATTAAGTCTCGATCCATCTCAGCAAGGAACAATTCTTAAACTTAAGGAAGAGCAAGTTATCTCCCAAAGTCGATGAACCTTTCAATGTGCTTGAAAAGATGAATCCTAACGCCTATAGGATTGAATTACTTACAGGATATAAAGTCTCAAACTGCTTTAACATTACCAATCTCTAACCTTACACTCCTGAAGACAAGCTACCTGGAGCTGAACCAGATTTGATCTTAAATCTTAAACAACTTGAAGGGGATGATAGGGATCAAGGACTGATCACGTGCTCCCGAGCTTGAAGGCTCTGCTAAATGATTTGATGAGTTGTCTGAGGTGAGTTAAACACTGAAGAGCAGTGTTTATTCCAATTTGAACTACTAAAGCTACTTTGTTCTCCATACCCTCTAGGAAGTTGTTAAGGTGATCAATCGATATGCGGAGCCAACCTCTCTGAAGCATTCTACTCTAAGCGCAAAAACAGGAAAATAGCAATCTCCACAGTGTCATGGGTTAAGTTAATAACTGTTAAGAGCTGACCATCCAAGGCTGTCCCGAATGTGAGTCGTCCCTAAGCCAACCCAGCTAGCCCTAGCAGTCAGGGTATCACATTGCTAACATCGAACAGACTTGATCAAAGGCTTACCCTTGCTTGGCTCAAAGTGTTATCAGGATCACAGGTTGAGTAAAACGCGCATGTGTTATCCTTTTTGGCATCCATACTATTTTTTCTAACATAAGACATTCTTTATACATGATTTCATGCTTTCCTTATTAATTATTCTCCTTTTATTAGCAAGTAGGGATCCATTTTGTAATTTTCTGTAATTTAGAACTCATCCTAATAGGATACTATAAATACTTACATAATGTAATAGCTGCAGGAATATACACAAAAGAATACACTAAACTTTTTACTCTCTCTTAAGCTAAGTCTCCTTTTGCTTACTCTTAAGTTACTCTTATCCAGCCCATTCGAACTTAGACTAGTGGCGAGTAACCTCCAATCATACTTATGCATCATATTAAGTGTAACTCAAGCTCGTATGAGGTATTGATGCATCATATCCATTGTCGGTACACAGGAAGCTCTGCTTATCCTTCGACCATCATTTACTTTTTAAGCCATCTCGCAACTTAGACCCATCCCCTTTGGTTATGCGTAATATTGGGTTCGTATATTCATCCACGAATCTATATCACTTGAGCTTTGACTTGAAGCTAGCCAAGTCATCTCTGACTACTAAATTTCTTCTAACTTCATTCGAATATAATCTTATGACTACCAAGCAACCTCAACATTCGTTACAACCTAACCAACCATACTATAAGCCTCCAACCACCTCTTGATACGTATCTTCTGGCATAACATTCCAAAAGGACTCATTACTCTTTCTATAAAGAATATTTTTTGTCTTTTTTACTCTTTTTAGTATGTTTTATGTATTCTATTTGTAAATTATCCTTTTGTCTTTTTCATGTATGCTTTTTTATCCTAGTGGGGATAGTATATAAACCGCATTTACTTATACGTAGACAAGACATAACATTACATTACTAAATTATGACAAAGTTTCCATCATGAGTAACCTTAATGTTCTTATTTTCCATTTAACTCTTATCGATTCCCTTTAACAAAGAATTGTGATGAGTGACCTTATAGTTTAGACTAGTAAGTCATATCCAACAAATTATAGATTGAATAGGATTAGTCTATGGGTCATATCCAATTGGTAGATTCCCAGATTGCTAATTCCTCTTTTATTTTCTTTTGTTCTTCTGTTGTGGTGTTTCTTTATGTATACGATCTTGGAAACGTATCAATTTTGCTAGTATTAGAGCATGGTTCCGAGAAGGAGTATGTGAAGTTACGATAAAGTTTTCATCCGTATTTGCTATCAATGGCTATTGTGTCCCTTCCATAGCTATTGTAATGTGTTTGTGTTAAGTATGTTTTGAAGTTTTGAGCTATGAAGTGAAGGTTAGTAGAATGGCAAGTGTAGTTTCTACTGTTACTCTGTTTTACTCTATTCCCTACTATGAAAACAGACCAAGTTCATTTCTGTTGTATTTGAGTGAATGTCGAGTGTTAGAGCTATTAGACTACGTTAGTAAGGTTTAGGGTAGTGAGTAGAAGTGTTTGTTATGTATTGTGTTGTTAATTTGTTAGAGAAGTATTACCTTATGTTTGATTCAAGTGTTCAAGAAGTTATTAGTGACTAAAGTAGTGGTGCTTATGCTACTCGAGGTCAAAACAGTAATAACACTCATAGGTCAGTCAATGATAAGCTTGACAGACTCACTAATCTTGTTGAAAGTCTGGTTATCGCGATGCAAGTCAATAGAAAACAACCACAATGTATACTACATCATAATCCACTTGAGAATGTTTTTAGGAGACAATATGGCCAAAGTGGCCGAGTTAATCACCTAGTTCAACCCCATTGAGTTGGAGTAGTTACAGAACGAGTTACTCGACAACAATTGGAGTTGGAAGGGATTGAGGATGATGATGAGGAAGTAGATTTAGAACAGTATGAAGAGGAGGAAGAAGAGATTGAATATTATCAAGCATAAGAGCAAGGAAGCCGAGCTCCTTAAGGACAAGACAATGTTAAGGTCCAAATTTTATCCTTCAATAGAAGTGGAGATGCAGATGAATATTTATAGCAGAAAGAGAAAGTAGAGAAAGTGTTTGACTATTATAGATACATTGATGCCATTAAAGTACAACTTACTATACTTTAATTTTCTAAGTATACCAAGGAAGTTGATTTGTTGATGACTACATAAGAGAATTTCATATGCTAATGGTCCGAGTAGACTTAGATGAATCAGAGGCTCGTACAGTATCAATGTTTATTTCTAGACTTAAATATGAGATCTATAACGTTGTAGAAGTATACAGGTTTTATGCACTAAAAGAGACCATTAAGGTAGCATAGAGGTTTGAAAAGCAAATATGAAATGCTTTGAGCCAACATAGGTCGACATTTTCTTAAGCTCTTGTTCTATGACGACCTACTCATATCAAGCCAAGGAGATCTTCCCCATCTGAGGAAAGATACAACTAACCTGATGATAGCCGAGCAGGCTAGTAGAGTCGAACTGAGGATAGGTCGACTCTAAGGACATATGAGAAGAGATCGACCTTTAGACAGATGATAAGCATAGTGAAGTGCTTTAAATGTTTAGGTTTCAGACACATGACTACTAGTTGTTTGAATCGGTGTGCCTTGGTGCTGCAAGGAGATATAGTGGATAACATTAGTGAAAGTGAGCTAGAGGAGGAGAAGAATATTAGAAAAGTTGAAGTTGAGGAGGACGAGGAGACCTATGTCTGTGCTGACCATAGAGAAGTGATGATCCTAGTATTAAAATGAGTGCTGAGCTCCTTGTGGAGCTCTAAAGATGACTAAAGAGAGAACTTATTCTGTGCAAAGTGTACCATCAAGGGATAGTTATGCACCATCATTGTAGATGGAGGAAGTTGTACCAATGTCATTACATAGTCCTTTTTGTAGAGATTAAGATTGTCAACTTCTAAGCACCCTTGACCTTATAAGCTACATTAACTTCATGATAAGGGTACTCTGTATTCCACAAAACAAGTATCCATCACTTTTATTGTTGGGAATATGTGTAGGGATAAAGTGGTGTATGATATCATTCTCATGGGAGCCTTACATCTGTTACTTAGATGATCGTGATTGTTTGATCAATGTATTATTCACAATGGATATAAAAATACTTATGCCTTTGTTAAGGATGAGAAGAAGACTATGTTATAACCCATGACAACCACCTAGGCAATTGAGACCCATAACTAGTTAACTCAAGCTAGTAATAAGAAAGCTTTAATGATGTGCTGAAGACAGCTTAGAGATAATGAGAAGGTAGATGAGCTTATGTTCCTATTGATCAGAAGATTGTTGGAGATGAAAAATCTAGAAGATGTTTCTAGCGAGATCTAAAGATTAATTAATGAATGTTTCAACCAATTCCCTGAAGAGTTGCCTAAGGGGCTACTCCTAATATAAGGTATAGAATATTGTAATGATTTACAGCTAAGCATAACCCTGCTAAATCGACCAACCTATAGAATGAATCTTGAGTAGGTTGCCAAGTTGAAAAGGTAAGTGGATGAGCTCATAGGGTGAGGTTATGTAAGGGAGAGCAGGAGTCCTTATACTATATTAGCTCCGCTCATCCCAAAGAAGGATTGTTCATGGTATATGTGCATTAACAGCTATTTTATCAATTATATTACTGTCAAGTATAGGTACCTAATATTGAGGCTTGATGATATGTTAGATGAGTGTCATGGTACCAAGATATTCTCAAAGATTGATTTGCAAAGTGGCTACCACAAAATTTGCATGGGACAAGGTGAAGAGTAGAAGACTACCTTCAATACTAAGCATAGTCTCTATGAGTAATTGGTTATGCTATTCGAACTTACCAATGCACTAAGCACATTTTTTGTAATTGATGAACCATGTAATGAGTCCTCTAATCGGAAAATGTATAATTGTGTACTTTGATGACATATTAGTGTACAATGCTGACCTGAACAACTACATTCAAACCTCTAAGTTATTTTTAACATTTTATGAGCCGAGGAGTTATATAGGAACCTACAGAAGTGCATTTTTATTAATATGAAGTTGTCTTCTTAGGGTATGAAGTATTTGGAGAAGGAATCTAAGCAAATGAGGAAAAGGTCCAAGTTATCTTAGAGTAGCCGACGCTAAAGAATATCACCGAAATATAAAGTTTTCATGGCCTTGTTTCTTTCTATAGAAGATTCATTAAAAACTTTAGTATAATTATATCCCCCTTAACTGGGTTAACAAAGAAGAACGAAGGATTCCGATGGAATAACAAAGCTGAATAGAGCTTTAGGGAGATCAAAGAGAAGCTCACTATTACCCTTGTCCTATCCCTATTAGATTTTTACAAGCCATTTGAATTGGCATACAATGTGTCAAGCATTGCAATTAGTGCTATCCTAATGCGAGAATGACAATCGATTGCCTGTTACATTGAGAAACTCAATGGTGCTGTACTAAACTATCCTGTGTATGAGAAAGAATTATAACCATTATTCTAAGCTCTTACTATATAGCAACATTTTGAAAGTTAGAACAAACTTTCAAAGAAGTAAGCAAAAAGGTTGGAATTTATGGAAGGTTTTTCTCATGTGATTTGACATAAGAATAATAGTGCCAATGTGGCTATAAATGCCCTGTTTCATCGCCAAACCTTATTGGCCACTTAAAGATTAAATTATTAGGATTTTCACTTATCACTTAGCAATATGCTCGTAACCTCCATTTTTGTCCTATGCTTTAGTAGTGTAGATGATAAATGTACAAACTTTCACATTTATCTCCACTTAATTACTGCACATTTATGCATTTCACATTTATCCTTAGAAATCATGAAAAATGTAATTTTCTCGGTCAGTTGCATAAATAGTGAGAAAAAGGATCAAAAAATGGCTCAAGTAGCTATGTACAGACTCATGTATTCACGTCATGATTGTATGCCTTTTTATATGTGAATTTATGCAATTTAGAAAATAAATAGTCATTCAATTAGCTATTTAGCCATGTTCACAAAGGCACACACTTAGATCGGTTGCTTATGCTTAGTTTTCATTAATATGAACTCATTGGTTCTCTCCATGTTGCTATTTTTGTAGTAGTTTTTCCTAGCAAACTTGAGTTCTTGTTCTCTAACCAACATATGCAGCAGCACATTAAAGTCCAATCTGAGCACCAAACAGAGTAGAAATGAAACAAGATATAATATTAAGTGGTTCGGATCCCATCTTGGAGATGAAAAGATATACAAATGTGGCTTTACTTGACCTTTTATACTTGAACAAACAATAGTATCTCGTAACCTTTGCTTGAGTTGAAACTAAATTAATAATAGCTCCAAAATGTCAAGCCTATGTCAACTCTTTTTGTTGGGAAGCAAGTAGTAAGGCATCTCATGCAACTAACAAGCCATCAATAGCTCCTTGAACTTAAGATTGATAAAATTTGTCTAGAGCTCCCAATTTGTATCAAGTTCAGCCTAAAATAGAGAATAAGAATAGTAGAAGCTTACTGCAATTTAAACTAAAGCTATAGTCAAGAAGTAAGAGCACCAAGCAAAGTAGCTATGCTTCTCCTTAAGCTAAGATTGAGCAGCTCCTCTTGTGTGACAGCTTTAATTTAATTGCAATAGCTCCCCATAACAAATAGTAACAACACTCCAAGACTGCAACATTCAATAACTTTACATGTCTATACAGCCGGCCGTAAACTTGATATTTGAGCAGTAGAGCACTAGGTCGAGAGTTCTACTAAGTTGTAGCAACATCAAGACAACACATCCATTCAATAGCAACTCACTTTAATTTAGCAACGTGCAATAGCATCTAATTCTTCCACAGAAAACGACTTCAATTAAATAAAGCAACTTCTTGCAACCGAGTAGCGCTCCAATGTATGAACACCAATTGAGAAAGCAGATTATGTTTGCTTCATTTGAAGAAACTTTGGCACACTTAATTTCTAGTTTCGGCAACAATTCATGCAGAATCAAAACTAAGAGTAGCACTTGGGCTTGATTATCTATTTACTTTAGAAAAATAATCCCCTATTAAGTACACTTGGGAAACAAGGATACCTAACAACTAATTAATTTTGTGGTAGACTACTTTGTCACATTAAAAAAAGCCCATTGTCATAACTAAATTACACATGCTTACATGGAGAAAAATAGCAAACATTCCAAAATATTGCAGAAGGTCTAGTAGCATTTATTTTTAAAAAAGAACACTAACATGAAAAAGACATCACTAAGATTGAGTGACCTCATTTAAGAATCTTACTTCTAGTATGGAGGCCATTCTCTTCTTAGCTTATCATCAATTAGGGTCTATGCTAACAAAGGCTGGGGAATAATACATGTGTTGTGGGCTATAGGGTGTTCGCTTAGAGAAAATTATAGCAATCTAAGATGAAAAGGGGGAGAGCAATTGATGAAAGGGAGAGAAACCGAAGAGAGGGAGAACATCCAATAGCTTAAGGATTTTCAATATTTTTTTTTTTACTTATGTATTGAAGAATAGAAACTTTATTTTCATTTTATTTTATTGATTTGATTATGTCTTGTTTAATTTCAGGACTCTAAATCATTTAGTTCTAGCACACTAAAGGACTACCTTAAGTTACAAATGAATCGAGATATGCCAATTTTGTATCAAGTGTTGGGATTAAATATACCGATTAAGGTATTTTCTTTTCCTTGTTATTTCAATTTTATATATACCTTGATTCATTTAGGTTTTTCAATGAGATATTATACTTAATTTATTTGGCATTTGTAGTGATGGATTTGATGAGTTGTTGTATTTTGTGTATTGTTCCGATATTAATATTGAATATTTGAGTATTTTTCTATTATGTTCATCATCTAGTTATTTAGTACTTGGTCATTACTTTTTAGATAGATAGAGTTATAGGATATCTAAGAGGATTTCGATAACTCGTGTTAAACATAACTTGAATTTATGATAAAGCTTATCATATGGATATACAGGTTTTAATTAAATTCATGAATTCACACACTTAATGCAGTTGGAAAAATGGTTCAAGTCAAGGGGACGTGCTCGATTCATATTTCTAACTAAAGTAGTTATTCCGGTGTGAGCGGACTACTATTTATCTAATAATTATAGATAAATCGTCTTGGTAGGTAGATTTATGCTATAATTAGAATTCTGCTACTTCAAGAGGTGAGCGAGTTGTAGTAAGTTTAGTTAAATCCCATTTAGTGAATATTGAATATCAATTCATATGAGAATAAATTTGCAGATCCTAATTTGATCCCTTTGTATCTCCTAAACTTGGGACCCTCATAGTGTAACTAGGGTATTTGGTTTAGTATTTACCCTGCTATTTAGTTTTCCCTCACTTTTAGTTTAATTATCAATAGCTTAGCTTAGAGAAAAATTCAAGTAATTTAGTACTTAACACCTAGCTCCCTATGGGTTACAACCTTGACTCACCATTTATACTGCTTCTATGATCCGATATACTTGTCAATTTACATATATGTTTTCAGCAAGTTAGTATAGAAGGAGTTTCCATTAGAGGATATTATATCAAAGATGGCTATTTGTTCAAGGATCAAAAGCTATGTATTCGAAGTTGTTCTACGTGCAAGTTGTTGGTTAGGGAAGCTCATAGTGGTAGATTATCTAGTCATTTTAGAAAGACTAAAATAGCCAACTTATTGAAAAAAAAAATTTACTAACTTAGTTTGACCAAGGATGTCCATAAGGTAGTTGGTAGTTGCGAAATGTACAAAAAGGTGAAGGGAAAGAGAGAGCCCCATGGAGAGTATATACCTCTACTTATACTGACCTTACCTTGGGTTGATGTTAGTGTGGACTTTGTCCTAAGGTTGCCGTAGACATCCAAAGGAAAGGATTCAACCTTTGTTGTAATAGACCACTTCAACAAAGTGGTATCTTTCATCCCATGCTAGTGCGATATATATTACTGATTTGTTTCTGCAGGAAGTTGTTCAACTACATAGAGTATCAAAGCCCATTGTCTCAGATCAGGACACAACATTCTTAAGCTATTTTTGAAAGATTTTTTGGAGAAGACTTGGATCTAAACTTGTGTTCAACTCTAGTAGCCACTCTTAGAACAATGGCTAGACTGAAGTGGTGAACAAAACATTAGGAAATCTACTCTAAGTTGCTATAGGAAAGAATTTAAAAGATTAGCATCTATGTTTGCCTGTTATGGAGCTACATACAACCAAACTGTCCATAGTACCACTAGAAAGACTCCTTTTGAAGTCATCTATGGTTCAATCCTACTATTCCCTAAGATTTGATCGGTAACCTCGTAGCTGCTGAAGAAAGTCAATATAGAGTCCACCAAGCCTAAGAATAACAAGAGCTACATCAGTTCTTGGTAAGGAAGATCACTAAGTTTAACTAGAGACAATAAAAGACTGGTAGTCATTGCCACTAAACTGTTTTTTTTTTTTTTTCAAACTAAGAGACTTAGTATGGATTAAACTTAGTAGAGAGAGATTTCTACACCCGCGATAGAGTAAGCTATCTCTACAAGTTGATAGTCTATTTAAGGTCCCTAAGAAGATCAACCACAGCGACTACTTGATTGAATAGGCTAAGAACTATGGTGTTTCTTACACCTTCAATGTATCCAACCTAATTCCCCACCAACTACAAGAAGACTTACCAAATGCCAGGGTAGAATAAAAGCCCGAGGTCACTTCGGATTTAAGGGAAAATCTTTCCAACCCCTAAGAAGGTGATAGGAATAAACTTTTTGGACCAGTTACACGTAGCTAATCTAAAGGATTGCAAGAACTCATATAAATAATACTAACTTGATGGCCCATTAAGGACTGGGATTCCTATTTTGATCCCATCTTTTACACTACTACTAATTGAAGCACCAAGCTCTCATAAGTTCTAACATGGTTTCTGAGTTGCCAAGCAATTGCGCTGACTTGCTTAGCATACATGTTGACTAATGAAGCAGCTATACTTATTGCTAAGCTCATGCCATGATCTAGATAGCTCCCGATATGACCAACATTAGACCACCATTTGAGCCTAGTTGCTTAGACACCCGACGTGCAAAGGATTAGAATGTTTTCCAATACCCAAGCTTTGACCCAAAGCTAGCCAAGCCATCTTTGACTATTGAATTTCTTCGAACTTCATTTGAACAGAATCCTATGACTACTAAGTAGCCTCGGCATTCGTTATAACTTAATTGACTACAGTACAAGCCTCAAACCACTCCATGATAGTATCTTCTTACACAACATTCTATAAGGATTCCTTACTCTTTCAGTATAAAATATTCTTTGTCTTTTTTTACCTTTTTTAATATGTTTTATATATTCTATTTGTAAATTACCCTTTTGTCTTTTCCATATATACCTTATAACTCTAATAGGGCTAGTATATAAACCCCATTTGCTTATATGTAGACAAAACATTACATTATTAGATTATTACGAAGTTTCCTTCATGAATAACCTTGGTGTTCTCATTTTCCATATAACTCTTAACTATTCTCTTTAGTAAGGAGTAATAGCAAGTGACCTTATAATTTGGACTGGTGAATCATATCCGGTGAATTATAGGTCGAGTAAGATCAATCAATGCATCATATCCAATTTTTAGTTGCCCGAATTTGCTAATTCCTCTTTTATTTTATTTTAATTCTTCCATTTTGGTGATATTCTGTCTGTATGACCTCGGAGATGCATCAAAAGACTAGGTAATGCTCCAAAAGCATTCAAGTTTGGTCATCCCAAGTGCATTGTAGGGGGATAGGCAGTTAACTATGACGAACTCCACTAGTTGTCGCACAACGTTGTCATCATCGCTAAGCTCCATGTCAAGAATGATGATTCCCTTGGGTTGGACAGTTCTTTCATTAAAGCTAATGAGCTTATGGTGGTAAGGCTTCATTTTGATAGTTTACCTATGCCGTCGTACTAATCTGGGGCAGGAAGCTTGCTGTTTAGAGGTAATACTTAACCTTAAACACTTCCAGTGAAGGGGGTTTTATTATTGGTGACTAAAGTAGCATCATCAGGTGCCTTGTTCCCTACTACTCAAAGAGCCTTCTTACGATTGTGCGAAGCTCATTGATGCATGCATTGTCTATCGAGTGAGCATGGCATGTTGTAAAGTGTACCGGTACTCCATAAGAGTCAGCGCCTTGCTAATTGTTAACAAGGGTGCAGTTGCGGATGGCTATAGACCACACCTATTATTCTTATGCTTGAGGATTGGGTTGTTAATCCCTACCACTTTCCTATTGTTGTTATTGGTTATTATGCCCAATACGGGCTTCAAAAGCTTCAAGTAGATAGGTATGTGTGCTATGCCTCTTAGCATCCTCAAGGTGAGTGTAAAGTAACTTCTTTTAGGTAGTAAACTTCTTAAGTTGGTGCTATGAGTGCTTTAGGCACTATTCAAGCATTTCCTTAGCTAGAGGTTGATTTTTAGTAGATTATTTGTTCACCAATTGGTTGTTCTCAAGGTTGTTAATGTGAAACATGTTGGCAATCAAAGGTTATGTTTAGGAAAGTGTTTAGTGTGTATTCAAGTAGGAAATTGGATTTGCTTCCTACAGACGGCATCATATGTCATCTTTAGGTTTTGGCTAGTAGAGATTTGGTTAAGATTGGGCTTCATGTAATTGCATAAGACTGTAAGACACAAAATAGTGAGAGGCACTAAGGTGTTATCTATCATATGATGGGAATCAAGCTACAGGGCTCCTAACTCACAGCCGAGCTCGAGGACTAGAGAGGCTGGCATGATAAATTCTTATGTTCTAACCAATTCCTGCCGAAGCCGAAGCCGAATACCTCCTTGTCAAGTTACCTCTAATGTCGTATCATATGACCACCCATTATTCTGTAGTATGCTGAGTTGATGATTACTCTCTATTACCTAATTGACCAATTATTCGGCATCTTCTATGCCAAGAAGTCGAAAGAGAGAGACCAGACTGACTAAGCCATCCCTGCTCAGACAAACCTATCTGTCCGTACTTTTTGTCTGTATCTCCTAACAACCTTTCTAATGCAACATCACCACGTGTACAGTATCATGTATATAATTTGTAGCACCAATGATTGTTTTCCGTATATATTTATTTTTATCATTTTGTGTCATGTACATTACTTCTTTAGGAAATGTCTTTTTTGTCTTTTCCCTTTTGGGCAAGTTGCCCTAACTTATGGGTATAAATACCTTTGTACTTGTAGCTATAGGAGAATAGATTGCCTTCAATATACTTAAGTACTTTCTTCCTTGCATAAACACTGCTTGTTTACTCTCAGTATCACTCTTATGTGGTGATTAATCTCATTGGATCAATTCGTACGTCACATCGAATTGTGCCGTAAGTCCTTGAAAATTCCTTTGGTGCATCGTATCCTCTAGAGCTATTCATGGGTTTTTGCTAACTATTTCATTCGTTATTTTACCCCTTTTGTAACTTTCCCCCATTAACCCATTTCGAACTTTCTGTAAGCTTGGACCTATCTAGCGATTGACCTTATTTGTTCTTAGTCATGATTCACATCATCTTAGTATCAGAGTAAAGGTTTTGTGTGAAACAGAGTCAGTTATTGTGTTCATTTGACTACTATGTTATTAGCTATTCACTTTTTGAAGTGTTTTTTCTTAAATCTCGAATGAGAGAGAAAATGACAGACCTAAGTATGAATGTTAATGCCGGTGATGATAGTAGAGCTGTCTACTATGGGCGATAATCTCAAGAAACTCCTAGAAGTACTGATGAAAGACTTGATGAGGTAGTTAACTTCTTAGTAGATCTGACCTAAACTGTTTATGTCCTATCTTGTAAACCCATTGAGGCAGTACAAAACACTCCACAAGTTGCTCAACTTGTTAAAGGTTAGTACCTAGCTCGACCAATTCGAGGTGGAGGAGTTGGTAAACGAGTAAGACAAAGGATAAACTTGAGAGAGCTAGATGAGGAAGAAGAATAGTATTTTGAAGAGAAGCGTGTACAAGTCCCGAGAGCATTCAATCATGTGAAGTTTCGAATTTTAAGTTTCAATGGATCTAGGAATGCTGACGAGTATTTGGATTAGGAAGAGAAGGTAGAACGTGTATTTGATTATTATCAACATGAGAATTATGAGAAAGTGAAGACTGTTGCTCTTGAATTCTTTGGATATGTCGCCATATAGTGAAAGAATTTTCAAGTTATGAGAAGAAGAGAGGGGTATTGAGAGATTAACACTTGGCTCGAGATGAAAAGAGTACTGAAAAATAGATTCATGTTAGAAACATATCTCTAAGATATTTTCACTCGACTTTAAGAGCTGAGATAAGGGGGCCAAATTGTTGATGAATATGTTCAAAAACTCCAAATGCTCATCATAAAATGCAAAGTGGAGGAACCACCAGCCCAAACAGTCTTAAGATTTATTACTAAGCTAAGAGGAGACATCCGAGCCATTATGGAGCTCCAATGAGTTAACACAATGGATAAAGTTGTTAAGATTACCCACTGAGTAGAGAGGCAGAGAACTAGTCGAGTAACAACCAGAATGCCGACTAGCCAATTAGGATAGGCAAGTCACTAGACTCTACCGAATAGAAGAGTTGATGTCAGAACCGAACAGAAAAGCTGACTTGAAGATGTAACGCCGACCTGAACGTATGAGAAATGGGCGTAAGTCTGGCAAGAAGACCAGCTAAATCAAGTACTTTAAGTGTCAAGGGTTCAAATGTATGGCTGCGTAGTGCTTGAACCGAAGGACAATGGTCATCAAGGGAGACATCCCGAAGTTAGACGTAGAAAGCATGGATGAGGAACCTAAGGAGGAGGATCCTATCGAGAGAGAGTTGATTGAAGAAGACGTGTATGATGAGGAATTGGACCAGTTACACATGGTTGTCCAAAATATTATGAGTGTAGAATCATCATGAGAGGAGGAGTAGAGGGAGAACTTATTTCATATCACTTGTATGGTAAATGATTAAACGTACACCTTCATCATGGATAGTGGGAGCTATACTAATGTAGCATCAGCCGACCTCATTTCAAAATTGAGGTTGTTGAATGTTGTACACCTAAAGCCGTACAAGTTACACTGGTTACGTAAGAAGGGAGCATTATACATCACTCAGCAAATACTATTGTTGATCACTATCAGCAATTACTCCGACCAGATTCTTTATGACGTACTGCCTATGTACGCATCCTATATGTTGCTAGGAAGACCGTAGCTATTTGATAGGAGAGTCATCCACAATGGTTACAGGAATACTTATAAGCTCGAGAAGGATGATCGAAAGATTATGCTAAATCTGATGCTGTTGAGAGAAGTTCATAAGTTACAGAAAAAACTTGCTCGTGGATCGAAGAAGGTTCTTGTGATGTGTATAGTCGAGCTTTGAGAGGCTATTAATGTCAATGAGCCAACCTTCATGTGGTCAGGCGACTACTGGAAATGAAGAAGTGAAATGATTTACCTTAAGAGGTGAAGGAAGTATTATATGAAATGCCAATTTGTTCCTAAAACAGTTGCTAGAAGGTTGCCTCCAACTCGAGGCATAAAACATTGCATTGGCTTAGTACCCAGCACTGCATTGCTAAATAAGCCAGCTTATCGAAATCGGATGAATCCTGAGCAGGCTTCTGAGCTTTAATATCAAGTCAATGAGTTGTTGAAAAGAGAATACGTGAGAGAGAGTTTCAGTCCTTGTGCTGTGCCTGGACTTTTAGTATTGAACAAGGATGGAACCTGGCGGATGTGTGTTGATAGCCAAGCTATAAACAAAATAACGATCAAATACAGGTATCCAATCTTAAGGTTAGAAGACACATTGGATGAACAGAGTAGAGCTAAAATTTTCAGCAATATTGATCTCAAGTCTAGCTACCATCAAATCCGCATTAGGCTAGGAGACGAATGGAAAACTACGTTCAAGACTCGACATGACATGGACTTTATGAGTAGATAGTCATGCCCTTCGGCTTGTTGAATGCTCCAAGCACCCTCATGAGACTTATGAATTTTGTGCTGAGACATCTCATCGAGAAGTGTGTCATGGTGTACTTCGAGACATCCTAATCTACAATGTCGACATGTCAAGTCACTATGAATACATTAGAATAGTCTTAGATATCCTTTGTGTCGAGAGACTATTCGGCAATTTGAAGAAATGTTGCTTCTATTAAGACGAAGTGGTATTTTTGGGCTATATAGTTAATAGAGGAGGCTTGCGAGTCAATGATGAGAATACTCAAGCAATTGTTGAGTAGCCAACTCTTATTACTTGTGCTGACATGAGAAGTTTTCATGGACTGGCTTCGTTTTACCGAAGGTTCATCAAGAACTTTAGTACCCTCGCTACACCACTTATTGAATTAACGAAGAAAAACACCAACTTCTGATGGGGAGAAAGGGAGGAGAGGAGTTTTATTGAGATTAAGAAGAGGTTGACCTCCACCCTGGTGTTAGTGCTACCTGATTTCGAAAAAATTTTTTAGCTAGAGTATGACGTGTTAGGCATTGGAATAGGCTTTATCCTGATGCAGGAAGGCCGATCAATTACCTTTTACAGTGAGAAGCTCCGAGGACCCTAGTTAAATTACTCCATGTATGACAAAGAGCTTTTGGCACTAGTTCAAGCATTACAAGTGTGGTAATACTACTTACTATCGAGAGAATTTGTCATATATGTTGGCCACGAGTCCTTGCGATACCTCTGAAGTCAGACCAAGCTATCCAAGTGATAGGGAAGATAAGTTGCATTCCTTGAGGGATTCAATTTTATGATCAAGTACAAGTAAGGAAAGAGCAATATAGTTGCAGACGCTCTTTCAAGGAGGCATGCGCTCTTATCAGAATTGCAAACTAGGCTATTTGGTTTTGCAAGTATCAAAGAACAATACTTCGAAGAACCACACTTTAGACTAATAATTTCATGATGCATAGATGGAAGGACAACGGACAAGTATTATGTAGAGGATGGCTATCTGTTTTAAAGGGGAAAACTGTATGTGCCGACTTGTTTCCTACGGGAATTATTAATTAGTGAAGCCTAAAGCAAAGGATTCTCTAAACACTTTGGAGAGAGAAGGACCTGTGAACTAATGAATGGTAGATTCTTTTGGCCAAGAATGCGAAGAGATGTGCACCGAGTAGTCGAAAGCTGTACTGTGTGCAAAAAGGCCAAGTGCCGAACCAAACAAAGGAAAGCGATGCCCTTATCTGTTTTGATGAGGTCGTGGACTAAACAAAGTATGGATTTTGTTCTCAAACTATCAAGAACTGCCCTAAAAAAAGATTCTATAATGGTTGTAATAGATTGGTAATATCAGGCAAGTGTACCTATCAATTTTAATATAGCGAATGTGAGTCCGAGTCGATCCCTCAGAGACTGTGAATACTAATATTAACCTTAGCTTTATTATCTAACCGAAAAATTATGAAAGTTTGAATTAATTAAAGATACTAAAATTAACAAACTAACTTATTTATAAGACTTGATTAAGCAACTGAAAAAGTGATAAAATTAAGAACGACTTCAAGAAAGTAATAACGTATTTAGGAATTATTTCCCCTAGAGTTAATCATGTGATTGCTTAAAATATATTCAATTCGGTTTCTATTATTCTTGACCGGAGGGATTCACAACTAAAGTTAATACCTTTCTCAAGCATATTAACCCTAATCCTAAATTATTCACCGGAATCTCTTCACTTAGTAATATAATTTAGAATTGCATTAATGTATAATGAATTCCCATACAATTAATTAACATTCCGGAAGAAATACGTATCTTATCTCTAAGTATACATGTAATTCTCTCCAATTATGTAAAGATCCAATTACACATGTAATTTCTCAATCAATATGCATAATATCATATATTGATATTCTAGAAATATCATATATTGATATTCTAGAAATATCAATTAACAATTAAACGACATAATTGAATCAAGTAAAGATAGAAACTTTATTGAAAATTATAAATCAATCTAAGAATCACATGAAACCCTAGGTTCCATAATCTTAAATACACGAATTCTAAGCTATCATAATGAATCTAAAAACGAGTTCCATAAAAAACGTAAAATAAAACATGGAAAACCCCTTTGGTTGATGAACAATCTCTCTAATCATGAAGTCGGTGTTGTTCTCGCCTTCTCCTTCTTCTTTTCCTCAATTCTCTTGTCTTCTCTAATGTCTCTTATCTCTTTTGAAACCCTAATATGTCCTTTTATAGTGTATCAAAAGGTTTTCGTTTTCTTTACCAGACATGACCGTGTCCCCAGGTCGTGTAACTTTCTACCCCTAGCCAATTTTTTCTGCATGGACTGTGTAACTTCAAAACTTCATAAATTCTTCATTTGAACTTTGAATCGAGTGAAATTTGATTCCTTTTCTTCGTTTTCAATCCTAGAATGCGTTCAAACCTAGAAATCAAAATTTTACTCAATTAAATATCAATTTATTTAAAGAAAACAAAAAATGTGAGGAAAATACTATAAAATCACCATATGAAATATGTTTAAAATTAGAGTTATCAATTGGTTTAGTAAGATGGTACATTTTGTGCCCTACATCAAAACTAATGACGCTTCGGCTATTGCTTTCTTTTCTTATAGGAGATTGTGTAGATACACGGTGTGTCGAGAATTATAATCTACGACAAAGACCCGAAGTTCTTAAGCCATTTCTAGAGAACCCCATGGTGTCGGTTAGAAACCAAATTACTTTTCAATATCTCTTGTCACCCTCAAACTAACGGCCAAATAAAAGTGGTTAATCATACCTTGGGTTTACCATTTCAAGCTACAGTAGACAAAAATTGGTTGATTGGGACGTTTGCTTGCTAGTGGTTGAGTTTTCTTATAACCAAATCTTACATGACACCACTAAGTAGACCCCCTTCAATGTAGTCTACGGATTCAATCTTGAGTTGCCCCTGACCACGCCTTTGTACTCGCACCCGCACAAGAGGACCACGATGCCTTGGCCTAAGCACAATCTTTTCAGCACATTTATGACAAGGTCACTTTGTATAACGACTAAGCTGCCAAAAGAATACAAGAAAAAACCAAGGGTAGGTTGGCGAAACAATTTTAGCCAAGAGACTTGGTATGGCTACATATTAACAAGGAATGGATCCCAAACAAAAGGAAAAAAAAAAATTATCTGTAAGAGTGGAAAAACCTTTCAGAATTCTTGGAAAAAATCAGTGACAACACCTATAGGTTGAAACTGCTTAAGGACTATGGGGTTTTTAACACCTTCAACATCGCCAACCTCAGTCTATATCACTTTGATGGAGAACTAAACGAACACCACTAGGATTTGATGCTAAATCTAAAACAACCCAGAGGGAATGATGAGAATCAAACTACGGAGCTCTTGACCCACAGCTGAGCTCGAGGATTAGAGGGGCTAGCATGATGAATCCTTATGTTCTAACCAACCCCTACTGAGGTCGAGTACCTCTTTGCCAAGTTACCTCTAATGCTATGCCTTATGAATGCCCATTATTCTGTGGTAAACTAAGTTGACGATTACTCTTTATTACCGAATCAACCAATTACTTGACATCTTCCTTGCCGAGAAGTTAAGAGAGAAGGATCGGATTGAGTAGACTATCCTTGCTTGGACACACTCATCTGTTTGTATTTTTTGTCTGCATCTCCTAACAACCTTACCAATGTAATATCGCCACGTATACAGTATCATGTATAGAATGTGTAGTACCAATGATTGTTTTTTTGTATATTTATTTTTACCCTTTTATATCATGTACATTACTTCTTTAGGAAATATCTTTTTTGTCTTTTTCCTTTTGGATAAGTTACCCTAACTTACGAGTATAAATACCCTTGCACTTGTAGCTATAGAAGAACAGATTGCCTTCAATATACTTGAGTACTTTCTTTCTTGTATAAACAGTGCTTGTTTACTTTCGGTATCATTTTTATCCTTTCCCTTAAGAAAGGTTAAGTAGCGAATAACCTCATTGAACCAATTCTTGCATCATATTAAGTTGTACCGTGAGTCCTTATAAGCTCATTTGATGTGTCATATCCTTTAGAGTTGTTCGTAGGTTTTTACTAACTATTTCATTCGTTATTTTACTCCTTTCGTATCTTTCCCCCATTAACTAATTTCGAGTTTTCTATAAGTTTAGACCCATCTAATGACTGGCTTTGTTTGTTCTTGATCATGGTTCACATCAGCATGATTACTCAGATATTTAAGCTAGATTGGTGTATAAAGAGAGTAAAAATACTTAATAGTAAGAAGTAGGCTCTAGTGTGTAAAGTATTAAATATTTTATTGTTTGGTGATGGTCTTATATTTATAGATGAGTAGAGTTGACAGTTGAAGAAGACTTAGTAGACCAAAGCCATGTCTAGAAGCAATAGGTAGTGGAGCCACTATGTCCATCGCGATCTACAAATGTAGAAGGTAGTTATTGATTCGATCATTTAATCTTATTTCTAGTCTTTTGACAATAAGTGACCTTTATAGTTAGGCAAGATGTGTTATGGACTTGGATTGAGCCCGACAATGAAGATGGGGAGGTTGATTTCGGAGAAATACAACCTAAACCATGAGCCTAATCAAGTTGGCGATAGCTTGAGAGATCTGGGTCCAAAAAGCCCTATTAACAATATTTATTTGATGATCTTGCATATAATTATAATGATATATTTATGTATGATTTTATATTTTACTTTATGATAAAAAGAAATAGGATATTAAATTAAATGTAAATATTATATTGTATATATATGTTATTATATAATTTTTTTTCAGTCCTATTTTGCGGTAAATTGTCCCGACGGACTAAGAAAATAAAAACAAAATATGGTATGCAACTTTGTTTTCCACCGGGAGCAAAGTACCTTCCTGTTATCAACGTGTGAAATATCGTTTTGTACTTATTGAAGTCCATGTATGGGATATTTTTTCTCTCTCCATGCACATATGCATATATTTCCATATAGTATTCCTGGGAATTAAAAAAAAAAACTTAAACACGGATTTACTCTTACAGACGATTACATTTGGCAAATGACTTAACATGGACCACGTCAGCCACATGTTGAACTCCTAATAAAATAATGCCTCTTCTAAAATAATTCGGATTGACCAACGTGCTGCATTTGCGTTTAAAATGGCTGATGAAACCATACCGTAACGCGTACGGAGAGAATTTTAAATTTGTTGATACACTCAAAATGTTTCCATGGTCCATGAACCTTCGTAAAGCATCATAAATTATTTCCTAGGAAAATTGAAAGGTAGATTCTTTATCCATTCAGTATTATCAAGTAAAATGTCCAAGTTGCCCTAAAATTTTAGTCAGGAAGTTGAGAAGAAGGATCCCTATATAATAATTGACTATATAACCCAATTGAAATATACATATATATCGAATAGATGTCTTCTGTTTCGAGCGATTCCTAAAGAGAAAACTTATATCAAAGATTTTTTTGCAGCCTTTTGCTCCATAACTTGTAAAGATACCCCGGCCAGTGAACAATCATAAACTTCCTTAGTGTGATGCTTAACAGTACGGGTGGTGATCGGCCAGCTGTGTATTTCTATATTGAAACATACAAGGTTTAGATCGTTAATTATTAAATCAGCAATTTCATATCTAATCTTCAAACTCTTATTTTACTAAATCACCCCATTGGAATTAGACAATAATCCATATCATGCCCCATGTATGGGATGCGATTATTTCATTACGTATTTATGTATCGATAAAAATATGCAAATGCTAAATATGTTTCTAAATACTATCATTATTAAAAAATAAATCTCTACTAACCGACAATGTATTTTTTATGTGTGTGCAAAGTATTAAAAAATAAATAGATTTTTTAATAATATTTAAGAAGTAGAGAAAATATTAAATAAAAATTTGATAATAATATTTTAAAAACTAGCTCATATATTAGAGGGAAAATGTAAAACCAAAGAAAAATCACTTCTTTTAAACTTTTATGATTATCCAAAGAAAAATCTTTCTACAATTTTAACTTATGATTTCTTAAAATAGTAATAACATGATTTATTAGTAACATATGAAACACTTTCATAACAACAAAAAAAGACCCTCTTTTTGTTTAATATTATAAAAGATATAAAATATGATGGATTGAAAGACAGAGAGAGAATAAAAAATAAAAAAAAAGAGCTAATTTTCACCAATGGAAATCATATTTACCATATAAAATGCTTCTCCACTGACTCATATATTGCATTACAAATATGAGATATTGAAATACAACATACTACCCATATCCTAAAACTAATCATTAGCTGTGAAGAGAGACAATCTAAAGCGCATTATCTCATATGCTTAAAAGAAAATTGTTATTCCAACTCCTTCTCTTTTATAATTAAGCTATCAAATATATAAGTAAAGTTATGAAACTTTTTTCTACAAGAGTAATAATATAGATGCATTTAGGTATCTATAAAGACATATGTGGTTCAATCTAGTCAAATAGTAGAATTTATGTATGATTTACATTCAATAACAAATTTAGACTCACAATATTTGACAAACTCTACATTCCTGTCAATTTCAAATAATAAACACCTCATTCTAAAATTTTTTTGAGCCTAAATAATAGTACAATGTAGGTTATTAATTTTTCTATCATTCTGCTTGATATAAAAGTATTGAAACGATAAAAATAAATAAGAAGAAAAAAGTTCGTTGACATGATCTATAATACTGAATGACCACCTTTCTTTTTGGTGTCAGGGGTATTGCTATTGTCATTTACATTTTTGAATTTACATTGCAATCCTCATTAATCACATTTATTTTCAAATATCTCTAATTAAATTGTTATTTATAATTTCCTTTAATATTCACTTATTGATATCTATCATATTAAAAAAAGAGAGCTATCTGGGTGTCTTCCCATATTCTCATGATCTTTTAATTTTTAAGTCTACTAAATAACTTTTGAACATTTAATAATTCTTAATAAATCATGAGTAAATCCAGATTACTAATGTAAAGAGTTTTCTATTTGTCTTCTATTATATTAAGCAAATATCTTTATTAGTATCACACCTCTCTGTAATTATTATTGAAAAAAAAAATATATCCTTACTAAAATGTACCTTATATAAGCAATATTTAGTAAATATAAATAATATAAAATAAAAATAAAGTCTACTTTCGGTGCACTGTTTTCTCTTCTATCACTACTTATTCCTATGTATTTGCTCACTATTTTTTTTTTGGGTAATGTCTATCATAATCTGGGGATTGGAAATACAAAAACAAACCTGGCATGAAGGGAACATCTCCCCCACGCCATGATAAAACAACACTCCGATCCCAGTTGGAGTCGGCAATAACAAAGTTCAGCACAACTAAAGGGAAACAAACAGAAAACATAATACTAGATCTAGAATTTAGTCCTTCTTTGGCCATGGCGTCTACATGTTGATTTGCTTTATGCCCAATTCTGCATAAGGAAATGTTATCAAAATATTCAAATAAGGATAAGAATTTCCTGACAATAATCAAGTCTGAATGTCCATTCTAACATCCTCTCCTTATAAAGCCAATGGCATTAGCGCTATCCGACACCAAAATAATTCTCCTCCATCCTTTGTCCTTTGCCACTTGCAAGCCTAGGAGCAAAGCATCAAGTTTAGCTTCTAAGGGTGTAACACCCATATGTTTTTGCCAAGCTCCTTCCCAGACTCTAACCTCATGATCTCGGCCTACTATTGAAATGGTGGACACCCCCCCCCCCCCCCCCCCCCCCCCCCCCCCACAACTCAACTGCTCCATCACAATTTACTTTTATAACATTCCCAAGAGGTTTCTCCCATTTACTAAGAAAAATAGATCCCACCTCCCAATCTTTTCTCTTCTTTTTGCTGACCACCACTCGTACGCTTCTATACAGACCAAAACCATTAAGCTATTATCTCATTGAGATGGTCTAAAAATATGCTCTTTCCATTTTTGCCAAATGCCCCTTAGCATGAACAAGAAACAAACTTCTCTAGGATAGGTTTTCTCAGCCTATGGAATTCTCCTCAAGCTAGCATTGCCCGTTTCCCATTCCATGAATGTCGAATGTTCCATAGTATCCCACAAATCACACCACTTGCAATCCCTCCAGACCTACCTGATCACATTACATCGAAGAAAGAGATGCAGTAAATTTTCCTCTTGCTGCCTACAAAAGATACAAATCGTATCCACCTCAATTCCTCGTCTGCTAAGGTTATCCTTCGTCGGAAGACTATTATGAACCATTCTCCACACCAAGTGTTGATTGCAGGGTAAGGTCGGAACTTTCCACACCCAATCCCATCATCCCTCCAATCCTATAGCTTCTTCTTCATCCTACATCAACCTATAGATAGTACTAGTATACACTTCTCCATTCAAGTCACGTAGCCATGTATAAACATCGTCTTAGTCGTCCAGGTTCCCATTCAACAAAGCTGGGTGAAAGACTCCAAGGAGCTGCTCAACGCTATCCGAAAAAGGAAAGCCAAGTTTTCCTTCGTCCCATCTGCCGTTAGGGTCCCAAGCTTCGGTAGATAACAAGTCTTCACCTCCGTTGATAAGGGGGCCACTAATGAGATGACGAATCAGACCATATTTGTTCCATCTTTCATTCTAGGAATTGGCTTAAGCAATTTTGTTGGGCGGCAACAGCACTTTTATAGTCGACCACTCACTTTGCCTGCGTAGAAGCATAAACATGCCCGACCCGCTTTTAATTTGAATCTTGTTATCCTGAAACTTAAATTTTTCTTACACCACCTTGGACCAGAGATGCTTCACTTTCCGCAAGAACCAGGCTAGCATAACAAAGTTGGCTTTATTCCGTCGATGAAGATCATATAAACCTAGGCCCCTTTACTCCTTTGGTTTCTTAATTTTCTTCCATGAAACCCAATGTACCTTCCTTCCTCCCTCAACAGTCCCCTAACTAAAATACCCATAATTGGGCTCGAGTTGAGAGCATACTCTTTGTGGTAGTGGCACCATTTGAGAGTAATAATTCGCACTACTCTTTGAGGAGGAGTTGACTAAAATCTTCTTAGTTGGTGTCGAGAGCATCCTTGCTTTTCATCCTGATAATTTCTGTTTAGTCTTTTCCATTAGAAAGCAGAAGTCCACAGCATTCAACCACCCTCCCATTTTAATTGGGATCCTCAAATATTTAGCCAAGGTTGCATTAACATTGACACCAAAGACACTACATATCCTTTGTTTCAGTTGTGGAGGAGTGTTGTCAGAAAAGATAGCATACAATTTGCTATAATTCACTTTCTAGCCAAAAATGACACCAAAGGTACTTATGACTTGTAGCATCACTCTAGCATTCTTTTTAGTCACCTCCCCCACGAAAACAATTTCATCTGCAAAAAACATATGGGAGATAAGGGCGCCTGAACCAAATGGGCTTCCTTATTCCTCTATCTAAAAGTTCTCGAATGCACCTACTTAGGATGTCCATGGCTATGATGAATAAATATGGTGACATAAGGTCACCCTGCCAAATCCCCCTACTTGGCTGGAAGGCTTCCAACATGGCACCATTGAGAATAAGACCGTAGGTGTTGGTAGCCAAAAATGATCCAACCAAATTAAGCCAAAGCTCAGTAAAACCAAACACTTTCATCGTTTGTCTAATATAGTCCCATTTCAATCTTTCGTATACCTTTTCTAAATCCAATTTAAGAAGCATCCAAGATTTACCACCTCTCTTTTTCTTCAAGGAGTGCATAATTTCTTGAAAGATGATCACATTGTCTGGGGTCGATCTACTAGGCACAAAACTAGCTTGCTCTTGGTTGATAATCTGTGGAAGATGAGGTCTCAAGTGGTTCATACGTACTTTCCTGAGCACTTTATATAAGATTGTGCAAAGACTAATGGACCTGAAGTCCTTAAGCCTATTTGCTCTCTATTTGTTTAGAATTAAAAATATGAGCATTTGGCTAATTTCCTAGGGAACTTTGCTACTTTGCCGAGTCTCAGAAATAATATTATAAACAGACTTCCCAACTTCAGACCAGCAAGCCTTGTAAAACTAGGAGTGCAACGTATCTATACTTGGCGTTTTATGAATTGCAATCTCCTACATAGCACTCTTCACCTCTTCTTTTGTCACTTCCTTACATAGATTTGCAAGATCTTGCCTACTAAAACTTTCAAGATGTGGAATCCACTTTAGCAGTTTGGGTTTCACGAAAATACATTTCATACGGTAAAGGTCTGCAAAGAATTTTATCTCCATGGATTCAAGAGAGCTAGTATCTGTTACCTAGTTATTAACATCATCAAAGAGACCTAGGATTCTACTCTTAGCCTGCCTTGCAATAGTCGACATGTAAAAGAAACGAGTATTGCAATCTCCTTCCAGGATCCAATTTTCCCACGATTTGGCAGCCTAAAGCTTTTCCTCCTGATTGAGGAAATCTTTCAAAGCATCCTGAAGAAATTGTTCCCTGTGAATGAGAGCTTGGCTTGGAACCGATAAGAGTCTCCTCCTCGCTTGCTCAATCTTCCGTATGAGAAGCTCTTTTTTGACGTGTACTAAGCCAAATACTTCCCTATTCTACTCGTGTAATTTCTATATGAACAAATTAAGATCCACCTCAATTTTATCCGTTGAAAGGAACCAGTTAGCCGCTACATACTCCTAAAAATTCGGGTAGTCCCACCACATAGGTTGGAACCGAAAATGTCTGAGCTCTCTCAATCTGGTTTTGTTATTTGGTTGCGTACATAGCAGTAGAGGACAATGGCCAGAAGCAACAGCCGACAAATGGAAGACCTTAGCATCTGGGTAAATTTCCCTCCAAGCTACATTAGCCTAGCCTCTATCCAACCTTAATTGAATTAGGTCCGAGATGTTTCGTAATCGTTTAGACCACGTGTACCTACTACCCACATATCCTAGGTTAGTCATACCACACTCATCCATGCACAATTGATAGCTTCTTGCTCATGATTGAATGATATCTTTACCACCCCATTTCTCATTATTAGACAACACTTCATTAAAATCTCTAATAATCATCCTGCCAGACATGTAAGCTCATGCCAAAGATTTTATCAAACGAAATAATTCCACTACGTGTAAATAGCAGAAATGTACCAAGACAGGTCAGAAGATGTTACCTGTAATTGTGCAAAAATTTGTTGCTGAGAGATACGGTGATTATGCACCCTCACTACGTTATCATGCTACAGCAGCATAATACCAGCACTCATCCTGAAAGCTTCTGCGTAGAGTATGTTGGAAAAGCCAAGGCTATGGCGTAAGGCATTAGCATTATCCCATTTAGCCTTGTTTCAGTCAAGATGAAGACCTGCAGATCATACCTTCCCACCAAGTCGTGTCACTTGCTACCGTGCTTGAGAGGAAGCACCCCTCACATTTTATGCCAATATCTTAAAGGGTTGGGGCAGTATATTTGAAGACAACGTATCCATGAGTTCTGGGTTTGCAAGTTTACATTTCAAGTTATAAGATTCTGAATCCGGTGGTACATTCCCCTCCGATTGGTATCTATACATGTATACACGTATATATACGTATGTCTACACATGTATGCATACACATATACATGTATTTATACTTATGGTATATCCTTAGTATATGTGTTTATGTACATATATATGTACACGTATCTATACTTAGTTTTATACGTACTTTTATATACATATATATATATTTATATTTTCCTAGTGTATTTTAAGGAATTTTCAATATATATATATACCTTCGCTTTCCATATATATATAGAGTATTTTCTTATATGTATGTTTATATACATATTATACTATATATATATTTATATTTATATAATCTTATCATTTTTCCTTGTTTATTCATTTGTATGTATATATATATATATTTTTACTATGTATTCTTATGTATATGTATATGTATATGAGCCGTATATACCATTATGTATATATATATATATATATATATTTCCTAACTAAGTCTATAATATATCCCTACATATAAGTATGTATCTATATGTCTAATAACATATATATACATGTAGACATAATCGCTAAAAGAAATAGGATATATACACAAAATTCCATTGCATATACATGGAACTTCAATACAATAAACTAAATTCATACTAAAGACATATTAATATATCAAGTACATAAAAATACACAAAGAAATACATAAAACATAATTTACATAAAAGAACTAATACTAACAATGTATAAGGAAAATATATTTACTTAAGTATTCTTGAAGAACAATCCTTCTTTTCCTCTTTCTTTTGGTGTCACTAATATATGTAATGGTAGGTCAGATTTTTTTGGTAGAAAATTAGGTATAAGAAAGTGGAGAAAATGAGGGAAATGGAAGTAAAGAAGATGGAAAGATGAAAGGATAATTTTCATTTGAAGAGCAGGAAAGTTAGATGGGATTTTTTTTGCATTAATTAAAGATAATTGAAGAAGTTTAAAGATGGTTCTAGAGGTGGGGAGGTAGGTCATTGTATTAAAGGAAAAGATAGGGAAGAAAAGAGAAAGAAAAAAGAAAAGAAAATGGAAGAAAAGAGTAGAAGTTTCAAGATGGAAAATGATATGTTGACTTAGTCAACATATTTGACTGGGTTAATATATTTGACTTGGATAATATTATATATATTTAACACATATAAATTAAAATAGAAAAAAATAAAAGAAAAAGGTAAGGAGAGAGGAGAAATAAGGAAACAAGTTAATAATTAAGTAAAATAAAATTTTGAATTTTTTGTAAGTATTTCTAATCTTATAAATGTTATTTAGAATAATAAGTAATATAATTACAAAGAAAAATATAAAATATAATGTTAACATTTATTATATAATGCATAAATAATAACTAAAATATCTAAATTTACATAATACTAATTTATTTATGTTTATATAAAAGTAATATTAATTATAAAATAATATTATAAATTTTTGTAAATTTATTTAGTATTTTTTATTAGTATTCAAAAGTTTTCTTTAATCGTTCATTAGTTATTTGATGCGATTAAGCATATCGTTTAGTTATTTAGCTCAATGAGGATTTTATCACCTTTGTAACAAATTAAGATTTTTCAAATATATACGCATATAGAATTTAGGGTTTTCATACGTAATTAAGGTTTTTATTAGGTTTGGGGTCAATCTTTTATAGTTACACATATTTAGAGTTTAAAATTTTTATACACAATTAAAGTTTCGATTAATAAATTAGGGTTTTTCATATTCATTTTAGGTTTCAAGTATAAAATTTTAATCAGTTTTAAATTTATCGATTTTGTTGACTTAAGAAAATCATCTACAATACACGAATTCAATTTTATACTTAGAAGGCTAAATTTGCAAGGTTGACACATGGAGTATCTCTTGCATGAAGTAGATCAACACAAATAATTGATTCATCAAATATTTCATAAGCCTCCAAGTTTTGACCCCTTAACAATTAACTTATCCCACTAAAGACTTGCATACTTAGTAAGGGATAATGAGGCTAACTTAGCCTTAGCTTGGTCATCACATTCATAAAACTCAAATAACTTCTCTATTCGATAAACTTAATCAAGGAACTCTTTAGCCTGGCTACTTCTACTAAAGGCTTATAGCTTAAGCTTAATGTTGTCAAGTCCTCGGCTATGTGTTTATAGCTTATCCCTTGTATTTTAAGTTAGTTGGTTTACCTTGGATTAGCCACTTCTATTACAGCTCTGCGTAGCCAAATCTCTTCTCAACTCTGGCTCTCTTTTTAGGCTCTTTGGTTCAATATTCCTATTATTGCTCTCCTTTAGTTCAGCTCGGATTTCTCTTCTAGTCAGCTCAGTAGTTCATGTAGGTTGTTGCCAATCATTTTCAGGCTCATTAGAGTCACTTCCACTAGTCAGAACTTGGCCATGCCTTTCTCTTCAGCCATCATATCAACGATCTCTAACTAATCCAATAAGTTCTTGAATTGAATCAACAAGATTTTGAATCTAATACTCCAAATGATCAACATGTCTCCTCAAAGCTTTCTCAAGGACTATCACCACTGATATTCACATTGTCTTTTGACATTGTTGATTCACACGACAACTTTTGCTAAGGAATTTCAACAAACACTAAGAACACTCAATTGAACTCAATTAGGAGCACTGCAACTTCGCTTTTTGCAACTACTTACAACTTCTAAGGACTACTTCAACTGCTATAATACTATTAAGGACAAATTACAAATAGAAATAACAGCTTAAACCACTACTACTACTAACTAAAATACAACTGACATCAACTCAATATATATATATCACGACTCGACATACTATACTTCGAGAACTCAAGCACAACTACTGTTATGTATAATATAATAACCCATAACTTAAACAAAAGTTTATAGAAGAATAAGAACTTATGGACCAAACTTTGAAGAATACTAACACACGTATCTCCCTAAGGCTCAAATATCAAGATGATATGCCCCAAGGACCTTTGGTTGGCTAAAGCACTATGCGTAGCTTAATCAAAAGCCAAACAGGTATTCATGTTCGGTAGAAGTTAGTAAATAGCAAGTAAAAGGGATTTTAAATGTAAATGAGAATACACTTCACACACCAAGACATAAACACAATTGAGTTGGAGCTTAAAATAGGGTTTAACATAACTCATGAATACTAAATCAAAACTTCGATTTCAAATAAGAGCTTAGATACAACTCACTAAGTAGGTCAAATGAGGAGTTTACTATAATCTCAAGAAGAAAACTGGTAAGAACATAAGAATGATTAAATCGTAAAATAGTACTCAATAATCTGAGACATAAGCTTAAACAGCTCACGAAGATATCAAGTATATTCTTACTTCAAAATGTTCAACCATCTGTTTTGCTAATTACAATAGTTGTTATTTATAGTTAGTCCTAGAATTCTAGTGACAAAATTGTACATAATATATAACGATTTAAACTCTAAAGCAAACCTACAACTAAAGTTAAGGAAAATATTCTAAAGCATACAAAATAGTGTTAAACGGTGCATTTAATAGAAAGGTTAGCGTGTAAGGTATTTAATCTTTTCTAGAGTAGGTCGAGTTCAAGCAAGATCAGGTTAGCAGCTGGCTATCCAAGTTAGAGTTAGAGTTAGAGTTAGATTTCTTGAAGTTTTATTGTGTTCGATTGAGCTCTCAGTGTGATCAACCTACAATTATTGAACTTGTAGATTACTCGATACTAGATTTCTCGTATTGTGTCGAGCTGGTCTTTAGACTTAGGACCTTGATGATTTAGTCCCTAGTCTTTTTGGCAACCAATAGAGCTATTGCCGAATTGTCACCAAGCTATCTTTCTTTCCTTTATTAGCCTTTTAGTATCAACTCGGCCTTGAGTAAAGTAGGCTAACCTTAGCTTAAAACAGATCGGTCATGACTTAGAAATGGTCATAGGCCAATTCCTATTAGTGTATCTATATTAACATTCAAGTCTGTCAAAGGGATATAGTTTTCCTTGGAAATATCATTTTCCTTATCTTTGAGATTTGTTTCCTTCCCATCCCATTTCATCACATAATAATTTCCCCTTCCCTTATTTTTCAATTCTTTCTTTTCCATTTGCTGTTTTTCACCATATACGTTGAGCAGGGTCATATTCCTCTTCCACTTGGCACAAACTTTAGTCCAATCGTGATTGAAGTTTGACTCGCATGCATTGTCTTGGTTTATTTCTTCTACCAAATCATTACTTCCTCTCTCAATGCCTACATTGTTCTGTTCAACAATCCCTGATGACCTAGGTCTATCAGACTCTATGCCGTCTTGACAGTGATTCTCCGTATTATTCAATTAATTCACTTCATCATCCTTCTAACTTCTTTTTGGACAATCATTATGAAGATGACTAATACATCCACAATCGGAACATACCCTTAGGAGCCCCTCACAGAGAATTTTCTGTGGCACATTGTTTATCGCAACCATATGCTTAAAGTGTTTATCCATTTGAACTTGAACGCATATACATGCAAATCTTCCCCGTTTCATATTGATAGTAACAAAATCCAATCTTAGAATTAGTCCAATCTTCTCACCTATTCTTTTAATAGCCATGGATGAGAATAATTTGATTGGTAGCCTTGATAAATGGATCCATATAGCCATTGCATTAAAGGTCGAAACCTCTTGTCAAAAACTTGGCTACCATTGTTTTAAGGCCAATTAGCAGCTGTTAATAAACCAATGACCATTCTATATTATCAATTGGTAGTCATTCGGATTTGATACATATATGATATAATAACCTGCAGCCATGTGAATCAACTTGAACTCTGGGATTGTTAACCTAACTCTATTTAGTTTCGTACTCATAATCTTATAACCAAGATTAGGTCCCATAAGCTTAGCAATAAGGGCATAGTGCTTGGGCGCATATATCATATCCTTTTCAATAGTCGAAAAGTTCACGTATCACCAACCATCTTCAGCAAATTGATTCAAGCACTCCTCTTCAGTTGTCGATTGATTCGCCCCAATATCATGATCCATTGTCGTATTAATTTGCGTTTTTCCAAAGCAAAATTTCTCGTATGCGCCGGGGATATTGTTCAAGGGCGTATCCTTAAAAAAGAATTTGCCCCAATTCTTCTGTTGGAATGCATTATCATCAGGATTTGGGGAGATAAATTCTTGTTGATTCGAATTGTTCTCAACAACCACCCTCTTCCAGCTATGCCGAAACCGGTCGCTTTCAACATCTTTGCGGCCTCGCGCGTTTTCCTCCATCTTTTTCACGGTAATACTACTACTTTTTTTTTTTTTAAATTTTTGATCTACCAAATCCTAGTTTATCTACACGAAAAACTTGGATTTAATTCATATCTGCTCACTATTTATCACTACAGATAATGCAAAATAACATTTATATCCATATCTAGGCAATTATAAATATGCATCATGTGTGGTAACAATGACTATTATTATATCGCATCATTTTATTCAATCAAATTATAGCAATTATATATTAATATGTAGAAATAATTATATAGATATATAATCAAATTCTAGTAATAGGCATTAATACATAGTAATAATCTTATATTATGAAACTATATAAATACACATTATGTATGGTAATTATTACTGTCAAAACATAATAAATAGGTATTAATATACAATTTAATAATACATAGTAAATACACATTAATAATGTGAATAAAAAAATGCAGTAAATATATAGTTTACACACACTAATAATTATTCCTCTATTTATACGTATGGAATCTTGACTTATAAAAACATTTCATCAAAGGTCATTTTAGAATAACTAATGGTGCATAAATTGGGGCTTGAATTTCTTTCCATATATATATATATATATATCTATAGATATTTATGATTTTATATTTTACTTTAAGATAAAAAAAGGATCGAATTAAATGTTAATATTATATCATGTATATATCTTATAATATAATTTTTTTTCATTCATATTTTACTGTAAATTGTCACGAAGGCTAGAAAAATAAAAAAGAAGAAGAAGCAAATATCGTATGCGACATCGTTTTCCATCGGGCAGAAAGAAGGTTCCCGTTATGAATGTGTGTAATATCGTTTTGTACTTATTAAAGTCCATATATGCAAAAAATTTTCTCTCTCCACATAAATATGAATATATTACAATGGAAAAGAAAAAAAATTGCAAAAAAAATAAAGATTACAGAAATATAAATTTTGAAAAAATATTCTCACAAATATAGTACATGAAAAAGACGATTTCATCTCAAATTAATTGAAATTGTCTCTTTAAATACTGTATTTATTTATGAGAGTATTTTCTTAGAAGCAGTATTTTCTAGATTTTTATTTTTTTTTATCATTTTTTTTCCCTTATTACCATATAGTATCTCTGGAAAAAAAAGGGAGGAAAAAATCTTAAACACGGTTTCACCCTTACCGATAATTACATTTGGCAAATGACGTAAGATGGACTACGTCAGCCACATGTTGAGCTCCTAAAAAATAATGACTCTTCTAAAATGATCCGAGTTGACCAACGTGCTGCATTTGTGTTTAAAATGGTTGATGAAACCGTACTGTAATGCGTACAGAGAGAATTTTAAATTTGTTGATACACTCAAAATGTTTCCACGATTCGTGAACCTTCATAAACATCATAAATTATCTCCTAGGAAAAGTGAAAGATAGTCTTTATCCATTCATGATCATCAGGTAAAATGTCCTAGTTGCCCCAAAATTTTAGTGAGGAAGTCGAGATAAAGTATCCCTATATAATAATTGATTATAACCCAACCTAAATATACGTATATATTGAATAGATGTATACTGTTTCAAGCGATTCCTAAAGAGGAAACTTATATCAAAGATTTTTTTGTAGCCTTTTGCTCCATAACTTGTAAAGATATTCTGGCCTTGGCGGACAATCATAGACCGCCTTAGTGTCATGGTTAAAATCACAGGTGTGATCAGCTCGCCGTGTATTTCTATCTCACTAGAAATATACAAGATTTAGAATTATCTATTAAATCAACAATTTTATAACTAATCTTAAACTAACATACTAAATCACTTCATTGGAATTAGAAAACAATCCATGTGATGCCCCATATCACGTATTTATGCATCGATAAAAATACACAAATGCTAAATATGTTGTAAGAATCCGAAACTGAAATATTGGAATATCATTGTGGCATGCAAGGGAAGCATTTCGCAGCTGAAAGGGGCAATAATTGAACTAGTGCCATGAGAACTCAATGGCATAGCAGATATTCTGACGGGAAGATGCACTGTGAGACGGAGGATGAGATCCTGTTTGTTTTTCCTCCTGTTGATATCTTGCCTTTGTTAAAGAAAGAATATGTAAGCATTGGTTTTTGCAGGGAAAGAAGAACTCCCATGGTAAATGCTTTCTGTAAATATAGAAAGATGTCCTTGTAATATGCGAGAATATTCACCTTTTTGCTGTTATATAAATGAAGCTTTCACCAAAAAAACATCATCATCATCATCGAATTTAGAATAAAATTCCAATAGGGTAAGTAGTGAAAGCTAATGAGAGCATATGCACAAACAAATACATAACTTAGCACTTGCACAAAGGCTTATGAATTGTTAAGACTGCTTAAACATTTGGAATGCTTAGGCTCTAACATGGATTGAGATGGATTACATTTTATAGAATATTGGGATAGTTAGAAGCAAAAGAAGAATATGATTAGAAGCAACATGGGATAGGATCGGGAGAAGTTGGCAATCGATCAAAAGTCACTAGAAGCTGCAAGAATAGAAGTGTAGACCAAATTAGCTTTGAAGGATCGTAACTTTTCGTCTATGAAGAATTATCAAACCTCTAATACGTCATAAAGATTAATTTTAATATGCTTACCTAGACTCCGTTTGGTTTATATATTTTTCATCTTATTGATAACTATTTAGTGTTTACTTGAATCTTGCATTTGGTAAGAATAAAATATCGAACAAATGAAAATATAATTCCATATATACTCCTCTTTTAAAATTAATTATCTAACTAAAATAATCATCTTCAATGCATAAAATATATATATTTTGAAATATTTTCTCTTAAAAGTGCGTAAAATTTTATTTCTCAATTCTAACACTCCGATTACTATTTATATCATAATTATGAAAAAAATAAACAGATAAGATAATTTTCAAATACTAGATTCCAAACAGATACAAATGAAATATAGAATAGATACAGATAAGATATAGATAAAAAGCAAACAATTCAAACAGGAACCTAATGCAAACTATTTTACTATTTGGCACCATTCTTAAGGTTATATACATCTTTAGAAGATACCGAACTATCAAAGATTTTATATTTATTTAGGAAGGTATATGTTGTTTTATTTTATTCCTCGCATCTTTTCTTCCCAATCTTAGGCTATTTTCTTAAGAATCTAATCAAAAGTAACGTGCATCAAAATTAGAAGAAGTTAGAAGCTAATCGGAATCAACTAGAAACTACGAGACTAGACGTACAAACTTGATTTTAAACTTAACTTTAATGGATTATAATTTTTGTTTATGAAGAGTAATGAAACCCATAATATGTTGAGTCTACTTTAGTTTAGTGCAAAGTATTTTATTTTATTTTATTTTTTGTGCTACTCTCATTTCAAATGTGCATATATTTAAAAGATACCAATCTATCAAATCCTTTTTACTTGTTTAGAAAGGTGTATCTTCATTTATTTTATTCCTTGCATCTTTTCTTACCAATTTTATGCTATTTTCCTAATAATTTTAGGGTTTTGGGCCTAAATAAATAATTTTATGGAATAACGTAGTTAGTAGTTATCAATTAATACAATAGATTGTGCTTCTATATATTTATGTGTACGTTATGGACTACGTAAGATCCCATTATCAAACATTGTTATCATATAAATCAATCAAATTTCATATACTCTAGACACAATCCAGAATATATGAAAATTCCTCATAATTAAACCGTCGTTCACTATCTACTAGAACATACATATCATCAAAATATCTCATAATTTACATTCTTAGTTCTTAGATAGTTGTTGATTGCTACAAACATGAAGTTGTGCTTCTAAATCCAACCATGATTTTCCTCACGTAATCGCAACAGCCACGTTGAATTTAATCATCATAATAATGAGCAATGAGTATGTGCTTGACACGCGAAATCATGATCACCGTGCTTCTCGCCGAATCTATGTTCATCCTCTCTCCTAGAATTTTTATCTTTGGTCCTTGAATTGGTTTGATATTAGAATAAATGAAGAATTATACATTATATTGGACAATCTCTAATGATTAAAGTTTGTATGACTTTTGATTCATTTTTGAGTTAATGAGTGCATCGATGATAGCGCATCATTCAAATAGGGTAAATCACATAGATTACTCCCAAAAACTTTTAAAATTGTACTAATCCTTCCCCTTCCTTCTTCTGCAAAAAATTTTTCATTTAAAGTTGACACTTAACACCTTGAAATAAGCAAAGGTCTCATTTTTTTTTACTGAGTAGACTACTACATGTAAAGTAAGCTAACATGATTGATAACTTCACAACTTATTCATACATATTATCAATTAAATTAAGGAAATTTTAAAAATAAATAAAAGAAAAAAATCAAAAAATAAAAAAAAAGTGGCAAAAAAAATTAATAAAAGAGAAAATAAAAAAATAAAAAAATAAAAATGAGGATAACAACTTAAGGTTGCTGTCAGGCACCAAGGAAAAAGGCCGGTCCACAGTATATCTTGTTAATGAATTATGACCTACTTTTAAAAGTGGATCTTGCCACCACATGTTTAAAATTATAGACAAATGATGCATTAATTTAATTTGATATTCAATGAGATTATTTTTATCTAGCCTAATAGTTATGGAAAAGCACTAGGAAATTAAAAAAAAAAAATGGCTGAAACTTTGGTCATTATCATTATTGATTAATATAATCGGTTAATGCGTTTTTATGTAACTAATAAGTGACTAGCCAAATTTGAACAATCAACGCCAAAGTGTTTTGGTTCTGCCGGACGCCAAAGTGTACGTCCTTGAATTCCTTTTGGAGCAAAATATTCTTATCTACTTTCTGTCAGTTCTAGCCAAAATCAGACTTATCATTTGATGCTCAGTCAACTGTCTAACAAGATGCAACACCATTCTCCAGAAAAATACTAATGATTTGATTTTCCGATGAATGTGTTTCATACATCCACAAAAACGCATCTAAAACAGAAAAGAAAAGCTTACAGAGTAATTACTTCATTTGAACCATCTTAATCATCCCTTTACTAATCTTGGCAAAAAGTAAAAATCATTTCTTTACTAATATAAAAAATAAAAAAGAAACTTATTTATTTATTTTTACTAATTTTCATGTTCGTTTATCTTTTAAAATATTGAATCATAGATTATTTATATGTTATAGATCTCGTAATAAGGATATCATGTATTTAAAAAGAAAAGATTGTAAAACTTTATAATTAAGTGAAATCTCATTTGTATTATGAAAGGTATTTAGTGTTATTTTAGAAGATCATTATTGTGAATATTTCATTAATATAAATTTAAAACTTTTAGATTAATTGGTTAAAATAATCCATTAGTGTTTATTGGTTTCTTTAGTTTGGAGTGTTACTGGCCGGAGAATATGGAAATAAAGTTATGGAAGAAAATCGGCTAAACTTGGAGTTCATATGAAAACATTAAATGTGTATTAATGATAATGTTGGGAGGAAAAAAAAAATCCCAATTACTAAAAAAATTGAAAGAAGATACTTCTAATATTTACGATAATACACTTCAGGCAAAGACAACTCCATAAAATTGTATAAAACTTCATCTTTTTGATAGTTAATCGACCCATTTTAGCGCTCATTAAAGGTAACTTATCATAGGTAATAAACACATTAAAAATATGAGAATAGAAAAAGTAGATCGATCCACCGACAACAATAATAGGCGATGAAAACTATTTGACCGAAAAACAATCCGAAAATAGTCTTTTATTCCACAGTTTGTTATGCTTCTGAAATCGGAAAATATCTGGTGAAACGAAATTAATTGTGAAATTAAAATCACGAATAACGTGACAAAGTGTTGTATTGATATTCGATATGCCTATCACTACTCTCTAAAATCAATCATAGTTATCCATTTAGTTGGAAATGCATGTTTCATTGGTACAAGTTAGCCGGGGTTAATAATTCGTAATTTTCTTTGGCTTCAATAATTCATCATGCAAGAGATAAAACATAATTAAATATAATATCCACATTTAATGGGCATTGACTTCAAATTAATATTTCCGCAAATATTTCTTTTCCCACAGCTCCTCTCACTTCTCGTGATGCGTGCATAGTATATATAATATATATATATATATATAATTTCTCCTGGCATTTGAGTGTTGATGATTCATGTGGGGCTCATGAAATTGAGGTAATGTTTCTTACGTCAGCCATGATTTCAGTAGGATGGTGATTTACTATCTCGTGTCCAAAAGAAAGGAATTTATAAATTGAAAGCACTCGTCAGGAGAAGTAGTCTACATGAAGCAAACAATTGGGATGTGGAAATAGCTAATCTTAAACTTTCCTTGGATAGCAGCCCAATTGACACATGCATTACCTTCTCCATAAATAAGGTTGACATTATATCCCAAATTTTTTCTTTACAGTTGTTCGGTATGTTTGATATTATATATAATATTTTTAAACTTGTGATTTTATTTAGAATCGTTAAATTATTGTTAAAATCAAAACATAAAAATATAAATTTCTATAATTTATATAAAATAGTTTTAAAAAACTGTAGATATATTTATGATAATTATACAAAACTTAAAATATATTATGAAATTAATGAAATGAAGAAATTAAGTTCTTTTTTTCATAAAAAATTCTTAATAATATATTATTTAACATATACAAAAGAAGAATAAATAAAATCGAAATTAGTTTTTCCATTATTTTTTTTCTTCAAAAGAATAATGAATTAAAGATAATCAAATATATCAATTTATTTTAAATTATTGATGATAAAAACTGAAGTATATAACTTTTTTTATAATCTTTGTTATTAGAGTTGAAACTCGAATGAATGCTATGAAAATAAATAAGCAACTAAGAGAGAGAGAAAAAGGAAAAAAGTTTAAAATAGGATAGAAAAAATGATATAATACCTTAATAATTAATAACTTGTATCAACTTAGATGTATTTTTCCATTTTTAATGCATTCAACTCAAATACATAAAATCGCTAAATTCAATTAAAAATAAAAGTTTCTATAAGAAAATGATTTTATATACGAATTAACTTAAAAAAACTTCCTAAAATTATAAATTCATATAATCGTGATTTTGATAATTATGATTATATATAGTTTATTCAATTAATTTTTTAATAAATTATAAATTTACTGTCTTATATTTTTTCTATGTCAAAATCCTTTATCCCTAAAAGTTCATCAAATCTTTAAACTTAAAAAAAAAAAAAAAGAAAGAAAATTGGTCCTTTGATGCGTATTTTGTCCCTTAACTACAAACAAAGGACTATTTCTATAAATATTTGATCCAATAGCAAAGTAGTAAAATAGGGTTTAAATATATATTTTAAAATTTGAAAATTTAAAAGCTTAATTTTAAAGAAACAAGGCATAAGCTTAGATAGAAAAAAAAAAAGTTTATAAAAATTTTCTTGTTCAAGGTTCCGCTCTCTTACTTTATAATTTCAGTTTCTTAAAATTTTTTTCATGGGTTTCCATGTTTATTGGATCAATGATGGAACTTAAGAAATGTATAATGATCCTCACTATGAGGTCATTTATAAGAATGTGTCCAGGAACATATATGGGAATTAATTAAAATTACTTATTTAATATTCAAATAAATTAGGATGATATTTAATTATTAAGGATAATTTTGATAAATAATATTATTTATACATTTAATATCATTCCGTTCTATAAGTATTTTTAAATTCATAAGAAGATTTTTTATTTTGATTTTCATTCCATTTAATTCTAATCTATTTCATTCCATTTTATATGTTTTTTATTTTTTATTTTTTTTAAACCAAACGTGACATAGGAGAAACAGGACGGGGAGAGCTATTCTTTATCAAGATTTAACTTTTTACAATGATGAGCTCCATTTTAATAAATTCAAACCATGATAGTTCATTCAGGGAATTAAGTTCTGTCTCATTCTTTTTAACTGACACTAGAACAATTTCTACATCTCCAGCGGATACAAGCATTAGAAAATATTAATAAGTGGCAAAGGTTTTTCTTAAGCCGCAAAATTTTGCGGCTAAACAAAAGAACGGAAGTTAATTCCCGCCATTATTTGACACGCAGGAAGCAGCAAGATTTTGTCTATGGTCTTTTTTTTTTTTTGGTTATCTTGTAATTCAGTCTAACGTAGTACTATCCGGAGCAATATCTAGATTATCTTTTAGCTATTATCCTTTTCACACTATAGAATGTTATTGTTGTTTCATATTTAATCGGTTTGCTCACATGGTGATGGTCACAGCTCTTGCAAGTGTTTTCTCTCCATCCATCACTTCCCTCCATACTATTTTATGCAACATAATGCAAACCCGGGTGCAAAACCTACTTCCGGATTAGCCCAATAGATTTGTCTATTTGTCCTTTACGATCCCATTGAATTAGGTGATCATTTAATCATTCAGACGGCAATAAAAATTAGTGTAATGGAAGATTCGGTGTCCAGATGATGGACTATGCTTTTCTGCTTTGTCAGGTTTTCTTTAAATTGCATAAAGGTTCAATTAATGCATCATCCATCATAATCCCACCATGAAAGAAGATTTAATAGATATTATACGTATATAAATATTATTAAGAAATTAATACGTATAATAATTATATAAATAATTTTTAAATTAATTATAACTTATGATTTATACTTATTATATATGATAATACCTTCTTAATATTTATATATTATATATATTATACGTGATATATGATATTGGTATGAGGCAAGCGTACCTATCAATTTTAATATAACGGATATGAGTCCGAGTTGATCCCTTAGAGATTTTGAATATTAATATTAACCTTAACTTTATTATCTAACCAGAAAATTGTGATGAGTTGAATGAATTAAAAATACTGAAATTAACAACTAAACTACTTATGAGACTTAATTACACAAATTAGGAAGCAATAAACTACAAACGAATTCAAGTATGCAATAATGTATTTAGGAATTATTTCCCCAAGTGTTTAACATATAACCTTTTTAAAATATATTCAATTCAGTTTCTATAATTCTTGAGCGAAGGGATTCACAATTAAAACTAATACCTTTCTTAAGCATATTAACCCTAATCTTAAATTATTTACCGGAATCTCTTCACTTAGTAATATAATTTAGAATTGCATTAATGTATAATGAATTCCCACACAAACAATCAACTTTCCGGAAAAAACATGTATCTTATCTCTAAGTATATATGTAATTCTCTTCAATTATGCTTAGATCTAATTACATATGCAATTTCTCAATCAACATGCATAATATCATATATTGACACTCTAGAATTATCAATCCATAATTAAACAATATAATTGAATTAAGAAAAGATAGAAACTTTATTGAAATTATAATTCAATCCAAGGGTTACATGAAACCCTAGGTTCCATAATCCTAAATACTCGAATTCTAAGCTATCATAACGAATCTAAAAACGAGTTCCATCAAAAACATAAAGTAAAGCATGGAAAACCCCTCTTGATTTGATGAACAATCTTTCTAATCTTGAAATTGATGTTGTTCTTGCCTCTTTCTTGATTGATGTTCTCCTTAAGTCTCTTCTTGTCTCTTGTGTATTTTTGTTTCTGTAATATCTCTCATGTCTTTTGAAACCCTAAGATATCCTTTTATATGTGTATTACAAAGATTCTGTTTTCGTCTCCAGACACAGCCTGGGACATGACCGTGTCCCCAGATCGTGTAACTTTCTGTACTAAGGCAAAATTTTCTACATAACTTCTTTATTTGAACTCCGATTTGAGTGAAATTTGATTCCTTTTCTTCGTTTTCTATCCTAGAACGCATTAAAACCTAGAAATAAAAATTTTACTCAATTAAGTATCAATTTCTTTAAAAAAAAACAAAAAATGTGCGGAAAATACTATAAAATCACCCTATGAAATATGTTTAAAATCAGAGTTATCAGATATTCATTAAATCTTTTCTCACTAACATTGCTTTTTATCAAAGACTAGTTTAAGGACAATAACCCACCACAACGGAAATGTCAATTATTGCTCCTATTCTGTTGAGGCTCCTTCATCCTTATTAGCTTGAGAACCTTCTAGATTAGAGAGAGATAGACCGGGTCAGTTGGGATATGGTGTTTAAAGCTTTCTCTCTCTCTCTCTCTCTCTATCTCTCTTTTTCCCTCCTTAACAATTCATTTTCAATTTATATTTTATTTGAAAGGTAATATATACCCCAAATTTCCTTGACTAATTGCAAAGATGTCCTTATATCTGAATTTTATTTTACTCTCTTTACCTTAGGTGTAACATAGAGTAATACAATCTAATTAACCTAATATCTAGAAGATTAGATTTATGAATTGGTTGTGAAAAGATCAAATCCACGAATTGACTATGGTAAATATATTTGATAGCAATATATATATATATATATATATATTGACAGAAAGCTATTCCTTAGGCCAAAACCGATGTCTTCACATAAATCATTAATATATCTCAACTCATGTGATTCATAAGAGAATATGTAGTTTCTTACAATCAAAGTATAATTCTCTTAGCGATCAAAGTTTACAAATGCTCAATACAATGGTTTTGATCCACCATTCACCTACTATTCCTCCTTAGAAAAAAAAAAAAACAAACAAACAAATAAAATGCCTCAAATAGCTTCAATTGAATGATTTATTTGAATTTTGGTTGATCCAACTTCCTCAACCCAAACAATCTACCATTGACATAGTTCAATTAATAGAATTACTTGTGCCCTAAAACCTAAATCTTAACTTAAGTTCGATCAACAATGCACCTCGATCAACCAAACTTTCCAAAATCATCAAATTCAAAAAATTGACAAATTTACACAACTGAAGGAACTAAGCTTATACAAAAAATTGAAAAAAAGAAACATATTTTATCTTCATTTGTAGGTTCATCATTTAGTCCAATATAGAGCCACTAATGAGTATAACACTTCATTCTAACTTCATTTTAGGATAGAAATCAAAATTTTTGAATTCTTTTGAACCAAATTCTTATTTTGTTATATATATATATAATAATATAATGAAATGAGTTCAATTTTTTTTTATTTATCAATTACTTAATAATTCACAACTGCGAATCCAACCATTGACTTCTTCAACCTCAAACTCCGTCTATTAATCCGATGAACCTTTAAAGGATACGGCAAAACAATCTCAACACAACAAATTAAGGGTTCGAGCTACTACCACTCGATGTACTATTACCCTTAATGATTTCTTGCAATTTTTTTTTGCTTAGTCATTATGCATGGTAATAAGATAATACAAATCATTTGCTTAAGCTCAAAAAACACGTTTAAGCATATAGTTTACCTCAATGAAAATCTTAATATTTACTTCTAATCGCTTTTAAGGTCCCTTCTCCCCCGGCTTAAGAATCTTCTAGAATAGAGAGCAGAGAGAGAGAGTTTAGGTCTTTTAGGGTACAGATGTTAAAAGCCTTGTATTTCTTAACTATTAAATAGGTTTTACGTGTACTTAGAAAGATAATACACCATGAATCTCCTTGACAAAATGTAAAAATGTTCTCGTATTTCAATTTTATTTTACTTTCCTTACACAAGGAGAAACACAGAGCAATATAATCTTATTAATCTAATTACGAATTGGTGTAAAATGAAACAACTCCCTCAATTGAGTACAATAAAATACGATTAATTGCAAAAAGTAAATAACTATGGATAGGAGCTATCCCATATACCGAAACCAAAGTCTTCAAATGAATCGTTAATATATGTCAACTCGTGCAACTGGCAAGGGGAATATGTAGTTTCTCGTGATTCCATATAGTCAATGCCTGACATACTGTATATATCTACCAGTGGGATCATTTTTTCCCAAAAGCTTTGAAGTTCATCATCTGCATCTAATAAAGTTGTATGCTCTTGACCATCTTGGAAGGTTATGTCTGAATTTGGGAAGCCCGGTGTGCAGTAACTACCATTAAGTGATACTTTTAGATTATCATTACCAGGAGACATTGCCGTGGTAATACCAAAAGTATCATTCTCCATTTTCTGTTTTTGTACGGCACTGTTTGAATCCGTTTCTTGTGAAGTTGTTGCATCAACCATAGTCTTTTTTGTGTGATCACTATCGCCCAAGTTACGCTTTTTTAAGCGAGTATTCCAGTAATTTTTAATATCATTATCAGTTCTTCCGGGGAGTTTTGTTGCGATTACAGACCATCTGTTGCCATACAAAACAAAACCGAAATGAACAATTTGCTAGGCCTAGTTAATAAATGATTCAAACTATCAAACTTATAGATCCTACTTTTTAACTCGAGGTAACCAACCATGATAGACTACGTCATGATCTAAAGAGAAAACTTAGAAAACAAGACTAGCATTTTTCTTTTTTTTGGTTGAATAATTATATATACTTCATTGAAGAACAAGTATTTACAGAAGCCCTTAGTTCACATTGAACCAGGCGCAAAAGTTCTTGAGCTTAAAGCGCTATAATCGCTGCACATGGAAGGCATAAAGGCATTTTGTTCGATTAGCATATTTTTTTTAGTACGGTATAATTTCTTACAGCCATATTAATTTACTCCAGCATGCTAGTTTCAAGTTAGAGAATTAGTTATAAAATTACTCAACTTAGTTAGATTGTAATTGAGAAAGTAGGTTAATAGCGAAATGTATAATTAATTATTCTTTGGCTTTCTTAAATTTTCAATTCCTTTGAGCAATATCTCATATTAAATATAGGCGTTTTACCTTTTCATACATCTAATTTCAATTCAAAGGCTGATTGGGTTCTAAACCCAACAGACCTTTGGCAAGAGAAGGGAATGCCTAAACTCTAAATGCTCATTTTACGTGAAAAATAATAGAAATTAATGGATATATCGTGTGCCAAAATAACACTCGTCTAATGTCAAACTCAATTGATAACAATTGATATTTGGATAATTGTAAATACGATTCAGAATAATTCCTAGGTGTGACAAGATTCCATCAAAAATGATTTTACTTCCTATCATTTTTGGAAATTTACATGAATCCATTAGAGTTACTAAAATTCTAAAACCATCATTAAAAGACCATAAAAAGGCCACTAGTTTGGAACTTCATCAACATTCTTATGTATATTTCAAAAGTTAAAGGAAGGTTAAAACACATTCTAAAAGTCCAAAAGTCTTGAAGTTCCATCCCAACTTAACCACTAGTCTCGGGGCTATGCTGGAGATTTGACCATTGATATATTATCTTTTATATATTAAAAAGAAAAAAAATACCCTTAAATCTTTTATCTCACCGATTTCCTAGCAGTTGCTGCCACTTGAAGATGATCTCTTCCTCTTCTTTGGTAAAGTTGCCATGCCTAATATTGGGTCTCAAGTAATTCATCCAACGGAGTCTACAACTTTTTCCGGTCCTTGCCAAACCTATATATGTTCTCAAGCCGATCAAATAAGTTCCGGGAATCAACCAAAGTGATTGCAAGCTAGGAATATTACATATGGTCGTTGAAAGAAAACAACAGAATATATATATACATATATATATATATTTGAATTTCAATGATGTCCAGCTGACAAAGGTTCCCAAGGAAAAGTCTGAAAATCTTCGCCGGGAACTTCCTGATTAACTTCAAAATCATATGGAAGGAATGAAAAAAAAAGTGGGGAAAATTACAAGTAGAAAACCTCATTTGCAGTACGGACAGATCATTAAACTCCGAACGTTTAGTTTCACCTTTCTTAATCTTTGAAAACGTGGATATGCATCCTAAATCATGTTAAAACCCCAAATCCATCTCTAATTATGTTCCTTGGTAGCAATGTTTTTGGATTCTAACACAATCTGAGAGTTATTTTTATACTTTTAAAGTTAAATGGAGATTAAGTCATACTTTGGGATTTTATGGATCTATTAGTGTCTAATTAATAGTTTAGAAAATGTATTTATAATTATCCAAAACAAGATTTTTGAGTACACATATGATCAAGTAAAGAAAAACATACCAGCAGCGTTTGGCATATATGTCCAGTTCCAAATGCCGTATCTTTTAATGTAAGCTGTGAGTTTCTCATCTTCTTCAGCACTCCAAGGTCCCTTCTTCGCACCGTCACCAACATTTAGATCTGGTAGTCCATGTCTGGACGGAGACCTCATATTTCGCTCTCTCACTAGACTTTCTATGTCTATTTTGCAAGTTGCAATATGCTATTAGATCTCCAAATACTAACTGAGGAAACATATAGGAGTTGACACTATTTATATAGATCAGCTGGCTAACTCTCAATTTGGACGTCATTATATATGTATCTATGTATGTATGCATATGTATATAGATATATATTCTAAATTTGAAGTTTTGTTTGGCTTGGACAATGTAATAGGACAGCAATGAAATTTCAATTCTTAAGAATTGAAATAGAGAAATAATGATTATTCTTTATTGATCCATTAAGGTTTTATGGATTAACCGGAAATAGGTGGCATAAGATTAAAATATAGCTATTCCTTAGTTCTAAAAAAAAAATCATCATTCCTTATTCCACCATAATAGTAATTCCATAAAATAATCATTTTGTCAACAAAACCTAAAATAAAACTGAAAAGAAAAATAACTATTTTATTTCATCTTTATAAAAAATCAATCAAACGTACCAAAAATACCATAGATTTGGTAAATCATTTTCCTAATTGAAATATACAAAATGATATAAAATCCCGGAAAGAAGGGTGCTCCTAGTGAGAACATAACCTCTCAAAGTCTAATTATATCGTATATATAATTAGCAACTTGCATCGAGAGAAGACTTGCGGTGGCATATAACATACACATTTCTTGAATTTAAAATTCTTCCAACTACTATGACGACTAAATTTTAGTCTTACACAAATTTACAGGCTATGAGCCTCTTAGCAATTTACCTCATACTTTCAAGGACCATATCGCTTACTTATATTACTTTTCATTACTTTAGCAAAACATCATTAGAATATAATCGGGTGGGTTTTTATATGGTATCTGATCTTATAGAACCTAATGTCTATCTTATAGGGTAATTTCTTTTATAGATTTTGGTACAGGTTTTTAAAAAAATTTAGAAAACCATATAGTATTTGAAGTAAAGTTCAGGACATGTTTTGACTTATATAACTTGCGCCAAAATCATGCCGATTCTTGGTCTATAAATTAAAAGAAGAGGAGGAGGGAATGGCGGGGGTTGCAGCCGTAAACAACATAAACTCACTTGAAAATGTAATTTTGCCAACACGAAAGCATCTCTTGAGGTTATCATTCACTCTTTATGTAGAAATGAAAACAATAATTGGTGCCTTAAAAGCACTTATTAAGAGGACAAAAGGTGGAACTTTTTATCTTTAAATGCATGAATTTTATTTCGCTTTTGGTGAAAACTTACTATCAAGTATAGAAAATATAATCGAATTTTGGGTAAATTGTATGGACTAACTTAGCAAACATTCTAAATTGGATGGATACCCCAATTTTTAAAATCGACCATTCTCTCCCTTATAACAAATGTGAGTTCCATTTCTTTTGTAAATTTGGAGGTTGATATGTCATCAAATTTTAAGATAAAATAAATTAATATAAATAAATAAAGGATAAATTACATGGCATACCCCTATGAACTTTCTAAATTGTACAAACACCCACAATTTTCAAAATCAAGCACTTTCCCCCTATAATGAATGTGAGTTCCATGTCTTTTGCAAATATGGAGGTTGATATGTCATTAAATTTTAAAATAAAATATATAAATATAAATAAAAAAATGATGCTTCAGATTTTTTACTTGTATTTCACAATCCAATTTCCTACTATGTAAGTCACTTCTTAAAAAAGGCATAAATATCCATCCATAAAATTATTTCAATATTTTTACTAGTATATTCACAATTCAATTTCCTAGTATATGATATTTCATTTTGTTACTCTTAAGTCAAAAGTAATCAAATAGCTTAAACTGTCAAATTGACCTTCAATATGGGTTAAACTAACAAACTAATAAATATTAGATAGAGCACCCTTATTTTCAATCAATATTGTCAATTTCAAAACAAAATTCATTCTAAAATAAAATTTCTTTTATTAGAATAATTTTTTCAATCAAAATAACTATAACCACATAATGTATAAATCTCAAGATTATCAACCTTCTAAAAAGAGATATATATACTTATATTTGAAAATCTTTATAAATTAATTCGTGTGACAAAAATTGGTTTATATAATTCTTATATATTAGGTTCACTTTTCTTATTGATTCCTGAAAATAAAATATGCATTAAAATGCATACATTATGACATGTATATAGCATGATAATGCATGGAAAGAATGTAAGATCCATGTTGATGGAAATTAATTGATGCTAATAAAAATTAAGTGGAAAAAATTCCATTAACTAGATCATATTTAATAAACAGTAATGTCCTAATAAAATTATACATAATATCTAATGATATCTATATTATTAAAACGTAAGATATTTTCTTTTTCTTATTCCTTTTTAAAATTTGTTTAGTTATAATTCTATTAATTATCTAGAGTAGAATTTTATTGAAAAAGAAAATCTAAAAACATAAAGACAGTTGTTGAAAGATCAATAATGCTTTAACCTCCACATTTGCAAATGAAATGGAACCCATATTTGTTATAAGGGGGAAAATACTTAATTTTAAAAGTTGAGGGTATCCATGCAATTTAGAAAGTTTACAAGAGTAGTCTATGTGAGACCCCACAAACTATCAATTAAAATATTAGCACATAAATTAGAGTGCTCATGAGAGTTCTTTAAGCAGCCTTGGAAATTAGCGATGAGCCATAAATATTAAAAAGTTATTATTATTATTACTATTAGTTGAGATGACTTATAAGTGTGAAGTACCATTGAGCTTGGGTTTTTACCTCCAAGTTTTTTAAAATTAAGTTTTTTTTAAACCAATTAATACTAAACCCTTATGCATTTAGTACTAACCCTCGACTCGGGTTTAAAGAAAACTATTTTTTTTTTTTTTACATTTTTTGAAAGTACTTTAGAGTCGCCACCATTCAGAATTGGAAAAAAGAGTTAAGTTATAATCAATTAGGTAGATTAATTATAACTTAGCCATTAGTATATGATAAACTAATTTTTGAAACAACTTTTGAAAACCGGAGATCTAGATTCGGGGGTTAGAAATTTTAAACCCTTACTGGTACTGTTGACTTTCCAAATTTAACCTCAATCTTAAAAATCACCTTTTTAATTTCATAAAACTCGATTGTTAATTATTCTGATTGGATAAATTAAGTAATTTAAGAAAAAGGAAAATTAGATTTTATTTTTTATTTTTATTGTCGTCATATAGGCGTCTACATACCCGCTATCCAGAATCAGATATTCATAGTTTTTTTTTTATAAAATTTTAGTAGGTTAATGGATTTTAATTTCGAAAAAGTTGAGTTTACGTTTTTACTCAATTCGATTTATTTAAGAAAATTTTCCAAATCAGTATCTAATAAGTGTTTTATTTTTTAAAATTCTAAAATAGTCCTAATTTGGAAAAATGTTCATTTATTTATTTTTTTTATTTTTGGAAAACTCAATTTCTTTAAGTGATAAAATGAATTTTTTTATTTAGTAACTTATTTATTTTTTCGGTTACCTTGTTTATTTATTTATCTATTTTTTATAAGTAAATAAAAGATTCCCTTTTTCTTTTCTTTTTCTTTTTCTTTTTCTTGTTTTTCTTCTCTCTTTTTTTCTTCCTTCTTTCTTCCTTTTTTTATGTTTTATAGTACATGAATAAAAGTACAAATAAATAAATTGAAAATAAATAAATAAGTGTAAAAAACAAATGGCAGACCAGGTTAGGCTCGAGTTGGCTTGAGGTCAACTTAAGTTGGCTTGGTTGGCTCCAGTTAGCTTTGATCGGCTCATACTCCTCAAATCGTTTCTAGAAGTCAAATCAAAGTGTTTTACCTATAGTTTTTAGATGTGAGGATTTCAATGGTGGTAGTGGTTTTTAGCGAAAACAACCATGGAGGTGGCTATCCTAGAGAGAGAAGGGATTGGTCTAGAGAGAGAAAGTTTCGATTTACTTACCCAAAGCGTTTTTAAGCTTGTGTTATATCCTCTTGTATGTTTCTCGACCCCTATTTATACTAGTCATGGCTTGAATGAGCTTGGAAAGGCCATTAATGGAGGAAATCGGCCATAAATGAGGGTATCAATTTTTTTTCTCATTTTTGGGGCCAAATTAATATTGAATTTGGACGAAAAATAAATCTTAATTCATAGTATGCTATGTGAACTACACAATTTCACCATTAAATCAGTGAAATCAGTAAACGAGATAAAAAATAACCTTAAAGGAAGCGCACATAAAAGGGGAAAAAAAACGCGAAATCTAGAAAAAAACTGTGAAGAATGAAGGGTACTAGTCACTTAAAAGGCACAAGCCACACGCGCATTTTAAAAAAATAGGGTGCGCTATACGTACCCCCCTCTCGTACCATTCACATGTAAGGCCTTGGGTTGTGCTCGATCCAATAGTAAATGGACAAGGTTTTATTAAAACCTGGCTCGATCCAAACCTCCCTTTATATATATATATATACTTAATTTAAAAATAGAATAAATTAAATAAATAAACAAATACGAAGACTCCTTAAAAAATCTTTCTCTCTTTTTTTTAATTATTTTTTTTTGTAATTTGCTTATTTTTTATGCTTTTTCCTTTTTTTCATATTACTTTTTTTGTATTTTTCTAAAATTAATTATTTTTTTTCTTAAATTTCTTCTCCTTCTTCTTATTTTATATTTTTATTTTGGTTTTTCTTAATTTTCCATTATTTGTATTTAACCTATTCTAAAAATTATAAAAAGGGAGGCAAAGATGAAGTATCGACAATTGCACCATCATAAAGACGAAAGAAACACTATTTTTACACAAAGGGTAGATTTTATTTTAAGAAGTATTATAGCTAGCTAGCTATCAAAGGCTCGGTTCATTGGGGATTTGGTGAAGAGAGGGGTAGTGCTCCAAGGGCTAGTTGAAAGATTAAAAGAAGAATTGAAGTATGATTGTGCTCCTATGAGTTGACGAACCAAAGTGAAACGGGTAAAGCACTCCTTGAGTAAGCTAAAGCCATAAAAAGAATTAGAAAACTTAGTTGTGCCCTAATAAACTAACTAACCAAAGTAAGTAAAATACTCCTAGAGCTGGCTAAAGTCTTAAACTGAATAAAAGGGGTAAGCACTTCTAGGGCTAAGACTCTAAAAGAATGAGAGAGAACTTAGTCGTGCCCTAATAAGCTAATTAACTAAGGCAAGCAAAGCGTTCCTTAAGCTAGCTAAAGCCTTAAATTGAATGAAAGGGGTAAGTGCTCCTAGAGTTGGCTAAGACCCTAAAAGAATTAGAGAACTTAGTCATGCCCCAATGAGATGACTAACCAAGGCGGGCAAAGCATTCCTTGAGCTAGCTAAAGCCTTAAATTGAATATAAGGGGTAAGTGCTACTAGAGCTTACACAGATCCTAAAAGAATAAGAGAACTTGGTCGTATCTCAATGAACTGACTAACCAAAGCGGGAAAAGTGCTCCTAGAGCTAGTAAAGGCAATAAACTAAATGAAAAGGATAAGCGCTCTTAGAGCTGGCTAAAGCTCTAAATTGAATGAAAGGGGTAAGCGCTCCTAGAGCTGACTAAAACCTTAAAAGAATTAGAGAACTTGATCGTACCCTAATGAGTTGATTGACCAAGGTAAGCAAAGCACTCCTAAAACTAGCTAAGGCCTTAAACTAAATGAAAGGAGTAAGCACTCCTAAAGTTGGTTAAGATCCTAAAAGAATAAGAGAACTTGGTCATTCCTCAATGAGCTAACTAACCAAGGCGAACAAAGTGCTCCTTGAGCTGGCAAAGATCCCAAATTGAATGAAAGGGGTAAGAACTCCTAGAGCTGGCTAAGACCTTAAAAGAATAAGAGAACTTGATTGTGCTCCAATGAGCTAACTAACTATAGCAAGCAAAGAGCTTCTAAAGCTGGCTAAAGCCTAAACTGAATGAAAGGGGTAAGTGCTCCTTGAGTTGGCTAAGACTCTAAAAGAATAAGTGAACTTGGTTATACCCCAATAAGTTGATTAACCAAGATAGACGAAGCGCTCCTTGAGCTGGCTAAAATCCCAAATTTAATTAAAAGGGTAAGCACTCTTAAAGTTAGCTAAGAACTTAAAAGAACGACAGAACTTGGTTGTACCCTAATAAGCTGATTAACCAAATCGGGCAAAGCGCTCCTAGAGCTAACTAAGGCCCTAAACTAAATGAAAGAGGTAAGCACTCCTAGAGCTGACTAAGACTCTAAAAGAATGAGAGAACTTGGTCATGCCCCAATGAGCTGACTAACCAATACGGGAAAAACACTCCTTAAACTAGCTAAGGCCCTAAATTAAATGAAAGGGGTAAGCGCTCTTAGAGCTAGCTAAGACCTTAAGAGAATGAGAGAACTAGGTCGTACCCCAATGAACTAACTAACTAAGACGAGTCAAGTACTCTTAGAGTTGGCTAAGTCCCTAAACTGAATGAAAGGGGTAAGTGCTCTTAGAGCTATCAAAGACCCTAAAAGAATGAGAGAACTTAGTCATGATCTAATGAGTTGACTTACTAAGGCGGGTAAAGCACTCCTCAAGCTAGCTAAGACCCTAAATTAGATAAGAAAACATGGTTATGCCCTAATGAGCTGACTAACCAAGGCAGGTAAAGTACTCCTAAAGCTGGATAAAACCCTAAACTAAAATGCGCCTTATAATTTTACTCAAAAGACTGTTATAGATAGAGTCATAGAAATATTGGTCATATAGCTTAAATGCAAATGCAATTTTCAAAAACCAATGTGCTAAAATCATATGAAAGTATTTATTTAGTCTTATTGATAGCACCTAAACTGTCAAACCCTTTTTTGAAAAGCCCTATAAAAATTGACTAGCTCAAGCTTGGATCCTTGTTGTAAACGTGAATGATCTTAATGCAGAAAGTTTGAGACTTCATTGAATATTTTTAGAGAAATCATGGAAATTAACTCAACATAGAAAGCTACCCATTGATTTTGTCTTTTTAGAACTTTTATGAACTAGAACCTTCATTAAGGACATCTGCTGTGAGGTTATTTCTTACTTAAATTTCTCACTTCCTTGAAAAACAGATAATAAAACTCCTCATTCAAAGGGGATAGATCTATAATAAAGTATTTTAAAGAGTTTTACTAATGTCCTAGATCTTACTTCTCAACCTCTTTCGTGTTTTCAGTATGTGGGTTCAATTAAATGAAGTAAAGGGAGTTAGACCTTTCAATAGAGAAGGTAATTATTCCAACGATGACAACGGCTAAGGATACCAACTTTGCTTGTAGATAATGAAAATTAGATCACAATGACATTCAAAATGACTAACATTTTTGTGTTCTAAGTAAAAATTTCCACTAACTTCTCATAAATAGTACAACTTTATGACGTCAGCATTTATAAAATTTCTCAATTCTAGACCATCCATTTGAGACAAAATTAAAGCCCTTCCCAATAATACTTGCTTCATGACATAAGGGCCTCCGTAATTGGAAGCAAACTTGCCTCTAGAGTCTTATGCATTAGGAAGAGCCTTTCTCAACACCAACTCATCTTCTTTAAAGTTTCGAGGTTGTACCATTTTGTTGAAAGCTTAAGCCATTCTTTGTTGAAAGCTTAAGCCATTCTTTGTTGATAACACTAATTATAACGCAAGGCTATTAATCTCCTCTCATAAATTAGATTCAACTACTCAATGCATTTCTTTACCGAATCAGTTTCATCTAATTCAGTTTCTGATAGTACCTTGAGTGATGGGATCTCAACCTCTACTAGTAACACTACTTCAATGCCGTATACCAAAGAGCAAGGTGTTGCCCCAATCGACATTTTAATAGAAGTTCGATAGGCCATAAGTGCGAATGGAAACATCTCATGCTAGTTCTTATATGTAATGGCCATTTTTTCAATGATTCTTTTGAGGTTTTTGTTGGCTGCTTCAATAACTCCATTCATTTAGGGTTGATAAAGAGTAAGGTTCTTATGAATGATCTGAAACTGTTGGCACAATTCAATAACTCCATTTATTTGGTGCCATTGTCAATGATGATCGTTTCTAGAGTTCCGTATCGAGCTAAGATATCTCTTTTGATGAACTTAACTATGACCCTTTTAGTAACGCTTGAATAAGACAAGGCCTCAACCCATTTGCTAAAGTAATTGATGGCGACCAATATAAAGCAATGCTTATTGGATGCTTTTGGAGTAATTGAGCCGATGATATCTATACCCCACATTGAGAAAGGCCATAATGCTGAGAGTGTGTATAGTTCTTGAGGCAGGGCATTTATCCTATTTGCATAAATTTGGCATAAGTGACAATGCCTAACGTATTTAATGCAATCACCTTCCATAGTACCTTAGCCTCATAATTTTCTTATCCAGTATGTAACTATTCATGTGAAGGCTACATACTCCTTCGTATATTTCTTTTATCAACATCTCAAGCTCCTTGTTGTCCACATACCTTAAAAGAGTATCATCAAAAGCGTTGGTATAAGGTAAACTCACTTATTAAGAATTGAGTAGCCAATCTCTTAATCAACTTTCTGTCCTTTTTCTCAGCTTCTTCAAGGTATGTGCCTTATTGTAAGAATGTCTTGACATCATGTTACTATGACTTTTGGTCATTCATACCCGTAATTGCCAAGCAAAAGGCAGGCTTATCTTCAATTTTAATAGTAAGAAGATGAATCTTAACTCTACCGGATACTTGGATCATGAATGTTAGAGTGGCTAAGGTATTGGCAAATTGATTTTGAGTCCTCGATACATGATTAAAGGTGATTTCTTTGAATTTCTCCATCAATTTAGTCAAGTACTAGTGATAAGGTATTAGTTTAGCATCTTTTGTCTTGTGCTCTCTTCGAATTTAGCCGATAATGAGTGAAGAGTCGCCATATACTTCTAATTTTTAATTATCTTTATCTAGGGTCATTTTTAGTCTCATGATACATGGTTCATATTTAGTGATATTATTAGTGTATGGGAAAATAAACCTTATAGCCATAGGATATTGAGTACCTTAGGGGATATTAGTATTACCCTAATTCCATACCTAAATACGTTGACTGCCCTATCAAAGAACATCTTCCATTTTGGTGGTTCATTAACTTCTCCTTTATCAAGGCTTCCTTTAACTACTAAGATATCCTCATCAAGGAAATTGATTTGTACTTCTTAGGGGATACTATTGGAGAGATTTTCTACTAACTAATTTGTTAGAGCTTACCTATTGACTAAATTTTGGTTCACGTACGTAATGTATAACTCTGATAGTAACATTTTCTACTTTAAGACTTTACCAATTAAGGCCACTTTGTCTGCCAAGTACTTTAGGGGATCATGCTAAGTTAGTAATTCAACCTAGTAGAAGAGTGTAAGAGGCTTATCTTCAATTTCAATAATAAGAAGCTAAATCTTGACTCTACCGGATATCTGGATCATGAATGCTAGAGTGGCTAAGGTATTGGCAAACTGATTCTGAGTCCTCGGTACGTAATTGAAGGTGATTTCTTTGAATTTGTCCATCAATTTAGTCAAGTACCAGTGATAAGGTACTAGTTTAGGATCCTTCGTCTTGTATTCTCCTTGAGTTTGGTCAATAATGAGTGAAGAGTCGCCATATACTTCTAATTTTTAAATATCTTTATCTAGGGTCATTTTGAGTCCCATGATGCATGCTTCATATTTAGTGATATTATTAGTGTATAGGAAAATAAGCCTTATAGCCATAGGGTATTGAGTACCTTTAGGGGATATTAGTATTGCCCTAATTCCATACTTAGATACGTTGGCTGCCCCGTCAAAGAACATCTTCCATTTTGGTGGCTCATTAACTTCTCCTTTATTAAGGCTTCCTTTGACTACTAAGATATCCTCATTAAGGAAATTGATTTGTACATCTTGGGGGGTACTATTGGAGAGATTTTTTACTAACTAATCCGCTAGAGCTTACCTCTTGACTAAATTTTGGTTCACGTATGTAATGTCTAACTCTGATAGTAATGTTTTCTACTTTAAGACTTTACCAATTAGGGCCACTTTGTCTGCCAAGTACTTTAAGGGATCATGTTGAGTCAATAATTCAACCTAGTAGAAGAGTGTATATTATCTGAACAGATGCATTGCCCAGACTAAATCATAGCAGGATCTTTTAATTTCTGAATATTTCTATTCCCCTTCAATGAAATTCTTTCTCAAGTAATATACATCCCGTTCTTTTCCTTCCTCATCTTTCTGGCCAAGCATGCACCCTATGGACTTCTGTAATATTGTTAAGTATAGGAATAAAGGCTTCTTAGGCTTTGGAGCTACTAAAATTGGAGAGCTCATAAGGTATTCTTTGATCCTTGTAAAGGCTTGCTCGCACTATTCATCCTAATTGATCTTGGCATTCTTTTTCAACAACTTAAACAAGAGACAACACTTGTTCGTGAGTTGAGATATGAACTGGGCTATATAGTTCAAACGACCCAATAAGCCTTTGATTTCTTTAAGTGTACGGGGTAGGGGCAAGTCAACTATCGTTTTTACTTTATTAAGGTCCACTTCGATGCTCCTTTAGTTGATTATAAAGCCTAACAATTTCCCTAAAGTCACTCCGAAGGTACACTTCTTTAAGTTAAGCTTCAATTGGAATTTTCTTAACTTATCAAACAATCTCCTTAGATTATCCACATGATTTTCTACTTCTTTGGACTTTGCAATCATATCATGAATATATGCTTTAACTTCTTTGTGTATCATGTCATAAAAGATTGCGACCATGGCCCTTTGATAAGTTGCCCCAGCATTTTTAAGTCTAAAAGGCATTACTTTGTAGCAAAATGTGCTCTAAGTAATAATAAATGTTGTCTGAACTTTATCTTTTTTGGAAATTTGAATTTGATTATATTCGAAGAATCTATCCATGAAAGAGAAAAGATGGTTTCCGACTGTGTTATCAACCAAGATATCAATATAGGGTAAGGGGAAATTATCTTTAGGGGTCTCTTGATTAAGGTCTCGAAAATTCACATAGACTTTGACTTTCCCATTCTTCTTCCTAACCAGCACTATGTTGGCTACCCATTCGGGATAATCAGATACCTCAATGAAACCAACCTTTAGTAATTTTCTGACTTCTTCCTTAATTTTTAACAAGATATCTGGTCGGAACCTTCTTAACTTCTATTTCTTAGGTTTAATGTCCTCTCAAGTGGGCAAGTGATGGACCACGATTGATGGATCCAATCTAGGCATATCTTCATAAGGCCATTCAAACACATCTTGGTATTCAGATAGCAGTACGATCATTTCAGCCTTTTGTTCTTCTTTTAGATGCCCTCCAATTCTCAATGTTTTGGCATTGTCATCAGTACTAACATTAATCGTCTTAATTGGCTCATCAATAGAAATTTTACTCGTTTCATGTTTTTTCCAGCTTTCTTGCACATCATTATGGTCATTAATATTACTCCCGATGACTAACACAGTAGGGCTGGAGCTGATATTAATATTTTCATCACCTATCTACGCAAGGTACCCATAGCATTTGTTTAAAGCATTGGATCTAGGAGAAAAGAATGTAAAAGAAAGAATATAAGTGAGGAAGAAGTGAAGAGAAAAGAGATTGATTTTTATTTAGATGAATCTTTTTTCGAGTACAATTATTTGTAGAACAAAGGTAATTTATTACAAAACTCCATAAAATACTAGATCATAATTCATCCTTTACCTTAAGGAAGACTTGTTGCTATTTATAGAAATAAAGAACCAATTATTCAAGTGCTGAGACTTACTGGATGGACCAGCCACTTTATTTCTACTAGAGGTATCCTCTTTTACAGGCTTTGAATTCTGGACTTCAGCTCGAGTGAACGTTTTTGACAATGGTGGGAAGGTTATCGAGGCGTAATACAATCTATCACTTCTTTTGCCCTTTGCTTGCATATTTTGTAGCTCATCCATTAGAGTTGGGATGTAACCTAGCCTATAGGTTCTAGATTAACCTTCTTTGCTTTTCGATCTCCCATACTTCTCTTGATTAGTAATCATGCACACTTCTTCGAACATTTGGAGCCTAAAGTCCTCTTGCTCCTTAGTACCAATATAAGGTATGGTCGTTTTTTTATATATGTCATAATCTTGGCTGCTTAAAATCATTATAACCTGGCCATTACCTTCTGATGAAGACTCGAAGGTATGACTCTTACTGAATGTATCCAAAGTCTTCCTAATAATTGATTGAAGGTCCTTGGAATCTTAGAGTCGGATGTTGAATGTTTGTGGGTCGAGATCCACTAGTAAGTCGATCTCCCTTATAATTTCTCTCTTGGATCTATTAAAAGCCCGAACCGTTGTTGAGCTTGGTTTAATTGCAATCGTATCAATACCCAATAGATCTAGGGTGGCAAGAGGGTAGACATTCAATGATGAGCCATTGTCAATGAGGACTCTTGCTATGATAATGTTGTTCATCCTTACTAATATGAAGAGGGGTTTAGTGGGTTGATAGCCTTCTTCACCTAGTTCCTCAATAGAGAAAGAAATCTGATCCGTAGTAAGGACAGAGTTAGTGACAGACCCTATTCTTTTAGGGGGTATTTCATAAGGGACCTTGACTTCTCTCAATGTTCTGAACAAAGCTTCTCGATGTAGTTCTGAACCATTAATAAACTCATGAGGGATATTTGTACTGGAGTCTTAGTGAGCTGATCTATTACTTTATACTTGCTAAAATTGATTATCTTGGTGAAGGTAGATAATCCTTCTTCATGTTTAACTTATTCATTGTTTGGTCTTTCCAGTACTGTTTTCTTTTTTAAGTCTACCCTTAGATCATAGTTTCCACCAGAGTGGTTAATCTTTACTATAAGTGAGCTCAATTGCCTTCGATTTATTGCTTGGTAGTTGAGAGGGGTAGTGTTATAACTTTCAGGTGATAAAGGCACATGGAAGGTGTACCTTTTAGTCTGTGGAACTTATTTCTCCTCTTGCTTATAGAATCTATAAACTTGGGGCTCTCGATTGGAACCAATCGTGTTAATGTTAGGATCTAAATTGTCAAATATCATATTGATGATGGGACCATAGTTAGGTAAGGGGTTGTTGTTGATGTTTGGAATTGGAGCCTCTACAAAGTCCAATTTGATTGTGACTTCGTCAATTAAGTCTTCAATTTTATTTCTTAATCTCTAACATGAGTCGGTTGAATAGCCTATCTACCCTAAATGATATTGACATCTAGCATTGGGATAAAAAAATTTTGGTCTATATCTTTCACTAGGAAGCTCAAAATGGATCAAATTGTTTGTTCTCGATTTTTCAAAGACTTAGCTAAGGGGAACCGATATCTCGATGAATTGTCTCAAAACCCTATTGACTTGTAGCTAACTTTGGAATTGTTGTTGTATAGATGGAGGATTTGTTTTGAAGGAAACCTAAGTATTGGGCCTCGTGTTTGAATTCACCATGCCGACAGTTGCTTCTTTGGTTTTGCTTGTAGTAAGCTTTACAGAATGCAATGTCCTATCTTATGGCTCTTGTAACTTATTAGAAGCGATAACACTTTCAATTTGATATCCTGTAGTTATTACCTCTTCAAAACCGAAGGAGGCTTGCCCAATCAGATGAGAAAAGTAAGGTCTTTCAAAAGTATTAATAAAAGTTGAAGTTAGCTTCTTCTCGATCATGAGGGTGTATGCTTGTGCAGCTAAGTATCTCCACCTCTAGACATACTCCTTGAAGGGCTCATTACGCTTTTTTCACATGGCAACTAAGTTCATCATGGTTGGTGCCACTTCAATATTAAATTTATATTACTTATAAAATACCCTAGCTAACTTTCCTATGTGTTCACCTAATTCAGATTGAATTAGGCATACTAAGTCAAAGTAAGGCTAGTTATGCTCTCTTGAAAAGTTTGGAACATGAGCTGATCATATTGCACATACTTGCCCATCTTACACACATATAGCTAAGTGTGTAATTTAGGGCATCTAGTCTCATCATACTTTTTGAAGTCAGGCACTTTGAAATTTTTGAAAAACTTTTATAATTGTTGGTAGAGAAGTCTGTTATACCAACTTACTCGAATCCATCATACCCATCGAGCATTTTCATTTTTTTGGCAATTTATTGGGTCAGTCATTTCTGAAGCTCTTTTAGTCTGTCTAGATCAGCTTCAGGCTTTGGATTGATTGGAAATGAGTAAGTGTTCAACTCGAAAGTCAGGTTGACTTTTAGAAGGACCTCTTATGTTATAAAGGGTTTAAAAGCCTGGTTGACTTTTTGGTAGGCTTCTTCAGCTTCCAAGGATAGGGCTTCAGCATTCTTTCCACATCAAGCTTTAAAACTTTCTTCGTTTGATGGAGCTGTAAACCTAAGCAAGGTGATACTATCAACAAGAAAGCTCAGTTGATCTACAATATTCCCTACTATTCGTTCTAAAGACTGGAACCTCAGCTTAGTAAGATGGGGTTGATACTGTTGTTGGTGTTGATATTGTCATTTTCTTAGCTAGCCATTTTAGTTTGTAAGTGGGTTTGAGTAAGACTTCTCTGGAAGGTTTGGTGCTTGGAAGCTATCTTAGCAACCTGTTTAAGATCACTTCTCAACAAGTTAGCATATGAATATTTTGATTTTTGAAAGAATGCAAATAAGCTATACAGATGCAATATGATGAAATCAATGAATAACCAGCAAGATGGTAAAAAAATTTATTTTTGTAGCTTTTAGAGTTCCCTTTTACACTATTTGAAAAAAAAAAAATAAGAAAATACATTTAAGAAGACCATTCTAAATGCTCTTTTAGCGCTTGGCAAGTATTCCCTTTTTCTATTTACTGAACTTTGCTAGTGTTCCCTTCCTCTTTTCTGAGTTAGGCTCTCCCATTTCTTTAAGCTCTTTGAGCCTCTTCTAAGTCATCCTCAACTTATGTTCTAAGGCCCAAGAACGTTGTTTTGATTCCTGAAAGAAATCCTCCCACATGTCCCACTCTTCATAGATTATTTCTACTTGAGCTTGTACTTGGTCCATATAGGTCTTAACTTCAAGATCTGGTTTAGCTGGTGTGGGTTAGATGACGTCTAGTGCTTGATAATGGATCTCCCCTGTTTTATGGAGTTGATCGTACAAATACTCTTTGGTAACTCGGTGCTTGTCTATTTCTCCTAGCCATTCTCCTAAATTAATGTGGGGGCTAACAGTCTTTGTTTCCCATAACTGTTTGATTGCCCTGAGTTTGGACATCTTCTATGGTAGTGGAATTTAAAGGTTCTCATAATCAAAGGTCTTGATATCTAATGGAAACCTATAGATTATATCTTGGATACCTCCAGATTGTCTGATCATATTGTTAAGGTAATAGCCTGTGCATAATTTCATCCCAATTAGGGGTATTGCTTAATAATTTTTGCAAACTAGGATTACTCTTTTGAAATTACTTCATCTTGCTATCTATAAGATATCAGCAATTTAGAAATTTCTCAACACTTCTACCCAACAGAAAGTGGATTTTCCTTTTGGGAGACGAACCCTATTGAAAAATGAATTAATCAGATTGATGTTATGAGCAAACTCTCCTTGAATTAGATCAAGCCTATAACATTTCATGTAGCTCACAAACCATACTGTTAGTAATGCTATGCTGGTCTTTAGTGTACCACCATATTTTTCTTTTAAAATATTGAGGCTTCTGATTTATTTTGTCAAAAGGGTCAGTACATATGGTTTACCTTAAAAAATTTGGTTCACTAACTTAGTAACCCTAAAATGGATGAGGAACTTTCCATTAGGGAATAGGAGGGTCTTGAATGTAGCCAAGTAAAGGCTTCTATTCTTTTCAATCCCCAATTTTTGAGATCACCATAGCAGATGCCTCGTTGGTTCGATTTAAGCTCAGTGACAAACCAGGCTTTTAAGTCTTCCATTTGATGTAGTTACCATTACAGCTTCTGAAGGCTTTATTCATTTTAGCTTTTTTAACACCCAAGAATCTTGAGAAGGCATTCATGGGGTCTACTTCCAAATTTAGGGTGTATAAATTTTTCAAAGAAGGGACTTAAAGTAGTTGGGTATACTCCTTAAGTGTTGGGCTAATCAAGTGAGTCCCAACTCGAAAAGCCACTTCTTCAGGTTCCCAAAAGTTGGTTAGAGCCCTAATCAAATTAATCTCTATCGTTACTAGAGGAAGTGATAGAATGGGCTTGATCTTACTGAATATGGTCTCTTGTTCCCTCGGATTGAAGTTTTGTAACCATTAGTCCAAGATCAGCTTGAGGCAAATGGGCTTGCTTACAAATTTTTCTTTGAAGTAAACGGAGTTGGTTGAATAGGCCATTTCCTAATTTGAATTGCAAAAGAAAAAATATGTTACAAGATTTTCTGACTATTATTTGCAATGATAAAACCTATTTATAGCAATTCTATGTTTACAATACGTGAAAATTATAAGGAAAATCAAGAAAACTCCAAGCCATTCTATATTTTTATTCTCATCTTGCTTGATTATTCATTGACTCTAGATGTCGTGAATGCATAAAGGGAAGTTTCTAAAGGTTCTTAAGCTTGTGCAACCTCACTTGTAAAAGAACACTTTCATTGGTCATGTTAAGTTTAAGTGAGGATGGCCTAATCAACCCTGAACAATTGTTACACCACAACACTCGGAGCCTACATAATGGCCCCTTATTCTAAGGTCTTAATACGATCAGGGTTTGACTGTTTTGACTATATGTTTGTGGAAAATTAAATCCTACCCCCAAAATGGTTAAATACTAAACCTACAAGGACGTTAGTACAATTATGATACAAATGACAGAGAATAAAAAAAACTATATAAAATATACTAAGGTAATTTTTAGAGACTAATTGTAATTTTGGAAAGTTGAATGGCTAATCCTCTTGACATCTCTAATGGAGTCACCAAGCCATCGAGCTTAGTCTTTTACCTTTCAGTTTTTCAAAATTAAGTCTTCTTTAAACTAATAAGTACTAAATCCTTATACTGACTCTCGACTCGGGTTTAAAGAAAATTGATTCTTTTTATATTTTTTAAAGTGCTTTGGAGTCGTTACCCAACCGAAGTTAAGAAAAAGAGTTAAGTTATAACCAAACTAGTGGATTAGTTATAATTTAGCCACTAGTCTATGATAAAACTAATTTTTGAAATAGTTTTTGAAAACTGGAAATCTGAATTCAGGGGTTAGAAACTTCAAACCCATATAGGTACTACCGAATTTCCAAATTTAGCTTTAATCTTAAAAATGACCTTTTTAATTTCATAAAACTTGATTGTTAACTACTCTAATTGGATAAATTTAATAATCTAAGAAAAAGGAAAATTAGATCTTTTATTTTTATCATCGTCCCATAGGTGCCTACAAACCCACTATTCGGGATCAAACGTATGTAATTCTCTTTTATAAAATTTTAATAGGTTGATGGATTTTAATTCTGAAGAAGGTTGAGTTTACGTTTTTATCTGATTTGATTTATTTAAGGAAATTTTCCTAATCAGTGTTTTATTTTTGAAAATTCTAAAATAGTCTTTATTTAGAAAAGGTTTTGTTTATTTTTTTATTTTTGGAAAACCCATTTTCTCTAAGTGATAAAATGAATTTGTTTATTTACTAACTTTTTTTTTGTTACCTTGTTTATTTATTTATCTATTTCTATAAGTAAAATAAAAGATTCCCCTTTTCTTTTCCTTTCTCTTTCTTTTTCTTGTTTTTCTTCTCTCTTTTTTTTCTTCCTTCTTTCTCTCTCTTTTTTTTTTTTAGTCTTACAAGTACATGAATAAAAGGATAAGTAAATAAATAAAAATAAAAATAAATAATTAAGTAAAAATATTTACAGACCAGGTTGGGCTTAGGTCGGCTTGGTTGGCTTCAGTCGACTCTGATCAACTTGTACAGCTTGAATCGTCTTAAGAAGTCAAATCAAAGCCTCTTTCCTAGGGTTTTTCAATGCAAGGATTTTGATGGTGGTGGTGGTTTTTGCCCAAAACAACAGTAGAGGTGGCTATCCAAAAGAGAAAAAGGGATTGGTCTAGAGAGAGAAAGTTTTGATTTGCTTACCTAAAGCATTTCTAAGCTTATGTTGTGTCCTCTTAAGTATTTCTCAACTCCTATTTATACTAATCAAGGCTTGAACGAGCTTGGAAAGGCCATTAATGGAGAAAATCGATCATGAATGAAGGTACTAAATTTTTTTTTCTCATTTTTAAGGCCAAATTAATATCGAATTTTGATCGAATTAGGATGAAAAATGGGTTTCAATTCATAGTATACTAAGTGAACTATACAATTTCACCATTAAATCAATGAAATCGTATGGTAAAAGGGTTAAAAACTAACCCCAAACGAAGTACACGTGAAAGGGAAAAAAATGTGAAATTTGGAAAAAAACAATGAAGAAGAAAGAAGGGTGTTGGTCATGTACAAAGCATGTACCACGTGCCTCCGCTTACTCATACATTGCACACTCGCATTTAAAAAAAATGGGGCGCATTCTTGCCACTAGCATGCAGGGCCCTAGGCCCTGTTCGATTCAATAGTAAATGAACCAAGTTTTATTAAAACCCGATCCAATTCAACCCCCCCTTTATATATATATATATATATATATCTACATATATATATAATTTAAAGATAAAATAAAGTAAGTAAATAGATAAAAAAATACAAAGACTCCTTTTAATTAATTAATTAATTATTTATTACTTTTTATTTTTTGTAATTTTCTTATTTTTTATGCTTTTCCCTTTTTTGTATTTTTTTTATTTTTTTATTTTTCTAAACTTAATTATTTTCTTTTCTAAATTTCTTATTATTATTGTTATTACTATTGTTATTATTTTTTTGGTTTTCCTTAATTTTCTATTCTTTGTATTTAACCTATTCTAAAAATTATAAGAAGGGAGGCAAATATGAGGTGTCTACAAGTACAAAGGGGGAACAATACAATAAGAAAACGGGAACAAATACAGAAGCTAATTATATCAATATTACTTGTTATACATTGAAAATGTGAAATTCGAGTTTCAATATCTATGAAGCTCATAAAAATAAATTATATTGGCAATAAAGTTAGTAAAATGACTTGAGATAACAATTAGGAAATATGTATCTATACTCAACATATCAAATATGTAGAAATGTATACTTGTAAATTAATAAAACTAGAATTATATATATAATGTATTTACAATAGCTATATAATTAACAAACAATTATTGCTTACTGTCCAAATGCTAAGAATTTGAAGGGATAAGCGTTGCATTCCCTAGATTAAAAAAAAAAAAAAAAAAAAAAAAACTAGTGTGCTATATTAAAAGGGTGCATACTCTCCAATTGTATAAGTGAATAAAACAGATCAAGGACATTTGGCAATTTGAAAAGTGGACTCTCCACCGACCCAAAATGTTTATAACACTCACTATGCACTCAACATTTTAGGTATATAGTGTAAAATAACAAAAAGGGAATTTTAGTTGGGAGTTTGGAAAAGAAAAAAAAAATAGTAAATTATGGATCTTATATTACATGAATAACGAGGAAGAACCACAGCACTATTATAAGTTGTTATTTAAAAAAAAAAAAGAAAAATTCCAATAAAGAAAAATCCATACTTGAAGCTAGCCAAGCATGGAAACTCAAAAAGACGAAAAAGGAAACCCATATCTTCCTCAACTACGACAACACTCCATGGTCAGATTATCTCTAAAGCTAAGATGGTGTAGAAAGTCTTGAGCCAATGAAAGCAAAGGAGAATCTAGGGAGAACAACAACTTAATTTCATTAAGTCTCAAAATTTTAGGGAAGCTTTCCTTCTCGTATACTTTAATATTGTAATCTACAATTTGATTTGGCCATGAATGACCATTATTTGCACGTAAGTCGATGGTTGAACTTATATTTGAAATATCTAAGAGGAGGAAATAGCATGTAATATAGTAGAGCATGTCTTATGGTGGAAATTTTATTTAGAATAAATAAGACACATAGAAAGTGGTCTTTATGATACTTTGCGCATTTCGTGTTTCGATCCCCTTGGTCTTCATCATATTATCATGTGCAGAAGTCCTTTAGATGGGTTAGTTCCTACAAAATTGACTTAACTGGATGCTAGTATCTATAAAAACTAGAGAAATTTTCATTATTTGCACTTAAATCTCATTTAATGAGTAATCACTAAAAACTTATGGTGTTTCACTATTTCCTTGAATAATTGAGACTTTGTCTTAATTTTGAAGTAGGAACCATTATTCTCTTCAATTATACAACTACATTGTTTATATTCAACATGTGCTATATTGTTTATATTCAACATGTGTGTTAAATGAGCTTCTTATGAAATATATTAAATGAACAGTAGCTATAAGGTAAGTTTTACTGCTGGTTCTAAGAGAAAGTTAACGGAAAATAGTGCAAAAGAATAATAAAATGGTTTAGTTAATGTGTTTCTATAGAAAAAGACCAAAAAAATAAAAAGAAAGAAAAAAAATATAACTTTATGATGTTAATTTAATTTGTATGGAGAACAAGTATGTGGAATTATAAACTAAGTTAGTTTAGTGGACATAATGGAATGTAAACCAAAATGTGCAAATTTGATAAGTTTCTAAAGTGCTATAGTTAAGTCAAAATATGAGTCAGAAGTAACATGGTGTAAGAATTTTACACTAGAGTCCACTTAGAAGATAAGTTAGAAGGTAGTTTCATAAAAGGAACTTAACTAAAAGGGGATCAGAAGTTTGGTTGGAAGGTAGTCAAGTGTAGTATACCTAATCCTAATTGAAGTTAGAAGTTGTTCATATTATGAACTTTAAGAATTTTTTTTAGTTAGAACCAAAGTTTGAAGGTTCTTTATCAAAATCTTATATAAAGTATCTAGTTAGAACCTAGGTTAGAGACTTTCCTAAACAAAAACCTATACTAGATATGAAGTTAGAACCTATGTCAATGACTTTCTTAGGACTAAATTTATACTATATATGAAGTTAGAACCTTGGTCAGAACTTACATTACTTAATTAAAATTTAATAAATGGCTTAAGAACCCTACTTAAGTTAGCTTACATAATTCTTTAAATGAACTCTTATTTTATATATTGGATGGAAACTAAAGATGTTATATTAAATATTTAAGGACAATTAAAGAAAACCTAAGTGATAGGTAAAGATAACGAATATCAACACTAAGGTAAGTGAGATCAATACTTCATAGTATTTTGAAGTATTATTTTATAATACTGAGAGACTTAAGTATGTTATGGCTTATGGTTGTAATTTAGTTGTTTATGTATGTGCTGCACATGCACTTGACTATCATCTTGCTATTGCAATGAGAGCCAAGCTCTATAGTATAGTTGTTTTGTGAACATTAGTTAGTTTGAATTGTTAGAATCCATTAATTACCTGAAAATGAACTAACTTAAAATCGACCTAACATCTAACCTGACATGTATCACAATTCACTAAGGGAAACAATTAGGGTCATTAAGCCAAACACAGACCCCGTCATTAAAGATAACTAAAATAGTTCTTTCCTCGCCCTTAGTCAAAATAAATAAAAAAAGAGAAAGTTATGGTAAAGTTGTGGACCGTGGTTTGAAGGAAGTCTCGAATGGAGGGTATCCTCCATTGCACGAGCAATGATTTAGCTTTGATTTGTGAGTGTATGATGTTAAACCCCTCAATCTCGATTAGAGTGAGTGAAACCTCTAATCTCACGATGAACTAGATAATGGCGTGTGATGATATTTACTTATATATGCATTGTGTTACGGCCCAAGGCTTTCTCTAGCGTACAAATGGACCATGCAACACTTATTGTCTTGCCCTTATAGTAGTAAACAAACCTAACTCATACGCAACGCTAGATAATAAGGCCTAAACCTATAAGTAACATGGACAAAGAAGAAAGCCAACAGTAATATAAGAGAAACGTGCATGAATAGAAAAATAAATAGCATACTTTTATTAATTCCGACAATAATACAAGGCTATAATATGTGTACAGGGGCTAATGTGTATGTAACAGGTATCGTGATCAACCAACGCGATGAGTAAAAGCTTCAATCTATAAGAGTACTCATACCCCCAGTAAAGAGCTTTACGAACATATTTGGGCCTGACAAGAAAAGACATTAAAACTGATGAAATTGTACCACTTTCTGAAAATGGAAATTTTTAATAATAGTAAGGCCCTAGCTAAAATGAAAAAAACCCCCCCTCTATGTTATAATATGTACAAAAGAATAGCCTCTTGCTAATAGAAGTATATTACAAAAAAGGGACCCTAACATCTTCCCCTATTTAATTCTATTGACGTCCTTAGCAATATGTACTGGAGCTTGGATCTAATGGAGGTGGTCTTCTAACTTGTAAGGCTGACTTTCCCTAAGATAAGGGCCTGAGGTCTTTTTCAATTTCCCAACAAATATATTCTTCTCCTCGATCTCTCCACTTGGCTAAGTATTCTTTATATTCTTCTCTAATGGCGGGATCTCTGGCTCTTCGCTCTACAAGGATGTCTTCAACAGCTTAACTCAGGTTGAACTTGATCTTAATATGTGACCGCTTAGACACATTGTAAGATGGGTCTTCCATGTCTAGATAATATAACTTCAAGACACTAACATGAAAATTAGATGGGCCTTCAACCATGCAGGAGGCTCAACCTTATAGGTTGCTCTTCCAATCTTTGAGATGATAGGAACCGGAGCAATGTACTTTTGGATTAAGCTTCTGTCCATGTTCCTTAATGATCCAACCTATTATAGAAGAAGCTTTATGAGGACTTTATCTCCAACATTGAACTCTCTAGGCTAATGATTTAGATCTGCCCATTTCTTCATCCTCTTAGAATCCTTTTCAAGATATGCTTTTGCTACTTTTGAGCTCTACTTCCAATCCTTAGTGAATTGATAAGCTCTTAGGCATCTCTTAGTATATGGTGCTATCATTGTATGGGGTGACAATGGTTGCTGACTCGTAATGATCTTTGTAAGGTTCTTATTGGAGGAAAAGCTCGATTGGATGTTGAAATAGAACTAGGTGATATCTAGTAAGTCAACCCAATTCTTCTGGTTGGTACTAACAAAGTAGCGAAGTATTCCTCTAGAAAACTGTTGAATCTCTTTGTCTTCCCATCACTCTGTGGATGGTAGCTAGAGGTCATGCTCAGCTCAAAACCCAATCAGTGGAACAACTATGTCTAAAACTTCCTTATAAACCTAGTGTCCCTAATGCTTACAATATTCTAGGGCATACTCCAGAACTTCACCACATGCTCAAAGAAAAGCTGGGCTGTCTCTTTTGTGCTTGAGCTCTTCACAGTAAGAATGAAGGTGGCATACTTAGAGAACCTATCGACAAAAAAAAAATGGAAAAGTTATCTTCTATTTTTGGTAGGGGAATGATAAAGTCCATGGAAACGCTTTCCCATGGGTAAGATGGCACTAGAAGAGGCTCCAATAGGCCTGCCATCTTTTACCTCTCAACTTTGTCCTACTGACAGGTTAAGCAAGTTTTCATATAACTCATCACATCCTCCTTCATATCCTACTAGTAATAGCCTTACGTTAATAAGCTTAATGTTCTCTACCAGTGAAGATGTCCAACCCACAAAGTATCATGGCACTCTCTCATGAGTGCCCTTCTTAAGCTACTCACCTTTAGGACATACAACCAGTGCCCCTTGGTATAGATGAGGTCACCTTATACCTAAAAATTTGCAAGACTTCCCTTCTTTAATCAACTATTTGAGATTTTTGGCTAATAGGTCTTAACCTATATGCTCCTTGATTTACTCTTGAATTGAAGTTGAGATTTGACACTCTAGTTGGTGTGCAATCTACACTAAGGATGCTAAGTCAATTTGCTTACTTAAAGCATCTAACACCTAATTAGTTTGCCTACTATAGTACTTAATCTCCATATCAAACTATATAAGGAACTCTTGCTGTCATGCTTACTTGGTAAAGAGTTTTGGTTGAGTCAATATATGGCTAGTAGCAAAATTTTCTATCTTCACTAAAAACTTTTATCATAGCAAATAGTGTTTCTAGGTCCTTAGACAGTGAACGATTGCAAGTAACTCCTTCTCTTAAGCTGAGTACCTGCATTCCGTTTGATTCAGCTTCCTACTCTTATATACTACTGGATGACCTTGCATCAACATTCCACCTAATCCAATGTTTAAGGCATCTGCATAGACTTCAAAAGGTTTAGAAATGTTAGGAAGTGTGAGGACTGGCTCTTCCATCACTAAACGCTTCAACTCTTCAAAGGTACTCTAACATCTCTCATCCTATGACCATGCTTGGTCCTTTTTCAACAAATCTGCATGGGGTGCAACTTGATGGGAATATCCTTCAACAAATCTTCTGTAGTAATTTGTGAGTCCAAGGAAGGATTGTAACTCCGTTACACTCTTAGGCACTAGCCATTGCTTGATTGCTTCTATCTTATCCATATCCATTTGGATCCACCCTTTTTTAACAACATGACCTAAGAAGTTGATGCATTTTTGGGCAAAGACACATTTCTCGTACTTCATATACAAATGATTCTCTTACAGCTTCTTAAAAACCATTCGTAAGTGCTTTACATGGTCCTGCAATGTCCTACTATACATAACAATGTTGTCTAAATAAACGACTACAAATTTGTTAAGATATTCATGAAATACATTATTCATTAAGGTACAAAATGTTGTAAGAGCATTAGTGAGATTAAAGGGCATCACCAAGAATTCATAAGCACCTTATCGAGTTATACACGTTGGTTTAGGCTCATCACCCTCAACAATATGAACCTGATGATAACCTGAGTAAAGATCCAGCTTTGTAAAATAATTAACGCTACTCGGTTGATCAAACAAATCAGCAATTAAAGGAATCGGATAATGATTCTTCACCATCAACTTATTTAGAGGCTAATAGTCAATACACGTTCTCAAACTTCTATCTTGCTTCTTCTAAAATAGAATAGGAGCCCTGTATGGCGCTTTTGAGGGTCAAATGAAGCCTGTCTCTAACAACTCATCTAACTACTTCTTCAATTTGGCTAGTTTAGAAGGCGACATTCAATAAGGAGCTTTAGTGAATAGTTTGGCACCAAGAATCAGCTCAATCTCTTAGTTTACCGACCATCTGGGAGGTGATTCCTTCGAGACCTTATCAAGCATAACATAATTATACTCCTTCAAGACACTCTCTATTACCTTTGGTATCTCCATCTTTCTTGCTTCCTCTTTCTCTATAAGGATAGCTAAGAAAGTCGGTTCTTAATATTTAAGCCCTCTCTTTAGTTGGAGTGTTGATAGCATCATAGCCCTAATATTCATCCCTTCCTTACCATTATTGCTTAGCTTGTTCCTCTAAACTGTTACACAGCAAGACTTTTCACCCATAAATAACAAGCAATCTATTGTAGGTACGGGAGCAACTTTAGCTTATCTCAAGAAATCCTTTCAAAGGACTATGTTAAAGTCATCTAATGGAATAGCTGTGAAGTTGAGATTTCCACTCCAATCTCTAACCCTTACTTTCACTCCTCTTGCAACTCTTCAGATAAGATGTGCCTTGGAGTTAACAGTTTTAATTTGGCTAGTGTCTTCAGCATACACTAGCTCCAACTTTTCCCCTTCAAGCACATCAATGAAGTTATGTGTAGCACCAGAGTCTACCATTGCACTAACACTCTTGCCATTGATGCTCAACTAGACATACATCAACTCATTATTGATCTTAGACTTGCGTCACATTAAGGAACTTTTTCTAATAGCTGACAACATGTGTAATGCACCCATTTAGGATTGATTCTTCCTATCATTCTACGACTCTTCATCTTAACATATACTCTCTGCTTTTCATGCCATAGCATTAAGTGTAATCTTATGTAAATATTTAGCTACTTTGTATAGGCCATTACACAAAAAACATGAGAATGAGGGCTTCTTACCTCCATTAGTCGCCTTACTCTTTTCAGATTGGTGAGACTTATAGGATTTCATTTAACTCATTCCGTTGTTACTACTTAAACTTAAGGCTCCCCCACTCTTGGGTTTGCTCAACTTGACTGACTTTTTACCCTTATGTCCTATCGATATGTTCTTTCCTTTATTGTCATGAGTGTAGTCAGTTAAGCGTCAGTTGTTGCCTGTGCTGTAGCCAAGTTCGTAACTTATTGCCTCTATAACTCATTCTTGGCATAGGGATTTAATCTTTTTGGGAAATAGAATAGCTTATCATCTTCGGCTATGCTCTTAAAGTCCAACATCAATGTTGAGAACTTATGGATATACTTTCTAATGTCATTACCTTATTGAAGTTCCCTCAACGTCTTTCGAGCATTGTACTCAACATTCTCAGGGAAAAACTGAGTCTATAAGCTAGCCTTCAACTTAACCCTCAAATCTATATAAGCATTGCCATTTTAGATCTCCTCATACTTAGTGGGCCACTACAACTTGGCATCACCAGTTAAGTATATTGCAGCCATGATGACCTTTATTCTCTCATTATCTATCCCCACAGCTGCAAAATACTACTCCATATCAAATAGAAAGTTCTCTAATAACTTAACGTTCCTTATACTAGTGAATGCCTTGGGCTCAAGCATCTTTAAATGTTTTACATGAGCAGCAACATGTATGAGGATAAGGGTAAGAGTATTCTCCACAGCCCGAGTAAAAATAACTACTTTTATCCTCAACTCCCCAACAGTCTTAGTTCAGGCACGAGCATTAACGTATCTTCTCAAGTGTTCCACTTGAGTCTCTAATTTTTGTCTTGCCTCATTGGTCATTGTCGAAACTAGTTTTTCACCTTCTCGATTTTTTTTTTTTTGTAAAATTAGGTATTATTTAAACCGACTAATATTTAACTCTACCCATTTAATATCGATCCTTTACTAGGGTTTAAAGAAAACAATTTCATTTTATTTTGAAAAAAACTTTGAAGTTGCCACTCGATTGGAGTCGGGAAAAATAGTGAAGTTACAACCAATTGGGCAAATTGGTTATAACTTAGCCACGAATCTAATGATTAAAACCAATTTTTGTAAATTTTTCTCAAACCAAAGATTTAAAGGATTAGGAATTTTAAACCCTTGTGGGTATCATTAACTTTCCAAAATTAGAATTAAATTTTAAAAATCACCTTTTTATTTTGAAAGACAAAACTCAATTTAATTACTTTAATTGGATAAAACAATCCAAACTAAAGGAAAAGGGAAATTAGGTGTTTTCATTTTTTATCGTCGCCCCATAAGTGTTTACGTACCCACTATTCGGGAATAGACGTACGTAGTTCTTTTAATAAAAACTTTAGTAGGTTATTTGGTTTTAATTCTTAAAATATGCTAGATTTACGTTTTTAGTTTATTTTGGTTTATTTATGAAAAATTCTAACAAAGTTCCTAAATTTTATATATATATTTTTTTTCAAAAAAATCTAAGAGCAATCCAAATTTGTAAATGGTTAATTTATTTTTTGTTTATGTTTTAAAGCTTGATTTTTCTAAGTGCCAAAAATAATTTTTACTTGCTAACTTATTTATCTATTTATTTTTATTTTTATCCATTAGACTAAAAATAAATAAAATAATTACCTTATCTTTTCTTTTCTTTTTTTCTTTCGCTTTTTTTTTCTTTTTTCTTTGTTATTATTTCATTTCAATTTATGATAAATAAAAATAAAAAACAACAACAACTAAATAATCAAGTAAAGAAAGTAAAAAAAAAAATAAAAAACAAGACTTCAAATGAGTTGGGTGCACAGGTTGGACTTAGAGCGGGTCGAATTGACCAATTGTGGATTAGATTAGGTCAGCTGAGGTAGCCATCTAGAAAGGGTCATGGGCGTAATTGAGGAGTTTTAGCTAATCATCAGTGTGATGTGGGGGTAGGTGGTCATTGTCCTCAACTGGTCACGGGCGTGATATGAGGGTGGATGGCTACTATCTTTAACTACTTATGGCCGTAATCGGAGGTACGGTGGTTAGAGTTTTAGTGGTGGAGGAGCTTCGGGTCATGGCGGTGGACCGAGAGAGCTGGGTTAAGGAGCTTGTGTCGTAGGGGAAGTCGTAACGGTAGTTGGAAGTGCTTGAATTCCTTCGAGTGTGGCTATGGGTTAAAAAGAGAGAGTACGGCTGTAAGTAGAAAGAGAAAGAGAAAGAGATTACATGAGAGAAAGAGAAGGTTTAGGAGTGTTCTTGTGAGGTTGTAGATGGTTGTGTCTATTTAATAAGCTCCCCTAACGACCTTTTTATACTCCTAACTAACCTAAAAACTAAGGAAAGCTTGAATCAGATTTAAATGCAAATTCCAAATTTTTAGTTTTTTTCCACTTTTTGGAGCTCGATTTGAATGCTCATTTAACTGAATCTAGACACGTTAGTGTGTTTAACTCAAAGTAAGCCATGTAGAGGATGAATTTGCACCATTAATTGATGTGTTTTAGTAAGGAAAAAGCATGAAATTAGAGGCTAAAGTGAAGGGGTTAGACTGTTCTTGAGAAGGAAAAATGGAGAAAATCAGGAGAAAATGGAGGAAAACTGAGGGAAAGAGAGGGAAAACTAAGAGAAAGAAAAGGAAAGTGTTGACGTAGCACTAACATGGTGCCACGTTAGCCAACCTGACTAACCTCGACTCGTCATGTGATATGATACGTAGTAGCTGACTTAGCATGCTATGTGGATGCTACGTCAGTAACGTTGTCGAATCCTACGTGGTGCAATGAAATCCTAATACATAGCAGTGTACTAGTTAACAAAAATAAAAAAGGGCTTCCTACCTTTGCTAAAATTTGAACCCAAGACCTCACAAATACTATGTCCATATGTTTAACCATTAAGCCATTGACTTATGTCTTATCCAAATGTGCAATTTACACATATAGAGTAGGTCAGTTTGGGCTATATTCAAATCTAAAATCAATCTGGGCTATATTCAAATCTAAACTCAAGCCTAATGGCCTAACTTTTAAACTTATTTTAAAATTGAAAAATCTATCCAAATAAAAAGTTATTTTGTAAATCCCCTAAAATCTTTCTATTTTTTCAAATGTAATTTTTTTCAATTTTCTAACTTTTTCCAATTTTATTTTCTAGAATTCTTATTTTTTGGGTTTCTTTCTAAACTTCCTATTTTTGATATATTTCCAAATTTTTTTAATTTTTTCTTAAACTTCATATTTTTGAGGTTTTCTTATTTTTCTATTTTTTGTACTTTTCCTAATTTAAGGCCTATTGAGAAAAACAAAAATAAAATAAAAAATAAAAATAAAGGAGGCAAAAATTAGGTGTCTATAGTCATTACGTGCATTTCCTCTCTGAGTGTTTGCATTGTAACATCAAAATTCTCAACCATCTTGGTCATCTTAGCATTCATATCCTAATGATTGGCCTTAACTTTAGCTACTCTTATCGATAGTACAAGCAAATCATCCATCTGCTTAGATAATCCCTTAAGGATTTTCTCTTGGCTATCTACGCTCTTTCTCACTTCCTCTTGTCGTATCATGGTCATTCCCGTTGGAATAACCTAAGTTCTAATACCAACTGTCATAATTCGAGGCTTTCTCTAGCGTATACTGTTTTGCTTCTACAGTAGTAAGTAAGCTTAACTCACATACAAAGCTAGCCAATAAGGCCTAAACCTATAAGCAACACGAACATAGAAGAAAACCAATAGTAATATAAAGGGCACAAGTACAAATGGAAAAATGAATAGCATACTTTTATTAATTTCGACTATAATACAAGACTATAATGTGTGTGCACAGGGATAATGTGTATGTAACAAGTGCCGTTAGTCATGATCAACCAACGTAGTAAGTAAGAGTCTCAATTCAGAAGAGTATTCATACCCCCATAAAAAGTTTTACGAATATTTTTGGGCCTCGTAGAAGAAGATATTAAAACCGGTAAAATGACATCACTTTTTAAAAGTGGAAATATCTAATAATAGTAAGACCCTAAGTAAAATGTAAAAGCGTCTCCCTCAATGTTACAATATTTATAAAAAAATAGCCTATTGCTAGTATAAGTATGTTACAAAAAAAAAAGGATCCTAATACATTACATCTAATTAACTTAGTTGAAAATCCTACTTTTGATATGCTAAATGCATTCTTTTGTCTCTATTTCACTTATTAAGCAAGTTATCGCTCATTCCCTTATAGTTTATTTTTCAGGTTTCAAGTGGACTTACAAGCATACCACCCAATTCTAGCAGACTGGAATATAGAGTTAAGGTGTGAGGATCAATAAGAAATGGCTAACTCTTATTTTGATCAACAATCTTTCTAACTCTTTAGGAAAACTAATAGGATCTCCTTAAGTGACCCCCTAGTTTTCCACTATTGATGTATATATTGAGTATAATAATCCTATGGCTTTTACAAATTCTCTTCTTGGACTTGTTATTTTTCATACAAATATAATTTTTTGAATACTTGTCAGTTTCAATATGTTTTGCAAAATATCACTTGTAAAACTCAATTCTTTTGGAAAGATTTAGCTATGCATTCGTTTTTAACAATCACTTCTAAAGATTACTTCATAGGTTTATAACAGATAGATATCAAATTGGACACATCAAAGGGATTAAGTTGAGTTCGCCTTATATGAACTAAGTCTATGATAGTAACTGTAAGGTAACTTTCTATCTTAGGATGATTCATAAGATGAGACTATTGCGATGCCACCTCTTTAGGATGTGACATTCTATACAATTTATCTTAGAATTTTTCTTAACGTTTGCTAAGTACATTAGATTAATGATGAGGTCAATTTAAAATGACTTGATTAAATAATTTCCATGTAAAAATAAATGTATCATATGTAGTAAATGTTGAAATATGATATTGTATAATTAAAAACATTATCTCATGTTAAAACAATGCCCTCAGTATTCAATTATCGAATTGAAAGAAGGCTCACAAGCTTACAAAATAGAGGATATATAATTAGTTGTTACTCAAGAGATGAATAGATACCTATTAGTTCTATTTGAAATGATGAAGTGAAGAAAACTATATTCATTTAAGTTTTCTTTGAAAGCTACAAGTTTGCATGGTTCCATAATCTATCTTATCAATTTAATTTCAACTTTTTAGGAGACTTTTCGACTAAATCGATCAGATACTGATTTGAAATAAGTATAATTCATCTAAATTTCAATGACATTAACCTCATTTTGATTCCTAAAGTGAACTACCTAAAGTATGTATCTTAATATTGTCTAATTGACTAACGCAACGTAAAATGTGATTGACATAGATATGTGGAAATTGATTTTGTGCTAATGTAAAAAGATGATGAATACAAGTTTTTTATAGTGTATTTATAATCTACTGGCCTTAGAATTATTAAAGAAATTGAATAAAATATGAATCTTAGTAAAATTGGGAATGAAAATAAACTAAAATATACTTTGCTAAAATAACACTTAAACTTCAACATGCCTATTATCTTGCCAAAATGTGCAAATTTAACTTCTTAAATAGCACTAAATGGCAAAGCATTTTGTTTTTAGTTACAGTAAACTAAAATTTGTTTTCATTGACATATTATGAGTTTTATAATTCTCCATAAGCAAAAAGTTATGGCCACTAAAAGTTAACTAATATTCAACTAAAAAAAAAATCAGAATTATACTTTTGAACTCATAGCTTTTGATGGCTTATAGATGACATCTAACATATTTCACTATTTATCCAAATTTCTTTTGACTTGATACTTCTTCTATTTCTATTAATCTAATTACTCTATAAACTTTAGACCTAATTCATCTATTTCATTAGCCTCTATAATTTTTCATATAAAATTATTTCAAAAATTATTGGTAATTGATTCCAACTTTTACTAGACAACATCATCACTAACATTCTCGACCAATTCATTAAAGATAATGTCATCATTGCCTATCATTCATTTATAGCTACTAGAATTAGTGAAAACCTTTGAATGTAACAATTATGTTAGATATAATAAAGGATACAATAGACCAATAGAGTAAAGTGGTGTTTATAGAAGCTTTAATTATAAATAAGGCTTTAGGGACAATTGGAGTAGATAGAATATGTGTTGTCTTTTTTTAATGTCTTACACTATTATGATGAATAGGAAATGGGTGAAAAAATTAATTTCAACTAGATAAGTAAGACAAAGAGTTCTTGTTTTTCTTAATCTATTCCTTGAGTTCATGATTCATTATCTATGATAGCCCATGAAGATATGTTCTAAGGAAATGTTAAGAAAATCATAATAAGTAGAGCTAAGTTAGAGCTTACACATTTATCTTTTCTAAATAATATTATCTTATTTTTGGAAGCTATAGTTCCTAATCTTGTAAGAATTGAATCAATTTATAAAAATATAGCTTAACCTCTAAGCAACTAATCTTATTTCAAAATCATCAATGTCGTTTAATAGAATACATTAGAAGATATAGAGTGAGGTGTTGTTACTTGATTAGAATTGAGAATTAAATATACAAGCTAGGAAAGTACTTGGGTCAACATAAATACTAAGGGAAGTTGAGGAATTAAGCAATGTGGTATGTGAAGGATTAGGTTAGATCAAAATTCAAATAATATGCTATGTTTTCAAAATGAAATGAGGTAAAAAAAGAAATGTAATTTTTAAGGAATGAAATAGAGAAGTAATAGCTACTCCTTATTGTTCATTTGAGGTTTCATGAGTAAATATAAAAATATACTTGACAATACAAGGGAATAACTATTCCCTTAGTCCAATAAAAGCATTGCAATTCTTCAAAGTACTATAATGGTAATTATATCAACCCAAACATAGGAATAGGTTTATAAGGGGGGAATAGCAATTCTATTTTACCTTTATGAAATCAATCAAATGTAGCATAAGGATGGAGAAGAGTTTGCTAATGTCTCATGAAGATAGAAAAATAGCAATTAAAGTAGTTGGTTTTGGTTTTGCTAATACAAACTATGCCATTTGTGTCATTAAGCTCCTAAGTAAAGTGGTATAAAGAAATAACAACTGTGATTGTAAGATTTTAGTAAGGACAAGATCATATGGCCAAATAAAATCAAGAGAAAACCTAATTGGATATATGTATCCCTAAATCTAAAGATGGTTACGATTTTAGGATCTAAAGTAGTTTTATAACAGCTTGTCATGGAAAATGATGTAGAGAATTATTAAAACTCCTAATGCCTTGTGAGTATGAGTTCTTCAGAGCATCTATTTTCTAAGATCATCTTCTTAAAATTTATCAAATGTTGGAGATCATCGTGATATTCGCATAACATTCAATATGAAAGGAGGTTAATTTAAAACATAGATATTAGCAGGTTAGATGTGGAAGTAAGCTAGGAGTATAGATTGATTCTTACATCCCTAAAGCTTAAGACTTTATACTTTACCCTTTATCACAAATGCAATTGAGGTTAAACATATTGCCATTAAATGATCGATAAAGAAGAGTGGATTCTAAGAGTTAAAAGGCTTAAATTTGAATGAGGAGTTGTTAGTTATCAAGGAAATGCCCTAAATAACAATAGAGAAAGAATATTAATTAGTGTAATCTTTTGGGAGAGGAGGCTTCTCTATAGTTAAATCAGGGTATCATAAATAAAAGAGCTAATGGAGCAATAATAAGTTGAAAGGGCCTCTAGTTCATTCCAAGGTAATATAAGATTATACAAATAACATGGTTGCTAGATGTATTGCTAAGATCAAGAACCACGTGTAATGTAATCACATGAATATTTTTCCAATTAATGTTGATTTATTCAAGAAGAAAAGTAGATACACCCTTACCTATTGCTTTTGTATTGTGAATGAAACAATAGAGCATTTGATATAACAAAGGGAGTTTGTTTTCAATTATCAAGACTGAGGTATGATGTGATTACAATGACAATGTTCAATAATTAGGTAATGACTTTTGTAGGTTAACTAGTGAAAGCAGTCCTTATATTTTACCTTAAAGAAAAAAAAAAGGAAAGTAGATAAATATTAAAAAGGAGAAGGTATAACACATTTTCTTGTAGGTGAAAACGTAGAAATGCATATGTGTTTAAATGGAAAAAAAAAATTAAAAGAAAAAAAGATAGCTTTTTCTCAATATTGTCGTTTAATGTCTTATAATGGCAATGAACAAAAAAATAAAAGAAAAGAAGTTTTTGTAATGGTAACGGATAAGGAAAATGCTAAATAGAAGATAGGTGAAATTCGTTGCTAGAAATAACTTGAAGTTAATTGTACGAAAATCAATGGTGATGTGGCTATGAACTCTTAATTGAATAGGGTAGGCTTGGGTATAATGGAAATTGATGCTAATGAAGATCTATTAGTTCTAGCTATTATGTGATCTTAGTAAATATATATTGAAACTTTTGAAGCCCTTGCAATGAAAGAATCTCCTAATATTACTCAGACAAAATAATAGTTGAAGATTAAAGTGGAAACAATCATATTGTTTGTTTCCACTTTAATCTAAGATATGGTTCAAAACCATATGATGTTTTGTTTTTTTCCATTTTGAAAAAATAAACAAAAGTTTCAAATCCCTTTTAAAGAACATATGATGTTTTTTTTTTTTTTAATTATTAGTATACATAATGTTCTTTCTAGCCAAAAAAGAAAACTTGATAGTAAATAAGATCTTATGCCCATATAAAAGCACCATATAGTATCATATGCATATAAAACCTTTGCTAAGAATGAATTATTACTCCCCACCTCGTAAGTGTTCAATTTAGTTTATCTACAACATTTCACTACCTTTATCTCTTTTTCTAAATGTCAGGTATAACCATAGCGAGAAAGGAGTATTAAAAGCCTTCTTAAGCTAGTAAGATTATAATAGATTAGTTAAAATGATATGTAACTACGGTAATCTCTTCTTGATATTTCCACTTACCTATAGATCTTTATTTATACAAGTAATTTTTTGCACCCGTTCTCCTTAGTTTGTTATATGACATAAACTCATGACTTGGCTAATATAGTTATATTATTTCAAAATTTTATTGCTATTTAGGTGTTATCCTCTTTGTATTAGATTTTACTATAATAAGGCATTACATAAGCTAAATTTTTAGCATCACACTTATAATTCAAAAATATTAAATAAAACTAAACAATACCTTGTACCTATATAAGAACAATAATCTTTAATATCATGTACAAATAAAGCCTTAGTGAGATGAAACCCTAACTCTTTATCCCTTAAGTATCTATTTTGGTTCATCTATATAATTTCACAACCTTAATATCCTATGTTGATGGAACACAATAGTGGGAGATAATGATAGAGGCCTTTTTCAATCACTGATAAATCTTTATTTTACTAATTACTTCTTAATGCTTTCGTTTACCTATGGATTCCTATTCATACATATATTCTTGCTTATCCTTTTTAGTTTGTTATACAACATCATCTAATGACCAAGATTACATAACTTCAACTTTATTATCTTCTTGATTGTTTAGCATTGTTACTGCACTTTTCAAATGCTAGATTTCACAACCCTATTGTTATTTAAATACTTTCCTCTTTCTTTTAAATCTACCAATAATAAGACCTCACAGGGTAAGTTACAAGTCTAAATTTCATAAATTAGCTCTTATGGGATATAATACATCATTTGATGATAACATAACCAAAAATATGTTTAACTTGTAATTTAAAAATGACATTGTGATACGTTATAATTAAGTGTCTCATATAGGTTATATGAAGTTATAGTATTAGTTTATAAGGCCATGATGATAAATATTTTATCAACGCATGATTATAACTTTTGGGCTAAATGGTTGAAATGATCCCATTAATGTTTATTAACTTAGTAATTTACTACTTTTAGCTTGGGACGTTATAAATAGTTTTAAAGCTGACCTCCTATCGATAGGTAAACGATTTAGGTATGGCTTCGGTTTAGAGAAGAGGTCCGATGATGGAGGGGAGTATTATCAGGATGGTGACTCTTGATATACATTCAAGATAATCTATATATAGTGGGTGACTCAAATCATATACCAAAACAAAAGAAGAATTGGGTATAATTGTAAGTTCTCATAATGAGAACGTTGCACGTTTAAGGAAGGGAGATCGTGATATTTTATGGTTAAGTACCTCACATAGGTTATGAGAGGTTATGATATTGATTTATAAGATTATAATAGTGAATATTATGCCAATATATAATTGCAACTTTTGAGCCAAATTGTTGAAATGAGCCTATTTATATTTATTGACTTGGTCATTTACTACTTCTAGTCTTAGACATTACAAAATATACTAATTTTAATATTCCACGCAATCAAATAATCAATGAATAAAGCATTGTAAGGAAAATATATAATTGATAAAATTACAGTTTTATTCATTTTAAGAATCGTTAAACTTACATTTTTGAAAAAGTTATTATTTTTAGTTATAACCACATGTAATATATCGATACGATATATTTAATTGAAATTACATGCAATTTACTACAAATATAAACAAAAAATATCACATGTTTTATAGGATATCATATAAATTACATATTGTATATATTGGATAGAGATTATACGGAGATTCTAAATGATTATGAAAGATGCATATTCCTAAAAATCTTATCTATAAGGTATTGGTGTAGGAAAGCATATCTCACTATGAATCTTATTGCCCTTGTCTATTATTGTTGTATAATTGTATAAATAGGGATAGAAATAGTAATAATACATACTTTCAAAATTCATTTCTATATAGGTGATTATCCATACAAACATCAACAAATCAATATGTTATGGTTAGAATAAAAAAGAGATGAAATAGTAGAAGATTATGAAATTTAACATTTAAAGAAAACATAATGACAAAATGTAATAAATTGTCTTACAATTTACAATCTAAGTGGTATCACGATCACCACTTTTATGAGTCATGTATTATTTGAAAAAATAGCCCTTTATTTAAACAAGGAAAACAATAAACAATTAATTGATTGAACTTGCATTTTGTAAATTTTTTTTTTTTTTAAAAAAACACTTTCTGAAATCTAGAAATATTTCTATAAGCTTATTGATAAACTAATAATGTAAGGTGAGAACCAATGTTGTATTCTATAGATAGTCGTATATTAGCTCTTAATTGTATTAATCCTATTAATATCTAGGAAAATTGATAAGTATGTGATTTTTATTAACTTAAAACAAACAACTAACTTATTTCAACTAATGTGGGATTCCAATGCCTAAAATGAATACAATTAAGAACCAATATCTTGAATCACTACGAAACATATTATTTAAGCTATTCCATTTATTCCTATACAAAGGATCTGAATTGGTTGAGGGAGCCTTAACTAAATTAGAATGTTCAAAAATTGATCGAGATTAAATAGACATAGAAACAATTTGAATCCATGAACTAAAACACAATCCCAACCCAAACATATTCCTATATATGTCAAATACATGCTCGACACCTAAAACCTGCAAACCACATAACACATTTGAACAACAAATAATATAAATGCCAAATGATAATCCAACAATTACAAAAGATTCACAATCTTCATTAGGTGTAGTAGAATATGAGGAAGAACAACATTAACATAAAGTTATAAATGAGGAAAAAACAACAATCTAAGAGGATTTTTAATCTTTAATACATAATAGCATGATGTTTCCCATGTGATCCTAGGTGAGAATCATTAATATTAGTTAAGACTAAGTTAAAAATGCCCTAAAATATATAACCCTCAGAGAGTTATCCATGAAAGAAAAAGGACTAGTTGATACCATTTAGATGATACAGGAGAAATTCGTCTATGTACCATCCTTAGCAACATCTCCAATTGGCATCTAATAGATGCTCTATTTACATCTACCTTTTAGATGATAAGAAGATTACCATCGAGCCAATAGCCCCTTGAACAAGATTACCTTTTCTATTTTCAGTAGTGACCAAATGGTAAGTACTCCCATTAAATAGATAGCTCCTTAAATCTACATAAAACATAGTAATTCTTAGGTTCTTATTCAAAAGATGAACCATTTTGTTCTAAAGTCAATATCATAATTGTGTTGACCCATTATATGCAATTTAATCATTAATTTAATAAAATATTGTGTACTTCCACACAAATTGCATACGAATATAAGGGAATTATGTCAAATAAGTGTATAATTTTACACATTTATCACCAAGTCATCATCCCATATCTTATAAGTTAGAGGAGATAGGTGGGAAAAATATACATATAATTAGAGATTAATAAGTGAATTAAAGTATCAAGAAGCACTATAAGAAAATTACATTACTGCAACTAATAGATTATAATGAGTAACTCTATTAGATAAGAATTTTATTTTGGTTCCATTGAAATCCTCAATGCAAAACCATTTTTAATATTTTATTGGTTTTAATGCATAAATTATAGTGGATAATGTGCATTTTTTAAGCATAAAAAAAAGTTTATGAAGTACTTCTTGCAGCAAAGTATTCATTACAACAAATACACGTATGTAGTATTCAACGAACAAAAACAACACAACAGACTAAAAGTAATAATAATGAACATTTGTTGTGTTACATCATTTAGTAAGTGGTTTACTATAACTTATTGCTCAATTTGAACACCACCCACCACTTACCTAAACTAAACCAAAAAAACAAAAAAAAAAAAGGGAAAAGAAAAATACCACACTAAACCAAAAAAAGAGAGAGTTACTTTTCTCTACAATCCTATTTTCCTTATCTCTCTTTTTCTCGTAATTTTCTTTCTTGTCTATTGTCCTCATTGCCTATTTATATCCCATGGCTCTATTCTCTCCTACTTTTGCTATTATGCACTCTTCAAAGAGTGGTTTCTTTTCTTCATTCTCTCTTAGTTTATCATACATCTCTCTTTTACTCTTCTCTTGTTTTTTAATATTTCATTTAATGTTGTTAATAATATTTTATTATTTCTTTTTACCAACAAAACATTTATGTTGAAAGTTCGTTTTGTGTAACTATTAAATTTTTTAGTAATCAAATCAAGAATGGATTAGGACTTGAAATTTTTCTAAATTGATCCCATTTGAAAATTGCTTGTTGCAAATGGATATTACGTACGTTATTTGCATAAGAACAAAAAATAATTTTCTAAGAACCAAAAGGTCTAAGACATTATTAGCCCAAAAGTGAGTTTAGCTTAACCTTAATGGGAATTAGGCTTTATTTGAGCAACTAATCACTCTTGCTCTCTCTTTTGACCTAAATTTGAACCTTGTAAGGGGAATTTGTGCTCAAAATTTTTTAACCCCCTTGCGTTCCTTATAAGAATGCATAAGGGCATGTTATTTATATTGGAATTAACCATGTCTTCTTCCTCTTGCTCTAAGATGATAAAAAATCTAAAAAAAAAAAAGAAAAGAAAAGGGAAAAAGCAAAATAAGAGGTAATCTAACCTCAAACCGTAGCTCTAATACCACTTATGTTATAACGCCCCAAAAACCCTAATGGTATTATAACCCACCTCATACTCAACTAACATTGATTATGTTAAGGTTCTAAAATCCATAAGCACAAGAATTAACGACATGACTAAAATACTCCAAAAGATCATGAAATTTCATTAATCATCAAATTTCTTTATAAGGGAATTCATCCTAAAATAACTTAAATCATGGAATAAAATTTATAAGAGTTTCATATACTCCTATAACCATAAGAAAAATAAAATCTTAAAAAGGGAGTCTTTCTACTCCATACACATACGAAGATAACATAAACCATCAAAGGAGTACATTAAAAGGAAGTCTTTCCGCTCTTGAATTCATTATAAGTCTCTAGTCGTCATAGAAATATAAATAGTTCACATCATCCTTTTCTTCTAACCTATCAATAAAAGGCTTCTCATTGATAACATAATCCTTACTAACTATGCTTGAAAAAGAAAGAATCAGACGGATCCCAATATGTAGTACATAGGCACACACAAATACCACAACATGTCATTTACATGCATTTAATGTAGGAAAATAGCAAGCAATAAGTTATTTATCTTGAATATGAGCCTACATACAATAAAGAGGTATTCATGATCCCACCACACCATGATCTTTTATACATATACATAGATAATATAATATAAGTCTTTAAGATTTACTACCATATACTACGATGAAGGTCATATGACCTACAACTGAGAACCATGAAATACTAATTTTAGCTACATCGTCATATGTACAAATCCACTATGGAATTCTCACATATGATCAACAATTGCCCCCTTATACTGAAGGATAGGCCATGATACGCACAATTAGCAAGCAACATTTAAGTTGGATATGGATTAGTTTGGTTTCTTTCTTACTATCCTAATACTCATAAGCAACAAGCATGTATTATATACTTGAGTTGCTAAGTAATTAAATGAACTAACAAGATGACCCATGGCTAAAAGCATCCAAGTGCCTAACCTAAAAGAAGATAGTTTTTACTTAATTCCTTCATATCTCAATTCAAGTAGTCACTGGCATAGTATGAAACGCACCAATTAGTAATACTTAGCTTATCTTCAACTTAATCTCTATTAAAGTTACCTAGATTCATGCTCATATTGCTTAATTTAATCTAACTTAAAGCCCTAAAGAGTTTTATTACTATTCTATACCTCTTCCTTTTAGTCTATTTAGCTGGATTATTTGAAAGTGTTCCTAAAACTACAATTTTTCAAGTAAAGATTGAATCTTTTTATAGCAAAAAGGCTAGACAAGGAGTTGGTCAAGTTAGGAAAAGTTGAAAAAAAAAAAAAAAGCTTGGAAAACAAAAGAGTTTTGAATAGGGCATGGTCTCTAGATGCTATAAAGGATCGCATTTAGATACTAAACTTCTACTACTTATAAAGCCCAATGTCCGGACAGTATGTCGCTAAATGTTTAGATGCCTTACTTTTGTTCTATAGAATTACAGAATAGAACACTTTGAATTCAAAACCAAAATTTCCATCTCTTTATCCTAAAACTCATACACTTCCTACTGAATCCTAAGGCATGCTACTATACTATTTTCCAACATTAAAACTTAGCTACAAATCCTAAATTTTCAATCCAAATGACATAAATCCATTACAAGACTACAAAACTAAAAGTGAAAGTTCATGAAACTTACTTACAATGTCATAAGCACTTAGTGAGGTTTGAAATTGAAATTGAAATTAAATGCCAATACAATTTGTAAAATACTTGGTTTTAGATTAAATCCTTAGTGAAATCCTAAGTTTAACTTCTCTAAAACAATATCCCAATTGAGAATCAAGCTTAACTTAGAAAATCTTCCATTAAACTTACCTTATGTATGTAAATGGGCTACTACTTGATGATAACTAAGGCGCTCCACTTGAAACACTTAATAAAAGGTTGAAATCAATAAGGAATAATGGGGTTTAAGATATGGAGAAGCTTGTTGTGAATTTTCTTAAGCTAAAACTTCAAGAACCTTACCTTAATTATCTCTTGCTTTCCCCTTTTGGTTAGGTTTAGAGAAGGAGCTTTAGTTTTCTACACAAAATGATTAGAGATTAAGCCTTATTTAGTAAATGTTATGGTTTTAGTAAAAGGAGGTAGGTTTAGAGGAGTAAGGTTTAGCAAACTTTTTGAAATCCTAAAAATACCCTTATTTTTGAAATCATTTTTCCAATACATAACATATCTTCATAGCCTCATGATTGGCTGGCACGAGTAATGACCCTAAAGAAAAAAAAAAATAGAACATGATGTTGAATATTTTGATGAGATTACTTCATAGAAATGAAGAATAATTTACACTATAACAACAATTAATATGTTCAATAATTTTACTTTGTAATTGGACTTTTACCTTATTTATTTAATGCTAATAAATTTGTAAATTAATACCATATGCATATCAACTTCCTTAAGTCTATTACATGGGATCTTAAGTAAGCCTCTTTAAATGGAGGCTATGTTTCATCTTGATCTATTTTTTAGAATCTATCTTAAATTTTGTAGGTTGTTTCTATACTTCTCTCCTTAAGGATCTCTTTTAAGTAATGTAGGTTGGGATAAGTTGGGGCATTGAAGGGGGAAGGGGTGATAGAGATGACAAAGATAGTTCTAAGGAGGAAAAGGATTTTACAAATGAGAGGGGTATGATAGTTTTACACAACTGGATAATAAACATGGAGGGGAAGGTAATGATGGGATTTATAAGTGGATATTAGACAAGAAAAAATTTAGGTTAACTAAGAGCCAAAAGTTGCGAATTTTGCTTGATAGTGATGATATTATTGGTATGCATCCATAGTAGATGCGCTTAGAGTTGTGATTAAGGCATCATAGTGATAGTATGCTATATGTATCAAATTTGCGCACAAGCTTAAATGATAATTCATAAGGATTTCAATTTAAGACTTAGATATAATAGATTAAGGTATAATCTAACATAATTTAAATAGGTTAGTATATAAAAAAAATTCATACAAGACACAAGCGAGTCAAACCCATTTAAATACAGTTAAATTCATCCGAATTCGAGTGAAGCTACTAAACTTAGACACAAGATATGTTATATATTATTTTGTATTTGCATTTTATTATACAAGTCATTTCTTTCCGAATCAAATATCTCAATTAAAGGTATGAGATTCATTACTTATAGCTATATATTCTTCTTGCTATATTGTAATTTAAACGTGTAAAAAAATTATGAACTAATTTGTACAATTCATTGAAAATTTGAAAGACAATGTGATAAATTTGGAAATAATATTAATATCCATTTAAGTCATGGTTTTACTTGAATTAGTGATATTATATAATTTAAATTTAGTGATGTTATATATTTTTCTTGCTACATATTAATTTAAATGGGTGAAAGTTATGAACTTATGCGTGAATTCTTTGATTGTCTTTTTTGAAAATCTAATAAATAATGTAATAAATTTATAAATTAATACTGGTATCAATAATAATAATCATTTAATTCATAGGTCCACTTAATTTAGTGATGTTATATAACTTAAATTTTCAAAATTTCTATATTTGGTAAAATTTTGCCTTACTAAATCTCTTGTTTAGGTTATACTTTTATATTATGTATGAAGATACTATGTCATTTGCCATTGTAAAAATTAGATATTTTTATTGTTTTTTTCCCTTTATATCTATAAATGTTTTATAGATTTGATTATAACTTTTTAATCAATAAATGGCTTTAATCTGAACACAAGATAGTTTATTAAATGAGTTAGGTTACGAGTTTGGGTTTTTATACATGAATAATAAATAGGCCATGTCACAGGTTAAGGTTTCTAAGACATAAACCTGTTTAAATACGAAAATGACATGACCTAGTAACACGGATTGTCAACCCAAATTCATAAGGAGCTATACATGGTCATTATTTATATCGTTATGGTAAGATTGTTAGCTTTCGCATTATAACCTCAGTTGCACATTTCATGTTGGAATGATTTAACTTATCCAGTTTTGTAGAATATGCTCGATGTGGGTTAGAAGAGAGTAGATTGTGAAAGAAATATCTTAGACAAGGTTTCAAAAAATTAAATTAATGTGCAAATAGATTGCAACGAATGCTACAAGAAGAAAGATAAGAAAGAGGCTACTTAAATGTATTACCATCTTGATTAAAGCACCAAGTAAATGAGTAGAGACATCTTTGTAGTTTTCTTCAATAATGTTTAAAACTACAATGTAGTCTATTAAGTCCTATATGTACAATCTACTGTATCTAGCATAATCTTGATACAGTTTTCTACATTTTAAATACGACTTTCCTGCATTTTATTTGTAGATCGATGGACATAATGTCTAAATTGAGGTACCCATATACAACTAGAGTATACTCTTTCCTATACCATAAGCTAAAAGAGGTTGGCTTTGATTTTTGTGTCCATTCAAATTTAAGCTTTTTCACAAATTCATAGCAAATTTTATTCATTATTTTTCAAAAAATGATGAACATTCAAACTTAGGTACACATCACCTAAAGAAATGGTGAAATGTAGGTGTAAGGATTGACTCTAGAAAAAAAAGGATATATAAGGATACTTAATTAAAGTTTAGTTGAACTTTCTTATTAAATCTTGTAATTCAATTTTAACTAACAACCATATGCAAGAGAAGGTTCTGATTGGGGGGGGGGGGGGAAATAAGGGTGTAGATGTCGATGTAATATTATTACAATGGAGGAAGTCTTAGGCTACATATCAAGCTATCATCACTGATTAAGATATAAAGGGTTGATTCCACCTCTTGTTTAGATATCAATCCACCGATGGTAGTAAGATAATTCTTCTATGCTACATTTAGTTGGCCTTGTGACTAGAAGATGTTCATCAAAAGCTAGGTAACAAGCATGAAGGGCCATAGTCAAATGCAAGGACATTCTCATATGCTTTCCATGGCCATCTCACTCCTTAACTACCTTTTATGTCAACCCTATGTAGACAATTAGGTGGCCTATTATTGCAACTTATGAATCCTTATGCTTTTTCATAGTATCCTTTCACCCCCTTTCCCTTCCTCTACCCCCACCCCCCTTCCCCCCTCAAAAAAAAAAAAAAAAGAAATTCTTTTAAGTACTTATTTTCTTTGTAGAGTGTTTCACACCACAAGGATAGTTCTTTCTATCTACCTTTGTAATTTTGCACCAACTTCTACATGTTGTTTCTTATGGTGAATCATGGTGAAAAGTTGGAGACATCTAGGCCAAGTTGAGTTCTAGTTATTAGGCTCTTCATATAGATTAAGTTTTTCAATTATAGTCTACCTTTCTAGCTTTTGTTGTGATTATCTTACTATATTAAGACAATGACGTATCTTCTTGAACTGTATATGCATGCTGTTTCATTTATATATTTTTTATTTTATTATATTATCACTATAGCTAATTTCTATACTGCATTCAATATTAATGACGTGTTCGTTTTGCTGAACAAAATAAGGCCGTAGTGGAATTATAATTAGAGTCGTAATAGGTCTAAATATATTACATTGCTTAATTGGACATCATGGAATTACCATTCCATTATTCAGTTGACAGAGCTATGTAAGGAATTAGTCATGAATAATTAATAACATTACTAAAATGCCCTTTTTTAATTAAGTAATGATAAAGCAAACAAATTAAAAGGGAAAAAAATAAACCGATATTGAAACCAACAACAAGAGCGTGTTGAGCTACTCTAATCTCTTACTAAATCATACCTAAATCTAAAATCACCAAATCAGAAACTTTGATTCAACATATCAAGTGCAAATTTGCTCTAAAGGCTAATTGATTTAATCACAAAATTGAAATGACCATCTACAAAGCATAAATAAAAAATCTAGATGATAATTAAGCAAATCACGATCCTTACAAATTAAAAAAAAAAAATTCAACTTAATCCACATCGAAAAGAACAATATGAGTAGGTTGAACTTTTTTATCTTATAATCATGAATTCAACTCAACACAAATTGAAAGGAAGATACAAACCGTTTCAACTCTTCTCATCCAAAAAAGAGCATTTTCAACTCAACTCCTAAACTCTTTCCCTCTCTCTAAACCTAGCCAAAACCCAACTTACCTTCTCTATAAATATACATCAATCATAGGTAAAACTAAGGTGAGATTTTAGTGTCAACCGATTCCTGAGCACTAAGAAATTCATAAAATATCAAACTTTGGATTCAACTTATTTAAAAAGCCAAAGATTGAACAATCCTATTTTGGCCACAAGTGAGTTCGCCGACTACCAGTTTAGCCACCAATTAAGAACATAATATTGATTCCAACATGATCTTTGCCACCTAAATGTTGTTATAAGAGATGATTGGCATACAAAGATGATCGTGGCCACAAGTTCAATTGATTGCTATAAGGAGACGATCCACAAGCCAAGAGAGAGAGAGGGAGAGAGACAGAGAGAGAGAGAGAAGCAATTGTCAAAGAGGATGATGGCTAAGGTTTATTGGACATAGAAAAGGATTAGATGTTTATCTGATATGTACACAATTAAGGGTAATTTCTTGTTATTTTCAAAAGAAGATAGGGTCAGTTTGGGATAGAAGATAAGTGGCTCTACATTGAATTAGGATTCTGAGTTGTAATCGATGAATCCTAATTCCTTCTTTTCATGTAATAGGGATTGCCACATAATTGCTATTAGGTGAAAAACAAATTGAACGACATAATGGTAATTTGGTAAGGGATAAGGGAGGAATGAAATAGACATTTCCTCCAAGTGAATGGGTCATAAATATTTCCAACAATATTAATTCTTATCATATTATTAAGTGATATTGATATAAACTATTCAATTATTATTATGTTATTTTCCATAAAAAAATTGATACTAATTACTTTTTATAACCAAATTAATTAAAACAAAAGAATTTGTGCTAAGAAAGTTTATTTTGTCACCAAATCATATCATTTATTTAAACTTGGTGCGTGCTTCATGGTGAGGCTACACCAACAACTTCTCTTGTAGTGGTTTTATTGGTCCCTTAAGCTAATATGGTGCCACATGATTGGTTGAAACGAAAAGAGATAATGTCAAGGGTTTCCATTAAGGTTGTAAGATTAAAAAGTAAAAAAGTGGAGTTCTAAACCAAAATTTTCTAAGATTTCTCGAGTTCATTTATATTATACTTTATATTTTTATTCGTCATGAAAGTTCTCAAGAAATGTTTATTAAATCTCTCATTTGTGAAATAAAATCAAGTTTAGGCGATATCTTGGAATCCACTCTGCAAACTCACTGTTTTGAGTCGTCGCATATCTTCAGATTCCTCTAAGTCAAAATTTGGAATAAGATCGAGATCGGGTTTAAAGCGGTTGAAGCAACTTCCCTGCTTTTCATTCATCCAAAAGGAGGCAAAAAGAAAGAAGGAAAAATTCCATGCTTTTTCACGGTTAGGTACAAAAATTTCAAAAAGATTTTATGAATGTACTGTTAAAATATGTAGCATATATAGATATAAGCAGCTCCGACTTTCATTCACACTGTGTAGCACAAGGGATATGATAGACCTGTACAAGAAATTGTTGCAAGAAGCCGTACTAATGACTTGATCAAATGGACCTACTTAAGCTTATTCTTACAATCTAATTGGAAAGGACTCACTAGTAGGTACTTATACACACTTAGAGTATAAGTACCAAGCAAATTCTAACATGTGATGGTAGAAATGAATAGTTTTTTAAAAACCCACTATTAATATGGTCACATATTTAAATATAATTAGTACCTACATGCATTTACTATTCATCAAATCTTTTTTCCTTTTATGGCTAGGTCAACACAACATGTATATGCATAACCCGCGTCCCCTTTTATAAAACGATGTCTTCTATGACTTTTGGCAATGAGGCAGTGCCATCACCATCCTACCCTGTGGAGGGGATACCCATATTCATAGGCAATAGCATGTCATTGGTTAATATTCCTCAGAATTCATTTCGGATGGTGTCTTTACGTTCAATAAGTCAAATCGCATTAGAATCTATATCTCATATATACTTTTATATGGATGAGGCTGGAAGAAAAGAAAAGGCAATACTTCTATATGGAAACATATGATTTTAGCATTAGAGAAATAATATAAGTGTGTTCTAAAATGGTAGTATGTGTGGGTTTTGTTTAGTTTGCACTCGTTTTGTCTCTCCACTCAGTTGATATGTGTAACTTAACAACAAATAACGTAAATATTAAATAGTTATTAGATTGTGTAATATTTTATTTTAAATGAAATGAAATGAAAATAATAAATCTCCTCTCTCCCATCTCTGCTTTTCTATAGGTTGTCTCCTCCTCTCAATTTCTTATACCAAATTACATTTTTAACCCCTCAGAATACCGAGATGGAACAGCTCTTAGTATGAGTTAAATTTATGCTTTAATCGACCGAATTTAACCTAACCTAATTGAATTTGAACTTAATATTTTTCATCATATCGATTCAACTTGTTAAGCTGATTTGCATTCATTACATTTACACTTTTTCTTTTTCGATGAGGTATTTTCAGCGGGTCATAATCGACCTTTTCTCAATACGAATCGAAAGCCAACAAACTGGGTTTGCTTATTCTATGTATATTCGTTAATTAATTTCATTGATCAGGCTCTATTTACTCTCGTGGAGCACGTTTTCTTTTAATGACGTAGACCGATTGCATCAACAATTTCATTACCTTAGGTTATTACTTATAAGGAAGCTTCCAAAAATGTTCCGTCGTCTCTAATCCGTTACGACCTTCTTGAGTCTTATTTTGTTTTGGGACAAAGTTGTAAAAAAGGAATAAATGATAATCTCAACTGGTTTGTCAATTGAGAGCAGATAGGGAAGGATAAATGGAGAGGATTGAAATCTATAAATTAATAATTTATAGACAGGAATTAGTCATTGACCACTATTATTTATGGAGCATTGGATATCTTGTCAAACACTCCAATGTTTTTTTACAAAGTTTATGCCTAAATTCTTGACACTACTATTGTAACGTGAACCTATGAGTTGCATGTGTCACGGGCGGATTCCGTCGCTCGACCCCGTGCGGTACTTAGCGTTCCTGACCTCACTGAGGAAGGCTAAGTTAGCCTGTAATACACTCACAATGTTAGAAAGAAAAAGTAGAGAGAAAAACTGTGATAGTATACTGTATTCACTCAAATAACTTGTGTGTTACATCTGAGGGGAATACCCCTATATATACAGAAAGCCTTTACAATCTAATGGTCCAGATCGATTCGATCTAATGGTTACAATTGATTCCCAACTACTACATTTACCTACCTTTACCAACTACTATACAATCTTCTGGACTTCTCTAGAACCTTCTAGAACTTTTCATCATCTAGAAGCTTTTGGTGGGCTTGGGCTTTTGTCTTTGGGCTTTAGGAACCTCCTAAGAATGGCCCACTTCGAGAGGTCCGTAACATTCTCCCCCGTTCAATCCGGCGACGCCCTCGTCGCTCCTTCCTCATGGAACTGTCGAATCTTGTCTTTAAATTGCCATAGTGCTTCGGCTGGTTCCCAACTGGCCTCACTCTCTGATCTTCCCTTCCACATTACCATATACTCATGTCTGGGAGTTTGTCCACGTCTCTTCACATGTCTATCAGCTATGATCCCTTCGACTTCCTTATCAAATGAATCCCGTACTCCTATTGGGGCCCTTTGTGATATAGTTCTTATAGGGTCTTCCTCATCTTTGTAGAATGGTTTTAGCATGCTCACATGGAAAACCGGGTGGAATTTCAGTTTAGGAGGAAGTTCCAATTTATAAGATACTTACCCTACTCGTTTCACAATTGGGAATGGACCCTCGTATCGCCTCATTAGACCTTTATGTAGTTGGCCCTTCGTACATTGTATCAAATGTAACTTAACAAGCACTTGGTCACCTACCTGGTATTCCATCGGCCTCCGCTTTTTGTCTGCAATCTTCTTCATTCTCTTGATAGCTCGGCTTAAATAGGTCCGGGCTAAGTCATGATTTTTCTGCCATTCCCTTGCGAATTTATATGCGGGAGGGCTGGACCCTGTATATCCTATTGCCACTGTATGAGGAGTTAAGGGTTGTCTTCCCAAGACAATCTCGAAAGGACTCTGTCCGATGGACTCATTCTTCTGTAGATTAAACGAAAAATGTGCCACGTCTAACAACTTGGTCCAATTATGTTGGTTAGCCCCTACAAAATGCCTTAAGTATAACTCCACTAAGGCATTCACTCGCTCCGTCTGACCATCCGTCTGGGGATGCAGACTAGTTGAAAAGTTCAACTCAGATCCCAGAAGTTTGAACAGCTCTGTCCAAAATCTCCCTGTAAATCGCCCATCTCGATCACTTACAATGTTTCTGGGTAGGCCCCAATACTTTACTATATGTTTCAAGAACAATCGGGCCGCTTCATCCGCTGGGCACTCCTTTGTTGCTGGAACAAAAGTCGCGTATTTTGAGAACCTGTCTACCACCACCATAATTGTACCATACCCTTCCGATCGGGGTAAGCTTACAATGAAGTCCATGGAAACACTTTCCCAGGGCCGTTCAGGAATGGGAAGAGGCTCTAGTAGTCCTGGAGTTGCCTTGTGTTCAACTTTGTCTTGTTGGCACACGAGACAAGTTCGGACATAGCTTTCAATATCTTCCCTCATGTGTGGCCAAAAATACCTTTCTTCCACTAATGCTTGGGTACGGTGCATTCCTGGATGACCTGCCCATTTAGAATCATGACACTCCTTAAGTATCTCCCTTCTCAGATTCAAGGAATGGGGCACATAAATTCGTTGCCCTTTTGTATATATTAGTCCATTCTCTTGCCAAAATCTCCTTGTCTTCCCTTCTTGACATTGAATCCATAGAGCTTTAGCTTGCTTATCACTCTCCATCCCCTCTTGAATTCTATCAATGAGGTTGCTTTCAGGTTTGCTGATGGCTGCCAACTCGACCCTCCGGCTCAAAGCATCCGCCACAACATTAGTCTTACCTGACTTATGTTCAAGGTCGAAATCAAATTCTGCCAGAAAAACCTGCCATCGGGCTTGCTTGGGCAAGAGCTTCTTTTGAGTCTGAAAATAGCTGGTGGCCATATTATCAGTCTTAACCACAAACTTTCTCCCTAATAAGTAGTGCCTCCATACCCGAAGACAGTGTACTATCGCCGTCATCTCCTTTTCATGCACTGGATATCGTTTCTCTGTATCATTCAACTTTCGGCTCTCAAATGCTACGGGGTGTCCTTCCTGCATTAAAACCCCTCCAATAGCAAAATCACTAGCATCAGTACATACCTCAAAGGGTTTGCTAAAGTTGGGAAGGAGAAGGACCGGCTCCTTCGTGACTGCCATTTTCAAGGTCTCTAGGGCCTGCCTTCTCTCTGTACTCCAAACCCAAGGGGTATCCTTTTTTAGTAAGTCCGTCAAAGGACTACCTATCTTCGAATATCCCTTAATGAATCTTCTGTAGTAATTTATTAAGCCAAGGAAGGATCTCAGCTCAGTAGGCTTGGTGGGTTCCTTCCAGTCCCAGATGGCCCGTACCTTTCCTTCATCCATTCTAATCTTTCCTCTCCCCACTATGTGACCAAGGAATGTCACCTCTTCTTGCGCAAAGGCACATTTCTCTATTTTCACATACAGATCATTCCTCCTCAAAGCTAAGAATACTGAGCGAAGGTGATCTATATGTTCCTCCAACGTCTTATTATAAATCATGATATCATCCAAGTATACTACTACAAATTGATCAAGAAAAGGCGCTAGAACACGATTCATAAGTATGCAAAAAGTAGCCGGGGCATTAGTAAGGCCAAACGGCATGACTAGGAATTCAAAAGCACCATACCTTGTAACACAAGTAGTCTTGGGTTCATCTCCTTCTGCAATCCTCACTTGGTGATATCCCGAGCGTAAATCCAATTTGGAGAAGTATCTAGCTTCTCCCAACCTATCGAATAGATCCGATACCAATGGAATGGGATACTTATTCTTTATCGTGACCTTATTTAAGGCTCGATAATCAATACACATTCGGAGTGATCCATCTTGTTTCTTCTGAAAAAGTACGGGAACTCCAAAAGGTGCCTTTGAAGGCCTAATGAAACCTGCTTCTAGTAATTCCTTCAATTTTTGCCTCAATTCTTCTAATTCTGGAGGTGACATCCTATATGGGACGGCGGCGAGCGGCCTGGATCCGGGTTCCAATTCTATCACATGGTCTACCTCCCTTCTTGGTGGTAACTTCTTAGGCAGCATTGGTGGCATTATATCCTTAAATTCTCCCAATATTTCCCCCACTTGAGGTGGAACACTTCCTTGACCACTAGTCTCTTCCCTAACTTTTAAGGCAGCCAAGTAAGTGACTTCATTCTTCTTGAGTCCCTTTTTCAATTGCATCGCTGATAAGAATTTGGTGGCTTGGCCTACCTTTCTTACTATAGGAACCACGCATTGCGAATTGTGATCAAGTACACAAATGCAGTTAGCTTGTGGTACGATAAGCGCATCAATGCGATCTAAGAAATCCATCCCAATCACGAACTCAAAATCATCCATTGGCACTACTTCAACTGTCTCCTTTCCCTGCCAACCCCCAATACGGAGCTCTATCCCCCTGGCTACTCCAATAGTGGGAACTTCTTTTGAGTTAACTGTTTTGAGCCATGTTTTGGTCTCCTCCACTTTTAGCCCCAACTCCTTGGTTGCCATATCAGAAATAAAGAGATGAGATGCTCCTGTATCTATGAGGGCATTGAGTTTCTTACCTGCTACCGATACTTTGGTATACATCAATCCTTTTCTTTCATTGACTTGAGACTTCATCGCACTGAGTAGACGAACTGACCCTAACTCGGCCTCATCCCCATCATCTGAGCTTTCACCTGCTACCAATGCCGCCAATCTCTCTTTCTTCGGACACTCCCTGGCATAATGGGGTCCATTACAGAAATAACATCTCAACTTACGGGGTTTCCATCTTTCCCCATCTCTCCCTTCATGAGTTCTTCCTCGATCGTTATCTCTTTCTTCGGCTTTGGTTTTTCCTTTGGAAGAACTCCCACTCTTTTCCCTTTCAACTCCCCCTTTCCATCTTCCTCCTGTGGTCTTAGGATCAGTCTTCCGAAATTCCATTAGGCCTTCAGCAACTGCTATAGCCTTGGAAATGTCTTCCACTCCCCTTCGCTCCAGTTCTAATTTAGCCCAGGGCTTTAAGCCATCCACAAACATCACCAAAGCATCTTCTTGGTTGAGGTTTGGGATCTCCAACATCAACTCCGAAAATTCCTTTACATATTGCTTTATGTCACCCTTATGGGTTAGGTGACGCAATTTCACCTTTGCTTCCTTAGCAGCATTTTGGGGGGAGAATTGACCCTTCAACTCTTGTACAAAGCTATCCCAGGTGTTGATATCAGCCGCCCTCCTGCGCCACCATACCATGGCTGAGTCTTTCAGATATATGGCAGCAATATGTACCTTCCAGCATCATCTAAGATTCCCACAGCATTAAAGTATTGTTCCACTCCCCATAAGAAGTTATCTACTTCTCAAGCAGACCGCATCCCGCCAAAGTTCTCTAGTCTTGGAATATCGACCCTATGGCCGGTCTGGAGAGTCATTCCATTTGCAATAGCGATTCGGCAGGCCGCCAATTGCGTCTTGAGATCTTCAATCTCTTAATGCATGGCCACTACCACTGCATCAATCTTAGCTTCATAAGCTTCTTCCTTAGTTTCTAAGGCCGTAACTCGGGCTTGGAGAGCATCACCCTTCTCTCCAATAGCATTTCCATGCTGCCTAAGCTCTTCTACAGCTCGATTCAGTGCTCCCTGCAATTCACCTCGGAGTTCTTCCTCCATTTCCACAAGACTGCCTTGAGACTCATCAAATTGTTCCTTAGCCTCAGCAATGCTCAACTCTGCCTTATCCATCCTATTAAGGAGAGAGTTCAGTAGGTCCCGAGACCTAGCCCTTTGTCTGGTAACACGGCGATCGTCATGGTCAGCCAACTCATCGACCATTGAAGCGTTGTTGTCTCCTCCAGATGGCATCTTCTCCACAAGCAATTCCTTTTTCAGGCTCTGATACCACTTGTCACGGGCGGATTCCGTCGCTTGACCCCGTGCGGCACTTAGCGTTCCTGACCTCACTGAGGAAGGCTAAGTCAGCCTGTAATACACTCACAATGTTAGAAAGAGAAAGTAGAGAGAGAAACTGTGATAGTATACTGTATTCACTCAAATAACTTGTGTGTTACATCTGAGGGGAATACCCCTATATATACAGAAAGCCTTTACAATCTAATGGTCCAGATCGATTCAATCTAATGGTTACAATTGATTCCCAACTACTACATTTACCTACCTTCACCAACTACTATACAATCTTCTGGACTTCTCTAGAACCTTCTAGAACTTTTCATCATCTAGAAGCTTTTGGTGGACTTGGGTTTTTGTCTTTGGGTTTTAGGAACCTCCTAAGAATGGCCCACTTCGAGAGGTCCGTAACACACGCAATAGCATGAGAGATTAGATAAATCTTAAATAGATAGAGGTTGAGAGTTTCCTGTTGGAATATTTGGAATCTCTTATTATTATGGAGTTCAAATTAAGTGATAAATTGAAGGGAGTGAAACTCAATCGGTTGAGATTGTGGAGATGGAAATAATTAATTCATTAAGATGCTGCAAAACATAAATTATTAATTGGAATAATTTAATTAAAAAAAATTATACTTGGCCAACATAGGCGCATTTAACCTTGAAAATGGTTCCCATTGAGCTTGCATCTGCAGATCTATGTGTATTTATGTGAATCTTGTACATATCTATAAAGCCTTCCATAAACAAATTAGTATCGTGGATTACTTTTAGCTAGTACTAAAGGAAGATGAAGCATATGGATGAATTTAATTAATTTAAGCCTCTTTTTTTTCTAAATCAAATAATTTTATGGGTCTAAGACATAACCATTACTCATTTTATTCCCATTTTGATTCTCTTGGGAATTTTGCTAAGGTTGAGTTAAGGTTATGAAAACTTTTTACAAAATGGAACAAATTTCACTCGAAAGCCCCAAAAAAATATGCATGTAGTAGCTGATGCAATTAGTAAATTGATATGTGCTTCGCATTGACATTTGTTTTGTGCTAAGTTGTCAAAATATATGAATGAAAAGATTATAGACCATTGGAAAGCAATAAGCTTTTTACATTTTTTTTTTGTTCTTTAAAGAAAATTGCGAAACTTAGATTGTGATATGATATCTATCGTATCATACTATAAGGTTATTCCTGTACACGTAGAAACATTAGTGTTGGTGGTTATAATTCAACTTCAATTAGATTTATAATATATGGTGGAGCGATTAGTTCAAGCTCCATGAAACAAACTTGTTATCATATAATATGTATGTAATATAGATAGGATATTATATCACATTTATTATATTTTACATAGTTTTATGCATGTTATAGAGCATGTGATAAATATTTCTTTCGGTTGAACGTCTAATAAATATGGAAATATATTCTACAGTGTATAATGTACTATCTAATATATAATAGATTATTATATGTGATAAACGACACAGAATAAAATAATACATTTCATTTGTATATATTTTGTAGTACATTACATATCATATTAAAATTATATCATATACTATTCATCAAGGAAAGCAATAAGATTTTGTTCTAGGTACAATCCTCGCCTTTCTACGTGACATTGGATAAATGCTAAGTAAACTTATTAATATCGGGATATCTTTATTATATGGACATTTTCCCACAAGAAATTCCGAAAATACATAAAATTATATATTAATATTCGACGGTTATAGAATACGAACTAGAAAATTAACCAAATTAAAGGATTTATGCCTCTTCATTGATATTTCTCCTTCAATAAGTGTCGTCTTCTTTCTCATAAATCAAAGAGGAAGTCCTGGAAACAGTCGATCGAATGTGAGAACTCCGATTGATACTGCCATTCCAAAGAAGGTACTAAGGTCTCTCTTGAGTCTGCAAAATTCTGTACCGTGTAAATATCTTCCACCTGGAACATCTCAAACCATAAGTTTTGAAGGTCATGTTCCACATCGGGTAAACATGTTTGATTATTGCCAAAAAGATCGTAGAAGGTGGCAGCTGAGTTTGATGATGAACATTCTGGAGAGAATAATTTATCTGGGATTGGAAAATTATCACCCGGAAGTCCTGCAAACCCTAATTCTTCTTTAGCACCGTCCTTCTTAGGAACAAGTTGGATCAAGTTGTCCGTGATCTCTTTCTGAGATTTCTGCTCAACCTCATTAAAATTAGAAGCATCTTGCAAATTTGGTGTGTCCTTAATCGTATTAGCTTTTATGCTGTTACTTGAGAAGCGCTTCTTTAAGCGGGTGTTCCAATAATTTTTCACTTCATTGTCCGTTCTTCCAGGAAGTTTGGCTGCTATTGCAGACCACCTGCATTTAACACCATGGAAGATTAATCATTTAGAGTCTGACCCAATCGCATTTTCTTTTTTCAATTTCATCAAAATAAAAAATTAAATAAATAATCTATGCTGACTAGGACTAACATTAAAGTTAATTTATTAATTTTCCAAATAGAGGATTAATGTTTGATCGTAGCCTTAGAAAAACACCGTGCAACTTCTCTAATGTAGAATTTGCTAAATTTGACAAATTGATGATGAAAACCTCAAAAATAAATATAAAAAAAAAATAATGATAAACTCAATTCTTTCTTAAACAGCTTAACCTTTCCTGTTTATTTTGGAAATCGGAATTGAGTAAGCACACTATTGAGTCCGTTTCCAAATGAGTCGTATGTTTTTTTATGAATGTATCTTTAGTAGGCAATAAAACACAAAAATTTAGAGAACTTAAATAGCCCGTTTCTAACTTGAGTAGACTTAATCGTATTTGGTCACAAATATAAGGGGCTTATAGATAGCTTGATTGAATTTTATCACAAAAGTAGAGGACTTTGGGTTCACATTTTGCGAACTATCCATAGAAGACTGGGAGTGATATATAATATAGTGAAAACCACGATGACATTGATAATAATAATAATAATAATAATAATAATGTTCTAAATTGAAAGGAGCATAAGGATTCTTACCGATTACCAAGCTGTTGCTGCATCATTATGATGGTTTCTTCTTCTTCTTTGGTGAGGTTTCCGTGCTTGATGTTGGGCCTAAGGTAGTTCATCCAACGAAGTCTGCAACTTTTCCCAGTTCTCGCTAAACCTGCATCACACATGTTGATCTCATATCTATCAAAAAGAGAACCATTAAACGAAGGAAATCAATTTTCAAAAATCCTGTACCCCCAGATTAGGAGCTAACTGATATATGGTCTTTTCTTTGACTGAATCAGATGATCTTTTATTTATTTATTTATTTTTTAATGAAAAGTTTAGTCCGACAAAGGAAAAGGAATCCTAAGCATATGGATGTTTCATTAAATTAATATTACCAGCAGGTCCAGGCATGTATGTCCAATTCCAGATGCCATATCTCTTGATGTAGGCTATTAGCTTCTCATCTTCTTCAGGACTCCATGGACCCTTCTTCACACCATTGTCATCATGTCCGTGTGCTCGAAGCCTTGCCATTATATATGCTCAGGATTCCTCTAGTAACTCAGTCAGTGCTTTCTAGCGATCGGAAGGAAAATATAAAAATAAAAATAAAGAGCTAGCTAATAGCTTTTCTCACTCTCTCTAGATATTTGTTTAAGATTTAAAGTTGTTACCATTAACTTAGTAGCAGTGAAATTTATTTGAAGCCCAAATATGATGTCTTGCACATATATACACACGCATACATATAAATATATATATATATATATATATATAGAGAGAGAGAGAGAGAGATTGCTCCTGCGTCAAAGCGGAACCCTTTTCTTGGAATGTTCTGAATTTATGTTATTGATCTTGTGAGCTAGCTAGTGGGAAGTGTGAACATCGTGTCTTTTACTCTTTATTATTGCTCAATTTGTTTTAAATATATTATATCTAATTAGGGTCGATGTCAATATAACATTTTTTTCCCCATGTCTTATGTAATATGGTATGACCCTCAATAATCAAAATTTCAATGGCAAATTAACAAGGAATATTTTGAACCTGGTTTATCTATTGTTGATCCACCGATGATTTAAATTTGGTCAAGTTAATTTCATTAAATATTAGCTTTTATTTATGTTTGGTTTAAAAGAAGGAAAGTGATTGGACAGGGAGAAAAATTGAAAGAAAAAGGATGCATCATGTTTCGCTTGTTTAGAAGTACACACCAAAAGCAAATGGATGGATTTATTAAGATAACACTAAGTACTCTAGAAAAATAATTACACCACATGACTCAGAGTGTATAAGGAACTACTATTATCATTTCCATACTAATGATCCTTTGTCATATCATTTATCTTATTTCATTCTATTTTGAATAGCAAAATGAATTTTCTAAAAAAATTACATATAACAAGATCTTCAAATTGAAGTGGTATGCTGTATAGAATGATGAACCCATGAATAACATAAAGTAAACGCATATTTATAAAATAAATTTATAGGTTTTGTTGATTAAACATTGTTATTAAATTGCATTACAATTAATTTTGCTACAAGTGATAACATAGATGACAGCAACATAGTGTGTTGCCCAAAACAAAAACTAAAATAAAATAAAATAAGAGAGGGATATTGTGCTTGGTGGTACACTGCAGATCATAATAGCACAACCATCTTTGCTCCTTGAGGACATTTTTCCTAATCACACCTACCTTACCTACAATGGTGCATCTTGTTAGAGTACTAATTATTCAGTTTGCAGTTAGCTGTTAGTTAGTTAGATCTAGTTAGTCGGCTAGTTTAACAATTTTTAGTTTAGTTGTTAGTTAGAGGAAGATGTTAAACATGAGTCTATACATTATTTTGGGAGAATACAATATACACACTTTCTTCAATCTTCTTTTCTCTCTCGCATACATACAGTTCTCATCCACTTACACATACAACACAGTAGTTAAATCTAAGAAACTTTACATGGTATCAAAGCATATCTCAATTGACTAGAGTAAGTTCCTTATAATTAGAAAACATGAATTCACCTTATTACATTCATAATTCAGATTCACAAAATTCTATTGTGATTACACCAGTTTTGTCTGGTCTCAACTACAATACTTGGCATAGGTTGTTCTTGTTAGCTCTTTCCATTCTTAACAAAGTAAGCTTTGTCAATGGTTCCATACCAGTACTTGTATCCTATTTAGAGTTGCTGTAATAACTTGATCGTTGCATAGTTGTTGCAGTCAGTTTCATCTCTAATTGCTTCAATAGTTTTTTATATGCACTTAGCCAAAGATATTTGGGATAAGCTAACGGTACGGTTTTCTCAACCCGATGATACATGGATATGTCAGCTATATCACATGTTAAGTGATGTTGTTCAAGGCTCTTGTAATGTAGACAAATATTTCATTGAATTAAGTATTATTTAGGAAGAGTTAAGGAATTATAGGCCTCTTGCACACTGTTCTAATGTTTCATGTGATTAGAAGTGTTTTGACATGTTCATGGTGATGGCTAAAAAAGATTATGTTTTCAAATCTTTAAATGGTTCGAATGAGATTTTTTTTGCACTAAGGTCAAAATTTTTAGTTTTGAAGCCTTTTACTAGTCTAGATGAAGCATACAATTTAGTCATCAAGGATGAGTTCCAGCGTGCTAATCGTTTTAAAGATTTTTTTTTTAATGATGCCTCTACCATGGTAAGTGTTGGTGATAGTAGGTTATGAGGCAAAAATGAAATGTTTGTAGTTACAATAAGAAGATGGGACATCTAAAGGATAAGTGTTATCAATTGATAGGATTCCCTCCACATTTTACAAGAAACATCTTTAATAAACAACATGTATCTAGTTTGAATCATGTTATTTTGGACAATTAAGAAAAAGGTGTGTTATGTGATCAAGAGCAGTTGTAGACATTTAGTAGTGTTGGTTTTGGCTCTTCAAATTCTGGTAATGTTAATCTAGGAGGAATCAATTTAACAATCTCTTGTCAATGTTAAATACTTTTGATACACAAAATACTAATATTGCCTTAGCAGTATCTTCTTCTTCTTGTTGTTCTATTTCAATTCCATAGGATGTTATAAAAGGAGTTGCTCTGATGAGTCATATGGTAGGTATTATGCAAAATTCTTCTTTTTGTGCATGAAGTCATGTTATTAGTTGGATTTTAGACTCTAAGGCTACTGATCATAAGATCAGTTCATTGGGTCTCTTTAATACTTATGAGTCTTTAAAGGATAAATCTATGTTGTTGCCTAATGGACAACAAATTGTGGCTACTCATGTTGGAACTATGGTTTTATCTCCACAACTTGTTTTGCATGGAGCTTTACTTCTTCCTTCATTCCAATATAACCTCATTTCAATTGCGAGGCTAATACAAGATAACGATTGTTCTGTTGTTTTTACAAATGGTGTTGTTGTAGTCCAAGATTATTCCAATCAAAGAATGATTGGGCAAGCTAAGATAAAAAATGGATTATATTTGTTGGAACAAGTAGTTGGTGTTCTAAGTTAAGTCATAGGAATTTGTTCTTCAAGTTGTTTTGTTTCACATGTAATAGTAAATTTACTTGAAACTTTTGATATTTGGCATTTTTGTTGTGAGCATCCTTCTTATAAGTGCTTAAAACATATCAGCCAGATGGAGAAAATAGTTGATTGTAAAAAGTTTGATTGTATGATTTTTCCTTCAACCAAATAGAAGTTATCGGAGTTTCCTACACATACTAAGGATCCTGTAGTTGTTTTCGAATTGATTCACTTAGATATCTAAGGTTCATATGCCACGTCTACTGTTGATGGCCATAAATATTTTCTTACAATAATGAACGATTTTACCAAAGTCACTTAGGTATATTTGATGTAATCAAAACATGATGTTACTATGAATGTTTTGGCCTTCTTCCATATGGTAAATACACAATTTAGTTCTATATTAAGGTCATATGTAGTGATAATGGAAAGGAGTTTACTTTAGCAAAGTTTTATTCATCTAAAGGAATCATACATCAAACTTCTTATGTTGAAACTCCTCAACAAAATGGGATTGTTGAGCGAAAATATCAACATCTAATTGTAATAGCACAAACTCTTTTGTTTCAATCCTCATTACCAATTTGTTTTGAAGGTGAAGCTGTACCAATAGCAACACATCCAATTAATCACTTGCCTACTGATGTTTTAGAAAGTCTCCATACCAATTGTTATTTGGATAAGTCCATTCTTATTCTTACCTTCATGTTTTTGGTTCTTTATGTTTTGGTTCTACCATTACTAGACATCGATCTAAATTTTGTCCATGTGTACATCCTTATATCTTTGTTAGGTATCTAACTGGAGTAAAAGATTATAAGTTGTTTGATTTGGTGACTCATAAATACTTAATATCACGAGATGTTCATTTTATTGAACACATTTTCCCATTTTAGTTGAGTTCTCGAGTATAAGCTTCTCTACCCTTAGCATTAGTCCCGTTACCCTCTGCTAAAGCCATAAGTTATGTAAAGCATCTTTTCTCTTTGTTTCTTGAAACATCTATGTCTATTAGTAATGAGCATTCTTCTCCTATTAGTAGAGATTCTGTAGTTGCTGTCCCAAAACATATTGCACTTGTTAGGAGAAGTATTAGGGAGCACAAGCCTCCTTCTTATCTTATGAATTATCATGTTGGTCTTGCAAAACAAAATAATGCTGATGTTGTTTCTATTTGCTCCATTAGTCATTCGTTTAATAGAGTGCTATCATATGATTCTCTTTCCACTTCATTTCAAGCTTTTAGTGTGCGATTGTCTCAATCTAAAGAACCTTCTTCTTTTGAAAAGGCCAGACATATAGATTCTCTGTGTAAAGCCATAGATGAAGAGCTTGAAGTGTTGGTTGCTAATAACCCTTAAACTATATTACTTTACCACTCGAAAAACATACTATTAGATGTAAGTAGGTTTACAAACTCAAAACTAAAGATGATGGGTCTATTGATAGGTATGAGGCTTGTCTTTTGGCTACAGGCTATAGTCAAAAAGAGGGAATAATTATGTGAAAACATTTAGTCTGGTAATTAAGCACACTACAATGAGGTTATTCTTTTGTTTAGTAGCCACATATAATTAGCATGTGCATCAAATGGATATGCACAATGCCTTTCTTAATGGTGATGTTTATGAAGAAGTATATATGGAAATTCCTCTTGGTTTGTATGTTCAGCAACATTCTAGTTTTAGCGTTCAACTTGCTTTTAAACTTACCAAATCACTTTAAGGGTTGAAGTAGGCATCTAAGTAGTAGAATGCTAAGCTTACTCAATCATCATTAGCCTATGGTTTCACCCAATGACATTGTGATAACTCGTTATTTGTTAAGGGAGTAGGTGATGATTTACTTGGAGTTCTTGTGTACATAGATGACATAGCAATAGCCAGCGAGCAAATTGAACTCATTAATCATTTTAAAGTCTTCATGCATAGTCAATTCAAAATCAAGGATCTTGGTCTACTTAAATATTTTATTAGGCTTAAGCTCACACAATCATTGTAAGGATTAGTGTTATCATAGAAAAAGTTCATTTTAGATCTTTTAATTGTGACTAGTTTTCTTGGTGCCAAGCATCTTTCGACACCAATCATGGTAAATCACAAGCTCTCTAGTAAGCTCTCCAGTCATGATACTTTTTGATCTCGTTGATTCTTCCTGATATAGAAACATTATTGGAAAACTTTTATATTTGAGTATTATAAACATTACCTATATAGTAAATGTTCAAAGTCAATTCATGGATAGTTTGAAATAAGTACATCAGCAGTCGTTAGAACATCTTTTGTACTATGTCAAAGGAGCCATTGGACAAGGGATTTTGTTTTTCTTTTTTCCTCCAAGGATCTTATTGTCCGTGCTTACAACGAGTGACTAGGGAGGTTGTCTTGATTCACAATGATCTATTACAAGTTTTTGTGCATTCTTAGGGAGTTCACTTATCAATTGGAAGTTGAAAAAATAGTAAACAGTAACAAGGAATTCTGTTGAATCAAAGTATTGTGCCATTGCAACAACTACATGTAAAATACTTTGGGTTGTTATTTTACTTAAAGAATTTCAAGTCACTTACTTCTTACTAATTCAACTCTTCTGTGATAATCAATCAACTATTCATATTGTAAAAAAAAAAAATCAGTGTTTCATGAACTCACTAAACATCTAAAGATAAATCTTAATTTTGCTTGTGATAAAGTTGTTAAGGGTATTCTACATGTTTCAACCAAATAGTAACTAGTGTATGTGTTTACGAAAGAGCTTACATCAGTTCATTTTCATTCCCTCTTGTCTAAGGTGGGAGTTAATAACATTTACTCTTTATCTTGAGGGGGTATTAGAGTACTAATTATTTAGTTTTGTAGTTAGTTGTTAGTTAGCTAGAGTTAATTAGTAAGTTAGCTTAACAATTTTAGTTTAGTTGTTAGTTAATAGCAGATGTATATAATCATGAGTTTGTACATTATTTCGGGAGAATACAATATATACACCTTCTTCAATCTTCTTTTCTCTCTTGCATACGTAGAGTTCTTATCCACTTACACATACAACACAATAGTTAAATCTAAAAAAGTTTACACGTTTCCTTACATGGTCCCACTGGCTTAGAACAATATTAAGGATGAGTATTCTTACCCTTATAACCATCCTTACTCTTAAATAAATATATGACTACTCAAATCAAGAAATGGTATTACTTCTTTTTTTTTTTAATTTTTCATGGTAATTATGAAATGAATTCTTATAATTAAGAAATTTTGAAAAAACAATAAATAAGCACACAATAAATATTAATGTTGTATTGTGACATGGTGTCTATATTTTATTTTCACAAAATGTCTCTTCAAATTGGACATGTATATGCTTATCTTTTTCAACACTTAATCATTATACTAAATTAAATATGTTATTATGCGTAATTCGAGAAGCTAAAGTAATAAGCAACAAATGAAAAAAAAATAACACAATTAGATATGGAGTGAAATACTATAGATGTGCCACTCTCATCCCTTTGTGACACATTATACTTATGTTTTCCTTCTAAGTTATCAAAAAGGTAAGTTAACCAACTATAAATCTAATCTCCACCTTTCCTTAGTTGTCCAAGGATTGATTATAACACAAATCTAACATTAATGCAAGAGTAGGATGTAAGGTGTTGGCTTAGAATATAACATTTAATGAAGGTAAGAATCAACCCTAATTTGTTCAAACATTTTGGGTTGATATCTAATTATGAGTTTATTGATTTAAAGGTGTAAGTGAAGTACTAGTTTGAAGAATCTCTATTTGTGGGATGATAAGGATTTGCTAAACAATTTCAAGGTAAACCTTTAAACATAATTCTCTAACTTAATCTAGTGTTATTTTGGAAAAACTAAGAGTGAAATATGGAAATAGAGCTTTATAGGAAAATGATCTATGTGGAATACTCAAGGAAGCAATATCATAGAGTTAGACTAAGTAATGAAAGAAGGAGAAATTAGGTGATTTTTTAAATCAAGGGAAGTAGAAAAAGCAAGTCAAGTTTAGGTCAAGCTCAATTTAAGGCTTAGGCCTAATAGTCTCAATTGAAGAAGTGAAGGACTAGCCGCTACGCTGGCTAATCATCTAGTCAATCCTATCCCTCCGCTCGACTCTAGGTTGACTAAGTATCCTACAATAGACCCCTTTTATGCCTTTAAGTTGGATTTCATATGATAAAACCTCGAGAAGCCTAAAACTGAGTCTAGGATGTATGGTCTATGGTGTATAAGTATCTAATTGATGCTGTATTATGAAATGAGAAATTATTTCGAGATTTTATTAAGAGTTTAAGTAGTGCCTAGGCACATAGGTTATTGTTTGTTTGTTGAATGTGCATCCTAGTTTAGAATTTTAAATGTATTTGTTTAATGTAAGGTATTTGTTATTTGTTGGAAATAAGACTTTTACATTTTAAGTTTTAAGATCCTTGAACTGTGTAGTATATCTATTGTGATATTATGGTCTTGGAATCTTCAAATTCAACATTATCTACAAGGTCTTAGAATCTTATATTCAAAGATATATACACATACATATGGCCTTCGAATCCTTTTTTTTTTTTTTGTGCCAGCATATGATCTTGGAATCCTTGGATTCAACATTGTGTTCATGAGATTGGTGATATAGTTTAATGTTAGTTATAAGATAATATATTTTGATAAGACATGGTAATTGGAAGTTTTATATGTTTGTTATATGTTAATCAATGTATATGTTTTATTAGTATATTTATTTAGCCATGTATGAAGCATGGCATTTATATATGTGTTTACAATATTTTCATAATGTATTTTATAGCTTCCTTGTTTGTTGTTTAAAGATTCCATTATATAGGTTGCTTAAAAGTTCATATTGGATGATTTCTAGGAGCAAGATCACAATAACTTGGGAAAAGGCTATTAGACATAGGAAAGTCAGTGTGTAAATAAACATTATAGTGTATAAATATAATTTATCTTTCAAAGTTTTCTTAAGTTTTTATATGTAAAGTTTTGATTTAGTATACTTAAGTAACGAGCAAATTTGTATTTTATAGATTATAGAGATTCATGAAATTAAGAGATTATTTGCAACTTTTAATGAGTTTTCAAGTCTTATATGCTTTTACTGTAGAAAAAGTATGTGGCAAAGCAGTCACACCTCAATCTTGGGATGTGACAAATTAAATCCTTACCAAAACTATAGGTTATAAATCTCATTAAAACTTAGGCTAATTATCTTTCTTATGGTGAAAACTAAAGAGAGTAGTAAAGTAGGCTAAGCTTTAAGATAAACTCATATTTACTTAGATTGTTTTGTAGATTTATAAGTTGTTGCTTGTGGGTTATACTTAAAGTTATTGAAGATACTACTAGATGGTGCGATTACATTGGACTACAAAATATTCACACCACTACGTCAAAAAGACTATAAGGTAACAATAAAATTTATTGTCTCTACCTATAATTTTATAACATATAAGCTAAGGCAATAAAAAAAAAAATAGCTGTTGATGTAAGTCCGTATTGCATAAACTATTAAGCAATGAATAAAACGCTTTATGCAATGAAAATTATTATTGCTTAATTTAATGGATATTATAGAGATAAGAATATAAATATAACAAATTTTTTTTATAAGGCAATGAAATTTTTATGTTAATGTGACGATTTTATTAATATAGAAGCAATATTAATCTCTTTTTAGTAACACTTTTGAACATTAAATATAACACTTAGTTATTTTATGCAACATTTTTCTTTGTCATATATATTAATAAAATATTCACATTTAATAAATAATTTAAATTAACATTCATTTGACCTTTTTTCCAACTGAATATAGGAATTAATGTCAACAGAAAATTATCTTTGTTGGAATCAACTAAATAAAGTCTCAAAGCGGTTATGAATAATGGGCTTAAGAAGTTTAGTAATTATATATATATATATATACCAAACATAAATATAATAATTTTAATGACAAAAATGTTTATTAACATAAAAATAAGAAAGAAAAATCAACAATAAATAAAAACTCTATACATAAAATATTTCACTAACAAATTTTACATAGAAAAATCATTATTGTTTTTATCTTGCTATCACTATTTTCACTAATTCACCATCATTTTTGTTCAAATGAACTCTTCATAAAATTGTATACTTTTCTCTGACTCCTAGAAATATTATAAATACGTATTAGCAAAACTTATAAAAAAGAGTATTCTATAATTTTAAAGGTAGATATATTAACTAAATTAAGATTTTATCTTAAAGAGAAATCCATGGTCCAAATCCAATAACAAAATGTAAAGCTTCTATATTCTTTTAATTTAAAACTAGATTAGCATTAATTTCTTATTATCCTTATTCTATACACATCAGTTATATAAAAGTGTAATTAAGACTCAATATAAGCTTAGAACCATTTGATATAACTAATTTTATAAGATTAGGGTGAAGACATCCAACTCCAACTCTCAAAATAAATTAGTTTAACCATTTCATAACAAGAATACATCTCTCAATAAAAATCAAATCTTTATTCTTAAAGGTTGAAAAGGGAATAGAAAAGTACAACTAAATCTTGAACATTATTTATATAAAGTTCTTAAATGTAAATGCTAGCATATCCATGGAATTTGTAATAAAAGTTGAAACTTTATTGACTACATATACTTTAATTCCTTCTAATATACAAATATAAAACAATATTAACTTCTGTAACCTTTACATAGTAAAGAAAGAAGCGTCCTAACCAATATTAATCATCTATAAAATATAAAAGGTCATAATGACATCAAATTCAATTATATAATAAGATCTTTTCATTTAACAAGGAAAATGACAAAAAGAGAAAAAGAAAAAGAAAAAGAAAATTCACAACTTACCAAGATATTATCATAACTGAAAGCTTGATACTTTAAGAAAAGGGTTTTGTTGTTGCACTTACCTTCTCGTTATTTGAAACCTAACCCATCACAACCAAAATAATCGAACCATGATTTTTTCATTAATGAAAGTATTACTTTTTGGAACAATCATGTTTAGAAAGACACATACAAAAAAAAGAATAGTACAGAACAAATTAAAATTGAAAAAGACTTACAAAAACATACACATAATTCCAAGAAAGTTAAGGATTAATACTTAAATTAAAGTTATTCTCTTTTATCAAAATGGGAATTCAATTTGCAAATTTTTACGAGGATTTGGTGCTTTAAATATATTATTTATTATGTTTCTAATATAATTTACAGTTAAACTATTGAGAAAAATTTATTGTTGTTTATTACTAGTAACTTTACCACAATCACACACATAAACATAAAAAGCAGAAAATGTAGTCCTTAACTATGTTAAATCACAGAACCTAAAAGATAATAGTATTAAAATGATCGTAGCAATAAGAGTATTTTGTTTAATGTAATAATCATCATATAAATAAGAGAGAAAGAGAGAGAATTTAAACAATTGGAGAAGATATGGAGTTTACATCTAAGAAATGATTCACAAAATGGAATGTGGAAAAAGTGGAGAGGATTGTCATAAAGAAAAAGAAACCTAAAAAAAGGAATGGAGGGAAAAATAAAAGGAAGAGGGAATGTCTAGAGGGAAAAGGATAAAAGAAAAGGGAAAAAAAAGTAGTCTTATTTATCAAATATTGTCCTTAACTTATTAAAGTATACTAATAAAATATAATGTATAATATTATTTATATTATCGTATATTGTTATAACATAGCACATACATGTTATTATTTGAAATATACTATAATACTTTATATATATAATTTAAAGTAAATCTAAAATAAATAGCAATATATGTATGTATATGCAAATGCATGTATTAAATAATGGATTACATTTAGTTGTAATGTGTATATACTCAGTAATATTTAAAATAATATATGTTATACTATATGCTATAATAATATATATATGTACTAGATATAATATATCTTATACCATGGAACATAATATTATACATAACATTGTATGTATTATATATTATTATAACATGTACACTTTATTTTTTTATAATACATAATATCAATATGTATAAGATCTATATTATTTATAATAACTATTATACATATTGCATATCATATAATAAAATATTTTATTTATGTACCTATACTATACATATAAAATATCTACGTAATTTGATATGCGTTACATAATGTTCAATAAAATATATCAAAGTACATAATTTATCTACATATATCATATAATATATCATATTAAATTACAATACACACTTAATATACTGTATAGAAATTATTATATAAATAAATACATGTTAATAAAGATTTAATTTAAATCCATTTCTAATACATTCTTATCAAATTTCAATGTAAATCAATCTATTATTGTATGTTAATTTAGTAGATTTGAATAAAAATTTAATTTAAAATAAATAAAATCGAATATAATATAAGGGAGAAGATTTGAGATTTATCTCTAAATTGGATTCAAGCTAGCCTATACTTATCCATAACTGACTTTATTGATCTAAACATTTTTTTATTAGTAAACCTTAAGGATTTCATATGCACAATTTAGTTTGTTCGATTGTATTAAAATTGATCATAAAAATAAAAGAGTTATATCTTTTAATAATGGTCATGTTTTGCATATTTTTAGCGTATTTGCATATTTTTATCATAAGAAGATTTTCTTTTTATATACAAAAATCATATTTTTCATCATAAGATCATTTTCCTTTCAAAAAATTAAATAGCATACTTTTACCATAAATTTGCATAAATATATATATATATATATTGCTAAAATTTTACTTTTACATGTTACATTATTAAAATCATATTTTTAATGAAAATTTATTTATTTTTTTAGAATTTTTAGGGTTTCCATAAATATAAAATTGCATCATTTATCAAAAAGTGCATTTTTAGCGATTTTATAGTTGTTGTCTCACTTTTTCTAAAATTTGTATTTTTTATCATTCTTAGGAATTTTAGAGCTTTTTAATCACAACATGGCATTTTTAGTATTATTTGTATTTTTCTGGCATTTGAATAATCTTTTCTAATTTTACCTTATTTTTTAGAGAAAATTTTAGCATTTAGGTTTTTATGAAAAAAATGAATAATGAATGTTGTGTCATTTAGTTGTTTTTTCTTTTTAAGAATAAAAAAATATTTTAATTGGTGTTTCCAAAAACTACAATTTATTTATGTTTTTCCAAGAATTGGTAATAAAAATTATTTTTCTCTAAGATTTTTCCTTCAAAAAATAAGATTATTAAATACATAAACTTGGCCAATTTTTGTAAACAAAAGTGATTAACATACTAATGTCTATAAAATAAAATCATTTTTATTTGTTGATTGATATTTCCTTTTATTTTTGAAAAATAAGGGAATTTTCAAGTAAGTTTTTTAATTATTTATTTAAAAAAATTTCACATCATAACCATTTAAGATTTTAATTGATCTTTGGCATTAAAAAAGAAAAATTTTCCTTCGTACATTGTTTTTCTCAAGTTACTACTTTCTAAAAAAGTAAACTTTCCTTGTTATATAAAAGAAAATAACTTTTCTTGTTTTTTTCCTTTTCTTAGTAATTATTGTAGATTTAATGTAGCAAAAAAATTTGAATTTGACAATTATGTTATATTTTATAATAGTAAAAACCTTGTTTAGGCAATACTTTAAAAAATTGCTGCTTGTAATAATTGAAATTGCAATTACTTAAATTAGTTGCTATGTTGAAGTAAAAACAATTTCATGAACATTGTATACTTTATTAATACGAGTATCAATTTTAAAAATAGTTGTCAAAGGTTGATAACTAAGATAATCATTTATAAAAATTGTTTTCTTTTTTAAAACAATTATTAGCAATACAACATATTTATCATCATGTCGTTATAATAAGTTCATTATAGCAACATATTTTATGCTATTGCTTTTAAATAATTTTATTAGTAATATTTAAATATTTCATTACAAATAAACTATATAGGTAACGCATCTTTTAAGTATTGTAAAATTAATGTTGTCTTATGCTTTTCTTGACATATTGCCCTTTATTTCTTTATGATGAAACTTAGAAAATGGTTAAGGGATCTCGAAACTCTAAAAGGCGCACTAGTAATATCAATTTGCTCCTAATAAGAATCCTCCTCCACCGCTACCACCCAACCCACCGGTTCAACCGACCCGCTTAGCTAAATGAATACAGTAAATACTTTTGTAGGCGTGGTACAGATTCTGCAGCAGCAGATGCAACAAAACGTATACGTAATGCAGACGAACATGGATATGTTGAGGCAAACATGAACCCCAATCCAATAACAACGATTCAAAAAATTCCAAAGGATAAAATTATGAAATTTTGGAACTTATTACCAAATGAAGTACGCAAACCTCGTGCTTTAATATCCAAATACAATGTTCGTGGGATCCTTAGATCAGGATTGAAGACATGATGTATCAAATAATGAATGATAGGATTTTAAGGGTTTTGAAGGATTAAAATTATATTTTGTGGTTTTCTCCTTTTTTTTTTTTTTCTTTTGTGTTTTTGGGAACGGCTTAAATTAAAATAATACAAACAAATGCTAACAAGAAAAATTCTAATCAATAGTTGGGCGAGGATATTAAATCTCTAAAATCTATATGAGTCAAAATTATAGAAAATGATAAGAATTAGAAGAAAAACTGATATTACTTATGGAAATTTTATTTTCTAGATCGCCACAACCAATACGGTAAGCTGATAAGATCAATTATGTGAGGAAATCACTCAAATCGTTGAAAAGATCAATTGTGAGGAAATCACTCAAGCAATGAAATTGTCATTCAACATGAAAAGGAGCTAAATCTAATGTCTGTTCCATCTAAGGCATTCATATAGGCTATTACGTACAACCCACAGGTATGTAAAATAAATAAATTTAAATGAACTAGAGAAAACAAATAAAATAATTAGTATGGCTGGTTACTAGATCGACGATCATGAATTTTGCTTTTGGGTTAACCTAGAGCACATAATTGAGACGGTTGACCATATCAATAAGATGAAAGACCTTGAGATGCATTTCTTCTCTAGACTAGAATGTCAAATATAGGAAAAATATTATTTCAATTTATGAAAACCCTTGACAAATGGAAAGTTTTGGGACCTATGACGTGAAAAACGCTCTAGTGCGGTATGAAATCTCTATTACCTATTAGAGAATCATAGTATGAAAAGAAGGGAAAAAACATTAAATAAAATGAGATAGCTTTCTTGCCCAGAAAATGAACTAATATATCTTCGGTAGTTTTTATCATCGTGAAACACACCTTGAATTTAGAAAATTATATTCGTCGTCACGTACGTTTAACATGTCGCTCCATTTTCAGCATTCGTATGCCATAATTAATCAACCATAAACAGAAATAATTGAGAAAAGTAAGCCAACACGTTTGACTGAGTCAATTACCCGTTGACTTATTATATCGAAGGCAGCGTGCCGTTAAAGCTCCAGCGAGGCCAAATGACGATGAACTAATAACGATGTGATTTTGAGGATCGTTTTGGCATAATTTCAATTCAAGAATCATAATAAATTCAACCTGCGAATCTTAAAGCGCAATTGCCATTTTGCATTCATATTAGGATATGTATAGGAAATTAACGAACAAAGAGAAGCATTATGAAATGTTAGCAGACAATGCACCTATACTATTTGTGCATATGTAAAAATACCAAATTCATGAAACTTATAACTAGATAAAGGTAATATATCTACTCACAAATTTCACTATAAAAAACATATAATAATTAGATTGCTAAATATATCTCTCAATATATTTACTTACTTTTAATAGGTCGTCTCTATTAAAAATAAAATGATATGAGACAATAAATATGATATGAGTAGAATAAAGAAAAAGAGAATGATTTTGTAAAATTATCCATTTACTCTTAATATTATTAAGTTAGATTCTTATAGCATACATTTTGATAGTTTTTCTCAATATATTTTAGGAGTAGTTGATGGATATGTAAAAAGAGACCAAAAATCTACTAGAACTTAAATAATATAATGCTGATAGAATATTTTAGACTTAAATCATTCAAGCTTGTACCGACTTACCTAGGCTTATAACCTGGCTCGACTTGCTAGTATTTGATCTGATTATCCTCCTAACTAACCTCCGGCCAAGCTAATAAGATGGCCTACCTAGTTGTCATAGGCCTATAATGGCTAGCAGATAATAGGACAAGGCTGAACCACATTGGATTGCACACTCTTATTATTCATGACATGTGGATGTGTCAAAGTGCCACTCCAGGTCCAATAACTTTTAATTGTCCTCCTCTATAAATATCAATCAATATTCTAATAGTAAACCACTTAGACTCTTCACGCATTTTGCTTTCATTTGAGTATCCTTGTGTTCTTATTCTTTCCTTACATATAAAGTACTAATTTAAATATTAGAGTAATCATGCCAAATAACATTCCGACACCTCTTGCAATGCATTACTTTGTAAGCTCATTTCACAAGCACAAAGCTTATGTAAACCCTAAAGCCAAGCCAAGTAACCATAGATTTGAACTTAAAACCCAAGGTTTAGGACGATCGGCTAAAAGATCCGATCAAACCCAAATTATAAACTATTTAACAAAATACCAGTAAAAATGACCCTGTAAACTTAAATTTAAGAAAGTAAGTAGTAAAATAGGAGACTATAAAATTTTCAAATTTTAAGCATAATAACTACTAATTACAGAAAAGGCAAAAAGTGTAATATAATAACTAATAAATTAGTAGAGATAGATTATATGTATACTAAAAATTTTAGAATGATCAAAATAATATTTAGGAATGTTCACATGTACCCTACATGTATTTACGTGTAGATAAAAATACACGTAATTGCTAAAATAGGCCGAAAATTAAGTAAATAATTAAAGAAAAATACAAGATAATTATAAAAAAATCAGAAGGAGAGGTCTGCAACTGGATCAGGTCGTGATTGAAAAGAAAAAAAATTGGCCAATAAAAATGTGCCAAACTAAAAGCCTAAAACCAAGGAAATGGGCAAAATCACATCAAATTAATGCACATTAATTACTATGTTTGTCTATAAATAAGGAAAAAAATTCACAGAAGACATTCGGACAGTTTGTAATCTGAGAAAAATCGAAACACAAGAAAAATCAAGAGAAATTCCAGAAAAAAAAAAAGAAAACTGTGCAGATTAGCAAGGTGAACTGGAACCACCACCCACCACCACCACCCTACCCTAGGACCAACGTCTGGACCGGCCGACAGCCTTGGACCGGTTTTGGACGGCCAGAAATCCTTGAACCGGTTAGTCATTTACTCATCCCGATTTTTATATAATTTCGTAAAATTAGTTATTTTGCCCAGAAAATTATGAAACTTGTTATTTTGAGGTTTTATTGTATGTAGATTTAGGGAAAAATATTGATTTAGTTTAATTATGTCTGGAAATATAGGGTTCTTAAGAAATTGTTCAAAACCGAGCATGATTAAACCGGAAATTAAATAGGCTTAGGGATGTAGTTTAGGGCTCAAAATTTTTCTGTAGGACTCTCATATGATTTAGAACAGTGCTATGAAGCCTTTTATTTAAAATTAATTTTCGAAAATTTTAAGTTAATTTTTAGCCCTAAAATGATGGTAAAATTGGGTGATTTGGGATTAATTAGGTAATTAGAATGTTAATTACTGATTTGGATCTTGATTAGATGATTAAGGAAGTTAATCTCTGCAGTGGAACCCTAATCCTAGCTTTTAGGTACTAATTATGGTTAATTAGGGAAATTAGGTAAAGAATATGAGAAATTAGGAATATGTGAAAATATAAATTACTAAATTTAAAAAAATAAAGTTATTTAGATAATATTATAATTGAAATCAGAAAAATAATAAATCGGAATTAATATTTAATTTTAAGTGAATATCTTAAAATGTAAGATTTTTACACCTCGGGAATAAATCCGATATCCCAATTAGGGTTAGTGTGTACCGAATAGTTAGAATACCAAAATTACGACCCAATAGGATATTTGAATACCCGAGCATAAGGTGATTAATGTCACATTGGGATTCGAGCCTAATTACGACCTAGGAATTAAAACTAGAATCTAGTTTAGGAACCGAACCCCGAAATAAAATACAACGAATTATTAGTACGTTGTAGGTATACATGAGGAAAATGAGTTACATTATAAATTAGAATAAGAATCCATAAAAATAAGTACTAAAAGGACCTCTTTGCATTATAGGACACCCAGAAACAAATCAGCTCGCAATTTGAGGATCGAGCGACCGAGCAAATTCATGTAAGTTGGGTTATTGCTTATTGTAATAGAGTACTAGTTTTGTAGTGCTCTGAGACTTAGGCTTGTATATGCTTGTGATTGTAAGTAGTTTGCGCATGTGTGATGTATCTGAATTCGTGCTGGAATTTGTGCTGTGGATGATTTTGTGACTGATTGAATTGTTGTGGTCTTGTTTGAACACTCTAACCGGAATTTAATCTTAGTCAACCGTAATAACCGAAAACGTCATGCATTGCAACCTGTTAGGGGATCATAGGACTCTCCAACCAAATACCTACCCCTTCGAAAGGGATAGCGCAGGATTGCAAAATGGTCCCTTCTTCATCCTCAGTCGAACTAAGTGACAGGAGAGGAGGTCGCGGCGGGGGTGAAGTCAATGGTTCGAAGGTAGTCGCGGGAGGAGCGAGGTCTCCATTGCACAAGCCTGGGTTTGGTTGTGAGCTGCTGCATAACATGGAACTCCTCAACCCGGATCGGAGCGGGCGAAATTTCTCTGATTTCACAACGGACCAAACTACGTTGTGCGATGACACTTGATTGTTGCATTGCATGAAAATAATTGTTTGATAATCCTGTTTGTGCTTGTATGCATTCATGAGTCTCCAATTCAACTTACTGAGCTGTAGTTGCTCATACCCTTATAGATCCTTTTGCAGGTTCTGATTTGTAATCTCTTCAAGTACCATGCCGCCCTACAATTATCCAGAGGTTAGTCTTTTGAAGCCAGGGGTGTGAGGATCAAGTTATTTAGCTTAATGTGTAACCAGACTGACCTTGTAGTTAAAGGATGAAGACTGTTAGTTATTCTGAAAATTAGTAAACTGTAGTTATTATGTAAATCTTCCTGGGAAGCTCTGTGGACTTATTTATATGATTATCTATGTTTAATAGTAATTTGAGTTACTCATCATATTTGTAGTATAATCATTAATCGAACTGTTTACTTCAAAGCGAGTGGTCGTCGACGCCTTGTGTAGATTATCTCTATGGTAGGAACTGTGAGGCCAGTTTCTATCATAGAGTGGTTTACACGGCGGGACTGTTGCGACCTCGCGACTTCGGGGCGTAACAGTTCTCGGTTGGTATCAGAGTATAGTTTTAGTAAACTCGCTTTGAAGCGTCATACCTTAAAAGAAATAGACATTTTAGGAATAATGAGAGTGGGTAATGCTAAGTGGGCAATAAAAGATTGTATAACATAAGTAACCTTAATCTTTAACATAGGAAATATTAATTGGTTTAAATATACTTACAGGGTCGAAGGGGAGAACTGATTCATAGTTGGATACGATTTGGATGGAATGGAGAAGTATCTCCCATTGATTATAGGATTAAATTACAATGGCTACTGATGGAACTAGCTGATTGGAATATATTTAGGACAGTGGATGAGATTATCAATAAGTTTCATGATCGGATGTGCTATAGCTGGAAGGATGAGTGGGCATGGATGGAGATGAGTTTAGGCCCTCAGTATAATAGATACACCGCTATAGCAGCTTTTGAGCAGAGATGGTTAGAGAAGGAGGGAATTATAACCCTGATGATGCCCTTACGGTATTTTCCTGCTAGGTTAGAGGATGGGAGACCATACCCTGCCAGTATTGCACACATCCCTGCTGACATTCCATACATTCATAGACAGTACCCACCAGGGATCATTGATTGGTTTCCACAGTTTCCCGAGCCTGCTGGGGATGGTATAGAGATACCATTGAACTTTAGTCCTGAACCTGAACCGGAGATACCAGGACCACCACCAGAAAACCCACCTCCAGTTGAACCCCAAGAAGATGGAGTTCATATAGAGGAAGACCCTGAGGAGGACCCAGAAGAAGAAGATCCAGAAGAAGACCCTGAAGAGGAGCAGGAAAACGAGGATGAACCTGGTGTAGACCTACATGCTTTGCTCATGCAGGTGATTGCAGACACCGGGATAGCTGGAGATGGAGCTGGTGCTACAGCTGAGTCGGACGATGATGATGTGCAGGAGGTGATTGTGATTCCTGAGACTCCAGAGATCGTGTTTATAAACTCCGCATCAAACAGCGAGCCTGAGGATCATTCTGTAGGAGGCTATATGGGTCACGACTCATTTGATGGAGTAGCTACCACAGATTCAGAGGAGGACTAGCCTAGTTATACGACTGATTTGTTTTAGTTAGGTTTCTAGATATGATCCAGTAGCAATTTTGATGGATACTGATGTATTTTAGGACCTTTTGATGTATTTCGACTTTTGATGTATCTTTTTTACTTTTGATGTACTTTTTAGCTTCTGGATCAAGTTAGGTGTATGTTGTAATTAAGTTTGATGTAACCTTTTGTCTTGTACAGTTGTAAAGATCGAGTCTGTACTAAGTTATGTAAGGAACGATGTAATCGAGTTGTAAATTTGATGTATGTATTTGAAAGTTATCGAGTTGTATCTTTTACTTTGAAGTTGTAATAGTAATGATGTAAGGTTGAATGAAATATACAATGAAAGTTAGATTTCTAAGTACGTTGATTTTAATACTATTGTCATTACTATTTGATATGAGTACATATTGCAAGCATTTATTTATTTATAAATATTCTCTAAACAAAAGTAAGGATAACTTATAGATAGATATGAATGCAGGATTATAAGTTAAACTAGTAAGTGATTATGGCTGAAGCTGGAAACGGAAGTAATCAAGGAGGAACTGAAGGGAATCAAAACCCTCCACCACGAGCACCATCACCACCAAGAGAACAACATAGACAAGATTTACCTCCGCCGCCTCCACAAGAAAACATGCCTATTGGGCAAATACTTGCCAGTATGCATACGATGATGAGACAGCAAGGAATGTTGATTCAACATCTTATGACTGGTGGTAATGTAGGAAACAGAAGACCCCAAGAAATTGAACAACGAATAGAGCGACCTCAAGAGGTAAATAAACTTCCTGAGTTTATAAAAGCCAACTGTTATTTTGAGGGGGAGATGGGTAGGCCAGATGTGGCTGATGACTGGTTAGCCCAAGTTGAATGGAGTTTTGAGGCTTTTAGAGTCCCTGAATCCCAAAAGTTATCTTATGGTACATTCATGCTAAAGTTAGCTGCAAGAGTATGGTGGGACTCGAGAGCAAGGCAACTTGGAAATAACATTGATTGGCAACAATTTAAGGAGGAATTCAGGAAGGAGTATTTCCCTCATAGTGTCCAAAATAGAATGGTGCGAGACCTGTTTGAACTAAAGAAGGGAGGTATGAGTGTAACCCAGTATGAGACTGAGTTCAACAGATTGTTACAATATGTACCTGGTTCATACCGGGACAATATAGAGTTGAAGAAAGATTTATTCCTTACTGGATTTGACCCCACAATGTGTTGTAAGCTGCTGGATTATGGTTTTACCACTTACAATGAAGTGGTAGATAAGGCAAGACAATTAGAAGATAATCGCGTGAGGATGCAAGCAATGTGGAGTCAAAAGATTAATAAAGGATATCGACTAGGACCATCATTCAAGAGATCATATCCTGGTGCCTCTAGTAGCAATTCTGGACTGAAGAGAAGGAGACCAGTAACTCTGGCTAGTAACCCAGCGCAGTCAATACCGAGTGTGAGTTTTTATGACAAGGATGGTAATGTCAAATGCTGGAAGTGTGGTGCAAATCATTTTCCAAGAAATTGTACTCAGCTAAAAGGGAAATGTTTTATATGTGGAGATCCGAACCATGTGCTGAAGGCATGCCCTAAGATGAAATTGGTAAAGTGTAATAAGTGCGGTAGAAAGGGCCATTTCTCTAGATACTGTCCACAGTTTGTACAAGGAGCTAAGCGAATAGAAGTTTTTGATAACACCATTACACCTGCTCGTATCTTTGCTTTGGAGGATATGGAAATTGAGGAAAATGAGGATTTTTCGGATTTTATGGAAGACTACTACCATGATGATGTTGAGGAGCTCATGGGAGTGGAAGAAGAAAATGATGAAGGACTTATAACTGGTATGTACTCAGACTATTTATTTTGATAATAATTCTAAGTGTGAATTAAATTGAAATTTCTGCATTTTAAGATTATGAATGTTAGTGTAGTTGGTAACCATAGTAATAGTACATTCCAGGACATGTGCTGATAAATGGACAACCTGCTTTTGTGCTGTTTGACACTGGTGCATCTCATTCCTTTGCAAGTCAGAAATTTGTAAATGAACAAGAGATTAGCGTGGTTACTGTTAATGTAACTTATAAAGTTAGAACTTCGACTGGGGAGAAGGTAACAACACGAGAAATAGTAGCTGATGGTAGGATAAAAATTCAAGAGAAGGAGTATCCTATAAGTCTTGTGATATTACCTTTACAAGGGTACGATGTCATAGTAGGAGTAGATTGGTTGTCAAAGAATAAAGCTATTATGGAGTGTAGGAATAAAATTGTCAATCTTAATGAAGGAGAAACCATATTTCAAGGAAAAGCTGGTGGAAATAGGTTGAATTTATCAGTGATGGAGATATGTGATGAACAATTTGAGACAAGAGTAAAGGAGGGTGATTGGAAATTTTGTTGAGTGTTTGTTATGGACGCAGAAAAGGAAATACCTAAGGTAGCAGACATACGAGTAGTGAATGAGTTTCCAGATGTATTCCCGGAGGATTTACCAGGGTTAGCTCCACCCCGAGAGTTGGATTTCAATGTAGAATTAGTTCCTGGAACTGAACCTATTTCGAAAGCTCCATATCGGATGTCACCCATAGAACTTCAGGAACTAAAGAAGCAACTTCAGGAGCTATTGGATAAAAAGTTTATTCGACCAAGTGTTTCACCATGGGGAGCACCGGTATTGTTTGTGAAAAAGAAGGATGGTACTATGAGATTGTGTATAGACTATCGGGAGTTAAATAAGGTTACCATTAAGAATAGGTATCCGTTACCTCGCATTGATGATTTGTTTGATCAACTCCAAGGTGCTACTGTGTTTTCTAGAATAGATTTAAAATCAGGATATCATCAATTGAGAGTTAAGCCGGAAGATGTACATAAGACTGCATTTAGAACTCGATATGGTCATTATGAATTTTTGGTGATGCCATTTGGCTTAACAAATGCTCCGGCTGTATTTATGGACTTGATGAATCGTATATATCCACCATACTTGGATAAGTTTGTTGTGGTGTTTATTGATGATATCTTGATTTACTCAAAAACCAAGGAGGAGCATGCGGAGCATTTACTATTGGCATTGCAGAAGTTGAGAGAGAATCAATTGTATGCCAAGTTAAGTAAATGTGAGTTTTGGTTGGATAGGATTGCTTTTCTAGGTCATATTATATCTGGTGAAGGAATCTCTGTAGACCCTGATAAAGTGAAAGCAGTAATGGACTGGAAGCAACCAACCACAGTGACTGAGATAAGGAGTTTTCTGGGTATGGCTGGATACTATCGACGGTTCATAAAGGATTTTTCCAAAATCGCCAAACCATTGACTCGATTAACCCAGAAGGATGTAAAGTTTGAATGGAGTGAAGAGTGTGAAATGAGTTTTCAGGAGTTGAAGAAACGACTGGTTACAGCACCAGTATTAACATTACCTGATCCGGATAAACCTTATAATGTGTACAATGATGCTTCACGAAATGGATTAGGTTGTGTATTGATGCAGGATAGAAAAGTTGTTGCATATGCATCAAGACAATTGAGGCCACATGAGAGGAATTACCCGACTCATGATTTAGAGTTAGCAGCTGTAGTGTTTGCCTTGAAAATTTGGAGACATTATCTTCATGGGCAACGGTGCAAGATGTACACTGATCATAAGAGTCTAAAATACTTCTTTACTCAGAAGGAGTTGAATTTAAGGCAAAGAAGGTAGTTAGAACTGATTAACGATTATGATCTGAATATAAATTATCACCCTGGAAAGGCCAATTTGGTGGCAGATGCATTAAGTCGAAAGAGTTATGAACAGGTTGCTTTACTGTTAACATCTCAATATGAATTAGTGCATGAATTTGAAAGGATGCAAATTGGGTTTGATTGGTGTGAACCTAATAGCCAGTTAATGAACTGGGAATTGCAACCTACTCTATTAGAGAGAATCAAGCAAAAGCAAGAGGAGGACAAGGGTCTGATGGAGATAAAAGAGAAATTAAGTAACGGACAGGACCCTGACTTTAAGGTGGATGATAAAGGTCTAATAAAGTTTAGAGGAAGAATATGTATACCACAAGATGCAGACTTAAAGAAGCAAATTTTGGATGAAGCACACATTACAGGTTATACTGTGCACCCGGGAGGAAATAAAATGTACCAAGATCTAAAACTCATGTATTGGTGGAATGGGATGAAGAGAGAAGTGGCACAGTATGTATCGGAATGCCTTACATGCCAACAAGTCAAAGCAGAACACCAAAGACCGGGTGGATTATTGCAACCTTTAGAAATACCGCAATGGAAATGGGATCATATTACCATGGATTTTGTAGTAGCCTTACCAAGGACTCAAGTTGGATACGATTCTATTTGGGTAGTTGTAGATAGATTAACAAAGAGTGCACATTTCTTACCTTATCGGACTGGTGATTCAATGGAAAAGATGGCTAGACTGTATGTCCGAGAAATAATAAGACTACATGGTGTTCCTGAGAGTATTGTTTCTGACCGAGATAGTCGGTTTGTATCCAAATTCTGGGAAAGCTTACATAGAGCTTTGGGTACAAAGTTGCAGTTTGGTACAGCCTATCACCCACAAACAGACCGGCAGTCTGAGTGAACGATTCAAACTTTAGAAGATATGCTACGAGCTTGTGTGTTGGATTTTGGAGGTGATTGGGATAAATATATACCGTTGATAGAATTTGCCTACAATAATAGTTATCATGCAACAATACAGATGGCGCCGTATGAAGCACTATATGGGAGGAAATGCAGATCGCCACTGTATTGGGATCATGAAGAATATGCTATGATTGGACCAGACATGATCAATCAAACGAGTGAGAAGATTAAGATTGTGCGACAACGGATGAAGGAAGCTCAAGACCGTTATAAAAGTTGGGCTGATTTGAAGAGAAGACCATTGGAATTCAAAATGGGTGATCATGTTTACCTTAAAATAAGCCCATTCAAAGGACTCCGACGGTTTGGTTCAAGGGGAAAACTGAGCCCACGATACATTGGACCATTTGAAGTATTGGAGAAAGTTGGCAATGTATCATACCGGGTGGCTTTACCTCCAAGTTTATCAGGCTATCATAATGTATTCCATGTATCCATGCTGAGAAGATTCATTAAGAACCCGAATGCAATAGTAGAAATAGAGCCAGTGGAGTTAACGAGGAATTTTCAACTGGTGAGACAACCCATAAAGATATTGGATAGTCGGGTTCAGAAGTTAAGGAACAGGGATATGGAGTACGTGAAGATTCAATGGAATGAAGGTCCAGACTTGGAGATGACTTGGGAGCCAAAAGCCGCGATGATGGAGCAGTATCCATGGCTTTTCTGATTTTCAGGTTAGTAAAAGTATACAAGTTATTGTATTTAGTCAATTAAGTATACATTAGATGTACAGAAGTTTTGAGGACAAAACTTTTTTGAAGGGGGGTGGAATTGTAAACCCTAAAGCCAAGCCAAGTAACCATAGGTTTGAACTTAAAACCCAAGGTTTAGGACGATCGGCTAAAGGATCCGATCAAACCCAAATTATAAACTATTTAACAAAATACCAGTAAAAATGACCCTGTAAACTTAAATTTAAGAAAGTAAGTAGTAAAATAGGAGACTATAAAATTTTCAAATTTTAAGCATAATAACTACTAATTACAGAAAAGGCAAAAAGTGTAATATAATAACTAATAAATTAGTAGAGATAGATTATATGTATACTAAAAATTTTAGAATGACCAAAATAATATTTAGAAATGTTCCCATATACCCTACATGTATTTACGTGTAGATAAAAATACACGTAATTGCTAAAATAGGCCGAAATTAAGTAAATAATTAAAGAAAAATACAAGATAATTATAAAAAAAATCAGAAAAAAATCAGAAGGAGAGGTCTGCAACTGGATCAGGTCGTGATTGAAAAGAAAAAAAATTGGCCAATAAAAATGTGCCAAACTAAAAGCCTAAAATCAAGGAAATGGGCAAAATCACATCAAATTAATGCACATTAATTACTATGTTTGTCTATAAATAAGGAAAAAAATTCACAGAAGACATTCGGACAGTTTGTAATCTGAGAAAAATCGAAACACAAGAAAAATCAAGAGAAATTCCAGAAAAAAAAAAAAGAAAACTGTGCAGATTAGCAAGGTGAACTGGAACCACCACCCACCACCACCACCCTACCCTAGGACCAACGTCTGGACCGGCCGACAGCCTTGGACCGGTTTTGGACGGCCAGAAATCCTTGAACCGGTTAGTCATTTACTCATCCCGATTTTTATATAATTTCGTAAAATTAGTTATTTTGCCCAGAAAATTATGAAACTTGTTATTTTGAGGTTTTATTGTATGTAGATTTAGGGAAAAATATTGATTTAGTTTAATTATGTCTGGAAATATAGGGTTCTTAAGAAATTGTTCAAAACCGAGCATGATTAAACCGGAAATTAAATAGGCTTAGGGATGTAGTTTAGGGCTCAAAATTTTTCTGTAGGACTCTCATATGATTTAGAACAGTGCTATGAAGCCTTTTATTTAAAATTAATTTTCGAAAATTTTAAGTTAATTTTTAGCCCTAAAATGATGGTAAAATTGGGTGATTTGGGATTAATTAGGTAATTAGAATGTTAATTACTGATTTGGATCTTGATTAGATGATTAAGGAAGTTAATCTCTGCAGTGGAACCCTAATCCTAGCTTTTAGGTACTAATTATGGTTAATTAGGGAAATTAGGTAAAGAATATGAGAAATTAGGAATATGTGAAAATATAAATTACTAAATTTAAAAAAAATAAAGTTATTTAGATAATATTATAATTGAAATCAGAAAAATAATAAATCGGAATTAATATTTAATTTTAAGTGAATATCTTAAAATGTAAGATTTTTACACCTCGGGAATAAATCCGATATCCCAATTAGGGTTAGTGTGTACCGAATAGTTAGAATACCAAAATTACGACCCAATAGGATATTTGAATACCCGAGCATAAGGTGATTAATGTCACATTGGGATTCGAGCCTAATTACGACCTAGGAATTAAAACTAGAATCTAGTTTAGGAACCGAACCCCGAAATAAAATACAACGAATTATTAGTACGTTGTAGGTATACATGAGGAAAATGAGTTACATTATAAATTAGAATAAGAATCCATAAAAATAAGTACTAAAAGGACCTCTTTGCATTATAGGACACCCAGAAACAAATCAGCTCGCAATTTGAGGATCGAGCGACCGAGCAAATTCATGTAAGTTGGGTTATTGCTTATTGTAATAGAGTACTAGTTTTGTAGTGCTCTGAGACTTAGGCTTGTATATGCTTGTGATTGTAAGTAGTTTGCGCATGTGTGATGTATCTGAATTCGTGCTGGAATTTGTGCTGTGGATGATTTTGTGACTGATTGAATTGTTGTGGTCTTGTTTGAACACTCTAACCGGAATTTAATCTTAGTCAACCGTAATAACCGAAAACGTCATGCATTGCAACCTGTTAGGGGATCATAGGACTCTCCAACCAAATACCTACCCCTTCGAAAGGGATAGCGCAGGATTGCAAAATGGTCCCTTCTTCATCCTCAGTCGAACTAAGTGACAGGAGAGGAGGTCGCGGCGGGGGTGAAGTCAATGGTTCGAAGGTAGTCGCGGGAGGAGCGAGGTCTCCATTGCACAAGCCTGGGTTTGGTTGTGAGCTGCTGCATAACATGGAACTCCTCAACCCGGATCGGAGCGGGCGAAATTTCTCTGATTTCACAACGGACCAAACTACGTTGTGCGATGACACTTGATTGTTGCATTGCATGAAAATAATTGTTTGATAATCCTGTTTGTGCTTGTATGCATTCATGAGTCTCCAATTCAACTTACTGAGCTGTAGTTGCTCATACCCTTATAGATCCTTTTGCAGGTTCTGATTTGTAATCTCTTCAAGTACCATGCCGCCCTACAATTATCCAGAGGTTAGTCTTTTGAAGCCAGGGGTGTGAGGATCAAGTTATTTAGCTTAATGTGTAACCAGACTGATCTTGTAGTTAAAGGATGAAGACTGTTAGTTATTCTGAAAATTAGTAAACTGTAGTTATTATGTAAATCTTCCTGGGAAGCTCTGTGGACTTATTTATATGATTATCTATGTTTAATAGTAATTTGAGTTACTCATCATATTTGTAGTATAATCATTAATCGAACTGTTTACTTCAAAGCGAGTGGTCGTCGACGCCTTGTGTAGATTATCTCTAGGGGTAGGAACTGTGAGGCCAGTTTCTATCATAGAGTGGTTTACACGGCGGGACTGTTGCGACCTCGCGACTTCGGGGCGTAACAGCTTCGATTCACTATACTTTATTAGCAAGATCCTAAAGACATTATTTGGTGCTGTTTGTAAGAAACTAACTCATTTCATACCAAAATATCACAAACACTTTCCAAACACTTTTTCCTATTTCCTTTTATTCACCATGTCTCATGTTGTGAATCCAATTAACCAACCATTGAACAACTAACCTCCAGCCGCTCAATCCCCTAAGCAACAATTAGAACAAATGTAGAAGCTACTTAAAGAGTTCACTACTTACAACATAAAGTTCTAAGCTAGGCTTGCTAAAGTTGAGAGGTAAAGTAGGCATACTCAAACATTTGAAGCCTTGGATGCCCATAACGAATAGAACAATCTACAGCAACAGCAGTAGAATGATAGGGCTCCACAACCCATTCCCTTGGTCTAGGAGAAGTAGGTACAACTTGTTGTTAACTACAACAGCACCTTTACTAGCAATGAGCACATGGCCATCTCCCATGGAGGGGTTGCCCACTCGACAACACGTGGAGTTCACTTTGTTGGCAACATCAACTTATATGTGCTTTGTGAAAATTGTTAAGAGGCTCTTAGGGAAGTAAGAGAGCAAAACAGTTGAAGGAGCTGGCTTGGTCATTAGCAATAAAGCCCCTTTTACTAAGCGTATCCAAGATGAGGGTTTGTCTCCATATTCCAAACTCCTTATCCTATGCTAATGCAACAATATTGGTAATCGTGACAACTACCTTCTCTATTTTCATACCTTCATGAACCTCTATGGTCATAGGGATGTAATCATGTCCAAGACCTTCTTAAACTCTTTGAGAAACACAACTTAGACGTGGTTCAACCATCTGCATGAGAACTCTATCCCTACCTTCAATGAGCTCACTCATTGATTCAGCTTTTGTTTCAAGGCTTGCAAACCCCCATCCAGGGATATCTTATATTGATCAAGCAAAAGGAAGAGAAAACCCTTCGAGAGTATGTTGTACAGTTTAATAACGCCGTGGTAGAGATCCTTCAACTTGATGAGGGGGTCACTGTTCATGCCACTTAACTTAGCATCAAACATTCTAGAGACTTTTTCTAGTCGATCTTAAAATGTAAGCCTAAGACCCTAGCCGAATTCTAGCACAAGCCCTAGAAATATATGGACTAAAAAGATAATATTCAAGCTAGATGTGAGGCCAACCTAAAGAGGTTAAGTGGAAAGAAGGACAAGGAAAATGGGTCTATCAAAGACCACCTTAGTGGCAAGTTGCTAAGTTACCCTGACGGAGAGAGTTCTAACAACAAGAAGTGCCCATTGGCCTTACTAATATTTACTCAACACATCCCTCTTAGCCAACCCCTTACTTAGGTTTGTATAGACGTTCGAGGAATAGGTGTACTACAGAACCCCCCAAGATGAGGGGGAAACCTAATCATTGGCACTCAAACAAATTTTGTTAATTCTACGGATATTACAACCACACAACAAATGAGTGCTTTCAATTAAACAACACCATGGAGTACACCATCAAAAGGGGCTTCTTTAATGAGTACATGGATAAAGCCTACAATGGCATGGAGACGACACCTCAAAGGCTATGGACTGAGGATGCTTGAGAAGAAAAAAACAATAACTGCTACAACAATTGAGCCCCTATGGTATCATCAACATTATTGTTAGGGGGCTATACCCAAGGAGTCGGCTGACTTACAACAGCTTAGCTAATGCCCCATCTAAGGTGATGGCTATGAAGGTGAAGAGGCTAAGGTGAGATACCTTCATCTCCTTCTTTAACAAAGATCTAGAGGGGTTGATTACCCCTCATCATGATGCCTTGATGATTGGGGCCAAGATCACAAGCTTTGAGGTCCTAAATATCATAGTAGACACTAACAACTCCACCGACATCCTCTTCAAGCACATGTAGACAAGATGAGGAAGAAACTGCAAATATAAATGAAGCTATATCACCATGACTTTATTCGCTTCAATAGGGCAACCATCTGACCTAAGGGCATCATCACCTTAAGTATGGAGTTCAATGACGATGAAAATGTTGCCCAACAACCAATGGAATTTATGGTGGTTGATTACCCATCTTCCTACAGCACTTTACTAGGACAATCGAGCCTTATTGGTTTTAGAGTTATCACATCATCCCTCCACTTAAAGGTTAAATTCCCAATCTCTACTAGGGGAGAGTTTGTAGATGTGATTATAAGCTCTCTGGGGAGGTTTACTTGAAGGCAGATTGAAGCGATGGCACGTTCGCTTTAGAAACTGGTCCAAAGGAGAAGTCAATTAAGAGAGGTGAAAGAAGTGAGCTCGGCGAAAAGACAAAGGACGTACAAATTAGCACTTACCTTGATTAGACCACTAAGGCTGGGGTCGAAACACCTCCCAAGGTGAAGGAGGATATTGTTTAGCTCATATAAGCCAACTCTAGTTAGTTCACTTAGTTAACATTGGATATGCCTAGTATCTCAATCAACTTAACAACCCATAGCCTCAAAATTGATGAGAATGTCCAACCTATCAAGTAGAAGAAAAGACGTTTTTCCTTAGAACAGTAAGCCATCATTAAGGAGAAAGTATAGAAGCTATTGAAGGCAAGCTTCGTACGAGAGGAAAAGTACTTGACCCGACTAGCCAATGTTGTGCTAGTTAAGAAAAAAGATGGGAAGTGGTAAATGTGTGTCAATTATACTGACCTCAATAGTGCCTACTCAAGGAAACGCTTCCCTCTCTTAAGGATAGACCAGTTGGTTGACTCCTTGTTGAGACATGCTCTATTGAGCTTTATGAATGCTTTTTTGGGTTACAATCAGATAAACATGGATTGGAGGATGAAGTCTACACCTCTTTCATCACAAATTTTAGCACCTATTGCTATACCTTCATGCCCTTTGGCCTTAAAAATACCGAGGACATATATCAGTAAATGAGGACCACATGGTTCGAGCTTAACTTGCGTAGAACATGGGGGTGTATGTAGACAATGTGCTCATAAAAAACAAGTAGCCTAGCAACCATATCAAGGACTTATAGGAGGCCTTTGACAAAATGAAGATGTATGACACGAAGCTAAACCCCCATAAGTGTGTATTTGAGGTCGCCTCTAATAAGTTCCTAAGCTTCATGGTTACTTAACAAAGGATTGAGGCTAATCTAGAAAAGAGCAAGGCTATCAAAGACATGAAGCCCACTAACATGGTCAAGGAAGTTTAGAAACTTATCAGCATAGTGGTTATGCTAAGCAAATTCGTCTCCATAATTGTAGATATATGTATGGAGTTCTTCAAAATCCCTAATAATTTTAAGGGTTTTGAATGGACTCCCCAATGCTAAGTAACCTTCAAAGAGCTATAAGACTTCCTAAAGTACCTACCCATGGTCTCGAAGCTGATTTAAGGAGAGGATCTTTACCTATACTTGGCATTCAGCAACAACACACTTTCATACATATTGATTAAGATGAAAGGAAAAGAACACAAACTTGTATACTACATCAATCACATTCTCTAAGGGACTGAGGTCAAATATTCCAAAGTAGAAAAGTTCACCTTAGCAATTGTAATTTCTACACAATGGTTCTGGCGTTACTTCTAGACACAATAAACATGGTATTGATAGACCAGCCATTCTGTACACATTTGCAGAAGCTCAATGCATCTAGTTGGATGGTTATGTACACGCTAGATTTGAGCACGTATGGCATGCAATACCAGTCATGAACAGCCAACAAAGCGCAGGTGTTGGCTGACTTCATCGTAGAATGCATTGAAGAGGAAGAAACACCAATTGAGGATGACAAACTGTTGTAGACTCTCTTCATTGATGGCTCTTCCACCTCTAAAGAAAGAGCTATAGGTTTGGTGCTCATTGCATTGGACAAGATAACAATCTTCTATACCCCCAAATTCGAGTTTGACAGATATAACAACGAGTCTAAATACAAGGCCTTGATCACTAGTCTTAAGTTAACCAAAGAGATATGTGCCTTATACCTTAACGTATTCTCAAACTCTATGCTCATCGTCCAGCAAGTTTGAGGTGAATACAAGCTAGGAATAACACCATGGCAAGATACCTAGAGAAGGTAAAGGCTTTCCTAGTAGAGTTCCCTTCATGAAATATCATAAAAATTTCACAAATTGAGAAATTGGCCACAAGTGAAGGATAGGAAGATATTCATTAAGTACTTACTAAAGAAGAGCATCACTTCGATAGAGCTAAGGTCTTCGAACCTAATATAGCACCACCAAAGCTGAGTTGGATGGACCTGATCTTAAGCTATTTGGAGTAGGGCATGTTATCGGCCAATAAGAAAGAGGCTAAGAAATTGAGGTATCACGCCACTAACTACACCTTAATTGACTGCATCTTGTACCAAAGAAGAGTTAACCTCCCCTTATTGAGATGCCGGTTACTTAAGGAAGGGCTGCATGTCATGGAAAGGTTGTATGCTAAAGTATGTAATAATCACATCCAATAACAAGTCCTCTACATTTGAGCTCTTCAGCTCGATTACTATTGGCTTACTATGACACAAGATGAAAAAGTCATAGCTTAGAAGTGTCCTCAATGTCAAAAGCATGCTTAGATCACATATGCCCCCAACTCTAACCTTCAAACTTTAATGAGTCCTTGACCTTTTTCCTAGTAAGAAATCGATATCCTTAGAGCTATCCTAAAGGCCTTGAGGGGTGGCAATGCATCATTGTGGCCATTAACTACTTCACCAAGTAAGTCAAGGCCAAGACCATCTCTAAGATAATTGAGAGGAGTATAGAATCCTTCATTCCCATCATCCTTTCTAGGCTCAGGGTTCCGTATGCCCTTATCATGGATAATGGGCAGCAGTTCAATAACCCTAAATTTGAAGAATTTTGCTTGAATCATTATAGTATGCCCTACTTCACTTTGATTATGCACTCCCAATTCAACAGCCAGGTCATGGCGAGCAATAGGATCATTCTCAACAACATTAAGAAGAAGGTTGAGTAAGCTTAGGGCAAATGGGTAGACAAGCTATCAAACATCTTATGGGGATACAGGTCTACTCACTACACTTCTATAGGAAAAACTCCATTTAGCTTAGCTTTCAGCTCAAAACCAATCCTCTCCACTAGATCTTCCCAACATTTGGACTCAATTGTTCAATGCTATCATAAATGAGTCTCTTTTGTAAGCTAACATTAACACTATAAAGGATATTCGAGACCTTGCTATAGCTCGAATGGCTGCTTATCAACATAGGGCTGCCAAATGTTATGACAAGAAGGTTCAGTACAAGGAATTCCAAGCAGGAGACCTAGTTTGTTAAAAGTTCTAAGCTACTGGCTCACATGAAGAATAGGGGAACTTAACCTCCAATTGGGAAGACCCAATCAGAGTTAGAGAGAACTTAGGGAATAGGGCATATAGGCTAGAGAGCTTAGATGGAGAGCTCATCTCGTGCACATTGAATGCCAACAATCTTTAGCTATTTTTTTATTAGAATATTATAAATATAATTGTACTTTTTCTATGAAAATACTAATGAAAATTTCAGTCTCCAAAGTTATTAGGTGTCCTTTTTTATTCTTAACTCGTCCCAACTTAAAATGGGTGAATAAGCCTGTAATTTATTAGAAATCCTCATAAGGACTCCTAACTTACATGCCTCTTCAAAGATGAGCAAGACAAAACACCACCAACTTGACACCCCATCAAGTAACCTCAACAATAGGAAACACTTCTTTCATAATCAAGGAACTCCTATAATGCCTGCTAGAACACCACCAGCTTAGTCCTTATAGTAACCTAAAGAATAGCAACCCAAACTCTTCCCTAACATACACGACCTAGACTTCTAATAGTTGAACGGTCCTCTAAGAAGAGCAACTCCTACTCCTCCCTAAAAATAAAGTAACCTTAGCCTCCAATAGCTAAATAGTCCTAAAAGAAAAATTGCACTAATCCCTTAGCTAAGTCACCTAATTATCAACAAGTTAGAAATATAAAGATAAAAAAGAAAATACAGAATGGCAGTGAATGGAAGCCTTTCATTCAATTGATCAAACATTTACCGTGATAAAGGCTAGCATATCAGATTATTACAAAAATTCTCTTCATAAGACAAATACAAAAGTAAGAAAAGGAAAGAAAAACATCGGCTTATCATTTTGAATCAGCTAACTCTGGTAATTCAGAGAAGTCCAACGTACCAATTTTTTCAAAAGGTTAATCCAATTGAATTGCCTGGTCTTGAGCTTAGGAAGGAAGAGGAAGTTTCTATTGGCTCTAGTAAGTAAGAAGGTCACTCTAACTTCGATCCTTCTCATGGGTACCTTTAGGGGTGACTTCTTACAGATCTAATGAGGCTGGGGAGGATGTAGGAGCATGTTAGACGACCTTAGCTGCAAGAGCTACTATCTTCTCCTTCTACTTGGCTTCCCTTTCCTCTTGATGAGTCAAATCATCCAGAAAGTCCAAAAAGCCTAAGTCTAAGCTAAAGTGATGTTTACTATCTCTCGAAGCACCCACCTTGAGTCGGTGGAGATATCCTTGTTTTGAGGAACATCTTAACAGGCTTTTGCTCAGTAGTAAAGCTCATGGCATTTCCATTCTCTAAGCTAGAGATCAACCCTTTCATCTCATCAGCCTCTTTCTAAAGATCTTATATCTTCTTCTCTAACTCTGCCTTTTGATTGACTAGCTCCAGTGAGTATTTCTTAGCATTCTCACACTCATATACCTTCATTGTCAACTCAATTTGCATCCTAGAGATAGAGGCACTCAACTTATGGTTGTATCCATGGAGCTCCTCCTTAGCCTTGGATTTTTACTCTTCCTCTAATTTCCTTTTAAGCATATTACCTCCTCGACAACCTCCTCTATTTTCTCTCGCTCCTACCTTTCCTTTAACAGCTCAACCTCAAACACCATCCATTATACAAAAGACTAACGAAGGCGTTGATTAGCCTTGCTAAACTTTCGAAAACAAAGCCTAAAAGAGGACTCCACTTCCCTACATACTAAACACCTCACGATGGAAGTTTTTTACGTCATTTAGTGTAGTATTGTAGTGTCTAAGCTAGAGCAACACCTGACCATGGTACCGTACAATAATAAGTGAATCACTAGTAGTTAAAAGAAAAGTTTAAAAGGACATTGCAAAGTAAAGCAGCTTAAAGGAATAAAGACTCGCATGACAAATGAGTGAGTTATGTTGGCTCCCCAAGTCAAGGGTAAATCAACTTGGAACTCTACCATTTTCTCTAAGATTACGTAGTTAACAAGAGTGAAAGACCCTATTAAGGCTTGAAAGTTGAGCCCCTAGTGGCATAATGTCACATTGCTGCCCTGAATATCCCACTTCAGTCCACGGAGTCTTGTCCTAACTTACTTGGTCATCGACTCAGTACCCCCTATAAATAGGTGACCATTTTCAAACTTGTATAGAATAGTCCTAAACAAGTCTGGCATTATTCTAACTTTTGATGCTTGTTTAAGATATTCTGATGGTTCTCCTCCATGTTGTCAATGTAACGATATGGGTGAATAAAAGGGAAGTCGTAAATAATAGATTGGCTGAGCAACTCATTCATTTTTTTGCCTTTTTTAGATTTAGCACGCTTACCTTACCTACTTCAAAAGGCTTCCTCTTCTGACCTGCCACCTCCTCCTTACTGTACCCTCGGGCCTTTTCTCCTTACCTTTAGAAGGAGGAGGGAGTACCACCAACTTCGGGTCATCAACAATAGGAGCATCCTCCTCTATAGTAATAATGGGATTGGATGCTAGAGAAGAATTAGATGTAGGAGCCATTACATTTAGAGGCTCAATAACCACTAGCTCTAAAGAAAGGGTGCTAATCGAGACCCCTTAAGACAAAGTAGGTAGCTCTATCTTATTAGTCTCCTCTACCCTTGACTTCGGCTTCACAGCCTTGCCCTTAGGGTTGATAGCTTTCTTCTTTTGTTTTGTCTTAAACTCTCGCCATCTTATGAGTTCCAGTCCACTAGGTCGAGGCAACTCTCCAAACTCATCCAACTTCTCACCTACAAAAACAAATGAACAACATCAATAAAAGATAAAGAACTAGAAGTACTTATAATCTCCATCGTAACCAGCAGGCAAGGAGGAACTCCCCATTCCTCAAAATGACTATGAACGAAGGACAACTTCTTACAAGCCCACACTAGCACAACAAAGGAGTCAACTTATGACGAGGTTAGACTTATATCTCCTAACCATTTTTTCATCATGGATTTCTCCATGCTAAGAAAGAGCTTGGAGATCAACCTATTGAAATACCTCCATACAATCACCTCGTCGTTTATTAAATTATTGTACCTCAATGCCATGAAGGCCTCAATCTCTCTCATCACCTTGAAGTTACTTACGCTAAGCTTCTTTAGAGCTCTAGTCTAAACTAGTTTGGCCCACTGAATCTAGAAGTTACCTAGGTAAAGGTAGCTCTGCCACTACAAACTTATCGTACCAGTTCTTCATAGGCAAATCTAAGCCCCAAACAACTTCTTTTTTGGGTAATGTTGGATGTACGTCCTGTTTAAAGTCATCCATAAATAAAAATAATTAAATAGCTTAGGTATGGTCGACACCACCAAATACTTGCATAAGGCCTAGAACACCTTCAATATTCTCTACCTATTCGAAGGAATTTGAGTAGGGCAGCATTAGTGGTAATTAAAGAGTTCCTTCTCAAAATTAATGAGGGAGAAGCACTTTCCAAACTCTAGATAATTTTCATGGACAGCAAAATGCATTTCCCATAGTAAAGGCTCCCTCTCCTTGTGATTTGATAATTACACTACAAAGCTAAAAAATTCCCCTTTAACATAATTGCTTAAAGCATGGTTTATAGTAGTTGGCTTACTCTTGCTTATCCAGCTACTTGGCCCCCTATTGTTCCTAGGCCTATTAAACAAATTAATGGCCTATGGTAAACATCTCAAGGGATGGCCTTTATGAGTTCCACCCTATCTAGTCTCTCCAATACCCTCTTTTCTCCTCATCTAATTGTGCTAGTGTGGATGAGACTTCTTCATCCTCATTTACGGGGGTAGAATCACTCTTAGTTTCCTCAGAGTCTGAAGGCATCAATTCATACTTTGATGTGTTAAAATGTGACTTACTAGAGTTCAAGCCAAAGTTGGTTTCCATTTCGAAGTATGATCAAGAAAGAAAAGAAAAGAAAAGGAAAGAAAGTGAGAAAGTTAGTTGATGAAGAAGGAAGTTAAGAAGAAATAGACAATGTTTGCAATTACAAAAGTTTCAAGTCGTAGAAAGTGTTTAATCGACCCTCTTTGGGTATATTTGTAGGCTTAAGACCTAGGGAAGCATACTCATGATTATAGGGATCCATACGAGTGCACTTCTCTTTACATACCAAGATGAAGCCATGTAGCGACAATATTGATCGGACGACTGCAGTTAAAGACAACATAGCTTCAATTGCACGCGTGCCTACACAAACATAACAACTGTCATGTCACGTTATTTGCACTCTACAAACGCATACTAACAAAGGGATTTGAAAAAGTTAGCTTCTTAAGGACACTAGACTAAAGCCCCTTCAGCTTCTCAACCCACTATAGCATCTCCCTAACACAGTAGCTTAGGAAGCCTTCATGCTTCATGTAATGAGTCATAAATCAACAATCTAGATATGAACATCTAAGTATTATGACAAAACCCTGTCCTTATATGATTAGGATAGATAATTGATCTAAAGCATTTAGAAAAGTGAATTGAGCCGGCTAAAAGCCTACGAGAAACACCATAACCCTAATTGAGGAATCTTCGTATACGTGGAAGTAAAAAATATAATAAAATATCAAGAATATAATCAAGATAGGGAAAATTTACTCCATATGAGACCCTAAAGTTAAGTTTAGGGTATTTGTACCTAAATTTAAGGTTTTCGAGAAAAGTTATTCGATTGAATCCAAACTTTACAACTAAAATAGAAAAGTTAATTGAAGTAATTTGGTGAAGTTGGATTTTTAAAATAATTACCCGAAATCCCAATTTTCCCCCTAAAAGTATGATTACTTAATATAGTATAAAAAATGATCAAAACACCTAAAACCGAGCTCGAAATGTGACGAGAACTTAGAAATAAGTTAATTAGGCAATATGAGAAAATTATATAACATAATATACTATATGAGTATATACGTATTTTTTATGAGTATACCTGGTACATATAATAAATATACTCATAAATTAATCTAAAACCATATAATTATACATAACAAGCATTAAATTCGCAAAAATTAAATAGGGAAAAAAATCTTAAAATAAAAGATATGCTAGAAACATGATTACACGTATATAATTACTCATTATGTGTATGATATATATAGGATATATACCCGTATATTAACAAAAATCATTAAATACTAATATAAAATACCAAAAATACCCTAAAATATTATCTAAAAATTATAAAAATAAAATAAAAAACGACTTGAAATCTGATTGGATTAAATGTTGAGCAGCTTAAAAAGAATAAGCAGTTGCATCAAAAGCAAATTTATAAAAAATTGACACTTCGTATTATATGTTTTTCGAGAAAAATAGTAAAATAAATTACTTAATAATTAAGAAAAAAATTCAACCGACCTAAACTACTATAAATAGGATCTTAGGACTCAGATTTAACATTTTGGTAACCAAGAAAACCTAAGAAAAATTTAAAAAAAAAATTTAATTTGACAAAAAATAGGAAAAAACAGAGCAAGGACCGAGCCTAGCTAGTTTCCTGACCCTTCGATGACCTAACGTGGAGCCCCATTGCCACCTAGCAGAGCCACCATCGAATAGGCCGATCGACAACCTCTCTTTAACCAATGGTGGCCGGAGCTTCGATGAACTCAAGTTCCAAGCTTCTGCTCTATTTTTCTTTATTTTTTAAAAATTATTAAATTAATTAGGAAAAATATGAAAAAATTAATTTCTATGTTTTTTTATATTTACTTTCATTTCATAAATTTATTTTAACAAAATTAGGAATATTTAATGTACTTTCTTAACAAATATACTATTCATCCGAAATTTGAAATTTAAAATAAATACACTAAATGATGTAGTTTCTAGCTCAAAATTTTTGTATAAGACACTTATGATATATACATAATTTCTATGTAGCCTGATTTTTTACTTCAATATTTTTAATATTTATTGTATTTTTCAGCCTAAAAATAGGTCGAAAATAGGCTGAAATTGTGAAATAAATAGGAAATTATTAAATTAAATGATAAAATGGACATGTACTGATTTCTAGTAAATAATAATAATGTTGGGACAGGTTGAAATCAATTTGGTGCAAAAAGGATATTAATTAGGTAATTTAGGATAATTCACGAATAAAATCGTAAATACGAATATATAAGCGATAAATCAAAACTTGAAACCAAGTACTAGCTGAATTCCACATATTTTTAGGAGTCTATAAAAATTTTCGGAGAATTATTTAGTAACCCGAGCTATTTATTATGAATTTACTTAGTAAAATAGCTTAAATAATGAACCAATACCCAATTCTAGTAATAATAGGTTAAAATATGATAAATAGATGAATAAAAAACTATCTATTTATGTACTATTCAGATTGGATAAATTATATTTTTAATATATTTAATGATATTTTAATAACTGGGATACATTATAGAGGTATTAGGGTAAATAATACCTATATTATGGATTATATTGACAAATTAGGTAAAATATGGTTTACTAACCTAAATTACGTACAATATGATGATATTTGATTAGATACGTATAATTGTGTTAAAAACTCGAATTACCGGTTAAAAGTCATTTTTAGAAATTAAAACTTATAATACATGTCGTTAAGTTTGTATGAGCCCAATGACACTATTTTTACTAAAATCGGATAAACCTAAGTAATATAACCTATATCTCTACAATATTACTGATTTACGTACTATTATAACTCCACCGTAATCAAAACGTGATTTAAACGACTAAAAGTACGTTTTGATACAATCGGAATGATATATTATACGTAATAGTATAATTGCATATATTATTAATACTTAATAACTTAACTCGATCAATATAACGAAACTATATATTATTATATAATAAAAATAATAATATACTTTATATATATATATATATAGCTGCTTTAGATAAGACTTTAATGATTTCATAACTATTACGAAAATTAAATTTAAGTTTTATATATATAGGACCTCCTAATGATCTGACTGTTGACAGCACAAGTATTCCGAAGTGAATGCCAGGACAAATAAGCTTCACGATATGATTGTTCTGTGAATATTATTATTAAATTGTTTGAACTTGATTGATTACCCTAAAAAGATGAACTAACTCAAATTTGGCTTAATATCTAATTTGATATGCATTGCAACCCACTAGGGGTAACGATTAAGATTCTCGAGCCAAACATGGATTCCTTTCAATGAGGATAGCTGAAATGGTCATTTCCCCATCCTTAGCCGAACTAAGTGACAAGAGAGGAGGTCGTGACAAGGTTGGGGGTTGTGGCAAGGTTGGGAGTCGTGGTTTGAAGGTGGTCATGGGATGAGGGTGTTCTCCATTGTACAAGCCTCGGTTTGATCTCAATCCATGAGTATGTGATGTCAATCTCCTCAACCCGAATTAGAGCGAGTGAAATTTCTCTGATCTCACGACGGATCAAATAACGTCGCTCGATGACATTTGCTTATACATACATTGTATCTACCTAACTTGATTGAAAACCCCGATTGTGATGTGTTGATGCATACTTCTGTCTCCAACCCCACTTACTGAGCAAGTTGTCACTTATTCCCCTATAGTTTATTTTGCAAGTTCCAAATGGCTTATAAGTGCCTACCTAACACCAGAACCCTAGTAAATTGGGATGGGGAGCGAGATGTAACAAGAAATGGTCGGTTATTACCTTTAATATTAACTTTTTATCTTTTAAGGAAAACTATACAAGACTCCTCAAAGGGCTTAGTAGTTTTCAATATTTTGGTCTGTATATGAAATGATGGGTACCTGTAGGATTTACTATTATTTTTTTTAGAAGGTTAAATGATAAGTTTATTATTACAAATTAATTCACAAGATTACTCTATAAGTTTATATCAAACAAGTATCAAATTAGACGCTTCAAAGGAGTAGAGTCGAGTACGCTTTTTGTGAACTAAGTCTAAGATAGCAGCTGTGAGGACAGTTTCTATCTTAGGATAGTTCACACTAGGGGACTGTAACGACTTCACCTTTTCGGGTCGTGATATTTCACACAAATAAAGTAATTTAATTCAGCTCTACTAATACAACCTCACCTCAATTGACATGATTACATGTCACCTCTACTAGTCCACCTCCTTTACTTAACACTTTGTATTGTTCAAGGAGGTTGGCCCCCTTAATCTCCAACTCAACACTTGAGTATCCAGCTCGACTTAAGGTATGGTCAACTTTGATCATTCTATAGTGTGTCTCCCTAAGTCAAACTCCAATCATGCCAAGTCAACATCTTCTCCTTAGGTGTTATCATGTCTTCCCAATACTCTAGATCACCAAGTTAGCATAAGCGCTTCAAGCCCATCTCAGCTATGTGCTTGAGGAACCAATTCATTCTCTTTCTTAGCCACCTCAATGGCAATGAAACTGTGGGGAAGGCAAGTGTTGATAAGATATTTTAAACCTAGTCCCATCAAGCCTATACTAACTTGCCTAACTCAACTTGCTAGTATTCAGCCCTATTATCTTCCTAGCTAACCTTAGCTTAAACCTAATAGATAGTCTACCCAGTTACCGTAAGCCTACAATGACTAGCAGATAATAAGATAAGGCTTGGAGAGCCAATAACGGCCACTAGCCAACAAATCTAGACCACATTGGACCATACATTCCCATTGTCTATGACATGTGGATGTGTTAAAGTGCTACTCTAAGTCTTTTAACTTCCAGTCACCCTTCTCTATAAGTATTAACTAGTAACCTAATGGTAAACTACTTAAACTCTTTGTGCACTTTACTTACATTTGAGTATTCTAGTGTTCTTATTCTCTCCTCACATGTAAAGTAATAACTTAAGTATCAGAATGGTCATGCCAGACAACACTTTAACATCCCTCTTAATACATTGCTTTGCTGGCTCATTGCACTGCTCGCTCATTGCACAAACATAAAGCCCAAATTCATTATACTCTATTGGTAAGATCCTAAAAATGACATATAGATTAAGGAAGACTATAAAATTCGAAATAGTGGAAAGTTTGAAAACTTAGAAGATATTCATGAACTGCATGGACACTTGAAAAAAGATAGATCATACTTGCAGAAAACAAGAGAATCACAAAAAATAAATTGTTGTCACGGCAAAAAATTTAATTGATTAGAGATTTTAATTACGAAACTCAGAGGATCGTTGCCATATCTTATGCAAAAGTTACAGAGCTTATTGGATGGTTACATGAAACAGGACCGTTGGAAAGCTCTATAAAATGATATTTAAGAGCTTATAGGATAAATAACGCACTTATAGTAATAAATTTTGAAAAGAAAAGCTACGAGGAATATACAGGACATTTATAGTTTTTGGATATCAAACTTTAAGAAACAACTCTCTTACCAGTTCATTTTATCAAATATTATAAATTCCTGACCAATTGATTCGAAGACTTGTGAATTGTATAATTGGTCAAATCTGAAGTTATTTATTATGGAAAACGTTAATTTATCACCAGGCTTATATTTAACACGTGGTTGACGCAATTAACATTACGCTATTCCCTGTTTCAATCTTACGTTTTTTTTGTGGCGGAATTAAGATATATATCAACATCTTCAGAAATATAAACTTTGAAACAAGAGCAAAGATAAAAATCAAACAAACTCAGAGCTGATAATTGCACGTGATCATATAATAAAATAAATTACAATGTATAGCTATGTATATATATTTATATGTGTGAAACTTATCCACAAGAAATATAGCTTTTTCTTTTTTTTTCAGTAACATTACATCTTACAGTTTGAGAAAAGAAAATTTAAATCCAATTCATCCCTTGAGACACTAGTTCTTATGCTATTAAATTGTAATAATTTTTACCGTACTATATCTTAACTAATATGCGGCTCATATGGCAATTTTATTTTATTTTTTTTCTCTCGGGGATGGTTCCTACGAATTTCCTTAAGACATAGGCATTCTTTTCAAATCTACACTTCTTTTAACAGTTAAATACTATTATAACTGCCAAATAATATAAATAATTACAAGTTTCTAACAAAACGATTTATTTATTGATATTAACAATGTGAACTGGGGGGGACTCTTTGAATTACAAACGAGTGATTCGCATACATACAAAGAATTAACTAATTAGTCTTACCAAGAACAGAACATCCCTCCAATCCTTTGGTCAACCGAAGAATAGGATTCCATTGTCCGATTGCTTTTGCTCAACTCATTAAACGAAAAGCGCCACGAAATTAGTTTGCGCATTTCATAGTGCGATTGAGGCACCGAGAGTAAATGGCCATTGCAAATTCAATACGCGAGTTTCCACGGACATATCCCTCGTATTAAAGGGATTGGTTTCATCCTCCTTATCACATTTGTTATATTATTTAAAATTTGGATCATTCAATTCATAATTAATTAAATAATCTAAATTTAAAAAAAATACAAATAAATTCCATAAAAACAATAACAAGATAGTAGAGAAATCCTATTAATATTTATCTTTTAGTTTTTATTGCATTTCCATATTTATATTTTAAAACTGATTGTATTTTGGTTTCTTTACACTAATTAATTTTGTAAAAAGCTTTTTTTCTTCGTAGTTATTAATTTTTTAAAAGTTAAATGAATATTAGTTTTGTTTTAGAAATTTCAATTGTGTATATCAGCAACCTTTACATCTTTGAAAGCTCGTGAAACATAAAATCTAGGTAAAAGTTTAAGATTGTCATAACTTTCGAGCATCCACCAAATAATATAATTCTATATAATATAATATTTTAGTATATCTACGATAACATTTGAGTACTAATTTTTGAAACTTTACAATTCCATAATTTGAAAATTGAATATTGAATGACCATAAATTTATAGCCATTGAAGCAATATTATGAGATGTCTAAAAATTGCCAATTTGACACAAAATTACACACTATAAAATCACCCTTTTTTTTTATATTTATTGCATTCATGAAAATTTGCACAAGATATTATCAAAATTATAAAACTTGGAAGACAATTATAAGCTATGCACATTGTTAATAAAAAATAAAGGAAGGTTTTAAAGCGATAAAGGATTGTTAACAAAAAAGAAAAAGAAAGAAAGAAATAAAGACAGTAAAATAAAATCATCATAACAAAGTCAGAGAATTTCTTAAAATTTCCTGTAAGTTTTTCTTATAATACAATTCTTTATTAGGTATTCTCTTTTTTCGTTTTTTCTTTTAACTCTTTTTTATTTTTTTCGTTATAGTCCATATAAGCAGTAAATGTCTATAAAATATTGTAATTTTCGAGACATATGTGTATGTTTGAATTACAGAATTTGTATTCATCATAATTATTCAACTTTATATTCATGTTCAAGGTATAGAAATTTACAAATAATGAAAAACTGCGAAATTTTACAGAAAACTAAAAAATTTAAAACACCATTACAAGATGTAAAGGTAATTGAAATAAATATATATAAGTTCATATAAGTAAGCAAGTTTATAAGTTTCAAAATCTTAACCTGCTTGTGTTAATTTTCTAAGTTAAAAAAAAAAAAAAAGAACAAAAAAATAGTGGAACCACTCTACCTAAAAAAGGGGCTATTTTCAAGTGTGTACATTTAAGTCACTTAAAAGTCTTTAGGTAGTTCATTACATGAGCTTTCCAATGACTACAAATTTGCAGCCATATGATAGGTGGTCTACAAGTTATGGAATTGTAAAATTTGAAAAATCAGTACCCAGTTACAATAATCATATATATAACAAAATATTATTATGTATGGATATGTATTATAGTTTGAATGATGTCTCATGATACATATTATATTTTATTTTCAAATACAAGTACATTCACAAGCTCTTCAATTTTGTTAAAACCAAGCATCACATGCAAAAATTATGCATAATTATTTTTTTTTATAAAAATAATTTTCTTTAATTTCTGAAAAATAATTATGAACTTTTTTTTTAAATATGCATTGCTTGACACTAATATGTAACTATATCTAAAGTACAGACACTAAACACAACTAAAATTGTATTGAAATGAAATGAATATAAAAGTAACAACAATTGAATTTGCCGCAAATGAAGACACAGAAGTGCAATGAAAATTAAAATATGGACTTAAAGTTAGTACTCGTAGACTGTATGAGACCAAGGAATAGAGAGTTCTTCGGTGGAATTATTGATCTGACATGAGGACCGTTTATATATGAATCTTGCCATTTCTAGTCTACAAAATTCATTGTTGGATTGTGGTATAGGTTGGCACAGGCTAGTTCTTCATTGTGAACCACTTTAGGACCGGTTCGTGCAGTTTGGATGATAGGAAACAACTCCATATGTTGGGTCTCAGCCCGGGTCACATACCCGGTTCCATCAACAAAATCTTTCAATGATATAACAAAACCAGACAAACCAAAAGCTGACAGCGCCTACCGCTCATCATTCGATTCATTCACATGGAACAATCAAACGACATACACAATCTATAAACACATACATAAGTACACGAGCAACTCAAATACACACAGGAATACAGAAGCTCATATGCACACATTCCTCATATTTACTATAAATGTAGGCATACACACCCATTTTGCACCAACAGAAACACAGACACGCAAACACGCACGTATAAATATAGCATCCATACATTAATATATCTTTTAGTGGCACTTCTTGTATTGTTTTTCGAAAAATCAATAATTATTAATGTAGATGATTGGAGTAAGCTAATCAACAAAGCCAAGAATGGAAAAGAAATAATAATAATAATAATAAAAACTACTATGATGAAACATTAATTTGACTTTCTCCAATCTATGGTAGCGTGTAAACTTATAGTCGAATATATAGAAAATATTTATAGTTTGTGTGCAAATAGTGCTATCATCTCTTTTTTTGCACATCATTAAATCAAATGCACGGAAGTGGTTGACGGTCCTATTTCCCATATATCTTATTTTGCTTCCTAATCCATTGCATCAGTCAAGAAATACATTATTGACACCAAAATTTGAGAAAGTGGAGGGCATGAAGTGGATTAGAGGGTAAAATAAAATATATGAAAGATAAAAGATACCGAATACTTACATGTAACTGATACAAGTAGTTTTATTAGAAAACATAGCAAAACAGTTTAGAAAAGAAAACTTATTTAACTATAAATAATTTTCATACATAAATCATAATTTCGTGTGTTCTATTTTAAGGTGCTGGTTTTGAAATTAGTGTTGCATCAAAGTAATTGTCTTGTTTATCCCTTTCAATTCTTGACTCTTTTTATCGGCTTAACTCCAATAAACTGTTTTAATAACTTGAGATTTATAGGGAAATAGCACAATAATGGTGATTAAGAGTTATAAAACTACTCATAATCTTTCTAGTAAGTGGAGACTATTAAAATTAACAACAACAACAAAACAACCTCTATATTTTAGTTATTTGTTATGTTACTAATTATTTTGTATGTGAATAATAGTACTATTTTATTTATTTCCAATATCGTTATATATTATAACCGTGGCTGTATTATCATATACATATATATGCCAACAAATAAATAAATAACTTTTGTATTCTTTTACATTAAAGATTCAATACCAAAAGGGAATATATGCAATTGTAATTTGTCTGACAGTCGAGCTCAGCGGAACTACGGATCAATACTGTTAAAACTAGATGATGAGCAGTGGAGGAATAAAAGCAAAGAAAAAGAAAAATAATTAGGCGAGATGATTCACGAGTTCTGGAACCATGATGATCTGGAACAAAAATGGAATCTGAAGCTGTTTGGGTCGAGTCAGGATCCCATGCCCAGGTCTAGGTAGTTGTTAATCCTAATGAGAATGGATCTGAGATGCAACAGGGTTCTCGATGTGAATGTGACCTGATGTTTGAGAAATCGAAGGATGTGTTGAATCACTGGTCAATGAAATATTCCTGACCGAAGGGATTTTCAACTCTAAAGATCATTTTGCTTTTGGTCTTATGGAATTCTGGACTTTAAGGATACATTTTAGGGAAAACCGAGTCCATTAGTTATATTTCTAGGAACCACCGACCACCCCTATTCACATATAAGTTTTTTCTTTTTTGAACAAAACATATAAGATTTGTTGAATGTGAGAAACATATAATAGCGGATAATTGTATCCATGCCAAAGGTGCTAAAAATAGTAAAAGAGAATTAAGTAAATTAATCAAACATATGTCCTTTTAAAAAATATAGTTTTTTTTTTTCCTTATAATCAAGGAGGAGTGGATATACGCATATATATATATATATATATATAGCTACTCTAATTAATTTCTCTCTACTGTTTCTCTTCACCGTCTTTTCTTTTATTTGATCAAGTACCTAAATAACTTTCTACCCTTAAAAATACAAATATAAGATAACAAACTCTTCCAAACATTTTATAAATCAATATATATTTATATATATATAACCGTATAATACTAACGAGTATCTTTGATTGATAATTGAAAATAAAAATTTCCACATTCTTCAATATTAATAATAAACTCTATAGATAAGCAAATAAATATAAAAGAAAAAAAAAATCTTACTTTTTCATTTCTTAAAGAATATTCGTAAAATGTTAATTAATTTTTTTGAGTCCTCAAGCTATATTAATTTGCTCAAGGAAAAAAAGGGAGAAGGGAAATATGTTGATCGTTGACCAACTCGACCGGTGACGAAAATTTGTGTAATGAAATATGTGAGTGAAAATGAGGAGATGACGGTACAAATATTGAGAATGGATAACTTCCAAGGTGGGACCCACACTTTGCTGAAGTCAGGGCTGACTTAGTAGGATGTCGTCACTGGCATGACCAGTTTCACCTTTAGGCACTCCCATAAATTCCACATGTGATATGTTGGCGAAATTATTTAGCAACTTGCTGTTAGTCCACGTGGAAAAGAGATATTCGCGGAGAGAATTAATTATAAGCAAAGCTCAATGCTAATATCCACGTTTTCCAAGTGAAAATTACTTCAGCGGATTACAACCTCAATCTACTATAATAAATATATGCAAAAGAAATGCATCCTTTAAAATATTTTAAATAAAATTATAAATTCAATAATTAAGATTATATCAATTTTTAAAATACAAAATAACAACATTATAATATCATCTTTTTTTTATTATATCAATTATTGATTAAATATATCTATATCTTAAAGAGATAATTTTTAAAAAAACTTTAAAAAGGTAATTTAAATGATCCACATCAAGCAAGCAATCTATGAAAATTACTTATTTTATTTATTTTCTATGTAGAGATGTTATTATTAGAGTTAGTTAAAAACTTAGTGAACTAGTTAATTATAATTAGCAATAGTGTATATAAATAGACTCATGTATTATAGATACAATACGAAAATTCACATTTCATTCTAAAATTGCACTCTTAATGGTCTCTGCAAACAGGTTTGAGAGAGCTTCCATGAATTCCTAATCTTTAACATCATTTTATAAGTAAAATCTAACAAATTCACATGGTACCAAAGCTATTATTTTTTATCTTGCATATTATCTTGTTTCCTTGATCTAATTCAATTTTAGAGAATGAATAACCATCAAATTCAGATTGTTTGCAATTTAGAAGACTTGTCGATAATAGATCCTTTGTCCCTTTCTACTTCTAATAACCCATAAATGGTGGTAAAAAATGTAATCTTTAATCAATCTAATTGCCTCTCATGGAGTAGATCTATTAAGATCAGATTAGGAGTGAATTTCAAATTAGGTTTTATAGATTAATGAAAATTTGAGTGAATTTGTGAAGTGAAGAAGGTGCAATTTTATAGTCCGATGTTAGCTTTTAAATTTAATGAGAAGTGATCCATCTTAGAACTTTTTATATGCATAGACGGAAGGTAGTGATTAGTATAGTCAATCCAATGGATGGATAAAAGTTAAAAAGTTTGTAGTATATATTTGATTGTATCAAATATATATTTTACGTAATGTAAAAGAAATATATGTTTAAAATTTCTAAAATAACCATACAATAAGTTTCCAAATTATAATATTGATCTTTATTGTAATTGACATTACAAATAATTAATTTTTTAAATTTTCTTTTCAAATTTTTCAATTACAATAAATCATATTCAACTATACACACCAAACATAATAGTTGCACTATCCTATTTTTCTTATACTACATTGTGCATTTATCCTTTCTCTAATTCTGCAAATCAAACAGTAACCTAAAGAAGCAAAAGTGTCATTTTCTCTTTGATTAGCCCTCATGTAAACAAGAAAGCATCAAAATCCATCGATTCAAATAACCACATTAGTAGAAACAAAAGACGAACAAGCTCTCTTTGTTACATGGAGTACAAAATCAAATCTTTAAACCTTAAAGAAAAAATATTTCGGATTTTAAAATACCATTTGATGCGATCATTATGTCATAGTTTTTTTTTTTTTTTTTTAGTATAAAAGATTGATGACACATTCTTTCATTTTAAGGTAATAGTTTTAGGGAAGTAATTTTAGGGGATTCAAACTCATAAATAATTGATGCCAAATTGTTATCTAGACCAAGAAAAGGGGAAAAAAAAAAAGAAAGGAAAGAGAGAACATAATATGTAAATGGGCAAGAAATATTATCGATGGTATCTAAAATTGAGTTGTTTCAAATATAAAAGTTTTTTTTCTGCAGCAAATAATTTTATTTAATTATATTATCAAAAGTACCACAACATTAAAGAGTATAACACCATATTCATCATGGGCGTCTTTCCCTATTCACAACAGAAGTTAGATTGTTTCTTCCATTACATCCTTTAATATTCCTAATTGCTACAAAAGCCATTATCTTGAGGCAAAAACTGTTGGACTTCCTTCGGTGGGATGAACATAACCACTTCATTTCTTTGTTGCTATCTTGCCAAGTTTAAACAACCTGCTACCATATTAGCCTCGTGTGGCTAAAAAAATTGGAGAATGCGATAGAATTCCTTACATAAGTCCTGCAATTTAACAACGCATTGGAAAGAAAGTAAGACTTTGAATCGCAGAATTTAGTAAGTTTACTGCTACCTGGGAGTCCGTTTGGACTTCAATTTCTTTTATCCCTATTTTAAGGCCTATTGATAGTCCACCGAATAAACCCCGCAATTCTACACTCAATATATCAGTTTCCTAATATTTGGACATAAAACCAACCACCCATCTTCCTTCACAATCCCTTACAACTCCTCGTGCGGTTGCTTCCTTGCATGCAGATGAATATGAAGCATCCGTGTTTGGTTGTACCAATACCATAACCCACAAGAAAATGTCCCTGAAAGATACCATGACCAAGGTAATTGAATCAATCAACCAGTTCAATTGTAGCGAGCTAAAGGAGTAGTAGATTAAGCTGCTAGATGAAGACTGGAGTTAGAGGAAATAAAAGAAGATAATGAAGAGCTACATGTGAAAAAAATTTGGGGAGGAAGAAGAAAGAGCTGACTACTACCAAGCGTAGGGATAAGGATGCCAAGTCCCTCTACAATGTCAAGGTTCAAATCCCGTCCTTTAGTGGAAGTGAAAATGTAGAGGAATACTTGGAGTAGAAGAGAAGGTTGAGAAAGTATTTGAATGTTATGGGTATATAGATTCTATCAAGGTCCGACTTGCTGTACTGAAGTTTACTAGGTATGTCTCTATGTGGTGAAAAAATCTGAATGCAGCCAGAACAAAAGATGGAAGATGAGGTATTAGAACTTAAGATGAGATAAAAAGGTTGTTAATAAGTAAATTTATACTCAAAACCTACCTATAAGATACGTTTACAAAGTTGGAAAAGCTTCTCCAAGAAAGACGATCTGTTAATGACTATGTTAGAGAGTTTCAGATGCTTATGATCCAGGTTAACGTAGAAGAACCTAAGGCTCTCACTATCTCGAGGTTCAACTTTAGACTTCTATATGAAATTCATCATATTGTGGAGGTGCAAAGGTTTTATACCTTGAAAGAGGCGATAAAGATAGCATAGAAGGTCGAAAAAATGAGGAGAAGAGCTCCGAGCTAACTTGGGCCAACATTCTCCTAACCCTTAGTTTCTCGTCGACATATTCAAGCGGAGTCGAGGAGGAGGGCCGAGGATAAGAATGACCAATTTGATGACAGCCGAACAAGCCAATAGGGTCGAGCTGAGGTTAGGCCAACCCTAAGGATATATAAGAAAGGGAAGATCTTCAAATGGAAGTTCGGCGAGGTGAAATGCTGTAAATGCTTGGGCTTCAGACATCTGGCTGCTGAGTATTCGAATCAACACGTCATGGTGCTCTAAGGAGATGTAGTGGACAACAACGACAAGAGCAAGCTTGAGAAAGAAGATGTTGGAAAACTCAAAGCTAAAGAGAAAGAGGAGAACCCATGTCTATGTCTACCAAGGTGAAGTGATGACCCTAGTCTTGAGACAAGTACTGAGTTCCTTATCGAACTCTGAGAAGAACTAAAGGGAGAATATGTTCCATACTAAGTGTACCATCAAAGATCAATTGTGCACAACTATTGTAGATGAGGAAAGTTGTACTAATGTCGTTGCACTGTCCTTTATATAGAGGTTGAGTCTACCGCCTCAAAGCACCCTCGATCTTACAAGCTATATTGGTTTCATGATAAGGGTGCTTTGTACGTGACTGAACAAGTGACCGTATCGTTCAGTGTTGAAAGTGTGTATAAGGACGAAGTAGTGTACGATGTCATCCCTATAAAGTTTACATATGCTACTTAGAAAACCTTGATTGTTTAACCGACATGTTACTTATGATGAGTATAAGAACACCTATGCTTTTGTTAAGAATGGAAAGAAGATAATGTTGCAACTTTTGACCTTGTCTTAAGTAAATGAAACTTACAATCATCTCACCCGAGCTAATAAGAAGAATGCCTTAGTGATAAGCCGAAGAGAGCTCTGAGCTACTGAAAAGGCTGAAGAATCTATGATCCTATAAATCAGAAGATTGTTGCAAATGAGAGATTTAGAGGATATCCCTGATGAAAATCGAAATTTGCTAAATGAGTTTTCCGATCTATTCCTTGAAGAACTGCCTCTAATCCGATGCATTGAGCACTATATTGACCTATAGCTAAGTGCTACCTTACTAAACTGACTTACATACAGAATGAAACCTAAGCAGGTTACTGAGTTGAAAAGATAGGTAAACGAACTCATAGAGCGAGGATATATAAGAGAAAGCACGAGTCCTTATGCTATACGAGCTCTATCCGTCCCTAAGAAAGATGGTTCAAGGTGCATGTGCATCAATAGCCAAGCAATTAACCAAATTATTGTCAAGTATAGATGTCCGATACTGATGCTCAATAACATGTTAAATGAGCTTCATCATACTAAGATATTTTCGAAGATTAATTTTCGAAGTAGTTATCACCAAATTCGCATGAAGTCGGATGATGAATGGAAAACTGCCTTCAAAACTAAGCATGGACTCTGCGAATAGTTGGTTATATCGTTCGGACTTATTAATGCACCGAGCATATTCATGAGGTTAATAAACTAAGTAATGTACCCTTCAATTAGAAAATGCGTAGTCATGTGCTTTAATGACATATTAGTATACAATACTAACTTAAATGACCATATTCAACATCTTCGCGAAGTATTTGACATTTTACGAATTGAGAAGTTGTATGGAAATGTGAAGAAATGTACGTTTTGCTAGAAAGAGGTGATCTTTCTAGGGTTTGTGGTATCAGGGGAAGAACTCTGAGTAGATAAGGAGAAGATCCGAGCTATTCTTGAGTGGCCAACACTAAATAATATCATTAAGGTTCGAAGCTTTCATGTCCTAGCTTCTTTCTATAAGTGATTTATGAAAAACTTCAGTACCATAGCTACTCCCATAACCGAGTTGACAAAGAAGAATGAAGGGTTCAGGTAAAACGATTGAGCTAAGCAAAGCTTTAGAGAGATCAAGGAGAAGCTCACCTTGGCGCCTGTCCTTTCACTACCAAATTTTGACAAACCCTTCAAATTGGAGTGTAACGTATCGAAAGTGGGAACTGGTACTGTCCTTATGCAGGAGCGACAACCCATCACCTACTATAGCGAGAAGCTTAGTGGTCCTATCCTGAACTATTTTGTGTACAAGAAAGAGTTGCACTATCTTTACTAAGCCCTTACTTTTTGGCAACATTATTTGCTGCCACAAAAGTTTGTTATTTACAAAGATCATGAGTCTTTGAAGCACTTAAGGAGTAAAATCAAACTTTTGAAAAAGCAAGCCAAGTGATTAGAGCTTATGAAAGGTTTCTCATACGTCATTCGGTACCTAAAAGGAAGCACAAATGTGGTTATCGATGCTCTATCACGACGGTAAACCTCATTAACCACTTTATAGACAAAATTATTAGGATTCTTACTCATTAGTGAGCAGTATGCTCATGATCCTTATTTTGGCCTTATCCTAGTACAATGCAAGGATGGAATTGCTGTCAAGGGATATTATCTTAAGGAAGGCTATCTATTCAAGGATTGAAGGCTATGCATATCGAATTGTTCCACGTCTAAGCTATTGATTAAAGAAGTTTATAGCGACAAATTACCAGGTCACTTTAGGGAGACCAGGACAGCCAATCTATTGAAAGAGAACATTTACTGGTCAAATTTGGCTAAGGATGTCCATAAGGTAGTTAGTAGTTGTGAAGTATGCAAGCGAGCTAAGAGGAAGAGAGAACCCCATGGAGAATATATGTCGTTGCCAACACTAACCTTACCTTGGGCTAACCTCAACTTGGACTTTATCCTAGAGTTGCCTTAGACATCCAAAGACAAAGATTCTATCTTTTTTGTAGTGGACTGCTTCAACAAGATGGTGCACTTCATCTCATGCCATCAAACTAACGATACTTTATATATTGTTGATTTGTTTTTTAGGAGGTTATTCGACTACATAGGGTACAAAAGACTATTGTCTCAAATTAGGACACAAAATTTTTAACCTATTTTTGGAAAACTCTTTAGAGATGACTTAGAACTAAACTTGTATTCAACTCTCGTAGCTATTCTCAAACTGATAGCTAAACTGAAGTAGTAAATAGGATGCTAGGCAATCTGCTCAGAGCTGTCATGGGAAAGAACTCAAGGGATTGGGATCTATGCCTATCAGTTGTGGAGTTAGCATACAACCAAATTGTCCATAACATTACTAGGAATACTCCATTCAAGGTCTTCTATGGCCTTAACCTTACTATTCTCCTGGATATGTTCGGCGCTCTAGTAGTTGCTGAAGAGAGTTAATTTGGAGTTGACCGAGCCCAAAAACTGCATGAACTACATAAGTTTGTAACAAAAAAGATCGCGAAATTCAATTAGAGACAATACGAAATTGGTTGCTAAGGCTGCCAAATTGTGTCCTTCCACCTAAGAGACTTGGTCTGGATATACCTCAGCCGAGAACGATTTCCACACTTGAGATGGAACAAGTTATCTCTTCATGCTGATGGTCCGTTCAAAATCCTGAAGAAGACCAACTGCAATGCTTACCAAATCAAGTTGCCTAATGACTACAGTATTTCTTCTACCTTCAATGTGTCCGATCCGATCCCTCACCAACCAACAGAAGAAGACCCCGTATATGCCCTAAAAGAAGGAGCAAAGACCCCTCCAGATTCAAAGGCAAATCTTTCCGACCCCCAAGTAAATGATAGGAATATGCCCTTAGGACCAATCACTCGCAACTAAGCTAAAAGGACTCTAAGGACTTATATAAAGAATGCAAGCTTGAGACCAAAGCTGAGATGGGGATTTCTATGCCAAATTGATCTCCTACTAACCTATCTGTCAGATCTTCACATATATTAGACATGCTCCCGCCTAGCAACAAAGTCTTTTTCGAAAAGACAACTCAAGACTAGTAGAGTCGAGCTCCTCAACCGACCATAAGTGTCTAACTCCAATTCAGCTGACTCCTTTACCAGACCGATTGGCTCCCGACCTAATTCAGATCAGGTCGGCCCCTGACTACAACAATTTCCTTTTTTTGCCCACCTTGTATCATATTTCTAATATCTAGCTACCAAGCAATATGTGTCTTCTGACATGATATTTCAGAATGATTCTTTCTTTTCCATTCTAAATATTCTTTGCCCCCTTTACCCCTTTTAGTATGTTTTATGTGATTTAATTCTAGAATACCCTTTAGTCTTATTCATACATGTTGAGTAACCCTAGTGGAAGAGTATATAAACCTTCACTTTCTTATATGCAGACAATTAACTAATCAATACATAATTGTTCACTTTAAGCAACCTTAGTATTTTCATTATTATTTAACTCTTATATATTCCCTTTAGTAAGGAGTAGTAGCAAGTGACCCTTCAGTTCGGACCGGTGTGTCATATCCAATGAATTGTAGGTCAAGTAGGATCGAGTGATACGTCATATCCATTCAATAGTTGCCTAGACTTTGCTAACTTTTTCCCTGTTTGTTTTGGTTTGCTTCGTTGTAGTGTATCTCCGTGTGTCCAACCCTAGAGATGCATCAAATCATCATCAAAAGAGAGAAAAGTCAGAATCCAAAGGCCTTTTGCTTTAATTCTGAACTACAACATATCTGTAAACTTAGAGTGTACGAATTGTATCTTTACATTTTTAGCATAATTTTCTATTTGTAAATTGTGTACTTTTCTCGGAACTACTAGAGATAGTCAACGAGAATTCATCGTTTGTGCATTTGTGAGACTTCTATAGTAAAATAAAAAAAAAGATTTTTTACTCTTCTACTGATTCTATGTTTAATTTCTTATCAGTTACTAGTTTTGTTACTTTATGTTATTGTTTTATTATGTACGAGTAATAGTTTAAGACTTACTACATCCACTTAGTATGATCAAGTGCATGGAATAAGGGGTTCCTAATAAATGTTAATTCTAATGAATTAAACCTAATGAATCTAAGTATGGTATAGTGCACAACATTGACTTAAGACAAATTTTGATAGAATATATCGAGAGACAATTCTATTGAAAAGATCTAATGCATTGAAACAACTTACTCCTAATAATAGAGATATTATTAGGAAAGTTGCTGCATTTTGAAGGAAATTGATAAGTTATCATGTTGTTAATGCGATTTTAATTGGCTGTTAATTCAGAAATGATTCTAATGGACATAATTAAGGTTAGGAGTAAATAGTTCTGAGAAGAATACTTATAAATTGATAAATCCCTGCAAATAACGATCATTAGGATTAAATTAAGGGTAATATCATGCTATGTGATGAAGCAAGTGTACATGTTTAGTGTTGTGTCAATAAGTGTTATTGTAACCATTGTGTTAACTGAAATTAGTTTGTGGATTAGCATAGTTTAGCTAGTAAATTAGATATTTTAATTTTTTCATCACTTGAAAATTTTGATTACTAGATCATAGGAAGATTAATTAGTACTAGTACTTGGTTCCATTCCCAATAGAGACGACCCTATACTCATCCATGCTAACAAACTATAAGTATACTTGCCTGTTGAGCTGAGTTAAGGATAGAATATAGGTATATAAATTTTAATACTCAGTAGCTCTAATTAAAGGTGATCAAGTTTTTCGTACCATTGCTAAGGATGGAATCATTAGGAAATTTTTAATTCCTATGCATCTAGCTTGCATTTGTTACTGTTTTATTATTTTAAGAAATTTTTTTGTGCTTCACATGATTTATATTTGTTGTTTTTTGCAATTTATGATTCAAAATAGCACGATTAAACTTGCTAACTTTGATCCTAAACTCAAGAGAATGCTCAAAAGTAATTTGCAGAAAGTTCATGAATGTTTTGAGAAGCAAGCATCTTGTAGCAAGGATGTACGAACATGTGAACCATTGAGAATCGGAAAAGAGATATTAGATTCATTCAGAATGAATGACCAAAATGAGACTGTAGATTCACCATTAGAGAACCGGTTTTTGAATCTTAAAGAGAATAGAGTTCCACTATTGAATTTAAACGCACCTCTTGATGGGAATGGAAATATAGTACACCCAAAGAATGAGCCAGGAGTAAATCCACCTTTGGCTCTAAAAACAACACTAGATTATTATAGACCCAACTTGGATGGAGCTAGCATAAGCATTATTCGGCCTCGCGTTCAAGCGAACACTTTTAAGATATAGCCAGGTGTTTTTTAGATGATTCAACAATGCATCCAGTTTGACAGATTTAGTGAGGAAGACCCTAATAATCACTTGTAGCAATTTCTAGAAATATGTGAGACATTCAAGATAAGTAGTTTGTTGAAGGATGCTATCCATTTAAGATTATTCTCGTTCTCATTAAGGAATAAAGCTAAACAATGGCTGAACTATATGCTAACAAACTCCATCAATACTTAGTAAGAGATAGCAGAGCTATTTATAAGAAAATATTTCCAACCATCAAGAACAGCCAAGTTGAGTGCAGACATCTCCACATTTGGATAGTTGGATATGGAAACATTATATGAGGTGTGGGAGAGATGGAAGGATCTACTTAGGAAATTTCCTCATCATGGGGTTCTAAAATGGCATTAGGTTTAGACTTTCTACAATGAGTTGAACTACACAACTAAGCAACTCATTGATGCAGCTGCTCGTGGGAGCTTAAATCACAAGTCACTAAAGCAATACATCTAATTATTTGAAGACATGGCTAATATCTACTATTAGTGATCATCTATGGGAGCTAAAGGGAAAAGACTAGTGGGAAAGTACGAATTGTATGCTACTTCCTCCTTAGCACATAAGGTCGAAGTGTTAGCAAGGAAGCCAACAGCCCAACTATAGGTCAAAACAAAGCTTTGGTGGTAGCGAAGTTTAACTTCACAAGTTCATCTGAATCTGAACTATTGGAGCAAGTTGACTACATGAGAAATCCTATCTAGCCTTAGAATGATCTGTTCAGTAACACATATAACCTAGGTTGGAGGAACTATCCAAATTTTAGGTGGAGTAGTAACAATGGGCAAAGTTTGAACATGTAACCTCTCGGATTTCAAAGACAATTTCCTCCCACTTAAGCTAAAATAGGATCATTGGAAGAAATGTTGGTTTAATTTATCAAGTCTTCTAAAGCATGTCACCAAGTTACTGAAACCGCTTTGAGAAATCAGGAGGCATCGATCCATAACTTAGAAAACTAAGTTACGCAAATAGCAAAAACACTTTTTGAAAGATCTCTAGTATCTCTTCCAGGAAATACTGAGGCAAAGTCAAAAGAACAGGTTGAGGTTGTGACTTTAAGGAGTGGGGAAGAGTTGCAAGCTCTTGAGGGAGTTAAAGAAAAGAAAGAAAGTAAGGATGTTGAATTGGAAAGGCAATCAGAACAAATCAATCAACTAGAAGATGGGAGCGTCCTATCCTAGTTAAGGATTACAAGCCACCCTTACCATATCCAAACTGGTTGAGAAAGGCAAGGGATGATGAGCAGTACATCAAATTCTTGGAATAATTCAAACAAATGCACATCAATCTACCCTTAATGAAAGCATTAGGACAAATGCCTAAGTATGTTAAGTTTCTTAAGGAATTGTTATCCAATAAGAGAAAGTTGGAAGAGTTATCTACAATTACTATTGGAAGAGAGTGTTTTGCTATGATCCTAAATAAGCCACCTACTATGCTTAAGAACCCAAGTAGTTTTACCATACCATGTTTGATTGGCAATCTACCGGTAGAAAGGGCTTTGGTAAACCTTAGAGTAAGTATCAATCTCATGCCATATAGCCTATTTAAAAGATTGAATTTGGGTGAACCCAAAGTGACGGAGATGAGTCTACAATTAGCTAATAGGTCTATGAAATTTTCAAAAGGTGTGGTGGAGGATGTGTTGGTGAAAGTTCAAGACTTCATCTTCCTAATAGATTTTGTAATCCTTGATATAGATGAGAATTGAGATGTTCCACTTATGCTGGGTAAACCATTTTTTGCTACAATAGGAGTAGTAATTGACATTAAGGATGGTAGACTTGTCCTTAAAGTGGGAGGAGATGAGATGGTGATTTGAATGCTACATGTTTTCAAGCAATTTATGATAATCAACAATGAATGTTTTGCTATTGACTCTTTTGATTTTATTGTTTCTTATTTTGTGCAGGAATTTCTAAGGAAGGACCCATTGGGTTTATTTCTGACAAGGAAGGAACACTTAGATGAAATAGAAGAGATACATGAGGTAGTCACCCATTTAGAAGCTTAAGCTATGCAAAAGACAAATGTGGGGGTAGAAAAGATCAATAAAAACAACATCACTCTATTGAAGCCCTCAATGGAGGAACCACCTAAGCTAGAATTGAAGCAATTACCCTCTTACTTGGAGTATACATTTTTGGTTAATGATTCAAGACTTTCGGTTATCATTTCATCAGAACTTAATTCAACATGGAAGGAAAGGCTTCTATCAATTTTGAAGGAACATAAAAGGGTAATAGCATGGAAGATACTGGATATTAAGGGTATAAGCCCATCTTTCTATACTTACAAAATATTGATGGAAGAAGATTATAAGTCCATAGTGCAACCACAAAGGAGACTCAACCCAAACATGAAGGAGGTAGCAAAGAAAGAAGTAGTGAACATATTGGATGTAAGACTCATCTACCTAATTTCAAATAGCTCATGGTGAGCTCGGTTCTAGTAGTTCTCAAGAAAGGTGGTATGACTGTGCTACCAAACGAGAAGAATAAACTAATCCCGATGCATACAGTTACTGGTTGCAGAGCATGTACTAATTACAAGAGATTCAATGATGCTACCAAGAAGGACCACTTCTAGTTACCCTTGACTGATCAAATGTTGGAAAGGTTAGCAAGTCACGAGTACTATTGCTTTCTTGATGGAATGTTAGGGTATTTTCAAATTCTAATTGCACCTAAGGATCAAGAGATGACCACTTTAACTTCCCCCTATGGGACTTTCGCATACTGTAAGATGCCGTTTGGACTTTGTAATGCACTAATCACCTTTTAGTGTTGCATATTGGCTATCTTTGGTGAAATGATAGAAGATGGGATGGAAGTTTTCGTGGATGATTTTTCAGTATTTAGGGACACATTCGAGGGATGACTTGCTAACTTAAAGAAGGTACTTCAAAGATGTAAAGAGACAAGTCTAGTTCTCAATTAGGAGAAATGCCATTTTATGATATAACAAGGCATTGTCTTGGGTCATAAGGTATCAAATGAGGGGATTGAGGTTAACATGGCTACTGTTGAAGTGATCTCAAAGCTACCACCACCATCATCGGTTAAGGCCATATATAGCTTCTTAAGACATGTCGGATTTTATAGAAGATTCATTAAAGATTTCTCCAAAATAGCTAGACCCTTTACCAAGCTTTTGGAAGAGGCTACACCATTTGAATTTAGAGTTAGTAGTTTGGAGGCTTTTGAAGTATTAAAAAAAAAAATTGACAGATGCTCCTATAGTGGTAGTATTAGCTTAGACTCTACCTTTTGAGTTAATGTATTATGCAAGTGATTCTTTAGAAGGCACAATATTAGGGCAAAGGAAAGACAAATAAATCTAGCCTATATATTATGCTAGCAAGACACTCATTCAAGCCCAAAAGAACCACATCATAATTGAGAAAGAATTGTTGGCGATAGTCTTTACTTTTGATAAGTTCTAATCATATCTCATTCTTTCAAAAGTGAACGTATACACAGATCACTCAAATCTAAGATATCTTCTAACCAAACCTGATGTAAAACCAAGATTGATCATATGGGTGTTGTTGTTGTAAGAGTTTGATTTAGAGATAAGAGACAAGAAAGGAGCCAAAAATTTGACTGCTGATCATTTATCTAGATTAGACAACCCACATTTGAATACACTACAAGAGGAAGATATCAATGAAAAGTTTCTAGAAGAGAGTTTATTTGCTATTCATATAATTAAGGACCAAGATACTCCATGGTTTGTAGATATGGCAAATTACTTAGTGGAAAAGGTTTTACCATAAGACTTGGATTATCAAAAGAAGAGGAAGTTCTTCTTAGATTTAAAATATTACTTTTAGAAGGATTCATTTCTATTCAGAGTCTGTGCTGACCAAATAATCCGACGTTGTATTTCACATCAAAAGGGATAAAGGATTATGTTCCATTGTCATAATGGTCTAATAGGAGGCCATTACAGTGCCAATAGGACAACTCTAAAGGTATTAGAGGCTAGTTTCTATTGGCCAAGCATATTTTGGGATACGTATAAGTATATGATAGCTTACGATAGATGCTAAAGGATAAGGAACATCTCCAAGAGGGATGAAATGTCACAAAATTATATTTTGAAATGTAAAGTCTTTAACATTTGAGGAATAGACTTCATGAGGCCGTTCCCTAATTCTTTAGGGAATTAGTACATTTTGGTAGCAATGGATTACGTGTTGAAGTAGGTCAAAGCTTAAGCCATGCTAACAAATGAAGCTAGAGTGCTAGTGAGATTCCTGAAGAAGTTATTCACTAGATTTGGAGCATCTTAAGCATTGATTAGTAATAGGGGGACTCACTTTTGTAATACTCAGATTGAGCGAGTTCTCAAGAGATATAGAGTACATCATACAATGGCCACTCCTTATCATTCACAAACCAGTGGCTATAGGGAACTGTCTAATAGGAAATTGAAAAGAATATTGGAAAAGATAGTGGTTCACAATAGAAGGGATTTGGCTAACAAGTTAGATTATGCTTTGTGGGCATACCAGATTGCTTACAAGACTCCCTTAGGTACTACACCTTACATATTGGTTTTTGGAAAGGCTTGTCATCTACTAATAGAAATCAAGCACAAGGCTTATTAGGCTATCAAAATAACCAATTTAGGTCTTGAAGTGGCTGGTAGACAACGAAATCTCCAACTCAATGAGTTAAATGAATGGTGCTGGATGGCTTATGAGAACAGCAGAGTGTACACAGATTGTGATAAACAATTGTATGATTTATGGATAAAACATCCTAAATAATTCAAAGAAGGTGATCCAGTATTCTTATACAATTTCAGACTCAAGTTATTCCTTGAGAAACTTAAGTCTTAATGGTTAGGTTTGTTTGTAGTAACAAGAGTATACTTTTACGAAGTAGTAGAGGTAACGCATCTAGAAAAAGGAACATTCAATTAGATTTGTTTACTTATGTTTGTTTTTATCACTTTAATATTTGTTAAGTTTAAATTACTTGTTGTTGTTATTGTTATTCGTTTGTTTTCTTTTGGTTGTATTTGTAGAAGGTTAGGTAAAAAGAAAGAAAAGATCAATTCAAGTCATTACAATTTGAATGGTAGAGGAAAATTTCACTTAGTGTAAGGGTGTATATGGAGGATGAATACCTATCATAGTTATGATGGGTTAAAGATGAAGGATGTAATCTTCATCACGCCGGTAAGATAAGGTAATTATTTACAATGAGACAATTATGGATACAATTACGACCGTAACTAAATAACAGGGCTAATGTACCTATCTATTACGGTTGTAATAAATCTCCTAAAGACACTCACACCCTTGTTAATGACTGTAATCAAAAGGGTTACACTTATTTTTTGCATAGTGTCGATTACAAGTATATTCATGGCAGTGACTAATAAGGGTGTAGGCCATAATAGTCTAATATTTTTTGTCACAATGCTAATCATAAGAGTCATCATGCTCGTGATAAGCACAAAAGACCCATCACGCCATAAGTTACGAAAGTGATTATCTCCTTAACACAATATTATATAAGAAATTTTCCTCTCTCTCTCCTCATTTCTCACACTTTTTGAAATTCTACCCCATAATACTCCCTACATGCCCATTTTGAAAGAAACTCCACTGCCATTTTCTTAACTTCAATCATTATTCCAACCATTTCTAATGCCTGCACACCCGTTTTCATCACTTGTATGTGCTTCTAAGGTATGATCTTCCCCTTTTTCCATACTTTTTAAGCATTTAGATAGATTTGGTTCAAATAATTTTAGAGTTTGAATATGTATGTTCATTATGATTTATAATTGTATTGTGATTATACTTATAATGTTGTTTGTGTAGTAATTAGACTTTGATTTGCAAAAACTTGGTGTTGAAATTGGAATGACTAACTTAAACCCTAATTTCCATTGATAATGACCAAATTAGTGATTTTTTCAAATTAATTCTAATTTGATGATTTAGTTTTGTCATTAATAGTTAATTGTTATGTAAGATTATGCTGATAGTTGGTTTTTTATATGTTGTAGTTTTGTATGTCAAATGGCAATGGGATTATGTTTATGTGTAGTTGTGAAATTAGAATGTTGTATAGTCAATTGATAAAAAGGGGAGATAATAACACTTAGTTATAGTTTTTGGTTGCAAGATGAGTTTATAAGGGACTCACTTGTGTTACTCATGCTTAAGAATAGGTGAGGGTTGATCATGTTTAGTTTGTAAAGGCTCTATGGTTGGTATTAGAGGAAGGTGGAATGGCTATGTTTTAGTCTCAATTGTTATTAGAATGTGCATGATCTTTGCTTTTCTAGAACTAACGCTTGTATTTGTAGATCACACCTAATAAATCATCCACAACTTCTCAAAACAAGAGACTAAGGGCAGATCATTCTCCATCTCTTCCTCCTAGATGATCTGATGCAGCGAGCTTAACTAGAGTAGTCACTCCATCGATTAGTATGATTGCAGAACATAAAGAAAGGTTTAAGGAGTTTGCTAATAAGAAGACAATAAAGAGGTATTGTATTGTTGACTGGGATATGTTAGGAAAGTATAGGTTGAAGGTAACTTTGTAGAGGTTATTAGGGAATGGGCTATGGCTAAAGTTATTAACGATTTGGGAGAAAACATACAAGCAAACTATATTAGCATTCCTCGTGTCCTTCAAAATCAAGTATGAGTACATAGGCTCCAAAATGGTAAAAAGACTTGAGTTCTTAGCATTTAAAAGAACTTACACCTTTGACATGATAACCTTTGTAAGTGATATGGGTTTATACACCTGTAGACACCTAATTCTTGCCCTTCCATAGTCTTAGTTTTTATTTTTACAAAAAGGGTCCTAATTCAAAAAAATAAAAAAATAAAAATTAACAAATAATGAAAATACTAAAAAAAAAAATAAGAAAAGGAAAAATTATAAAAATTTCGAAGTAATTTATATTAGGAATAATTAGTTTAATATTAGTTTTAATTTTGGTTTAGTTAAAAATTTTTAGTTTAGCGATTTAGATAGTTTAAATATAATTTAATTGTAATGAATGTCAAGAAACATGTCAACGGCTTAACGGATAAGTAGCGGAGCGCTTGAGTGGATTTAGTTGGAGGTCACGGGTTTTGAGTCTCTGCAGGCACCAAACCACAACGAAAAGGAGGGGGGAAGAAGCTTCAAAAAAAAAAAAATCCAGTCTGCTTGACGCTCCACGCAATCTGAACGGCTAACGCATGCACGCCTGACCGAAATGAAATCACGCCAGACATCACATTCATGCTTGACGCTCTGTAAACAGCAATTCAGGTTCGGTTTAGTTCAATTTTTTTTATTATTTTTATTTTATTTTATTTATTTAGTTATTATATTATGTCATTATCATTATATTATTACATGTAGCATATGTGTGTATATATTAGTTTAGTATATTTCTTTTAGCATTATTCTGCTTTATTATATAAGTTAAATATGATAGTTGTTTAATAACAGTAACATAGATATAAATAATATAAGTATATATTAGTATAGGAATATTTTAGGATTAGTTTTGTTTAGATTTCTCACCTAGAAAATCAAAATTTTTTTTTTTAGAAATATGAATTAATAAAAATCAATAAAATATTTAAGGTATTTTAAAAAGTCTTTTAATTGTATCAAAAGTTAGGACCCGTTAAATTTTTTTAAAACTAAAATAAACTAAAAACGTAAACTCAATCAGTTTTCAAAATTAAAATCAACCAACAAATTAAAGTTTTTTTTAGAACTACGATCGTCTGATCCCGGTTAACGGGTACGTAGGCACCTTCGGGGCGATGATAAAATATATAATTTTTCTAAATTAAAAAATCATTTTGATGTTGATAAAATAAAAAAAAATCTTTAATTGATTTCTTTTCATAGTTTTAGTGTCTTTTTCATAGTTTTAGTGTCTTTTTCATAGTTTAGATGTATTTTCCATAGTTTAGATGTCTTTTCCATAGTTTAGATGTCTTTTTCATAGTTTAATTGTCTTTTCCATAGTTTAGATGTCTTTTCCATAGTTTAAATGTCTTTTTCATAATTTAGATGTCTTTTCCATAGTTTAGATATTTTTTTTCATAGTTTAAATGTCTTTTCCATAATTTAGATGTCTTTTCTATAGTTTAGATGTTTTTTTTTCATAGTTTAGATGTCTTTTCCATAGTTTAGATATCTTTTCCATGATTTAGATATTTTTTTTATGATTCAGATATCTTTTATATGATTCAGATATTTTTTCTATGATTAAGGCATTTTTTCTATAATTAAGGCATCTTTTCTATGATTAAGGCATCTTTTCTATGATTAGGAAATTTTTCTTTTCTTTCTTTCCTTTTTAATGTTTTAAGCATCTTTTTTATATAAAAGTTTCATCATGTAGAACATTGCACATTTCATAAAATCTTTAGGGTTTTTCTTGAAAATAAAAAAATTATCACTTAGTTATTTTTAAATAATAATTTTAATTTGATGCTTTTCAAAAATTAGGTTTTTAGGTTTTTTTTAATTAGGAATAAAAATTAGGCTTCTAGAGATTTTCCTTAATAAAAATAAAATGGTTAATAAAAACGCAAATTCAACCAATCATGTTTTTATAAAAAGAACCAACACATTTAAATTTTCGGAAAGAACTACGATCGTCTGATCCCGACTAGCGGGTACGTAGGCACCTTGGGGGCGACGATAAAATATGTAGAAATTTAGGTTTATTTTTTCTTTCAATTTTATTTATTTATTTTAAATATTATAACTAGAAAAATAATCCTAATTTTGGTAATAAATAGTGGTACCCGTTAGGGTTTAATAGGTTAGCCCCCGAATTCGGAACCCTCTGGTTTTTTATTAAATTGGAAATCAAAGATCGGTAACTAAATCGTAACCAATCCGCCCAATTGGTTGCGGTTTCTTTTTCTTTTCCCGACTTCGGTTGGGTGGCGACTCCAAAAATTATTTTCAATAAAAAACCGGAATTTCTCAATTTCTTTAGTCGAGGATTAATATTAAATGGATTAGGGTTTAGTATTAATCAAGGAAATGAGAGATCAATTTTAAACAAAAACCGAAAAATCAGACTCGACAACACCTAGGCAAAATTAGAAGAGGATGAATTTGAGGATTTATCGGTAAGTCTTTGCTAAGGTACTTCTTTGAATGAATTTTGGAGAGAAATCTCAAATTAGAGTAGTTTCTAGGCAAATAAGTTAAAAGCCTCTACCCTAAGGAAGACTAGTGCTTGAATCTTTCACTACATCCTTGTAAGGACAATCTAGGGGAAGCGTAAAAGTCTTGAGGCAATGGGGGAACATGACTTACTACCCTTGTATAGTGTACTCAAGAGGTATCTAATGAATGTTGGAATGCTCACCACATTTGGAATTCATCGGCAAACTTTCGACAAGAGCAAGGGTGTCTTCATTAGAGGTTTGAATACTAGAATTCTAAGGAACTTAAAGTTATAGCCTACTAGTTATAGGCCAAGAGACTCTTATGTTGAACCGAAATCGCTTCTAGGAACTTTTTTTAAGAACCCCTTCCAATTTGTAGGGTATTGCAAGAGTCTTAGACCCTAACTTGGACATTAAAGATCTTAGTGCTCCAAACTTTGAGCCAACTACATCTAGTTTCTCGATCGAAATTTTGAAGTGCTTGGAAACTAAAGTGGCTATGATATAAAAAAACTTAAAAGGGGATTGTTAAATAATTAAAGAATATCACCACAATAGTAGGTGTAGCCATTCCCTCCTATTTTTCTCATCTTCAAACCTAAAAGGATGTAAGTCTTAGTTAACATCTAGTGCCCCCACCATTACCTAATAAGCAAAAGGGAATGGGTTGGAAGATAAGGATTTGAATGATGAGGAGGATGGGTCAGAAGAAGAGGACAGTAACAATGCGGAGGAGACCTAAGGAACTTGACTAAAAGTTAAAGGGTAAGAAGCTGGGAATAATAGTGAGGAAGAGTCATCAGGGAATGAAGAGGATGGCTCAAATGAGGAAGCTGAAGCTGATGATGATTGACTTGTTTCTTTTCTTTTCTTTTTTTAAAAATCTCATTAACTATTTGAGAGCTTAACTTCTTTGATATATTTTGCTAAATACTCTCATATAAATTTTGTTATGGTTTGTTTTAGTATGTTTAATGGTCAGGTTTTCTTTTATATTCCATTTGTTGTGGTGTTTGAAGGATGTCCGTTCTGATGATTTATGGCCTAAACGCATTGATCAAACTTCACACAGGTGAGTCTTGTTCTTATTTTTATTTGTTTTGTATTTTCCTTTTCTATGCTTGTTTTGTGTTTGGCTTCCTTAGACATTGTCTCTCCTTAAGTGTAAGGAAGGGTTATCAAAAGTCTTCCACTTAAGTTTGTTTGTTTCAAGTTATAAATTGACTTAATAGGTTATGGATTTGATAAAATAATAGTCAATTTTGTGTGTTAGTTTTGTGCCTTACTCGCCTCTTATGGATTTAATATACTTGATCAAAATTGTAGGATCAAATCTAAGTGAAGAACACTTACTTATCACTTAATAAATGAATTTAGAGGTTAAAAGTGAATCAGAATTGTAGGATCAAATATAATGAATGGTTGTATTTCTAAACTTACTAAATCACTTTTAGAGCTCAGTTAATCTTGAATGGAAAGAACAAATGAAATGATTCACTTGTTGATGCTTCTTAAGAATCTCTTCAATATAAAGTAAATTGAAGTGTTTAAGGATTGAATTATTAAGGGTGAGCTTTGATCCGTTAGAAGAGCGAAGTTTGACCCTACTTCTAATTTTTGTCCTTATAATTGAGTTAGTAAGGGTAGGTTTTAATCTCTTAGAAGAGAAAAATCTAACCTCGTTACTAATCTTTGGTCTTTACTCTTCTATTGAAAAAAAAAAAATTGAAAATGCGGTGTATAGTTGTTCTTGGAGAAATTAAATAAAAGAAGTAGAATTATAGAAGAAAGATACATGCAAAATACTTTTCTTCTAGATTATTGTGCTTAAGAAGTAATTAAAGGGTTTTAATACACTTATCGAAGTGGATGAAGTATAACCAATTTTCTTTTGTTTTATTTGACTTTATATTGACTTTATACCTTTGGAAGCTATCATTAAATAGTAAAGGTGAAGTTTGTTTTACTTAGATTAGTCTTAAAATATTGATTTGTGTATTATAATAACACAATGTGGTAGGCATAAAGTTAAGCTACTACGAATGCTTTGTTGAATATGCAATCAAAAAAGTTACAAAATTTATTTATTGTTTTATAATGTTCTTAAGTGTGGGGAATTTTAGTAAGCGTAAATTACTCTACACTTTTTAGGCATACTTAAGGATAAATTGTTCATAATTGTGTTCATTTATAAAATTCTTGGTACCTAATTGTGTAATATATCGATTTCAGATGATTCAAGAGTAAGGAGATAAAGTTTACACAAAAAAACAATGCAATTTAAGACAATCACGACAGTGAGGAAAGGAAAACTTTGAAGGAAAACCTACATGCATTCAATCATGGGCATAATAATGGAAGAATTGGGTACCTAATGCTAGTCACACCTTCTATCATGGGCATGACCAAGGAAAGTATTGTGATCCTCCTATTAGTCACGGCGGTGATTGTATATTAGGAGGGTGATCACTCTTCCCATTACAGGTGTAAGGAGATTGATGAATTAGATAAGGAGTTTACGTTCAACATCAAGTCGTGATAGGTGAAGTCTATGCTTTTTCGAGATAATCACACCCCGTGTTACGGGTATGATAGGAGTAGACAAAATGATTCCCATTTAAACTGTTTCGCTCGAATCGGTGTGTAGAATAGGTCTAAACACTAGGAGGTGTCTTAAAGTGGGGTATTTTGAGGCTTTTAACAAGAAGAATATAATTACACCGCAATTTTTAGACAATGGACATCATACATGATACATCATACTGCATCATCAAAGGATCATCATCAAACAACATCAGAAGAGAGAACATCAGATTGTTTGTGTTAGAACCTAAATAACTTTTGCTCTAATTTTAAGCCACAACACATTTATATACTTAGAGTGTACCAATTGTATCTTTACATTCTTAGCATAATTTTCTACTTGTAAATCGTATACTTTTCCTAAAACTACTAAAGAGATCCGACAGGAATTGATCGTTCATGCATTTATGAGACTTTTACAGTAAAATCAAAAAAGAGTTTTTACTCTTCTATTGATTCTATGTTTTATTTCTTATAAGTTATGAGTTTTGTTACTTTATGTTATTGTTTTATTATGTACAAGTAATAGTTTAAGACTTGCTACATCTACTTAGTATGATTAAGTGCATGGAATAGTAGGTTTTTGATAAATGTTAATTTTGATGAATTAAACCTAATGCATCTAAGTACGGTGTAGTGTATAACATTGACATATGATGGATTTTGATACAATATGTCAAGAGACAATTCTATCGAATGGATCTAATTAATTGGAGCAACTTACTCCTAATATAATAGAGATTCTATTAGGAAAGTTATTGCATCCTCAAGGAAATTGATAAGTTATCATGATGTTAATGCAATTATAATTGGTTGTTAATTAAATAGAAATTCTAATAGACACAATTAGGATTGGGAGTAAGTAGTTCTGAGAGGAATACTTGCAAATTAATAAATCCCTATAGATAACAATCATTAGGATTAAATTAAGGGTGATATCATGTTATGTGATGAAGCAAGTCTACATGTTTAGTGTTGTGTCAGTAAGCGTTATTGTAACCATTGTGTTAGCTAAAATTAGTTTATGGATTAGTGTAGTTTAGCTAGTAAATTAGATATTTTAATCTTTTTATCACTTGATAAATTTGGTTGCTTGATTAAAGGAAGATTAATTAGTACTAGTGCCTATATTCGTTCTCAATAGAGAGGACCCCATACTCAACCATGCTTACAAATAATAGGTATACTTGCTTGTTAAACCAAGTTAAGGATAACATATAGGTTTAGAAATTTTAAGTCTTGGTAGCTCTAATTAGAAGTGATCATGCATCAATGAGCTGTTTGATTGTGTAGTTTAACCCGTTATAGAAAGTTTAAACATAGTGCCATTCTAGAAGCCCATGATGAGGACATTTCCTAAGTAGATCCTTCCATCTCTCTCATGCTTCATATAATGTTTCCATGTCAAATTGTCTAAACACGGAGACATTCTCTCCCAACTTGGTCGTTCTTGATGGTAGGGAATATTTCCTTATAAACAGCTCTACCATCTCTTGCCAAGTATTGATGAAGTTCCTTAGCACGAAGTTGAGCCATTGTTTAGCATTATTCCTTTAGGAGAATGGAGATAATCTTAAGCGGATAACATCTGCTAGTACACCACTTATCTTGAATGTATCACATATTTCTAGAAACTGCTGCAAGTGATTGTTAGGGTCTTCTTCATTGAATCCATCAAACTAGACGTACTACTGAATCATCTGAATAATACTTAGCCTTATCTCAAAAGTGTTTACTTGAATATGAGGCTAAGCAATGCTAGTGCTAACCTCATCCAAGTTGGGTTTACAATAATCCAACATTGTTCTTGGAGCCACAAGTGGATTTTCTCCTGGCTCATTCCTTAGGCGTACTATATTCCAATTCCCATCAAGAGGTGAGTCCAAATTTAATGGTGGATATTCTCTTTAAGATTCAAAAACTGATTCCCCAATGGCAAATGGACATTCTCGTTTTGATCATTCATTATAGATGAGTCTGATATCTCTTTTCTAATTCTAAACAGTTCACGTGCTCTCACTTCCTTACTACCAAATGCTTGCTTCTCAAAATATTCATGAACTTTCTTCAAATTGCTTCAAAGTGTTCTCTTGGGTTCAGGATCGAAGTTGGTAAGTTTAGTTGTGTTGCTTTGAGTCATAAACTGCAAAAACTAGCAAATTTCAATCAACTTAAGCACTAAAAGAAAAATTCTTGAAAATAACTAAACAATAAAAACACAAGCTAAATGCATAGAAATTTTAAATTTTCTAATGATGCCATTCTCCAGCAATAGTGCTAAAAACTTGATCGCCTCTAATTATAGCTTTCGAGTTTTAAAATTTATAGACATATATTCTATCCTTGACTCGATTCAATAGGCAAATATACCTGTCATTTTATAGCATAGATGAATATAAGGTCATCTTTTACTAAGAATAAATATAAGCACTAATACTAGTTAATTTTCCTATGATTTAGCAACCAAATTATCAAGTGATTAATGTTTAAAATGTCTAATTTATTAAGTAAACTACACTAATCCACAACAAATTTCATCTAACACAATGGCTATAGAAACAATTAACAAAACAATGATTAACATGTAGACTTGCTTCATCACTTAGCATGATATTACTAAGACATTTTATCTTATTATTTGTTACCTGTAGGGAATTATACGCTTGTAAATATTCTTCTCATAATTATTTGCTTTGCATCCTACTTATGTTTATTAGAATCTCTTTTGAATTAACAACCAATTAGAATTGCATTAACATTATAATCATTTATTGATTCCCCTAAGGATGTAGCAACTTTTCTAATAATATCTCTACTACTAAGAGTAAATTATTCTAATGAATTAGATCTATTCAATAGAATTGTCTCTAGACTTACTTTATTGAAATATATCCTAAGTTAGTGTTCTCCACTATAAAAAACTTAAATTCATTAAGTTTAATTCATCAGAATTAACATTTATCAAAAACCTACTATTCCATGTACTTAATCATAGTAAGTAGATGTAGTAAGTCTTAAACTATTACTCATACATGATAAAACTGTAATATAAACTAACAAAAATAATAATTTACAAGAAATAACACATAGAATCAGTAAAGAATAAAAACCCCTTTTTGATTTCACTATAAAAGTCTCACAAATACACAAACAATGAGGTCCCATCGGCTCTCTCGAATAGTTTTGGGAAGAGTACATGATATAACATTAGTGAATGTACTAAAAATAGAAAACATAATGGGTATAAAGATGAATAGATGTGTTGTGGTTAATGTTCTCTAACTAAGTTCTAGATTGTCTTGTGATGTAATGTGATATCTGATGATGTTTGATGATGATTTCTCAATGATCCCCTTTTTTCTAAAAATTGCAATGTATTTGTATTATTCTTGTCAAAAGGTTTGAAATACACCATTTCAAGACAACCCCTGATGTTTAGATTCATTCTATGCGCCAATTTGTGCGAAACAGTTTAAAAAGAATAATTGTGTCCACTCCCATTACACTTGTGACTCGAGATGTGTTCATCTTGAAAAAGAATAGTCTCCACCAATCACGGCTATGATGTTGGACATGATTTTCTCGTCTCAATTATTTCATCTCATCATTCTGGTAATAGAAGGAGTGATCACCCTCCTAATATACAATCATAGGCGTGATGAATAGGGGGATTACAATACTTCCCTTGGTCACACCGGTAACAAAGAGCGTAATAGGTACTAAGTACTCAATTCTTCCATGACCATGTCTGTGTTGGTGGGAGTGATCTTCTTCCTTCAAAGTTTTCCATTCCTTATGGGCATTATTTCCTTCGCATTGTCTTTTTTTTTTTTATGCAAACTTCATCTCCTTGCTCTTGAATCATCTAAAACTGATATATTGCACAATTAGATACCAAGAACTTGAGAAATGAATATAATCATGATCAATTTTTACCTAAATATGCTTAAAAAATGTATATGATTTATGATTATTAGCATGTCTTGCTTAGTTCTTCTTAAAACATAAAGTCCATATTTACTTCTTATAGATGGGGTCAATTCAAGTCCTACCAAGTCATCTTTCCATGTTATATAGCTTTCCCATACTCAAGCTACAGTAAGATGTTCACTATTCCTTTTTAGGGAGCCTCAGATAAAGGTACGAGAGAGTTGTTCTCTAAACTAATTATCTATCCAAAAATTTGTTGATTGTCCATTTCCATCAAACTTTAAACTTAACTATAGTAGTCTCCTACTACCACTTACTAAACTTTTCCATAAAGGGGAGGCCGAGGGTGGTTGGAGTAGAGTATATCATCACCTTATGTAGTTTTTGTACTTTAGTAAGCATAGTTTGCTCCAAAGTTTTTCTCCTTTAAATGGGAACCATGACCTCTTCATTTTAAAGACTTAGTTATTTAAACGAATATCATGAATCCTTAAACCCCCTTGGTTTTTAAGAGTACAAATTTTATTCCATGGAGTCTAATGTGTTTTATACATAGTATTTCACCCATTCTTGAAAAATTTTCTAATTTTTCTTTTCATACTTTCTAATGTCTTATTTGGTAATGATGTGATTGCATGGTGCAAACAAGGATGGCATTTAAAGTTGGGTTGATAAGGATTATTCTTCCAACTATACTAAAAAACTTACTTTCCATCCTGTAAGCTTTGGGTCAATCTTGTTTAACATATCTCCCTAATCCTTGTCCTTAGCTTGTAATCCCTTATTTATTTATTGGAAATCCTAGGTATTTCCATAAGGATTTTGTGGTTTTTATTCCTAAGATTCTTTGTATTTACCCTTGTCTGCTGTTTGTGGTTTTTTTTTTAGAATAAGACAGTGGATTTGGATTGGTTTATTTTTAGGCCTGACGATTTTTTAAATAGTTATAGTGTAGAGTAAATTGCTTTAGCCAAGGTTGGTGCAAAAAATAAGTAGGTGAAGTTCATGTCTAACTTCGTAGGCTTGATGTGTTTCCAAGTTTTTTCTTTAGCTTTTTACTTTATAAGTCTATTTATCATTTTAAATGCTATGATAAATAAATAAGGGGAAATAAGGTCTCCTTATCTCATTCTCGTTGTCGGGGTTAGAGGTTAAAGCGTAAATCCATAAAGCATGCTTGTATGGTTACTGTTGCTAAGCAAGAACTTATAAGGTTTATCCATTCCTTTGGGAAATTGAGTGCTTATAAAGTATCTAGGATAAAATCCTACTCAATTCTATCAAAGGAATTTTCTAGGTTTATCTTAATTATCATGTATCCTTGTTTTCCTTTTTTATTTATTGTATGCATGAGTTCTTGAAGGAGTAAGGTATTATCTTATTTGCTACACTTGGTATGAAGCATGATTAAGGTGGGTGAATTAGTTAGTGTAAGTATCGTCTTATTCTTAGTACTAGAAATTTTGTTATGATTTAGTAAATGGTGTTCCATAAACTTATGAGTGTAAATTGTTTTATTTTATTAACTTCCAGCTGCTTCAAAATTACAACATTTAAGGTTTCATTGAGTTCAATAGGTAGTTTCTAATGATGGAAAACTATGGTGGCTAGGTTAACTTGTGAGTTTTGTATTAGTGGCCACATGTTTTTATAAAAGCTTACATGTATACCATATTTTCTATGTGATTTTTGGATCTTATCAAAAACAAGGCTTGTTTAATTTCTCGCAGATCTAATGAGCTTGTTAATAAGTTGGAAGTGGATTAATCTAATCCCTCCACCCCCCACCCAAACCCTAAGAGAGAGTTAGGAATCTAATTTATTAGTTTGATTTTGGTTTTGACAATGGTACACAAGTCTTAAAAGTATGAATATATGTGATTTTGAATCTAGTTTAGGTTATCTATCCATGTTCGTGGGATGAGCTCATCATCTAGTCTTTTGAGTTGATAAGTAAAACTTCTCATTTTTTCCCTTATCCTAACTAGGTCTTCCCGATTGGAGGCCAATTTCCCCTATCCTTCATGAGAGCTTGTAGCTTGTAGTCTTCTGTAAACCAGATTTTCGACTTTAAACTCTTTATGTCTAACCTCCTTGTCATAACATCTAACCACTTTGTATTGGTTAGTCACTAACCAAACTGCTACCATACCTCATAATTCTTCTATTATGTTTACGCTAGCTTGCAAGATAGACCCATTTGCAAGCATATTGAAGAACTGTATTATGATGTTAGGGGAGTTCCAATTCTGTGGGCAAGACGGCTTCTGATTTGAAGGTTAAATGGAAGGGTTTTGCGTTTTGACATTTGATGGGTGGTCTTTTACCCCCATAAGATGTTTGGGAGCTCATTTACCCATCTACCTTATGTTCAATCCACCATTCTTCTTGATGCTTTCAAGGATGATCCTATTAGTTGTCTCAACTTAGCCATTAGACTATAAGTGTACGACCAAGGTGAAATGGAGGTTAATATGATGCTTATTGTAGAACTTTCTAAACTTCAAATTGTCAAACTGACATCCATTATCCATTATAAGGGCATAAGGGCTCTGAATATGGAGAAGATATTGTTGTAGAAGAATGACTTCATACTCCTCTCTATAATCTTAACTACTACCTTAGCCTTGACTTACTTCGTAAAGCAGTCAACTGCTACAATTATGAACTATTGTATTTCGGGCGCTTTCAGGAAGGTGCCTAAGATGTCGATGCCCCATTGGGCAAAGGGTTATGGCTTGGTTAGTGGCTAGAGGTTAAAGCTAGGGGGCATGAGTGATAAAGGCATGCTTTTAACATTATGGGTACTTTTAGGCTATTGCCTTGTGCCCTGCCTCATTATTGGTTAGTAGTGTCCGAGCCAAAGAAAACATATGTAGAAGGCATAAGATTGGATGTGATTGTTGCATATGCCAATGTGTAGCTCCTCTATGATGTTTAGGCCTTCTTTAGGATGAAGGCATCTCAGAGGAGGGAAGTTGATCTCTCTTTGATAAAGGATGCCATCAATTAGGGTACAGGTGGCTGGGTGGTATCTTAGCTTCTTGGCCCCCTTCCTATCGACTGGTAGGTACCATGTTCCCAATAATCCTTAAAGGGGTCCATCTAAGTCAAATCAATTGGCATCGTGTTAAGCTCTAGGACCTCATCTTTTTTTAGGCTAATACTCTTATCTAGCAGTACTCAATGTAGATTTTCCTATCCTTCACCTTAGGTTTTTGTATCCTTGTTGAGGTAAGTCTAGATAGCTAGTTGACCACTGAGTTCTCAATTCAGGAATCTTTGTGATATTCCATGAAGAGAAATTGGCTAAGAGAATCTTTACTTTATCCAAGTACCTTGCCATAGATTCACCTCTAGCCTTCTATTCACCCCAAACATACTGGATGATGAGCATCAAGTTTGAAACCGGCAATTAAGGCCTCCTATTTGGATTCGTTGTTGCTTGTGTGGAATATTAACTTGAAGGCATAAAAAATTGTGGTCCTGTATAGTCCATTAAGTACTAATCACACACCTCCTCCTTTAGAGGTAGATGAGCTATCAACGTAGAGAGTCCACATTGGCTTGTCATCTTCTAGCGGTACTTCCCTCTCTCCAGTGTATTCCATAATGAAGTCAACCAAGAGTTGTGCCTTATAGGCCATTTGTAGCTAGTATTGAATCCAGTATGCATTAAGCTTAAGCTCATACTTTACCATTCACCTAAATGCATTTGGCTTTTGAAGCACTCTTTGTAAGGGCCAATTGATCAATACAATGACCTAATGTACTTAGAAGTATGAACGAAGCCACCATGCAAAGATCACTACAATTAAGGTGAACTTCTCAATCTTGGAGTACTTAACCTTAGGCCCTTAAAGGACGTGACTATCGTAGTACATGGACCTATGCTACCTTCCTTTAACCCTATCCAATACAGATGATAGCACCCAGTTACTAACGACAAAGTAGAGGTACAGGTCTTCTCTTAAAACAAGATTCAATAATATTGGTAGGTGTTCTAAGAAGTTTTGTAGTACCATAAAAGCAACCTAACATTGGGGGCTCTACTTAAATCCTTAGAGTTACTTGAGGATTTTGAAGAACTCCGTACATCGATCCACACTTTGGGAGACGAACCTACTCAATACAACTATCATGCCAGTAAGCTTTTGTACTTCCTTCATAGTAAAAGGGGGCTTTATGATCCCTATCATGGTGATCTTCTTGGGATTAGCTTCTATACAATATTGACTATCCATGAAGTCAAGAAAATTATTGGAGGCTACCTCAAAAACACATTTTTGAGGATTTAACTTTATGTCATACTTCCTCATTCAACTGAAGGGCTCCCATAAGTCCTTAATGTGGTCAGTGGGTTGCTTGCTTTTGATGATCATGTCATTGGGTCGCTTGCTTTTGACAATTATGTCATTGACATATACTTCCATGTTTCATCTAAGTTGAGGCTTAAACAAATTTGTCACCATCCACTAGTACATCGTCTCAAGGTTTTTTGGTCGAAAGGTATTACTATGTAGTAGTAAGTATCAAAGTTTGTGATAAAAGAGGTGTGGACTTCATCTTTCTGGTCCATCCTAACTTAGTTGTAACCTAAGGTATCCATGAAACTTAATAACGGATGGCCTAATGTGGAGTTGACTAACTAATTAGTTTATTTTTAGGAGGGGGAAACAATCTTTTAGGTGAGCTTAGGTCTAGTTGACGTAATCGACGCATATTCACCACTTTCCATTTTTTTTTTCTTGAGTAGCATAATGTTTGCTCACCAAGTCGGGTATTTTTCCTCTTAAATGAATCTAGCCTTCATCAACTTCTACTCTTCTTTCTCAATCATAACCTATCACTATGGGGTGAAGTATGACTTCCTTTACTTGACAGGCCGAATCTTTTCATCGATTTTGAAGATATAGGATGTTAGTTGAACTGATATGCTAAACATATTTGATGCCGACCAAGCAAACCTATCAACATTGCACTACAAGAGTTAGAAAATGGCCTCTCTCAACTTGAGAGTTAGACAATGTCCTCTCTCATTGGACTATAAGAGTTAGAAAATGGCTTCTCTCAGTTCGGGAGGCATCTTGATCGCAACCTTCGTAGTTTGATTAGGATTGTCTCCAATCTACACCTCCTTCATATTTTCACCTAGCTTACCTCTCTCAGCCAGTTTCCCCTATGGCTTGATTTTCAACATGAAGATGCTATCTCTTCTAACTACCTTCATGTAAAGCTCCTTAAAGAACTTTTGATCACATTGGAAAATTCCCACCTTAATTAGAATAGGGAATTTGGCCTTAAGGTGGAAGGACTACATGATTACTCTAAAGCATGTAAGGGTCAATCATTCCAATATATGTTACAAAGGGGATGAGCAGCCTACCACCATAAACTCCATCGATTGCTTAGCGACATTGTCATCGCCATCGAATTCCATATCAAGTGTAATGATGCCCTTAGGTCAGATAGTCCCCCCATTGAAGCTAATCAGGTTATGGTGGTATGGTTTCATCTATATAGGCAGCTTCTTCTACATCTTATCATAGTCGTATTTGAAGAGGATGTCGGTAAAGTTGACATTGTCAACCATAATCTTTAGGGCCTTGAATCTCAAGATCCTTGTCCCTATTACAAGGTATCTTGATAAGAGGTATCAACCCCCTTAGGATCTTTGTCAAAGAAGGAGATAGAGGTATCTTACCTCTACCTCTTCCCTCTCACTAATATGACTTTGGATGGGGCATTAACCAAATTGCTAAAGCTCAATTGACACCTAAAGTGAAGTCCCAAACTATGATGTTGATAACACCATTGGGAGCTCAATTATTATGAGGTCATTGTTGTTTTCTTCTTAGGCTTCCTTAATTTATTGTATCCGAGCAACCGTCCCGCCATGATCATTGACATCGGCGATGAATTCTTTGAAGTAGCCTCTTTAGATGGCATTTTTTAGCTAGAAGCATTTGTCCATGGTGTGCTTATAGTCTTCATGAAACTAGCAGTATTTATCTAAATTTCTACAACTAGAGTTACCCCTCATCTTAATAGGTTTATGGAGCAGACCACTTCCTCAAATCTCCATATAGACTTAGCTTAAAGGCTAGTTGAGGGGCATATGCTGTGAATATACTAGTATAGGTAACAAGCGCTTCCTATCTATAGGGTTTCTCTCATTAGGGCATGATAGGGATCAAGGGCCAATTACTCATTCTCGAACTCAAGAACTTACCAACTTAGTCCACTAAGTTGCCCAAAGGGATTTAACCCTCGTAGAGCAGCAACTCATCCGACCCAACCTACCATGCTCATTCACTCTACTTTCGCTCTCCGACATCTCGGACTCAAGTTTCTCTAATGTAGTTGAAAATCAGCCAAGCTAACTTGTTGAACTTGAGCTGCCAAGCCTAAGCTGCTAGGTTCTCATCTCCCAAACGCATGCTCTCCAAGCTTCCATTTTGCTGAGCTACCAACCTAACATTGAGTGAATCAACTTTGCTCGGCATGTCTTATCCATTGGGACTACAAAACTAAAGAATCAACACGTATCCCCTCTTTAACATCCATATTGTCCTTACAAAGGATATTCTTTTTGTCCTGATTATCGATTTACCCTTTTAAATTATATACTTTTCCTTTTCTAATAAGAATCTTTAGTAGTTGTAACAACCCAGGACTTACCTTAATTGGGCCATAAAATATCCCTTTAAGTGTAATAGTCATATTATTAATGAGAATCAATTTTAGACATTCCGTTTGTGGTTACTCTTATCTAGACCATTATCAGTATAGATTAGTAGCAATTGAACTTTAGCCATACTTGTTTGTAATATCAAATACAACTTGAGCTAATGTAAGGCATTGGTGTTTCATACCTATCGTCAGTGTACGGGAACCCTAACTCAAACTTAGACTATCTTTTACTTTTTAGACCGTCTTAAGATTCAAACCAACCTTTAGTTTGTGAGGTACCACTGATCGTATGTCCACCCGTACCATTGCCCGTACCATCTTAATATCAGAGCTTAGTTACACCTAAGTAAGTTTCTAGTACTTTATGGTTTAGTGATTACTTGTAAGTGTGTTGTATATGATGTTAGTAGGTAGAAGCTTAAGAAGTGCTAAAAGAGTTGTATGTCATCATAACAAGTGTTAGAGAAGCATATTGTATTGAAGGAGCTTAGTGCTCTGTTTTCCCCTGTTTTGTATTCGCAAAACAGATTGTGTGCTTTTAGTTAGATTTTTTTTTGTTAAGTGTTATTGGCGACATTATAGTAGTTGTTATTATTGTATACGTATTGTGTTGTTGTTCGAAGTGAGGTTCAGTTATTAGTCCATTGAAGTAAATAATTGATAGGAATTAACCCCCTGGATCGATCATGCATAGCCAAGCTAGAGGACTTTAAGGACTTGCTCGAAGGATACTAACTTTAGGCTATGGCTGAGACGGGGATTCCTATCCTGAGTTAGTCTCCTATCAACCTAACTATCAAATCCTTACTTGTGTTAGATCCGCTCCTATTTAGCAGAAATGCTTTATCCCAAAAGATGGCTCCAGAATAGCTAAGGCAAGCTCCCGATCAGACCATAGGCATCCAACCCTAAATCAAGCTAACTTCTCTTTAGAAGAACTAATTAGTCCCTAGCTTAGTCCAAATCAGGCCAACCCCTGACTGCCAACACTTTTTATCTCGTTTACTTTATATCATAGCCCTAGCTCTCATCCACCACATGACACGTATCTTTTGGTACAATCTTTCTAAAAGGATTATTCACTTTTTCACACTGCATATTCTATCTCTTTTATCCTCTTTTATATAACCTAATTATAGAATACCCTTTTTGTCTTTTCATACGTATAAAGTAATCCTAGTAGATAAGTATATAAACCCCCACTTTCTTATATGCAAAGAATCAACTAATCAATATTAGATTATTCAAGCATCTTTTGAGCAACCTTAGTGTACTGATTACTCTTCAACTCTTATCTATTCTATTTAGCAAGGAATAGTAGTGAGTGACCTTTCAATTCGGACTAGTATATCATATTCGACAGATCGTAGGTCATGTAGGATCTTATTAGTGCATCATATCTAGCTAAATAGCTCATAGATTTACTAAACCCCCCATTTTATTCCCTTATTCTTGCTCATTATGGTGCCTCTCCGTGTATCCGACCTTGAAGGTGTATTAAGTTTACTGGCATAAAAGCACGACTCTGAGAGGGAGTATGTGAAGTTTTGGTTTGCTTCATAGTTAGTGGCTGATGTATCCCTTTTGTAGCTACTACATTGTGTTTGTGTCATAGCAAGTGTAGTTCCATTATTACTCTATTTTTGCTTTACTTTTCATTGCACAAATAGAGCAAATTATTCATATTCTATTTAATTGACTATTGGGTATTAAAAGTTGTTAGTGAATTGTCAATATGTGCAGGAAGTATCGTATTATGTCAAATTCGAGTGTTTAGGGTGTTATTGGTAACCAGAGTGGTGATGCTCAACTTAGTCGTGGTCATAATAGTAGTAACACCCCATGATCCATTAACAACAAACTTATAAACTTTGTTGAGAGTTTAGTCATAGTGATGCAAGTTAATGGGCCACAACCTTAGGGTATACCGTCACAAAATCTACTTGAAAATATTCAATAAAGGGGTTATGTATAAGCTGGTCAAGCCCATCACCCAGTTTGACCCCCTTAAGCTAGAGGAGCTACTAGATGAAGACTAAAGTTAAAAGAAATCGAGGAAGATGATGAGGAGTTAGATGTTAAAGAGTTTGGGGAAGAAGAAGAAGTTGACTATTACCAAATACAGTGATGAGAACACCAAGCTCCTCAAGGACTAGATAATGTCAAGGTTCAAATTCCACCCTTAAGTGGAAGTGGAGATGCTAATGGATACTTACAGTGGGAAGAGAAGTTCGAGAAGGTTGAGAAGGTGTTTGACTATTATGGGTATATAGATGCTATCAAAGTCTGACTTGTTACACTGGAGTTTGTTGGGTATGCTACAATGTGGTAGAAAAATCTAAATGCAATTAGAGTAAGGGATGGAAGATGAGGTGTTAGAACATAAGGTGAGATGAAAAGGTTATTAAGAGGCAGGTTTGTGACCAACACATACCTACAAGATACGTTTGCAAAGTTGTAAGAGCTTTGTCAAGGAAACAAATCTGTTATTGACTATGTTAAAGAGTTCCAGATGCTTATGATCCAAGACGATGCAGAAGAATTAGAAGCCCATACTGCATTAAGGTTTATTTCTGGACTCAGATTTAAGATTCACAACATTGTAGAAGTGCAAAGGTTTTATACCTTAGAAGAGGGGATCAGGATAGCGCAGAGGATAAATGTTCCGAGCCGACTTGGGATAATATTCTCCCTAGCCCCTGTACCACGTCAGCCTATTCAAGTAGAGTCGAGGAAGCCATATTGAGCGAAGAAAAGGAATGAAAAATCTAATGAAAGCCTAGTAGATTAGCACGACCGAGTAGGACAATCAAGCCAAACTGAGGTTAGGCCAAACCTAAGGACATTTGAGAAAGGATAGACCTCTAGGCGGAAGACTATTGAGGTGAAGTGCTTTAAATGCTTAGGCTTCAGACACATGGTTACTGAGTGCTTAAACTAACGTGTCATGCTACTCTAAGAAAATGTAATAGATAACACCGAAAGGAGTGAGCTTGAGGAAGAAAAGGATGCTCAAGATGTAGAAGCCATAGAAGAGGAAAAGACCTGTGTTTATCACGACTAGAGAGAAGTGATGACCCTACTCCAAGGAAGACTAGAGAGAAAATCTATTCCACACTAAATGTACCATTAAGGGATAATTGTACAGCATTAAATTGGATGGAGGAAATTGTACTAATATCATTGTATAGTCCTTTGAGTAGAGATTGGGTTTACTGACCTCAAAGTATCCCCAACCTTACAAGCTACATTGGCTTCATGATAAGGGTACTTCACATGTGACTGAATAAGTGACCAAATAAGTGACCGTACCGTTTAGTGGTGGGAGTGTATATAGAGACGAAGTAGTTTATGATGTCGTCCTCATGGGACCTTCACATTTGCTACTTGGACAACCTTGGATGTTCGACCAACGTGTTACTTACAATGGGTATAAGAACACCTATGCCTTTGTTAAGGATAGAAGGAAGATTGTGTTGCAACCCATGACCTCGTCCCAAGTGAATGAGACCCATAATTAGCTCACCTGAGCTAATAAGAAGAAGACCTTAGTTATGAGCCAAAGAGAGCTTCAATCTACTGAGAAAGTTGATGAACCCATGTTCCTATTAGTTAGGAGAATATTGGAGATAAAGGAATTAGAGAATGTTCCAAAAGAGATCCAAAACTTGCTATATGAGTTTTCTGAACTATTTCTCGAAGAACTACTTGAGGGACTACCTCCAGTCCAAGGCATAGAGCATTGTATTGATCAACAGCCAAGTGCTACCCTACTGAACTAACTTGTATACAGAATGAACCTCGAGTAAGTAACCGAGTTGAAGAGGTAGGTGGATAAGATCATAGAGTAAGGGTATGTGAAGGAGAGCATAAGCCCTTGCACGATACCAGCTGATGGGAATCAAGCAACCAAACCCTTAACCCATAGTTAAGGCCGAGAACTAGAGGGATTGGCTCGACGAATCTTTCTATTCCAACTAACCCCTATTGAAGCCGAGTACTTCCTTGTTGAGTTACCCTTCATATCGAGTCATATGACCACCCATCTTTCAATAGTGTGCCGAATAAAAGATTACTCTCTCGTACCCGAGCCAACCAATTACTTGGCATCTTCCTTACCAAGAAGCTAAGAAAGAAAGACTTCAGACTGACAAAGCCATCCCTGCTCGAGCAAACCAGCTATTTATACTTTTTTTGTCTACATTTTCTAACAACCTCACTAATGTAGCATTGCTACATGTACAGTATCATGTGTAAAATCCATTGCACTAATGATTACTTTTCTTGTATATTCATTTTTACTCTTTTGCATCCTAATCTTTACTTTCTTAGGAAATGCCCTTTTATCTTTTCTTTTTAGGTAAGTTACCTTAACTTATGGGTATAAATACCCTTGTACTTATAACTATGAGGACATCGGATCATTCTTCATACACTTTTTTAGTACTTTTCTTCCTTGCATAAATGCTATTTGTTTACTCTCAGTAACACTCTTATCCTTCCCCTTAAGTAAGGTTAGGTGGTGAGTAATCTCATCAGACCAATTCATGCATCATATTGAATTATATCGTAAGCCCTTAGAATATCCATTGGTGCGTCATATCCTCTGAAGCTATTCGTAAGCTTTGCTTACTGTTTCATTCTTCATGTTTCTCTTTTGCAATTTCCCCATTAATCGTCTTTCGAGCTTTCTGCAAACTTAGACCCGTCTAGCGATCGACCTTGTTTGTTTTTTTTTTTACAGTTCGCAACATCTTAGTATTAGAGCAGATGTTTCGTATGAATTATAGTTGGTGCTCTTTGAAGTTTTGTTATACTCTGTTTTACATCTTATTTGACTACTGTGTTATTAACATATAACTTTTTAAAGTGATTGTTTGAGCTTTGAATCTGTGAAGAAAAATGATAGACTCAAATATGAATGTTGGTACTGATGATGATAATGGAGTTGTCTACCATGGATGACAATCTTAAGAAACTCTTAAAAGCATTGATGAGAGGCTTGATGAGGTAGCTAACTTCTTAGTAAATCTGACTTGAGCTGTTCATACTTTATCTTGCTGACCCACTAAAGCCGCACAAAACACTCTACAAGTTGCTCAACTTGTTAAAGGTTAGAACTCAACTCGACAAGTTCGAGGCAGAGGAGTTGGCGGATGAGTAAGTTGAAGGATAGACCTGAGAGAGCTTAATGAAGAGGAAGAAGAGTATTTTGAAGAGGAGTGTGTACAAATCCTTAGAGCATTTGACCATGTGAAGCTTCAAATTCTAAGTTTCAATGGATCTGGGAATTTTGATGAGTATCTAAATTGGAAAGTGAAAGTAGAGCGTGTGTTTGATTACTATCAATATGATGATTATAAGAAAGTAAGAACTGTTGTTGTTGAATTCTGTAGGTATGCCGCCATGTGATGGAAGAATTTTTAGGCTATGAGAAGACGAGAGGACTACCAAGAGATTAACACTTAGCCCAAGATAAAGAGAGTGCTCAGAAACAGGTGCGTATCAGAAACCTATCTCTAAGATACTTTCACTCGGCTCTAAAAGCTAAGACAAGGAAGCTGAACTATTGATAAATATGTTCAAGAGTTCCAAATGCTCATGATCCATTGTAAAGTGGAGGAACCACCAGCTCGAATAATCTTATGGTTCGTTATTAGGTTGAGAGGGGGCATTCGAGACATCATAGAGCTCCAACAATTTGATACCATAGATGAGACTGTTAGGATTGTCCAGTGAGTAGAGAGGCAAAAGGGAGCTAAGTACTAGCGAGGATACCGACTATCCGACCCGAACAGGTAAGTCACTGAACTTTACCAAGTACCAAGCCGAGAAGGAAAGTTGATATCAGAGCCGAACAAAAAGGCCGACCTGAACAAATGAGAAGGGGTAAGGGTCTGGCAGGAAAACCAGTCAAATCAAGTGCTTTAAGTGCTAAGGGTTCAGACACATGACTGCTCAGTTCCCAAATCAATGGACGATGGTCATCGAAGGAGACATCTCGAAGCTAGAAGTAGAGAGTATGGATGAGGAACCCGAGGACGAAGAGGAGGTTCCCGCAGAGAAAGAAAGTACTGAAAAAAGAGCTAATTGAGGAAGACGTGTTTCCTGAGGACTTATAAAAGTTACTCATGGTTGTTTGACGCATTATGAACGTGGAACCCTCACAGGAGGAGGAGTAGAGAGTGAATTTGTTCCATACTACTTATAAGATGAATGATCAGACGTGTAAGCTCATCATGGATAGTGAAAGTTGTACCAATGTAGCATCAGCTGATCTTGTTTCAAAATTGAAGTTGTCGACTATTGTACATCTAAGGCTGTACAATTTGTACTGGTTGAGTGAGAAAGGAGCATTATACGTCACTCAGCAAATACTACTGGCAATTACTATGGGGAATTACTCCAACTAGATTCTATGTGCACTTCCTACGTGTTGCGAAGAAGATCGTAGTTGTTTGATAGGAGAGTTATGCATGATGGCTACAGGAATACTTATATGTTCAAGAAGGATGATCGAAAGATCACACTGAACTCGATGCCATCAAGAGAAGTTCACAAGTTGTAGAAGAAACTTGCTCGCGGACTAAAGAAAGCTCTAGTGATGAGTAAAGCTAAGCTATGAGAGGCCATCAATGCTAATGAGTCGACCCTTATGTTGGTCAGGCAACTACTAGAAATGAAGGGACGGGGTGAGTTACCCTAGGAGGTCAAGGAGTTGTTAAGTGAATATGCTGACCTGTTTCCAAAGTAGTTACCTAAAGGGTAGCCCCCAACTCGAGGCATAAAGCACTGCATTAACTTAGTACCAGCATTGCATTATCGAATAAGCTAGCTTATAAGATGAATCTCGAGCAAGCTTCTAAGCTCCAACATCAAGTCAATGAGTTGCTGAAGAGAGGCTATGTAAGAGAGAGTCTCAACCCTTGTGCTATGCTTACACTTCTAGTACCGAAGAAGGATGGAACCTGGCATAAATACCCTTATACTTGTAATTGTAAGGACCTCAAATCATTCCTAATATATTAAGTACTTTTCTTCCTTGTGTAAATACTATTTGTTTACTTTCGGAAATACCCTTATCCTTTCTCTTAAGTAAGATTAGGTGGTGAATAACCTCACCGGACCAATTCGTATGTCATATCTAATTGTATTGTGAATCTTCGGAAGTTTCATTGAAACGTCATATCCTCTAGAGTTGTTCGTAGGTTTTGCTTACTGTTTCATTCTTCATTTTGCTCTTTCACACTTTCTCCATTAATCTCTTTTGAGCTTTCTGCAAGCTTGGACCCATCCAGCGACTGGCCTTATCTATTCTTGGTTACAATTCGCAACACCGGCTCTATTTTTTCCGAAGAAAGATAGTTCATAGCATATGTGCATTGATAGTAGAGTAATCAACTGAATTACTATCAAATACAGATATCCAATATCGAGGCTCGATGATATGCTGGATGAGCTTCATAGTGCCAAAATGTTTTCAAAGATTGATCTGCAAAGTGGGTACCACCAGATTCGTATGAGACTAGGAGATGAATAGAAGACTGCCTTCAAGACTAAGCATGGATTCTATGAATGGTTGGTTATGCCATTCGAACTTACTAATTCACCGAACACATTCATGAGATTGATGAACCATGTAATGTACCCTTTAATAGGAAGATGTATGGTCATGTACTTTGATGACATATTAGTATGCAGTACTGAATTTAGTGACCATGTTTAACATCTTTGCAAAGTATTTAGCATTTTGTGAATTGAGAAGTTATATGGGAATATGAAGAAGTATACATTCTGCCAAAATTAGGTAGTTTTCTTAGGCTTTGTAATGTTAGGGGAAGGGATCCGAGAACATAAGGAAAGGTTACGAGTTGTTTAGGAATGGCCGACACCGAAGAATGTTGCTGAGATTTGAAGTTTTCATGGCCTAGCTTCTTTCTATAGACAATTTATTAAGGACTTTAGTACAATAGCCACCCCATTGACCAAGTTGACAAAAAAGAGTGAAGGATTCAGATGGAATAACTAAGTTAAGCAAAGCTTTAAAGAGATCAAGGAAAAGCTCACCTCAGCACCTGTCTTTTTATTACCAGATTTTGATAAGCTAACCTTTGATTGCTATGGCCCCATTCGAGGTTATCTATGGCCTTAACCCTATTATTCTCCTAGATATGATCGATGCTTTTGTAGCTATCGAAGAGAGTCAATTCAAAGTTGATCGAGCCCAAGAATTGTATGAATTACACCAGTTTGTAACTAAGAAGATTGCCAAATTTAATCAGAGACAACACGAAATTAGTAACTATAACCTTCGAACTATTTCCTTCCACCCAAGAGACTTGTATAGATTCACCTCTACCAAGAACAATTCCCATACTTGAGATAGAGCAAACTATCACCTCGAGCTGATAGCCCATTTAAGGCCCTGAAGAAGATCAACCGTAATGCCTACCAAATCAAGTTACTTGATAACTATGGTGTTTCCTCTACCTTCAATATGTCTAATTTGATTCCTTACCAACCAACAAGAGAAGACCCTATAAGCGCCCCAGAAGAAAGAGAATAGACTACTCTAGATTTGAAAACAAATCTTTCCTACCTTTAGGTAGATGATAGGAATCAACCCATTTGAACTGATCACACATAGTCAAGCTAAAGGACTCCAAGAACTCGCTTGGAGGATGCTAGCTCTAGGCCATGGCTGAGACGAGGGTTCCTATCTCTAGTTACTCTCCTACTGACCGAACTATTAGATCCTTACTATGTCAGATCTATCCCTACTCAGTAGAGATGCTTTATCCTAGAAGATATACCTTGAATAGCCGAGGTAAGCTCCCGATCCTACCACAGGCATCCGACCTCAAATCAAGCTGACTTCTCTTTAGAAGAACTAATTAATCCCTAACTTAGTCCAAATCAGGCCGACCCCTGAATGCCAACACTTTTTGTTTCGTTTACTTTATATCATAGCCCTAACTCCCATCCACTACATGGCACGTATCTTCTAGTACGATCTTTCTAGAAGGATTCTTCATTTTTTCATACTGGATATTCTGTCTCTTTTACCCCCTTTTTAGTAAGTTTCATGTAACCTAATTGTAGAATACCCTTTTTGTCTTTTCATACGTGTAAAGTAACTATAATAGATAGGTATATAAAACTTCACTTTCTCGTACATAGAGAATCAACTAATCAATATCAGATTATTCAAGCATCCTTTGAGCAGCTTTAGTATTCTCATTACTCTTCAACTTTATCTATTCCCTTTAGCAAGGAGTAATGGGGAATGACCTTTTAGTTCGGATTGGTAGATCATATCTAGCAGATTGTAGGCCATGTAAGACCTTATTGGTGCATCATATCTAGCTAGATAGCTCACGAATTTGTGAAAACACCTTATTTTATTTCCTTATTCTTGCTTGTTGTGGTACCTCTCCATGTGTTCGACCCCAAAAGACGCATCAACATTAATAATAATGTCTAATTTTAATGTTTAAGGAACCTTTGGTAATCAAGAGAGTGGCACTCATAATGGAAAAAGTGAATAAGGGAGTTTAACACCCCTAACATATATACAAATGACTAGACAGGATTACTAACCTGGTGATTGCCATAAATGAGAATAGGTAAGGAGCTAGAAATGACCCATATAGAGGCTAAGCCAATGAGCTACCTAAGAGAGTCAATAGCTGACCTAGTAAAGCTAATTTCCCAATTTAACCACCTCAACCTAGAGGATTGGACAAAGTTGCTCGATAAAGACTTGCATTGGAGGAGATAGAAGAAGAGGGTAAGGAGATAGGTGATGAAGAAGAAGAGTACTATGAACTCTAGAAGAGAAATGTCTAATCTCCCAGAGTAAAAGGACTAAAGTTACAAATTCTAAGCTTTTATGGTAGTAGCAATACTGAAGACTATCTTGACAGGGTTGATGAGATAGAAAAGCAATTTAAGTGTAATGAAGTGCTTGAGAACATCAAAGTGAAACTTGTTGTGATAGAGTTCATAGGTTATGTTACCTTGTGATAGAAAAGTCTACAGGCTATACAAAGAAGAGAAGGAGAGAGGGAGATTAGAGACTGGTATAAGATGAAGAGAGTAATGAAAAGGAGGTTTGTGCTGAGCTATTGATAATAATCAAATTTCTGATACCAGTATGATAAGGAATCAAAGGATCGATCTAGAAAGAAATGGCAATAGATCTCGAATGAATAGGAATGGGTGTTAAAAAGAAAATGGGTACAAATAACATAAAGGTTTTTTATAGTGAATATGATTGGATATAACTCACCAAGACATAAACACAATCAAGGGTTTGAGCTCGAAATAGAGTTCAATGCGACTCACGAACTCTAAATGTTGCTCGAGGTTTCAAATGAAAGTCAGATGTAACTCACTAACCGGTTCAAATGAAGGGGTTCACCACAATCTGAGAATAAAATTGCTAAGAACTTGGGGATGATTAAAGAGTATAATCAACACTTGATAATTCAATAAATGCTAACTCAAGTATAGCCTTGCTTAAAAGAGGAAAGTTTTACTCTTTGTATATCTATCTTTCTATATCCCTCCATATGTTAGTACAAATGTTGCTATTTATAGAAAGTCCTAAACTCTAGTGGCAAAACTGTAATTAATTTACAAGGCCTTAAACCCTAAAGAATCGGGCTCACAAATAAAATAAGGGAAAACGTATACAAGAATACAAAACTGTATGTTTAACAGAAAACATGTAGTCACTCGGCATGTCTTGGGAGTAGTAGTATCCAAACTAGACGAGGTTGGAAATTTAATGTACGAGTTCAGGAAAGATTCCCTAAACTCTCGCATGGCTTGGCCGAGACACTAGAGAGATCAGCCTACAATTATCGAGTTTTAGATTCAATCAGCACAAGTCTCTCGATGGCGTACCGAGTGGTGCGTCCTCGACCCTGTGGTATCTCGGCACCTCGGTTAATGACGGAGTTGATGCCAAGTATTTATTTTCCTTCCTCTCATCCTTTTGGCTACAACTTAGCCTCGGTATGTTTAGAGGCTGATTCCGATCATTACTACAAGTCTGAAAGGAAGTCGTTCTCAACATTAAGTGTTGAGCACTACTGAATAAGCTTCTCTTCCCTTTTCTCTTCACCATAGGTGTTAAGTGTCTCTGGATTTCCTTAACACTCATGGAAATCAAGCAATAGCTCTTCCCATCCTTTCAAATAATGTAAGTGTTGAGGAAGTTGTCATGGATCACTTTCTGGTCATACTTCTAAGGTCAGCCAAGAAGTAGATTCGCAACATTCATAAGGACCACATTGAATTCAACCTCTTCTTCATACTGACCTGCCATGAATGTTATTTGAGCTCTTTTATGCATATGGACCATACCTTGTCATCAAACCACTTCAAGCCATAAGGTCGAGGTTATGGGTAGATCGGCAATTTCATCTTTTCTACTAACTCAATAGAGACGATGTTGGTGCAGCTTCCTCCATCTACTACTAGGGAACGTCTTCCCACTCACTAGGCACCGCATATGAAATAAATTTTCCCTTTGTTCGAAATTTTCCCTTAAGTCAGCTCATGTCACCATAGCCAAGAGTTTGTTGAGGTCCTCAAGATAGACATGTTCTATCAATAGGCCTTGCGAACTCTTGTCACTCTGACTTTCAATTTGAGCCTCATGCCTTTCTCCCTTTAAGACCATAACCCTTTTATTCAAGCATTGGGATGCAATATGTCCGTAGCTTAAGCATTTGAAGTACTTCATTTCTTGGGCCTAGTTGTCGGGTGCCTTTTCTTTCTCGACAATCTTTTTCTCAGTATGGGTTGGTCAACTAAGCTCTCCTTTCTCTATCTTCTTTTCTTACTTGCTCTCAACATACCTCTCAGGTTCAAGGCTGCCTTATTGAGGTCGGCTATTCGGCCTTTGATGCCTTCTTCTCCTCCACCTCCCTACTCTTAATGCCAAATTAATTAGCTCATCTAAAGAGTTAAATGACTGCAATTCAACTATGTCAGCAATGTTGTCCTAAAGTCCACTCAAGAATCTAGTAATGTTATGATCCTGAGGCTTAGCAATCTCACATCTCGTCATTAAGGTCTCAAAGTCTTGCAAATACTCTTTAGTAGTATTTCGACCTTGTCTCAAGTACTGGAAAGCATGGAGTATCTCCTACTTGAAATAAGTTGGCACAAAGCATTGGTTCATTAATCTTTTCATGAGCCCCCATGTTCTGATCAACTCTTCTCCTTCAACATCTCGCTTGGTAACCATCTTATCCTACCAAAGACTCGTGTATTCAACAAGGGATAGTGAAGATAGCTTAACCTTTGTTTGATCATCATACCCGTAGCACTCAAACAATTTCTAAACTCAGGGAACCTAGTCAAGGAACTCTTTAGGTTGGCTACTTCTATAGAAGGTCAGTAACTTAAGCTTTATATTTTCAAGTCCTCGACCAGGTGCTCCGGGTTCATCCCTTACGTTCTCAGCTGGTTGATTCTCCCCAGTTCAGCCACTTCTATTAGAGTTCTGCTCGGCCACACCTTGTCTTAGCCTCAGTTCTCTTCTACAGGCTTTTTGATTTGTTTCGGAGTCAACACTCCTATCATTTCTTCCTCTTAACACTAAATGGTGTTCTTTTCTTCTCGATTCGACAGCTCTTCTCAATTGTCGCTCATCATGATCAAGTTCATTAGAACCACTTTCACTTGTGGGTGTTCTCTCCCTTCTTCCTTCTCGGCCATCTCATCTACGACCTCTGACTAACCCAGTAAGCTCTTGAATAGAGTCGGTGAGATTTTAAATATGGAACTCCAAGTTGTTAACACATCGCCTTAAGCTTCTACAAGGACTGTCTCCAGTATTGTTAACATTATCCTCCGACATTCTTGTTCGTACAACAATTTATCAAAAGATTGAAGAAACAACAAAACAGAATTACAATAACTCAGAAACAACCACTACTCAACTTTTACAGCTATCATTACTGACAAACACTTTCACAACAACTAGAATCAACTACTAAAACTAATGTTACAAGACTCAGCTATAGTACAATACTACTATTACTAAGAACACAAATAACATACTATGCTACAAAATGACAATGAGAAGATGTTGAAATGGTTAAACAAACTTTGAAGAACACCAGTACACGCGTCTCCCCAAAGCTTTGATACCAAGATGATAAGGATCAAATCTCTGATACCAATATGATAAAGAATCAAAGGATTGATCCAGAAAGAAATGGCAGCAGATCTCAAATGAATAAGAATGGGTATTCAAAAGAAAATGGGTACGAAGAACATGAAGGATTTTTATGGTGAATGTGATTAGATATAACTCATCAAGACACAAATACAATTAGGGGTTTAAGTTGGAAATAAAGTTCGATATAACTCACGAATACTAAATGTTGCTCAAGGTTTCAAATGAAGGTCAAATGCAACTCACTAAGTTGTTCAAATGAAGGGGTTCACTACAATCTGAGAATAAGATTGATAAGACCACGGGGACAATTAAAGAGTATAATCAATACTTAATAATCTGACAAATGCTAACTCAAGTATAGCCTTACTCGAAAGAGAAAAGTTTCACTCTCTATATATATCTTTATACGTCTAGCTGTCTGTATCCTTCCATATGTTAGTATAAATGTTGCTATTTATAGTAAGTCTTAAACCCTAATGGAAAAACTGTAAATAACCTATAAGGCCTTAAACCATAAAGCATCGGGCCAATAAATAAAATAAAGGAAAACATATACAAGAGTACAAAATTGTGCATTTAACAAAAGTTGGTATGTAGTCACTTAGCATGTCCTGGATGTAGTAATATCCGAACCAGACAGGGTCAACAATTTGATGTATGGGTTCTGGAAGGAGTCCCTGAACTCTCGCGTAGCTTGGTCGAGACACCAAAGAGATCAGCCTATAATTACCAAGTTCTAGATTCAGTCGGCACGAGTCTCCTGGTACCGTATCGAGTAGTCCTTTACTTTCGCATCCTCGACCTTGTGGTATCTCAGTACCTCGGCTGACAACGAAGTTGATGCCAAGTGTTTATTTTCCTTCCTTTCATCCTTTTGGCTGCAACTCGACCTCAACAAGCATTGATAGGCCTTGACTTGGATATGGTTAGAGGCTAATTCCCATCAACTACTATCTGCAATATGTCTTCAAAAGGTTCCAAGAGTTAAAGTAAGGACGATCTAATATTGATGCTTACATAAAGGAGTTTCAAATGTTGATGATTCGATGTGAAGTTATAGAACTAAAAGACTAAACTATCTTTCGATTTATCAGTGGGTTAAAGTGCGAAATAAGTGATATCCTTGAGACTAGAGATATTGAGTCCTTAGATGAGGCAATTCAAGCTGCTTAGAGAATTAAGCGACGTACAAAACTGCACAACCAGAATCAAGTAAGGTTAGTGATTCCTGACTTCTTTCAACCACCTAAGTTAAAGAGAAAGAACCTTTAAGGAAGATTGAAAATGGAGAGAGCTTAAGAAGAAAGACCAATGAGATTAAGTGCTTCAAGTGCTAAGGATTGGGGCACATAATAACATAATATCCAAACAGAAGGGTGATGTTGGTAAAGAGTGAAATGCCTACCATAGAGGTTGATAGTATTGATGAGGAGGTTAAAGAACTAAAGGAATGTGGAAAAATTAATTGGTTTGAGGAGGAGGAGGTAATATATAGTGAAGAGGGTAACTTTATGCCCAAAACCATGATATTGAGGCAAGTGATGAGTTCGAGCCCAACACAAGGAGACGAGCAATGTGAGAACTTATTTCACATTGGTTGGAAGGTCGATGAGTCATTGTCTACACTTATTGTTGATAGCGGCAGCTGTACTAATGTGGCATCTACCTTCATGTTCTAGCAATTAAAGTTACCGACTAAGCCACACCCTAAGCCTTACAAGCTATACTAGCTTATTAATAAAAGAGCCTTATAAGTGACTAAGCAAGTAGCTATGCTAATCTATATTGGAAACTACCAAGATAAACTATTCTATGATGTGTTACCTATGAGTACGTCTTATATTCTTCTTGGACAACCGTGCATGTTTAATTGAAAGGTGATTTAAGATGGAAGGAATAACACATGTTCATTAGAGCACAAAGGCAAGAAGGTAAAGTCGAGCCCTATGACTGTTAAGTAGGTTAAAAACATGTAAGCTCAACTTAGTTTAATTCTGAAGGAAGCTTTGGTGATGACCTAAGCTGCTAAAGGGAGAGATGCTGCTCAAAGAACTAACCTATCTATTGATCAGAAGGTTACTTGAAATGAGGGAACTGAATGTTGAACTACCTACCAAGGTTAAAGTCTTATTGGATGAGTTTGTCGACCAGTTCCCTAGTGAACTACCCAAAGGATTGCCCCCTATTTGAGGGATTAAACATGCGAATAGATCTACAATTAAGAGCCGTAGTACCAAACAAGCTTGCGTATAAGTTGAACCTTGAACAAGCTACTAAGCTATAGAGGCAGGTTAATGACCTCATGAAGAGAGGATATGTGAGAGAGTCCTTAAGCCGTTGTACCATAGTAACTTTTTCTGTGCCAAAAGAAGATGGTACATGGAGGATGTGTATAGACAGCCAAACTATTGATCGTACCACCAACAAGTACAGGTAACCCACACTTAGACTTAATGACATGTTGGATGAGTTACATGGAGCAAGCAAATTCTTGAAGATTGATCTCAAATCTAGGCATCATCTTATCAGAATGCAAAAAGGAGATGAATGGAAAACCACATTCAAAATATGTATAAGTAGCTTATGATGCCATCATCGAGTATATTCATTAGGTTGATGAACCATACACTCCTAAAACTAATTGGGAAGTTAGTTGTTGCATATTTTGACGATATTCTTGTCTATAGTCCTGACCTAAGGACTCATTGTAAGCATCTTCGACTTTTGTCAAGCTTGAAGTAATCTTCTTAGGATTTGTTGTGAGTGCTATTGGTATATAAGTAGATGAGAAGAAGGTAAAGGCAATTCCCAAGTGGCCCATGCCAACCTATTCAACTAACTTACGAAGCTTCCACAACTTGGCATCATTCTATGGCCAATTTATAAGGAATTTTAGTATTATTGTAGCCCCACTCATCAAACTATCAAAGAAAAACATTGAATTCAACTGCGAAGAGAAAAATCAAAGGAGCTTTGAGGAAATGAAGACGAAGTTGACTACTACCCTTGTCTTAGCTCTTTTAAGCTTTGACAAAGTATTTGAAATAGAGTGTGATGCATCTCAATTAGGTATAAGAGCTGTGCTGATGTAAGAGGGCTAACCTATTGCTTACTTTAGTAAAAAGCTCTAACGAGCTATGCTCAATTATTTCATATATGACAATGAGTTATATTCCTTGATCCGAGCTCTTACAGTTTGGTAATATTTTTTATTACCTAGAGAATTTATGATCTACATTGACCATGAATTGTTGAGATATTCGAAGATCCAGCCCAAGCTACCTGGGAGACAAGCTAAGTAAGTTGAGTTCATGGAAGGGCTCTCATATGTCATCAAGTACATGAATGGCAAGAATAATGTAGTGGCCAATACCCTATCTTGACAACATTCCCTCTTAATTAAGTTGTAAACCAAACTTCTTGAATGTGATCAAAGGTTTGTATGCCCAGGATCTACACTTTAATCCAATCTATGACAGGTATGAAGATGGCCAAATTATTAATGATTATTATAAGGAGGATGGATACCTGTTTAGAAAGAGAAGGTTGTGTATCCTACCTATTCGATATGGGAATTACTTATGCACGAGGTGCATGGAGGAGGACCATTTAGATAATTCAGCAAACACCGAACTCATGAGGTATCAGCCTTTAGATTCTTTTAGTCAAGAATGATGAAAGATGTCCAAGCTATACTGGAGAAGTATGTTACCTGTAGAAGGGCTAAGACCCAAGCTAAGTAAGGATAATATTTACTGTTGTTGATCCCAACCAAACCATAGTCCAAACTGAGTATAGACTTTGTGTTAGGTTTGCCAAGGATGTCTCAAAGGAAGGACTCTATCATGATAGTCATAGATTGATTCAATAAGATGGTACACTTTATGCCCTATTCTCGAGCTAACGATGCTTCAATTGTCTCTTTTCTTTTCTTGCAAAAAATCATCAAGTTCCTAGAGTGCCCAGAATTGCCGTATTAGAATGAGATCTAAAGTTCATGAGCCACTTTTAGAGAACATTGAGGAGGCAAATGGGAACCAAATTATTGTTTAGTACGTCCTACCACCATCAAACGGACAGATAAATAGAAGTTGTTAAAAGGACATTATGGACTTTGCTTAAAGTTGTTGTTAGTTAGAACCTAACTGATTGGTATATGTATCTACCCATAATAGAGTTTACTTATAGTAAGACTACGTACACCACACAAGCAAGTCAACATTTGAGGTCACCTATGGTTTTGACTCCAACTTTCCACTAAATCAGATACCATTTCCACACTAGTAAAAAGACAAGCCAACCATAGAAAGATTGAAGGCCATTAAGGTTATGTACCAAAAAGTCATAGGGCATCTAAATTAAGCTACTTCTAAGCTTGAGAAGAGAGGCCAAGGATGGAAGGTCAAGGAATTTCAGCTCGGCAATTTGGTTTAGATACATCTGAGCAAAGATCGCTTCCTAAGTTCGAGGAAGAGCAAGTTATCTCCCAATGCCAATAAAACTTTTAAGGTGCTCAAATAGATCAATCCTAATGCTTACAGGATTGAACTTACCAAAGGGTATGGAGTCTTAAACTCCTTCAACATTGCTGACTCAATCCATATGTCCTTGATGATGAGCCATCAAAAGCCGAATAAGATTTGATCCTAAATCTCAAACAACTCGAAGAGAATGATATGGACCATTAGCTGATTACTCACTCCCTAGCCTAGAGACTTGCAAGCTTAGTCCGCTAAGCTATCTAAAGGGAGCTAACCCTCAAAGAGTAGCAACTTATCCGACCCGACATGCTAAGCTCATTCACTCCACTCTTAATCTCAAACATCTTGGACTCAAGTTTCTCTATGCAGTCAAACAACAGCCAAGTTAACCTATCGAGCCCAAGCTGCCAGGATCTTATTTCCTACTTACATGTTCTCGAAGCTTTCGCTTTACTAAGCTACCAACTCGACATTGAGTGAATTAGCTTTTTTTGGAGCTCTTATCTTTTGGGATTATAAAACCAATACGTGTCCCCTCTCTGATATATGTACTATCCTTCTGAGGGATATTCTTTTTGTACTGATTAACAATTTACCCTTGTAAATAATATACTTTTGCTTTTCCAGTAAGAATCTTTTTAGTAATTGTAACAACCTAAGACTTGCCCTAATTGGGTCATATAAATACCCCTTCAAGTGTAATAGCCACATTATTAGTGAGAATCAATTTCAGACATTCCCATTTTGAGCTAAGTGTTTGCTTACTCTCCCTTACTCTTATCTAGTCCATTTATGAGTATAGATTAGTAACGAGTGACCTTGGCCACACTTGTACGTAATATCAAGTGCGACCTAAGCTAATGCGAGATGTTAGTGTATCATATTCACTGTTAGTACACAAGAACCCCAACTTAAACTTCAATTATCATTTACCTTTCAAACTATCCTAAGGTTTGGAACCACCCCGAATTTATGAGGTTCCACTAATCGTATATCCATCTACGTCCGTACCTATACCAGGGTAGCTAGGCATTTTAATATTGAGGCAATCCTTAAAAGACCCCTTATCCTTCTCCTTCTTCCTTCCTGACCTCTCTAGCTTAGCTTCATACATAGAATAGATGCTATCCTCTTGGTTTATGTACTTTTAAGTTTTTTGCTAGAATTCAGCCAGAGTTTGAAATCAACTAGACTCTTGGGTTTGCTTTTGTGTACAAAGTAGAAAAAAAAAGTAAAAATCCTAAAATGGCTATATGCTAAGTTGGGCAACATGAATAACTATTACCTCATCCAACTTAGGGATCTCAACCACAACATTATTGAACTATGCTACAAGTTCCTAAAGGATTTCCCTTTCTTTCTAGTAGATCAAACATAAGGATGACGTGTCCTTAGATGAAGGCTCACTAGCTCTGAAATACAGGTTAAAGCGACGAGCAAGCTCATCAAATGATGAAATAGAGCTCTTGAATAGGTTATTAAACCATGTCTAAGCCACATTCCTTAAAATACTAGGGAAGGCCTTATACATAATGGTATCCCTATGTTTACAGAGGTCCATAGGTTTCCCATCGACAACTTAAAGTTAGGAGGAAGGACCTTGTCATGCCTCCCCCAGTGAAGGGAGGTTTTATTGTTAGCGAATTGGCTAATGCCTTTAACAGCTTTACTTTCCAGCTTCTCAAATAGCCTTTTTACCATCTCATAAAGCTCATTCAAGTCTATAGTTATCAGTTGAATAGCATCAATACTATAGTAGGTAGTACCCCCATAAGAGTTAGTCAATTGTCCATTGCTAGCAACGGTGCAATAGTAGGTGGTCACAAACTATGCATGATGATTTTGCATAGCAGGATGTAGTTGAAGTGCCTTCTTCTCCTCTTGCTTAGATGATGATTCTAGTTGCTTCAAGCGTCTGAAGCATCAACAAGGGAAGGCACTTGGTTTTCATTTCCTTATTTTGAGCCTCCATTTCGATGTTTTTAGCTAAGAGAATTTCAAGAGCCTTCTTGAACTACTCTAGCTAGTGTTGCTAAAAAATGGGCTAAATTGGGGGTTAGTTGTTAGTTGGCTTTGCAATTCCCAACATAGTGAATCAAATAGGTTAAGTACGCTAGAATAGATAAAGTGTTAGATGGTTTATAGAGCAAAGTGTGTTAAGTTCCCATGGACAAGGCCAAATGTTGTCAGTAGAATTCTACTAATAGAGAATAGAGTGATTAGGCTTTACGTGAGTGTATCTTGGGCCTGGAAAAGAGAACGTAGTAAGGGGCATCAAAGGTATTGCCTGATATGGTCACTTCAATGCTTAAGTCGATAAAAGCTTATAGGAATGTGAATAAGAGAGTTAGAGAGCTTAGAGTAGGTTAAGTGTGCAAGGAAGTCAATGTGAGTTACCATTAGGGAGCCTGTGCTATTTATAGAGGAGGGCCATTGCAGATTTAGGACCATGTTAAATATGTTAGAACTTCCACAAAATCTATGTAGTGAGATCGTGCAAGTCGACGTGTTTTAAGATTATAGGATGTGTTTATTAACTAGATCTTGGAGTCTCATCCTCTTGTCTTGTGACCCTTATGACCTTTTTGACACCAGGTTGGTTGTTAGAAGATGTTAGGTCCTTATCCAGAGACTCCTTAGGCCAACCAGTCACTAAGTAGAATAGGTTAGATGATAATAGATCGTATTAGTTTTAGGCTTAATCAAGTTGACATAAGGCCTAAACAGGCCAGCATGAGCCTAAGAGGCTCATGTCTAAAATTTCATATTAACAATCTATATTATTGCAAATTGATTAGATAGTAAATTGATTTTCAATTATTCATGAAATTTTGTGTATTTTTGTGATTCTTATCAATTCATTAAAATGGACAACGCAATACTCTCTGTCTCTCTCTTCGCCCACTTCTCGCTAATAGGCATCGCTGATGGGGTGAAGCAAAAAAATTTTTCAAAGAAAAGTTTAGCCGCTTCAGAGTGAATTTGCGAATAATTTGAATAGTTTTATGAATTAGGAGCAATGATTTTATACATATTTATGAGATTTTACGAATATTTAAGTAATCTTACAAGTTTTTTAAGTAAAATTATGAATTTAGCTGATTTTACGTAATATATACTGACATTACCAATAGTCAAGTTCATAATGTTACTCCATCATTTGTAACAAATTCAACGTTATGAACATGTATGTATAATTACTTTATTGAGTATCTTTACGAACTAAAGTGAATTTACCAAAGATAAAGTCATTTGATGAACTTACAGTATAATTGTGAGCCTATTATCATTTATAAACTTTAGTCTAAAATTGTGAAATGTAATGTCATTTCACGAACTTATAGTTAAAAGTTTGTAAATGGCAATATTTTCGTCATTGCAATATAAGTTCGTAAAATGACTATATATTTTGTAGATCTAGTTATTCGTGAATGACTATATATGTTTTGCAAATTAACTTCAGTTTGTATAAGTACTCAATAAAAGTAACTCTCATAAATGTCCCTCACGTTAATTTGCTACAAATATTTGGCAAATCTATGAACTTAACAGTTTACAACATCTGAAAAAACGCTTAAGTTATATTACTTCAAATTCGTATAAGTACTAAAAAAATTCCTGAAACCTCATAGATGTTAATCGTTAAGAGTGTCCGCAATTGGACTTCTATTGAGGGAACTTTAGAAAATTCCTACAGAATGTAACTTCTTTCTAGGGAAAAAAAATAACAAATAAATAATAAAAACTAGAGAATGAACATTTAGATTAAACCCGGATAGAGATGAAAATAGTTAAAAAAGAAAAGAAAAGTAACAGATATAATTATGGCTAATCAAATAGAAAAAATCCTGACGCTACATATATAATTTTCTTAGATATTTTGCTGATATGATGCACATTACATTGGTATCTATATTATCACTGACCATGTTACATGGTTACATACGGGGAACATTTTCTGTTGATACCACCTTTAGAAGTAAGGCCTTTACAGAAACAAAACTATTCTCCCCAACTTATGCCCAGACCCATAAACGTTGATCCCGATGAAATGCCGTACTGAATTTCTGTAATATGTTAAATGATCAAATAAATGTTATTGAGAGGTGATCATTAGATGAAAAATATAATTAGTCGTTGTGCACGTGATGAAATTCGGAGAAGGAAATTAAATTAAATTGACTGGAAGCGTGACAGAGGTTCTATCCAGGAGCACAACGTACGTGTGAAGAGACAAGACACAGAGCCAAACGTCTACCATTTGGCCGGTTGTTGATGCCACTTTTCTACGCGGAAGGTCTACTAACACCATGCATTTTGTCTTTCCTTCGAAATCAATGGAGCATTTTCATGTAGTCAATTTCACACACACGTCTAGCTAGAGCGAGAGAGAGAGGGGGGTTAGCGAATGATGAACAACCAGTGGGAAAGTAAAACACGAGGACTAGAATTCTTCGGAATTCCAAAACAAGCATCGAAGGAGGTTGAAATACTTTAATGGTAATAACATCGTGTATTTTAATAAGTTATAGATAAATATTAATAAAAAAATAAATTAATTATATTAATATGTATCTAAATATTATTTATAGATACTTACTACTCATCAAAACATATTACATTTTAATATTAATGAATGGAGTAATTTTGAGGAATTTTACTTGACAATATGTGTATGAATTAAGTTGCCAATACAATTTAAAAAAAAAAGGATAGGAAATTGAAGGAAAATTCTGATTTACAGAATATTACAAAGTATATTAAATTAAATAACTTTAAGAACATTGTGTAAATTTCTATTTTTGTTTAAAACTGCATAATTATCTTTTAGAATTTGTAATTATACTAGAAAATTGCCACTCGCTGATAATTTTGTATCGTCCCTATTTATTATACAAATTTATCGGTAAATTAATTTTCATTTGTCCACAAAAATTTTGTATTTTTCATCCTTTTCATAATTTTCCTAATGTCTTGTGATGTGACTTGTCTAAAATTTCTGCAATTCTTATAAATTTATTAAAATGGACAAGGCCAATGCCCTCTCTCCCTCTCTCTTTCATCCTTTTTTTCCCCCTCTTTCCGCGCACTTCTTGCTAATATCCGTTGCAGGATGGGGTGCTGCAAAAGTTTTTCCAATGGAAGTTTAGCAGCTTCTGACTGAATTTGCGAATAATTTGAATAGTTTTATGAATTAGAGCAATGATTTTATAAATGTTCGTGAGATTTTACGAGTATTTAAGTGACTTTACCAACTTGTAAGTAAAATGGTTAACTTTGATGATTTTACGAAATATATAGTGATATTACCAACAGTCAAGTTTGGAAAGTTACTCCATCGCTCGTAACAAATTCAAAGTTATGGACATTTATGTATAATTTATTTTATTGAGTATGTTTACGAACTAAAGTGAATTCACAAAAAATAAAATCATCTCACGAACTTATAGTGCAGATGCGAGTTTATTGTCATTTATGAACTTTAATATAAAATTATGAAATATGAAATCATTTTATGAATTTATAGCTAAAAGTTTATAAATGGCCATATGTTCGTAATCGCAGTATAAGTTTGTAAAATGACTATTGTCATCTCAAGTTATTTGCTAGTAATGATTGAGTTTTGCACAAAATAAGCCTACAAAATAAGACACTATAATGAGACGCCGAAGTGTTGTTCAGCATGACCACTTCGATACTTAAATCATTAATGAACTCTTAAAAAATGGAGGGTACTCTTAGACAATAAGTAAGTTTAGTATACAGAGTGTAGAGAGACTTACTACTGGATAGTGAACTGATATTTATAGTGAAAAGGTACTAGCAATTAGAGAACAGTAAGTGAGAGATACCTTCTCCCATAAGTATGCTGGAGTGAAGTCGTGGTATTTGACATGTCTTACTTATCCTAGACGTGGTTGTTGACTTGATATCTTATCATTATTTTATGTATTCTAGCCATTGCAGAGTTTCTTAGACTTGATCAATCTAGGCCCAAGCTCGAGCTTACGGTGGTGAGCCCTAAACAGCAAGACGTGTCAGATTTAGACAGGCATGAGGGGTTTGTATTTAAAGAGCCCTATCAACAACTATATATTTTGTAAATCAAGGTAAATTTCATGAATGACTATATCTTTCATAAATTAGCTTTCACCTTATGAAATAACTAATAAAAGTAACTTTTTGTATGTTAATGGCCAAAAGTCAATTTGGGCCATGGCACTGAAATAAGCCAAATGGCCTAACAAGACGGTCTAAGCTTAGCACACCAAGAGAAGCACTTAGGATGGACAAGCAATGTGCTCAACCCCCGAGTACCCTTCTCGTGATAGAATGCCCCATTTCTAGTAAGGCCCTTCGAGCTACCGCACATAGGACAACTATAAATGTAGTGTACCCTGAAACATGGTACTCCTAACATAATACCCGTTCTTGGTAAGGCCCATTAGTCAAAATACATTTAATATAGTGAGATAATATGTGGACAAGAAGCAACTAAGCCCATCATTGGGCCATCACTTTAAGACCAAAACCCAGCATGATGAGACTCGTAAGGCCCTAGCTTAGCCACTCAAGCTAGATCTAATTCCACTAGCTCACAACTACAAATAAAGCCAGTATAGGTACTCGCTAAAGCACTTTTTGAGAGCTTGGCAGTGATGTATGTACACACTTATCATTTGGAGACCTACTCAAGCATGAGAGTTGCAACACTAGAGGAAATTTTAGTACCATTTTGACATCTTTACTATTTTGCAAGCCTATGGAAGCCCAATACAAGATAAACAAAAAATCATCTTTAACATTGTAAATGTTCCTCATGTTGATTTACTACAAATGTTTAAGCATATTTATAAACTCAACAGTTGCAACATCAACCATATTTGAATGATCGCCTAAGTTAGAATTACTAAAAATTCGTTTAAGTACTAAAAAATGCATAAAACCTCGCAAATGTTTGTAAAATCGCTGTTAATAGTGTTGGCAACTGGACTTCCATTTAGGGAACTTTATAAAATTCCTACAAAATGTACTTCTTTCTTAAAAAAAAAAAAATTAAATACTAGAAAATGAATAGTTACATTAAAATTGAACTAGAGAATGAAAAATTTAAATAGTATAAAAGAGGAGATAAGCATTGTTAGAGTAGTTCAAATATAAGATATCATAATGCTATATATATAACTCCGTTAAATATTTTGTTATGTAATACATGCCGTATCGATACCTATATTGTCACTTAAAAGATCACATAATTGCATACAAGGAAGATTCTCTATTTTCACCATTTTTATAATTAACTTTTATCTGCTTTTTACGATTAGAAAAGCATTCTTCCTAGCTTATGCTCGAACTATTAAACGTTAATCCCGGTGAAATTCCTCATTTCAGAATGGCTTATAATTTTTCTTGCTTCTTTTTCTTTTTTAAAATATGCATACGAGTGCACCTGATGAAATTCCTTATCTGATTTCTGTAATATTTTGATTGGTCGAATCAAAATCATTGAATGATGAGTAGATGAATAATATGATTAGTCGTTTTACACCTGATGAAATTCGGGAAAAGAAATTGATTGAACGTGGGAAAAAGATTCAATGGCACGTGTCTTGTCTCTTCTCAAGTGGAAAAAAGATTCGTCGAAACTTTTCTCTTGAAAATATGACAGAGGTTCCAGGCAAGAGCATGACGTACGTGAGAAGAGACAAAGACAGAGAGCCAAACGCCTACCACTTGCCCAGGAAAAAAGATTCAGTGCCCAGATGTTTATGCTATTGTTCTACGTCGAAGGTCCACTAAACAGTTCATACATTTGTCTTTCCTTGAAAGTCAATGGATCGTTTTCATGTGTTCAATTTCACACATGCATCTAGTTAGAAAGAAGGAGATTCGCAGACGATGAACAACCAGTGGGACAGCAAAACGCGAGGACTAGAATTCTTCGGAATTTCTAAAGAAGTATAGACGGAGGTGAAAGGTTTTAATAGCATGTTACATACGTTGATGAATAATGGACATCAATAAAATAATAACGCGAAAAAATATAAATTTAACATTATTAATATTAACATGTATCTAAATATTATTGATATTTACTTATTTTTTATCAAAACATATTACATATTAATCCAATGAATCTTTTTTCATGCGGAGGCCTCTTAATTTCCTCCCATACAGTAACTAATTGTTATTTAAGTTTGGTATCATTCATGTCTACAATAAGATTCCACTCCGAAAGTATTCAATATAAAATTCAACACGTGTGATATATGGAAAATTTTACGCAACATATTAATAAAATTAGTAAACTACCATATTAATACGAATGAAGGGAAAAGAAAGAGAAGTAAATGAGGTAATTGTCAAAATTATGCTTCCGTTTTAATGTTACTGTGTCAAATTCCTTCTCTTTCCCTACGTTTCTCTTTGTTTCCAAACACAAACAGATAGGGACTTGGGGTAGGTGCAAATCTCTGGTGATGACAACAAATCAAATGGACACCACTTCAAGAAAGGTCTTCAACTTTAATAGCACCAATATATTACATAAATTAATAAGTGGTATATAAATATTTATAAAATTTTTATATATAAAAATATAATTGATATTTTTTTTAAATATACATTTTTTTATTAATATATATTAAAATTTTATGAATATTTTCATATCATTTATCAATGTATGCAACCTATTAATATTATTAATTCTTTTTTTCACCACCTACTTGGAAGAAGTCAAGTGCAATTAGATAGCCAAAGAAGATTGGACCGAATGGCTTCCTCCATATCATAAATACTGTAAAACAATATAATAATTTGGACGTGTAGACATTTGCATAATATCAAATGAAATTTAAATCAAACAATCGGGGTAGGCATAGTTAGTCACAGTGGGATATTTTAGGACTTATAATAAACAAGGCTCATATGTCACTTTAAATGTGCAAATAACCTATGTATCATTGCTAAAATCCTTAAATCCTCATTACGAGGGACGTAAATAAAAACGCTTTATGATGCATGTATACTTATTTGAGCGATTATAAGAGATAAAATCACTTTTGAAAGTTAAGTTTAGAGATTCTATTGCTATGTTTAATCAATAATTTAGCTAATATATTTTCATTTTGCCCTATCAGCTATTAGAACAGTTCGGCTTAGACTTCATTCACTATTATTGACTCTTTTGTATAGCCTTCTCTGTAGTAATTCATAATATTTGCTGATAAGCGGGTTAAAACGTCGGTCTTCGTGGACAAGGAAACGCCTTTTCCCCTTCATCAAACATAGTTGCTTCATGGGCGGTAGAGTAGAATTCCTATATTTCACGGTTACTCATCAAAACAATGTGGTTACATCTAGGTTATTAAACAAGTATGGGGGACATAGATTAAGTTCTGAATATAATTATTTAAACCTGCTCCCATAAAAGAATATATGTGTAGGGCATTTTCGTATCCAATACCAATACCATCTTGAAATCCATGTGAGACCCCCACAAAAATATATTATCAACTTAAATTAGTCGATTCAAAAGCAATTTATAAAACTTAGAATAATCGAGTAAATTATTCGATCGAGCATGAATTTTATGATAAAGTTAGAAATATTAATAAAATTAACCCTACAAGTTTGGATTTAGGAAAATAACATAATAAAATAATTAAATATTATATTATTGAGTTACATATAAATTATCCATTATTTATCGTAAACACGTAAATTGGGTTTCGATAATTAATGAGACACTAGAGATAAAATATATACACGTTAAAAATCATAAAATAACTTAAATAATATTTATGAGTATTTGTTTGTATTATATATGAATTTACGTGAAGATAAAAATACACAAAATCACTTAAAATACCTAATATATATTAAATAATACTAAATAAATCTATAAAAATTAATTAAAAATTATATATTATGTTGGAAAGGACTAGAAGATAGTGTACCAAGTTAGGGTTGAGTATGGTATAAAGAAAAGGTAAAGATAAGGACACTTAAAAGAGGGTGAAACTAAGAAAATGCCATATATAACCTAAAAGAAAAAGTCCATGACCTAACCTATGTCTATAAATTCAGATTTCCTCTATCTTAACACCATTTAGGCATTTAGTTATTAAGGAAAAAAGGAGAGAGGATAGAGTGAGTAGTATAGGTATTTCTAGAAAATTATCCAAAATACAGTGTAATTAAGTCTAAATAAAAGATTGGGTATTAAAATAAGACCTAGGAACAAACAACCACCATCACTGGACAAGAGAAGCGTTGCCTAATGCCGCAGACAAAGCCTCTACCGCCAATGGTAGTCAAAGCATCCAATACTGGTGGGTGGCCTAATTTTATCCAATTTTATTAAAATTGCTTCTTAGGTAAAAGTAAAAATTGTAATTTTTACCTAAAAATTACGAAAAAATTTATTTTGGCATATTTTATATGTATTTTTCAAGAAAAAATGTTATTTTATTTAAATTATGTTCTAAAATATACACTCTTAACAAATTGCTAGATCCAACCTGATTCTGCTTTTGTTTTCAAAAACCCTATTGATGTTATTTTAAAACATCTATTATATATATTAAATCAATATGAAGAGTTCTTCATCAAAACTATTTTTCATATTTTTATTTGAATTTTAGGCCTTAAAATCCTATTAACATGGCTATTTATCAATATATATTTTTTTATTTTTCAAGTTATTGACTTGGATGTTGATATGTGGTAAGTTCTAATAATGAATTTTGTGAAGATTGGAACATCGGATTTGTATACTATGGATTTGGAAAGTGTAGATGTTATAAGTGTGAAGTAGCCAAATGAAGAAGTCAAATGAAAATAAATTCAAATTGAAGTAGAACTAAGCTATAAGAAGAGTTTTAAATGTGGTTATGAATTGAACTTAAGAGTGGTTATGCCATAATATAGAAAATCTTCATATCAGAATTTGATTAAGAAGAAAAAAAAAATTAAGCTAATAGAAATTTTTTGGGAAGTTAGTCAGAATTTGAACCAGAGATTATATTCACCTGAATAAATTGTAAGAAATAAGTTAGAAGGAATTTATAAAAGTTATAAATAAAGAATAACTTAAAGGTAAACTAAGACCTAATTCAAAACCTGAATCAAAGTTAGAATCAAAAGTAAATTCAGAATCTAACTAAACAAGAGAAATAATCAAAAGATACTTAAACCTAAATAATTAATGTATTAATACCCTAAACTGAGGAAAATAATTTATATTATAGAATAGAGCCTACATACACTAATTATATCAATAGTAAAAATTATTTATGTTATAGGGACGAGTGATAACGCCACACCATAAGTTACACCTTAGTGAGCAAATGCAAGAATCTAAGTAACCTTAGATCAATATGTAACTATATTTCAAAATATTGGTTTATAATACTTAAAGGCTTAATATTATGCTTGTTTATGCCTGCAAGTAGTTCGATTATACGCATGCCTATATATGCATATCTCAGAATATATTGTATACTATTTGTTTGTTGTAATGGTTTGCATTATTTTGTATTGCATAATTTGGACTAATTACCTTAAATAGACTTAACAATATATGGCTTATAATATTAACCAGACTTGTATTGCAACCCATTAAGGGAAACATTTAGGCTTCACCGATCAAATACTTACTCCTTTGAAAGGACAATAATGGAGCATAATAGTCTATTTTTTATCCTTAGTTAAACTAACTAACAAAAGAGGAGATCACAGCAAGGATAAAGGCAGTAGTACGATAATAGTCATAAGAGAAGCGATATCTCTATTGGGTAAGTTTGGATTTGGGCTTAAACTGTTGAATGTGCGCTAAATTCCTCAACTAAGATTAAACTGGATGTAATTTTTTTAATCTCACGACAAACTGAACAATATCATATAATGGCATTTAATTGTTGTATTGCATCTAACTAACTGTTTAATAACCTTATCTGTGCTTGACATATAGTTTTATGTCTCTATCCTAATTTATTGAATGATTGGTTACTCATATTGCTATAAATATTATTGCAAGTACTAATTAAGAAGTAGTATTAACTACTTTAGAGCTAAGGACTGTTCGATAGTTGTGCTTTAATATTTTGGTGCCGGAATGTGTATTAGTAAATTATTGGGTTACTGTATTTTACAAACACTATTGGACTTTAGGATTTTAATGTATGCCTCAAGACTTTTGCAAGCAAAATCCTATTATTTTACGGTGAACTGTTTATTTCAAAACGAGTTTATGGTAAACTCTTTTATTTACGATAGTGGTTGTAAAGTTAGCTTATATTTTAGAGTGATTTATACAGTAAGATTATTATGACTCTACCGCTTCAAAACATAATAATATATATTCTAATATATACATGGTACAGTTTTTAAGATACTATATACTTACTTTATAAAAATTATTAAATAATAATAATAAATATAAAATAATATTATATTTCTACTTTAAATGTTCTTAGGTTAAAAAGAATAATCATATAGACTGAAAATTAATCCTGTCATCTATAAGGAACCTTAAATCTAAAGCAATTCATTCATCTCTCTCTTATCTCAATTTTACGTTTGTATTCTCCACCTTACCTTTCTTATCCCATTTTTTCTATTACTAACGCTATCCTTATTGTTATTTTTCATCTCTCTTCCCTAGTTTCTTCTTATTGCTTACCTTTTTTTTTACGCTATAAGCAATATATGTAGATAACTTTTCATATATATAATAACTTTGTTCTTTTTTCCATACTTTAAATCACTTTCCTTATAAATTGAAACTTTAAACTTCATATATATGTTTTCACTACATATTCTATTGTAGTTTACATGTTCCATAAGATACCATATACTTACAATTTTATAAAGATAGATTTCATGGTTTTAGGAATTTAGAATATAATCGAGTTTCAAAATTTAGAGACTCATACCTATAAGGTAGAGTATAATTCCGAGACTCATACCCTTAATTTACATTCATTGAACAAAAATTTCTTATTTTTGTAACATAATTTCCAAGTTGACATATAATTTATGTAATTATTTAAAGCTAGAATTAAGTTATAAATTTTAAATATCATATATTGTAATGTATATTATTTCCATATTATGGTATATATTTACATTATTAAAACCCTTTGAGGCTTAAATTGTCGTCATAGTTAAATTTACTTTTTAAATCAACATCAAATATTATTTAATAGAAAAACTAATACAAAAATAATATTATGAAATTATATATAATTTATATCATAGGTAAAATTATCTTTTCTTACAATCCTCATATCTAATTTCTCTTTCCCACTCTCTAAAACTGTATTCCACCTTTTTCTCTCTCCCACTTTCTTATTCCTTCCCCTTCACAATTTCCAATAAAGCCACTTTTTGTACAATTTCCATAATTTCTTTCATTCTTGTAATTTTTGGAAAAAAGTTATTATAAATTATATAGATACATTAGAAGTAAAATTTATAATGGTAAATATAAAATATTTTACTATAAATTTGGAATAAATATATATTCCTTTTTTATTAGATGAAAAAAAAAACTAATTTTTACACACACGGCGCAGGTATGCTAACAACTATTATTATTATAATTGTACTTAGAGAATCATATAATAAATGCAAATACATGCAATACATTATTATAACATTGTGTTAATAAATTTAAATAAGATATTATAAATTAAATATAGATAATAATATATAAAAAAACTTAACATGCAAATAGGACAGCTTATATTAATATACATAAATAATATTACATATCATGTAATTGAATATAAAAGTCAAAGATATAACAAATAAAAATCAATAATCTAAATATAGTATACCTTGTCATTTTCAATATGTGTAGATTTTCAAGTGAATACCCTATAATATATCACTAATAAATGGAATTAGTTTTGAAAAGATATAATGAAAATCTAATGAAGTTTGCTCCATTTACAATCGACCCCCCTATCCCCCCTTTCTCTCTCTCTCTATATATATATAATTTCCAATTCTTTAGTACTTTCCTTCATGCATGTTGTATTTATTTATTATTTATTATTTTCTTATTGAAATTCATTATAGTTGAATTGATTATTTTCGAAACTCAAAAGCAGTATCATGATCTTAGACATAAATGATCGTATTATCCTAATGAAAGAAGGTAGAAAAAAATTACAAATTATTTTACAGAGTATATCATAAGAGCAACTAAATACATGATGGGTAAGTTTGAGGCTCTACTCATACCTTACTTCAAAGATACCGATTTTCAAATTTTTGAAATCGAAACATATCTTGTAGTAGCTCCAAATCACTTTGGAAACTATACCCGTAGAACTTACTAGCAAATTCTATTTGTATTTTTTTTAATACCAAAAGAGTACTTTTCACACTTAACCAATAGTTTTAAATATATATTTGTAAATACTATGATTTATTTTTTACAAGATTGCTATTGCATTATCACAAGTTAAAAGTAGTTTCTTTTTCATCTACTATCATATATAAAAAAAAAAAGTCATATTTCCAAATAGCTTTATAAAACTAAATCAAATTGAACTACACCAAATTATGAAATGACAGATATAAGAGAAGAATACTTTTAGGTTTAAGGTTTTATCATGGCTTAGACCATTTCTTTTTCTTTTTAATAAAATATTTCTTAGTAGAAAAAATTAACATCATTATTTTTTTATTTATTAAGATTATTTAATAATTTTTACGGGATGAGTATAGGATACCTATCTATCCTCTATTAATTTAGAGTAAAGGTTCTAGAATAGGTATATATTATAAAAAGTGAAAACACCTTATTGGTACTCTATTATATGATAGTAGGTTTTAGAAAATCACTATCTAAGACCTATTTTATGATAATTAATATCCATCTAAAGCCTACCTAATCGAATAAGATATAGATAAGTATTCTATACATAAGTTTATATGATCACCCCCAATATATTGACCCCATACATTTTATTTGATATGAGTTCCAAAAGACACTGCTATGTAGATTCTATCTCTAACTTTTAAAAATTGGTCCATAGAGGATGAGGATTCCTATTCTACCCACTCTAAGCCGACTTAACCTATCATAAATATTGCTCCATGTGTTTGATATATGACCTCTCATGCTCTTATTTAGGCAAGGCAAAAACGGGGGTTGTGTGGCCTGATGAATCATGTTATGACGTTCATAAATCTATGCCGATTAACTCGAGTTAGTGTTTTCCTCATTCAAACACTTGAAATTATTTCTGATCACATTATAATGACTTATCAATTTAATTCCGGGACACTTTGCCGAGTTAAATTATATTTAACTTCTAAATTTGTCCCAGTTGAATTAATTATCTTAAAACTTTAATTCTTGGAATAATCTGCAAGTAGATTTTAAGATTCAACTGGAATCACTCAGGGACTAAACCTTTACTTATTCCGAATGTGTTATTTCATAGAATCCTCTAGCGTCCTGTTTACAGAGGCAGCAATAGGTCATGAACATAAGCCGATGAACAACTACTGACCAACCAATTAAACCCCTTCATCTAATGATATCCTAATTAGTTCAATGTATTTGGCCACCATTAAACTAATCCTTTTCTTTAATCAAATGAAATTATAAAACTGAAGTTTTTTTTTTTTCCTAAGTGGTAGAAGATGCTTTCTTTTCTAACTAAAAAAAAGATTAAAGGCTTTTTCGAGTCATCACTGCTATTTCTAGGTTATATCAAATGATCATATCTCTAGCAACCAATGGAAAAAGAATATAATATTAATATACCACGTAAATTATAATCATAAATTACATATACCACATTCTATGATTTGGATAACTTTCTTTCGGTCTGGTGAGAATGATGTGAGCTCTCTGCATGTGTTGATCTAAATGGCAACGTTCCCTCTTGAATTTATATGATGACACCATAAGTTTATCTCTCGAAACCATCATTGATTATGATTTTGTCAATGCTCCAGGATAATCTAACAATATATGGACCATTGCTATATGAATCAAAAGTAGAAAAGTACATTGTTTCAACAATTACTTTCTCTGCGGGATTTAAGATTGCTTGCAAACACGATGGAGAGCATTAACTTATTTATTAGTCCTACAGAATCACCATGCCGTTTGAGAAGTACTCTAATGCTATATTATTGATCACCTGCTTTCCCACAAATCAAAGGTGAAATCTCCAAAAAGATCAGTTGCTCCATCAATGTCTTGGGAAGCTACTAATGTACTTGTATGTCCTGATATCCCATGATAATAGCCGGCGAATGCCACGAATGTATCTTCTTCCTCTAGAAAGGTTTGCGTCAATAGGCTTTGAAGTTCATCATCTAAAACTGATGGGCTTGTATCATTTGAAGAACTAGATGGTGAGCTTGATGAACTGATCAAATCATTAGCAACCACAGCCGGCGATTCCCAGAGTGTGGATTTATTAGGTGTTAATTTATCTTCATGACGACTTTCATTAGGAACCGAGGTCGATCTAATGCTGCTAATGTGTTGAATTGATTTTTTCTCATAAACACATGTTGCTGCAGGAAAATTTGTTGGATTCACTGCATTATTGAAACTCATATTATTTTTGCCGTAGCGTCTTTTCGTTCTGGTGTGCCAGAAATTTTTAATTTCATTATCTGTTCTTCCACGAAGTTTTGTTGCTATTGCTGACCATCTGTGCACCAAACAATTATATAATAAAAGATTAGAAAGAAAAATATAAGACAATTATAGGCTTAATCAAGCTGTATTAGATGTTTGACAATAACAAATTTAGAAGAGATTCACTAGTTAGAAGAAGGAACTATATGTGAAGTTTCATATAGGGCAAGTTGTGTCCCTATGCATAATGACAACTTTTCTGGTGGATAATTTTTAGCATTTCAAGCATACGGTATTTTTGTTAAAAGAAAAATTTATTAGATATTATATACCACACATTATATATATGCAACATATAAATATTAATAAAATATTAATATATATAATAATTATCTAAATAGTTTTCAAATCAATTGCTATTCATGGTTTGCATTCATCATATATGAAAACATTTTATTAATATTTATATACTATGTGTATGTAATATTTTATTAAATTTTTTCTCACTTTTGTTCCAGGGGAGATATCTTTCGGATTGTTTTCTACATGTGTAATAATTAAAGATTTGTAATCGCTGAATATTGACAAAGTAATTTTAAAAGGCTGCAGCAATTAGTGGTTTTTAAAAATATCCATGATAAAAGTGAAGGTGATGGTTGATGACCAGGGTTAGTGGTTGGCCATCTTGAAAAATATGTAAGGAAAATAAGAAAAATAATTTGTGTTCCAACTAAAATCCTATGGCACTGTTGATCTTGTTCTTTTAAAAAAAAAAAAAAAACTTTTAAAAAGAAAAATAAAAATCACTTTTGCTTATTTTCTATTAATAGTTTATGATGCTTGTCAACCATCATGATTGAGGCTAGTTGCTTCCATTGGCTCTTACAATTATTTACAGCCAAAAGTATTGTAATTTATAATATCTTCAGATAAACTAAAACAACATTCAACAATTTCTCAAAAATAGGTTTCCTATGGAACAAACACATCCTTGATTTCTTGAGTAGGTTGTCTAAAATCTGTTGGCTATAATAGAAACCTTTTTCTAGGTAAATGAACATTACTTTCTCTTTGTTAATCCTAATATGGCAAGCTCCTAGCTAAAAAGAATTGTTACCAGATTTTTTACCGATTTCCAAGCAGTCTATGCCACTTAATAATGATTTCTTCCTCTTCTTTGGTAAAGTTGCCGTGCCTAATATTAGGCCTCAGATAATTCATCCAACGAAGCCTGCAACTTTTGCCGGTTCTTGATAAACCTGTTTGTGCATAAGATCCCAATCATCATATAAGTATTACAAGTATATGTTTGATGTGGAGACATGATGGAGGAAAACAAAAAAGTAAATAAATAAATAAAAATTAAACATATGTTTTCATGCTTGATTATTGCGCCCATTTAAAATTGCAACGAAACCAATCTATGTTATTTGAGACAATTTATTCTAAGATTAATTAGTATATGCGCTATAAGAAACATCGAATTCACCTCTTGTGAATTATACTTGCACTCTTACATCGATGAGTTCTTACAATGATATTTTTCTGAAAGTAACGAAGTTAGTATAATTGATGAGTAAAAACTGAATTGAAAGTGATATTTAACAACTTTAAAATTCATGCTGATGAGCAAACTTGGATTACATTCAACATTTAATGACTTCAAACTTTGTGTATAAATCAGGAAAGAGAAAGAGAAAATTAAAGACCAGAAATCAAATAATTAGAAATTACCAGCAGGTTTAGCCATCTGATTCCAATTCCAGATGCCATATCTCCTAATATAGGCTGTGAGTTTCTCATCTTCTTCCGCACTCCATGGACCCTTCTTCAACCCGTTCTCGTCGTATCCATGTCTTTTGGGAACCCTACCCATTACTATTCTTTCACCTTCTTCACTGATCTCTAGCTAATAGTTGTGCAAGTGGATGTTTGAATATTGCTTGATGGCTTCACATAAGATGCCCGACGTTTATTTATACGACTCATCAAATTCTCGCACGTGCTTGTTTACCTCCATTACACTTGAAAGGGTCCCACCAATAATTTTTAAATTGATTAAGGATAGAGTATAATATTCGCAATATTCCTTCTATTCCTTAAGCATCCTAGGTGTTTAGTCCTATGTATAATCTGTGTGTGTTTAAGATTTCAGAATTATCTGGTTTGAATCATGTCGTTTGGATATAGTATTATCATGTTTGTATCTTGTGTTGGCTAATTAAGCATTGAAAGAAATATATTATAAAAGAAACTAATAATTGTATCTCCACAGAAATGGTAAATAGAAAACGAGAAGGTTATGGATTGATAATTTTTAAAACAAACAATCTTCAAAAGAGTTGATGGGCTAAATGGAATGTCATATGACTTTTAATTTTCTTCCTAAAATGTCACATCATGGCTAAGAGTAATATTTTTCTAAAGGGAATGAAGGTTAGATATTTGATAAGTAAGAGCTAATATATATGTAACTCTTCAAGACTATATCCATAGACATATCGATTTATCCAATTGGATTAGTGAATAAGATAATAGATATTTATAAGAATTTGCTTTAATTTTTTACAAGATCCTGGTATGGAGCGTACGGGCACACAATTGACTGCTACATCCTTTAATCACTATAAGAGATTCATTTGTGAGTTTCCATTTATCTTTCCAAGAATGGCAATTACATTCTTCACCATCTAGCTTTCCTTGTAAATAAATGATTTATGTAAATGAAATTACTGAAAATGAGCTTGCAACTGACATAAATTTTTAAAATCATATCTCTTATAATAACAATTTTTTATTTCTCTTCGCTTCTCATCTTGATATTATAACCAAAATCACCAATAGTATAGATTAAAAAGAATTTACAATGTGATATCTCGTGAAATAAGTACCAAAATCAATAGCTCGTCATGGCTTATAAGATTAATATAATCATCATCCTAAATAACAACAATTTCACCTTCTGCTATGGTTGTTATCGCATTTTTCACCTTTTTTATCATCTTTACTTTTAGAAAGTATGCCTAGACTTGGAAAAATAATAATATTTAATATTTTCCTGATTTGAATCTTCTCTTGAATTAATTGAATCAGATAGATTTACTAAATGAGTTTTTAGTCGTACTTCTCTCATGTCTTTCCTATTTAGTAGTAATAGTGTTAGAGTCTTAGATTTACTGTGCTCTTTTCTTCTAACTTCTTCCTTTGTTAAAATATTTCACCAATACAATGGTAATTTTCCATTAAATTATTATTACAAGTGTCTGTCAACTGCTAGACAGTAAATTCCCTTATCATCAAGCACCGGCTTCTAGTCAACTGATAAGATCTTAAAAATCATTCAGGTGCTCTATCATATCGTATCGTATGCATCCTTATGGTTCAAATTACCTATTTTTTTAATCAAGCAAGTTTTAGTCAAGGTAATCAAGTTATTCACAAGCCTGAAACTCATCGAGAATGTTGCATCTCGTCATGATATTTTCTTCATGTAGAATTGATTGCTACTCGTAGTTTTATTAACATATATATTCATCTATAATTTTCAACAACGGATAGACAAAGTCTCTGTTTTCTAATTTCTAGCCATTTTACTCAAATTTTTGTAATTTTTACTTAATAATTTCTTCACCTTCTTTTTGCAGCTTGTTCCAAATCATGATGAAAGGAGACCATGGGACCTTGTTAGAAGCTTCCCTATAAATAACAACGTATGATGATACTGGCGACTGACCCAGCGGTCGATGTCATATAAGGAATGTGTTCCACCATGAAATTAATTAATGAATATTTCTAAAACAAGCAACCCCATTTTGTTCGCAGTGAAAATGGAAGATTATATGACCACCAACCATACCTCATCAAAAGTGAAAAGGGTAAATATCGTTGATAGGGCCGTCTATTCAAGCCCAGGTCTAAGCTATATAGTTTTTTTCCGATCTATTTTTCTGAGTCAAACTCCTTAGAGTTTAGACTTCTCCAATAAATTTGAAGCCAATCGCGAAGATCCTTACTGACCTTGTCCTTAGAGGTCAAAAGGTTTCCAATTCTTTGAAGACCTGGGCCTTCAGCTTAGGTCAACCAAGCCCAATCCGTGAAACTGCGATTACCAGCGAAGGCAACTCGCCAACTATCCGCGGCTACTGTCCTCAAATCCAGAGCATGCCTTTACTGCTGAGGATCCACCTTCCACAACTATTAAGGCCTCATACCCTATATATAGAGAATGAGGCCTACAGGCAATATCCATCATAGTCTCTTACGTATACTGTAGCCTATACTTTGCTCACTCTTCCTCTCTCTGCACTTGATTAATTTAAATATCATTATGACCATATCAGACAATCCTCTAACTGTTTTATTCACGTTCTTTGTTTTGTAGGCCTCATAGCACTTTTTCAATGCTTCAAAGCCTAAAACCCTCTACTAGCAAAAAGCGAAGACAACATTTATATAACGACAGTAACTGACACTTTAAACAACTCAAGTTGAGATGATGCAAATATTAACATTTGAACTCAATTAAACTGAAGTTAAAGCCGGTCCATTAAAGTATAAAATTGTCTATTGCTCGATTAAGTTTGCTTATTAATCAAGTTAAATACTGTTTAAGTTTAAGCTTGACTCGACTATTGTCGAATCAACCTCGGTTAAACTGGATCGGACATGAATAGCTCATTAGTACGCCCTCCTATCTGTCAAAATGATATGTTTCTAAATAAGAGTTTTTTTTCCCTCCCTTCTGGCCTCTTCCATATAATAACATGAGATATAGACAATCTAATACGATGGATTTGATTTAGTTGAACGTAAGGACAATCTAATTTATCCTGTGAAGTGAATTCCAAGGAATAACCAATAAGATGTTATTACCTGCGAATCTGGGAATCCCTGGTGGGATAGTGATGGCACTACCTCATTGCTAAAAGTCATAGAAGACATCAATATTTAAAAGCGGTGGCGGGTCATGCATGCAAGTTGTGTTCAACTAGCAGTTAGATTATAAGAATAAGCTTAAGTTGAGTTGACTGAGTCAATAGTAGGGCTTCGTGCTTCAATTTCTTACACAAGTATATCTATATTTTATCAGTTAATAGCCATCCATCAAGTTTTTGAAATATTTTGTATCTAACTGTGGAAAAGCACGGAATTTTAGTCCAACCCTTTTAAACCCCAGCTGGATCTTATCCCAAATTCTTATTTTAGATATCTCCAATTAGCATAAGTTATGACTTAAAAGAATAAGCTGATGAGTTAAGGAAAAATCATAAAGAAATAGTGCTTGACATTAATGAAATAGCACTTAATCATACGGAAATTTTCAAGAGATCACCTAAGCTTTGATTTTAGCCAGAAGTTGAGTGATTAAAAAAAAAAAAAATGTTTTTGAGGATTTCTGTGACAAGAGCAAGGGATAAAGATTATTAGAAATAAAACCCGAAAAAGTCTCCAAATATGTCTTATCCGGTATTTAATAGGCAATATTCGTCGGGCAAGTGGATGTTTGAATATTGTTTAATTGCTTCAAATAAGATGCCTGTTATTTATTTATATGACATATTATTTATTTATTTATTTATTTATTTATTTTTTTGCCAAAGACATTAAATTATTGCACATGCCTGTTCGGCTCAAGTTTTATAATATGATACTTCGATTCTATGAAACTTAACTGTCATCGATTCTATAAAACTTCGAATATACTTGGGTTATATATGTTCGAAGTGCATTTTTTTAATCCTTATGCATCTTATATGTTTTTCCTCCTACTTCCTATTTTTCATGCTGCTTGGATATATGGTGTTATCTCATTTCTATTTTGTGTTGGCTAATTAAACGAAACGTATGTATTAAGGAAATATTATAAAAGGCCCTAATAATTATGTTATGATAAAAAAGGTTCAAAGTGAGAAGGTTACAAATTGATTGTTTTCAAGACAAAGGTTGTGTTGATGGGCTAGGCATATGGACTGCAATATTTCAAATTCTTAATTTTCCTCTTTGCGTGAAATCCGCCAATAAATGTCACATCATAGACCAAAAGTTAAAAAGCCATAGCAAGACGGAAATTTCTTACCTTAAGTTGCATTTTAGTGATTTTATACGGAGTAACAGTGAAAAATTACTACATATACAAACATATTTTGGCATAACATGTAATTTTTTATATATGTTTTCATTACGAAAATATATATAATCATACAGATTTTGATACAACTTTAATCAGAATCTACATTTTGTACCAAAATTTATATGTATGTATATCTACTTCATATAAAATTGCTTGTGCCTAGCTTAATGCAAGAAAATCCTACATTTCATGCCTCTACTTCTCTACGTATAGGCATATTGGTTTAACCAACAAAATTTATAAATAAGTCAATAGATAATTGAAAGAATGTATCTTAATTTTTATGGGATTCATGTCTAGACCGTGTTCACAATGGTATATTCAGAATTAGGCAAAAGCTGAGATTAACAGACCAATACCAAAGGTTACTTTAGTTGACCAAACTGTAATTCATCTGAGTCAAGCTAGCATCATTTCAACAAGAAAAGCAATTGATAATATGTTGGTAATTATTAAGGTTTTACATAATTTCCAGCATATATATATGTATATATATATATATATAATTGAGCGATGATGAAGATTAACTCGAAAAACAAAAGCTTATAATAAGATTAAGTGGGACTTCATTCGGGGAGCCTTGTATGTTCTAAATTTTTCGAAATAATGGATAAAATTAATCATGTATTCCGTATTACTAACATTGATCGAAGTCCTCCTAAGCTAGTCATTCGTAAATGGTTTCCAACCTTCAACGAATATCAAGCATGGTGACCCGATACTGCCATATTTGTTCACCATAGACATCAAATGTCTTATTAGAATTGAACACGTAGGGTAAGGTAATAGCTGGAAACCAATAAGAATTAGGATGTCAATCCTCATCTTCTCTCGTATTGTCTTTACTTATGACATTACCAATAGCTCGACAAATGCTATTTCTACAATCCAAAGAACATTCTAAGAATTATCAGTAATGGGTACGAATTCAAATAAATCCCTCCGTCCTCTTTTCCGTTGAGTGTCTTGAATTATTGGGACTCTATCAGAATTACAACCCAGTCAAATTTTTCTTTGTTTTTAATTTTATTTTTTGGAAGTATCTTGTTTTATGGATATCTTTATTGAGATCATGACATTATTGAAAATTTCCTATTTTATGGTTTATGTGTAGATATATACATATATACACATTAGAGTTTCATAATGTATACATTGTATCAATAGTTTTCAAAGGAATGCTAGTTATTCTTCTCATCAAAACTCTCTTCTCTAATTTTTCTTACATTTTTTTTAATTATTTTGTTATCTACACAACAATTGGTATCAGAGCCTATAAGGCTTCTTGTTGGAATTTGGGTACGTAAGGTCTCCTTGCTAATTAAAGACGTCATCTCATAAGTTTGAAATCGAGAAAATCAGTGGATCAAATGATTCACTCTATGGGAGTTGAAGATGAAGATTGTTCTTGTTCAATAAGGTTATGTGACAACACTAGAGGGAGAAGAAAAATTGCATGAGAGTTTAAAGAAGAAGGAAAAGGCTGAGATTTTTGAAAGGACTCATAGTGCAATTTTTTCAAGTTTAACTAATGAAGTCTAGAGACAGTTAATAGATGAAAGAACAACCGTGTTGTTATGGAAAAAGCTTGAAAGTAAGTATTAAAAGAAATCCCCAACAAATCGTTTATATTGGAAGCAACATTTGTATACTTTAGGGATGACAAAAAAATACACCAATAAAAGATCATGTTGATAATTTTAATTGAATCATTTTAGATTTATAAGGTTTTGGCTTAAAATTGAAGATGAGGAACAAGCTATCATTCTTTTGTGTTCCTTACCTAATTTATATTAGAATTTTGTTGATATCATATTATATAGTAGAGAGACCATCTCAATTAGTAATGTGAATGATGTTATTCTATCTAAGAAATTGAAGAGAAAAATCTATAGGCCTAATGAAGATAGATCAGATGTAGGTCTAGTTGTATGTAAGGATAAGACTAAAGAGAGGGATGGTGGAAGTAGAGGCAAGTCATGCTCAAAATCAAGCTCTAAAGAACTACATTACTATTACTATAAAGAACAAGAGTAAATGAAGGAAAACTACCTTGAACAAAAGGCAGGAATCGAATGCTAAAGCAAATGCAACCATAGTAGAGGATAGTTCTAATGAACATAAAGGCAACATTGTTTTTGTAGTTAGTACATCAAGTTTTACAAATACCTAGGTCATGGACATTGGTGCATCTTATGACATGGCCTTTTCAAAGGATCTATTTACTTCATTTAAGAAATGGAATGGCAGTATGAAACTGATTGATGATGAAGAAATTAGTGTCAAAGGCAGTGGTTCTATGTATATTAAGACGCATGATGGAATGATTAGAACATTCGGTGCTTGGTATATTGTCAATATAATTAAAATTTTGATTTCTTTAAGTACTCTTGGTAAATAAAGGTATAGTTTTTCTAGTAAAGATAGGCAAATTGGAGTTTCAAAGGGTGCTTAGACAGTAATAAAGGGTAAACTACAGCATGGAGTCTAAATCTTGATGGGTAATTCAATAATTGAAATAGTGGCAATCTCTTACATGGTATCATAGATTAGGAAATATGAGTGAGAAAAGGCTTGCAGTATTGAGCAAAAGGATTGTTAGATGGAGAAGAGAAATGAAAATTGAAATTCTATGAGACTTGTGTTATGGATAAGCAGTGTAAAGTCAAATTCAATTCTAGTAGGTATACTTCTAAACATATACTTGAGTATATTCATTCAGATTTGTAAGGCCCTTCTCTAATTGAATCTTACAGTGGATACAAATACTTTCTTGCTTTCATTGATGACTCCTCTAAAAAAGTTTAGACATATTTTGTGATGTTGAAGGATGAAGTGTTAGGACGATTCAAGGAGTGGAAGACCAAGGTAGAAAAATATACCAGAAAACAGGTCAAGACACTTAGAATAGATAATTGTTTAAAATTCTGTGATACACCATTTGATGAGTTCTATAAGAAAGAAGGTATAGTGGGGCACTACATTGTATGACATATACTACAGTAGAATGGAGTTATTGAATGTATGAACTAAACTCTCTTACGGTATGCTCAATTCACATGATTAAACACTAGACTTTCAAAATAATTCTAGGCTAAGACAATTAATACCGCTTGTTATTAAGTGAATAGATATCCATCAGCTATAATGGAAAGGCTCCATAAGAGTTAATGTATGGTATTCCTTCTAATCATCATAGCTTGCTTATATTTAGTTGCCTGATTATGCTTATGTTAATGATGCTAAATTGGAGCCAAGGATAATGTAGTGCATATTTTTTTAGTATGCTATCGGTGTTAAAGGGTACAGATTGTAGTGTACTAAAAAAGATATTACTCTAAAATTTATTATTAACAAAGATGTTACTTTTGATGAGTCTGCCATCTTTAGCTAAAGAGAGGAGATTGATAATCTTGTAGATAACAAAGATTAGGGTGTTAATCAGAAGGTGGAGTTTCGGATTGGAACTTCAAAGGGGATAATTATTGAAGCATACAACAACCTAGTAATGTGTAAGGAGAACAATCACAAAGTATAGCAACAAGAAGAATAAAAAGAGAAATCAAAATGCCTTCAAGGTAAGCAAATTATGGTAGTGGTGTTGATACTAATTTTGTTGCATATGCATTGCTAGAAGGAGAGAGCATTGATCGTAATGAGCCACAATCATACAAAGAGCCATTATAGATTAAAGAAGCATCAAAATGGTTGATTACCATGAATGAGGAGATGTAATCTCTTTCTAAGAATGAAACATAGGAGCTAGTACCATTACCAAAAGGTAAGAAGCTAGTGAGATGCAAATGGGTGTTCAAAAAGAAAGAAGGTATTCTAAGGGTTAAATTAACCAAGTTCAAGGCAAGTCTTGTGGTAAAGGATTTTTCACAAAAGGAGGGAATTGGTTATAATGAAGAATTCTCACTAGTTGTAAAGCATAAGACCATAAGAGTTCTTCAAGCCATGATAAGTGCATTGCATCTTGAGTTAGAGCACCTTGATGTGAAAACTATATTTTTATATGGGAATTTAGAGGAACATATTTATATGACATAACCAGAAGGTCTTTGATTCTGAAAGGAAAGACCATGTGATTTTGTTGAAGAAATCTTTGTATTGATTGAAACATTCCTAGAGGTAGTGGTATAAAAGGTTTGATGTGTTTATGATTTTTCATGAGTTTGTTTATAATTAGTTTGATAACTGTGTTTACTCTAGAAAATTATTAGATAGCTTTTTTTTTCTATTTGTTACTATAAGTGGATAACATACTAATTGTAGTAAAGAATAAGGTTGAAATAAGCAACATGAAGACCTTATCGAACAATGACTTTAAGATGAAGGATTTAGGTGCAACTAAGAAGATTTGAGGCAAAAAGATTTGGAGAGATGGGAAAGCAAGCTCACTATATGCATCTCAATAGAATTACATTAAAAAGGTGCTACAGCATTTCCAAATGGAACAATCCAAGTCAATTAGTACTCCTTTGGTAACACACTTTAAACTTGATGCTAGTATGTTACCTACTACAGATAAAGAGAGACATTACATGAGTAGAGTTTCTTACTCAAGTGTTATTTGAAGATTGATATATGTTGTGGTATGTACTAGGCTAGATATAATACATACTATGAGTACGGTAAGCAGGTTTATGATTAATCTTAGGAAAGCTTACAGATAAGCAATTAAATGGATTATTTGATACTTAAAAGGTATGGGTAATATTTGCTTGGTTTATGGTTCTAACGGTTCTACTAGTGGCATTATTGTCTATACGAACTTTGACTATGGTGGAGACCTTATAAGAAGAAGATCTCAAAAATGTTACGTAGTCTTATTGACAACTTGGGTTTGGATGCTTAAAAGACTATCATTTATTGTGATAGATAAAGTTCATTGAAATTGGCAAAGAATCCAGTTCATCATGAAAGATTAAAGTATATTGATTTTAGGTTAAGCTTCATAAAGATTATCATAGATGATAAGTTATTCTATATAGAGAAGATAACCACAAAAAATAATCCAACAAATATATTGACAAAGCCATGCCTATAGAAAATTTCAAGCATAACTTAGACTTAGTGAATGTTTACATAACATGAGGTACCTTGGTGCATAGATGGTAGGAAGTTTTTCTTCGTTCTAGTGACTTAGATAATTCAAGTCAAGGTGAAGAATTGTTGAGTGTCTTGAATTATTGTAACCTTACCCAAATTATAATCCAACCATAAAACTTTTAAACCTAAAACAAAAGGTTTGGTTTACTGTTTGAACCTCTTATTTTCTTTTTTTTTTTCTTTTTGTTTTAAGAAAATTTTATAAATTTAAGAATTAGAAATGAAAAGTAAGTTCATGATCTAACTATTATGCAACGACAACAAATTAAGTTACACAAGTGTATGTGTATGTGTATATATATATATATATATATTACTAAAAGAATAAATAATTAAATTTCACACTACTAGATGTATTTTTTTTTAAGTAACCAAGTATATTTTTTTAATAGATGAAATTATATCAGAAGATAATATTCAGCATGAAATCTTTACGTGAATCAAGCCAAAAAATAGGTTCGTAAGGGGTACATTAGGTCCCAATCCCTAAGTATTATTACCCAAAATAGGTATATAATACTATCTAAGATTACCAAACGTAGTAAGTCTACAAAATCTAGAATTTATAGTCCTAATTTCTATATCATAATCTTTGAGATTAAAAAGTAGTTAAAAGTACAAAGCCTAGCCTTCTTTACTCTCTTTCTCTGCCCTTGCTCAACATAATACATAGCAAACACTACACTAATGGTGCCTTCCTTCTCTACCTTACCCTCATTAGCCATTAGCACAAATCTATGACTTCATTCCACAATTGATAATTGACAATCAATACAACCCTCACTACAGTTAACGGTGCCTCTACCTAACGATCTCGTCTATGGCTCCACATCCACACAACACCACTCATGAGTCCTTGGCACCATAATCAAGCGTAACACTTACCATAGTCAATGGTCATTGCTTACCCTTACGATCTCTATTTCTAGTAAGTCGACACCACTATGTTAGCGTTGTATATTTCTTTCTTTTTTCTTCTTCTTCTTTTTTTTTTTTTTTTGTTGTAGTTCTTTTCCCTCTTTGTACTTCAACATAAAAAGGTTAATGTTGATCAAATGACTTTGTATAAACTAATGGCCATGGCCTTTAGTTACTTTAATTTGAGAAACAATGGAAAAGCATAAATTATCTTTATTATCTTTTTACAAGTCTCATTTTAATCTTTAAACCTTTTGATCAAAGTAAGACAATCATGCATCTCTAAATTGTATAAATTTTACAAATAGGGATTAAGTCCTATAGTATATTTGAAGATCCACCATGTCATACTCTTTTAATGAACAATTATTTATTTAATTATAATATTAACTTAATTGTAATGTTTTATCTAAGGAGTATTTAAAGAAGATAATTTAGACACATGATAAATCAATTATCTTGTAACTATTGAGAGGCGAGTAATAATTTAAACTAATGACAAAACAATTTGAATGTAGCAAGTCGAGTCAAGTTTTACCAAAACATTTGGGGACTAATTTTGGGAGTAGGATAAAAACCCTATAGGATTCTATGAGTTCTAGGATTCCCTATAGAGTAACGGGATGAGTTCAGGTTTTGCAAAACCCATCCTTAACTCGTATCAATGGCATCCTACAAATAGTATATTCCTTTGCCTTTCTTTAAGGGGAAAAAGTGAAAGGAAATTAAACTAATGAAACGGTAGACTACTTAATATAGCTTATAGATGATCTTCATAAAATCTTGTCTCAGCTCACTGCCAACTTATTATATGTAAGCCTCATAACTAACTATTTGAGGTTTCGATCAGTTGAAAAACTCGATCGAACCTAAATTATAAAGTAAAGTTCAAAATATTAGTAAACTGATCCTGTAAATTTGAATTTAAGAAAATAAGTAATAAAATAGGAGACTACAAAATTTTCAAATTTTAAGTATATACCTTGTTATTTATCGAAAATGTGTAAAATACATTCCGATACTTAACAAATCGCTAAAGATAAATTATAAATATAGTAAAAATTATAAAATAACCTAAATAATATTTAGGAATATTTATTTGTACTATATATGAATTTACATGTAGGTATAAATATGCGTAATTACTTAAAATACATGAAATGTGCTAAAATAATACTAAATACTTGAAGAAAATTCATAATTAATTAAGAAAAAATCAAGAATAATCCAAATCAAGCTGTAGTAGGTCAAAATCCACAAAATAAAAATTAACCAATTAAAATTAGACAACACAAAAGCCAAAAATCAAGGAAATTGGGCAAAATCATGTCTAATTAATACACAATAATTACACTAAAGCTCTATAAATAGCAAGAAAAATTCAAAAGCTCATTTGGACAGTTAGAAATTAAAGAAAATTAGGGAGAGGCGAAAATTGAGAGAAAAACCAAAGAAAAAAAAAAGAAAAGAAAAACTGTACAGTTAGGGGCCACAAAGGAGAACCCAGACCCGACGGGTAGCTGGGAGTAGAAGGCCACCACCACCACCACCACACAGTGGTGGCAGCGCTCAGGCCGGCCCACAAGGCCATGGCGGCCAGCGGTGGCCAGAGCCATCCAGATTGGTGAGTCCGATTTCCAGTCCAATTCTTGTGTAATTTTGTAAAAATAATAAATAGTTTTAGAAAATTATGAAACTTGTTATTCTGAGGTTTTATTGTATATAGATTTAGGGAAAAATAGTGATTTAGTTTAATCACGTCTGAAAATATAGGGTCCTTAAGAAATCATGCAAAACGGAGCATGATTAGAATGGAAAATAAATAGGCTTAGAAGTGTAGTTTGGAGCTCAATTTTTTTTCTGTAGGATTCTCATGTGATATAAAATAGTACTATGAAGCTATTTTTTTTAAATTAATTTTCGAAATTTTTAAGTTAATTTTTAGTCCTAAAATGATGAAAAAATTGGGTAATTTGAGGTTAATTAGCTGATTAAGATATTAATTACTGATTTAGATAGTAATTAGATGTTTAGGGATGTTAATCTCTTATGTGGAACCCCAATCCTAACCTTTGGAGTATTAAGTATGGTTAATTTAGGAAATTAGGTAATTAATATAAGAAATTAGTAATATGTGAAACTGTAAATTAATAAATCTAAAAAAATAGGGTTATTTAGATAATATTAGAGTAAAAATCAGAATAATATTAAATATGAATTAAGATTGAATTTTAGGTAATTATATAAAAAAGTAAGATTTTCTCACATCGGAGATAAATCCGGTACCCTAATTAGGACTAACGTGTACCGAATAGCTTAGAATACTAAATTAAGACCCAATAGGATATTTGAATACTCGAGCTTAATGTGATTAATTTCACATTAGGATTCGAGCATGTTTAGGACTTAAAAATCGAACTAAAACCTAATTTAGAAATTGATGCGGAAACTGAACTCAAACCTAACCCCAAACCTAGAATAATTGTAAAAGACTTAAGACCTAGATAATTAGGCATATTAAACCCTAAACAAAACATAACAATAAGCGTTATAGGATAAAATGAACCTATAACAGTTATATGATAAAATGAACCTATAACAGTTATATGGAAAACTGAAACCACGTTTGTGTTATAGGGATGATCGGCGATGGCCTGAGCAAGTCGAATCTCGAGTGAGTGAGTGAGGAGTCGAGGTAAGTTGGGATTAATACGATGCTGTATATTGGAGGCTTAAGATTATGCTTGTTTGTGCTTGCTAGATAGTTAAATGTGTGCATGTGCTTGATTTTGGGTGATGCTATGATTCTATTAGTTACTCCGGCATGTATTGTATGAAATGATTTATCACCCTAAACTGGACTTAATCAAATATATGACCAATAATCATAATCGGACATGTATGGCAACCTATTAGGGGAACTTAGACTCTCCGGCCAAATACCGACTCCTTCTAAAGGGATAGCACAGGATTGCATAATGGTCCCTTTTTCATCCTCAGTCGAACTAAGTGATAGGAGAGGAGGTCGCGATGAGGGTGAAGTCAGTGGTTCGAAGGTAGTCGTGGGAGGAGCGAAGTCTCCATTGCACAAGCCTAGGTTTGGTCATGAGCTGTTGCATTAATGGCAACTCCTCAACCCGGATTAGAGTGAGCGTAATTTTTCTAATCTCACGACGGACCGGACAATGTCGTACGATGGTAGTTGCTTACACATGCATTGCACCTAATAAGTTGATTAAAAACCTTGTTGTGTTTATGGTATAGTTTTAAGTCCTCAATCCTAACTTACTGAGCTGTGGTTGCTCATATCCCTATAGATGTCATATAGGTGCTGGCTAAGAAGCGGCAAACAACTACTCTAAGGCTAGCAACTGCTGGATCCTGGGGAGTGAGGAAAAACGTTGAAGAATCAACACATATTTTATTACTGTTCATTTCTGAATAATGTATAACTAGAAAATATGTTATGGAGAATTATTGTAAACTTTAATTGCAATAATTGAATTATAGTGTATATATATATTTCCTCACTTTCTTAGGTAAGTGATTTATTTAAATTAGAAGCTGTTTACTTCAAAGTGGGTTAATCGTGGACGCCTTGTGTAGATCAGGTCTAAGATAGTGATTGTAAGGCCAATTTCTATCTTAGGATAGTTTACACGGCGGGGCTGTTACGACTCTGCCGCTTCGAGGCATGACATTATATTCAAAAGGAAAACTTCTATCCGAAAATAGTTAAGAAGATGGTGAAAATGATTAGATTTTTTTTTTTCCTTTGTGTGGGAATGGTTTGACAGAATTTACTGAAACCTATTAGATCAATTGGAAAAATGATTATTTTTAGAAAGGAAAACTTCCATCTGAAACAGTTAGAAACATAGAGAAAATGATTAGTCTATGTTGCTTAGTTCTTACCTAGAAAGATATAAGTTTTCACAGTAGGAACAAGGTGAACGAAGTACTCATCAAAGACATTTTAGAATTTTATAGAAAGAATTCAACAAAAATCTGAGTCGATAAGGGACTATCGATAAAATCAAGAGTCAAACTATTTTTAAAGATGATATATGCCACAATGGCACTCTTATAAGCAAAAGCATCAGCAACGTAGGGGTAAGATCAAAAATCAATTTGTCCTAAATGTCTTTCTAAGGAAGGCAACACTAAATATGCTACTAGGAATTACATGGTGATAATAGTAATCACAAGTACAATCCTTTGTTGAACTCCTCAATGTCTAACGGCTATTGACAATAGTAGACCTGTAAAAAGCCCCCTTTAGCATGGCCAATGAGGGCCTTTCGACACTTAAGTTAGCAAACAGAGTAATTGGGAGTTAATTCAAGAGAATGTAAATAAGGGTAGGTTCAAAAGAGTTTAAAAAGATCCTGTTACCTGTAGTCTCATTGCATATTTATAAGTAAGGGAGATAAAATGCACCAAGGAAATATCTTCGGCCATCCAAGGAAAGGATGTTGTTAGTACAAGAAAGAATATATACCATTCTATTGGTTAGCAAGCTTTGGGAAGGGGGTCTTATCACATCGATGTAGGCGTTTACCATAGCTTATCTTACAATAGGATATCATCTAGCATTCAATGGAGAGAGAGAAAGAGAGGTAAGAAATGGTAAGCTTGGCTTCACCAGGCTTTGCACCCCCCAAAGGGTGGTATTCCGAGTAGGGGGCATGCCCCTTTCTAATAGTTGGAAGGTGAAATGTTGGACCTTCAAAGGACTCATTAAGTGCTCAAAGCTTAGTTGAAAAGGCTCGGAGGGATTTCAAGCTATCTAGCCATAGAGTCTTAAGGAAGGTTTGGGGGATGGTAACTGTGCAGTGGTCACTAGGCTCTGGTTCGAGCTACTAACATAGTCAGCAATATCAGTATGCTTCTCTAACTTAGCTTGCATACTTAGTGAGTAAATGATTAAGCTGAGGCAATGGAGACATCTAGGGGATGTTGATTAGGTCTGGTAATGCACTTGCGCCTTTAAAGCCCTAACCCGAAAGGCAATTGTCAACACCTACTACTCGAGGGGCCCTCGAGTTATCTGGCCACTTTAGTCCCAAGGAAGGTTTGGGAGACGGCAAGTGTCCAGGGTTTGCTTAGGCTCCAACTCATACCTAGAGAATAGTAAGCTATGTTGGTGTGTGCTTCTCCAAGTTGGCTTACATACTTGGTGATAAACCATTTAGATAGGGCGAAGGTGACATCTAGAGGTATTGATTGGGTACAGTGATGGGTTTAGGCCTTTAGAGCCCTAAATCGAATAGCAACTGTCAACATTTGCCCCATTTACTCTCTTTAGCATCAAAACAGTGAAGATAGTACCACGTACTAAGGTTCTAAAGCCAAAGCTCTTTCTTTGGATGCATTCTAGGCAAAGACATGATTGGCTTTAGATAACCAAGGCAAAGGGCATTGTTAGGCACCTGTAGAACATGATTACTAATGGGACTACGCCATTTGGTCTTTTCTATTGTGGTCTTTTCCCAAGCACAATAACAATACATGGGACAATGTGTATGATGTGTATCCTTTAATACACATTAGGAATGCCATTATTACAAGTTAATCGTTGGTCTACTACCATTGTCATTGGATGGGTCAATGGCAAAACATATATAGCTTGGACTTTCCCTTCGTTGTCTATATAAAGGTCTGGTGAGCTCCTCCTCTTACTTCATCACTCCATTTGATCATTTCTAAATCCCATCAAAAGTGTAAAAAAAGCTTTTACTAATGCTAAGATTTATGAAGGATATCTGAATAAAAAAAGATTAGGCTTAAGAGAGAAAGTGTACAAGTTTAGCCCTCATTCCCACTGTGGGCAAGCGAAGTTCTTGAGTATTAATTGAGGGATATAAAAAATTGCCCTATGGTAGGGGGTAGACTCTAAATGCTGATCAGGGGGTGTAAGTGTCCCCTTGATCAAGTCCTTTACTAAGCTATGCGAGTTTGTATAGTGAAGAGTCTTCGAGCATACGTCCTCTAATCACTATAGCACCAACACTATGGGTACACTTATGTACGTAGGGTAGCTTCAATAGACACACGTATATTTCCACTTAAGTACTTTTACATGCTTGCTAACTGTAGTGTTTCTGATGCTAGAAGGAGGCTCCTCGATGATTTAAAGGTACTAACTAAGAATGGTACAAGAACTCCCGAAGCTAGTAAGCCAACCCTAAAAGCCTTGTAAAAACTTCGAATTGGATAAAATTAAGTTTTTAGACATGCTCATCTATTCTCATATCCTTCTTTTTCATTATTGTTTATTGTTCTATTCGTCAATTTGCTTATTTCTTTTATTTTTGTTTGTTCAATGCTTGGGATCATAGCCGAGCACTTAAACCCTTTTTCCGAGCACATAAGACGATCTTCTAAGCTCAAACATTCTTAAGAACAGATTAGGGGAGTTGTTGGCCAAACATTGGAGAATGTGCTTAGGAACACTGTTACTGACCACCCATCAAAGAGATGTGATGGTTAGTATATTTGACAAGATCATTGGAATGCTCCCTCAAGGGGGCATGGGCTACTTAATAGGTGTATGTAAATGTTAAATTGGCAATCTGCCTATTAATTAGATCTAGGTGGTCATTTCTTTGATTGTGACACATAAGCGCTTGTAGTGATCATTTATGAAGGAGGTAAAGTAACTAATAGAATCTGAACTTTTATGTTTTTTTTTTTTATTTGTGTACCTAAACTTTAAACTTGTTCATTTTTGTACTCCAAATATTTAAATGAGACAGATTAGTTTCTCTATTATAACAGTCATTATAAACAATACTTACTTGTTTCATTTTAGAAAGTTGAAATACCAAAATGAAATAAGAAATAAAGTTTGAGCACTAAAATGGAAATAAAATAAAAGTTGATGTACTTATATTATTATTTTACCATTTTATAATAACAACTCTTATAACGGAGATACCAATTTGTCTTATTTAAAAGGTTAAGGTATGATAATAAATAAGTTTAAATTTTAGGTACTAAAATGAAAAAATATAAAAGTTCAGGTACTCGTACTAGTTTTATCCCCATTCACAAGGTGAAGGTTTGCTTAGCCAGCTGTGCTTATATAAAGGCCTTCAAAGTCATTTCACTCCTCATTTTCACTTTTGGTTTGTTGAAATTTCGTCAAATTGTCTCCATAACACTTTCCTTTGTTTTCTTGCATTTTCTTTACTTTCTCAAAGCTTATATCACACATGAAGTCACAACAGCCTCGCCGTATGAGTCATTCTAACATAGAAGTTAACTGTATAACTACTAACGTAAACCCAGTTCACACAAGGTAAACCCAACTCAACCACTTTGAAGCATCTAATTCTATATCTACATATGACAAATCTACAATGTAATCTTTAAAGATGATTATAAAAGTTAAATTTGGTAACCAAAGCTTTTCAAAAGAATTGAATTTGGTTAGTAGTATACGGCAAAATTTATAAGGATTTACAAAATTATCTTTGCATGTGAAACATTAATAAGTCTAAGGATTATAAAAGTTTACAAGTTTACAAGACTTAATATACATATTAGTAGTGGAAAACTAAAGGGCCACCTTTGGAGACCCTAGTAGTTTTCCTAAAAGTTAGTAATATTGACATTCATAACAAGGTTTAGTCATTTCTTCATAATCCTTACTTCTTGACCTCACTTTCTAATCTTCTACAATTAGGTGGTGTGCTTGTATATCTACCCTAAACCTGCAAAACAATTATAGGGGAGTAAACGACAACTTGCTCGATAAGTGAGACGAAAACAGAAGTATATATTTGATACCAAGAAAATTTTAGTTAGATACAATGCTTGTTCAAACAAGTGCCATCACAAGAGGTTGTTCGGTCTGTTATGAAATTAAAGACATTAGACTTGCTCTAATCTGGGTTGAGAAGCTCGACATCTTACATACAAATTGGAACTAAATCGAGGCTTATGCAACGGAAAATACCCTCTACTTGAGATTACATTCGAACTACGACCCCCAACCTTACTATGACCTCTTCTCCTATTACTTAGTTCAACTAAGGGTAACGAAAGAATCATTTCAACTATCCTTATCAAAGGAGTCTATGTTTGGCGAGAGAATCATAGTTGTTATGCCTAGTCAGTTGCAATGTAGGTCAAGTTAAATGTTAGGTCAAGTTCAAGTTAATTTTTTTTTAGGTTAATCAACTAAACTTAAACAATTTAAGTAGAATAACATTCACAAAGTAAACATAAAATGGAGCTTAGCTCCTACCATAGCAAATCCGATCTGAAACAAATGCGCTATACACACACAAATAACTAACTATAATCATAAGCAAGTACATACCAAAGTATCTAAATATTTTGAAATAATACTTTAAAGTATGGTGAAACACTAATCCGACTTACCTTGACATAGTATCACTTTATCCTCAAACATTGTGCACATCCTCATTAATGATCTCTAAAAATTTAATATCCAACTTTAGTTTTTAATTACCATATAAAGTAAGAGTTTATTTTCAATGTTAAGCTTGTTTTTAATCTGAATTAAGTGAGTTTCTTCAACTATTTATTAAGTTTTAGTTAAGTGTGATAAGTTCTAACCTAATTTCAAACTAAAGTTCTAACCTAACATCCTAATATAAGTTCTTATCTAAAAAGTTTTTTATTTACATTCTAACATTGGTAAGGCTATAGAGTCCATATATAAATCACTTTCTAACCTACTGTCCAGCTCTTGGTGTGAGCGACATATTCAATACTAAACTACATTTTGACTGAATTTCTAACGGAGTTTCTAACCTTACTACTATTTCTACATTTTATTACTCTGCGTATAATTCAACTTATCATGAGTTATAGAACTTTAATAAACCTATATATACAGCATTTTAACAACTCAATTCTATAGTCACCTATTACACTTCCATACTATACCTTTTACTTAAATATAAATTCCTTAAAAACTTTAGGATTAAACTCGTATACTACCAAATATCAACTTAGAATTAAAAAAATCATCAACTTAAAACTTAAAATAAACAAATATAGATTATGATAAGGTTTTATAAAACTCCATCAAGCTTCCTTAAAGAAAAACATAACCAGTAGCTTACTATTTTTATGAAATTCAAATTTTTCCATAAACCCAATGATCCAATTTTGAAAGGCTAACCATATAGCATTGAAAATTTGAAAATCTAGTTTGAGATTTTTCCCCATCTAAAAATGCTTAGGAAAACCAAGTTTCAAAATTTTTGGAATTCATTTGCTATTTTTCCCAAATTTTAGTTACAATTGAGGTGAAGTGGTTACTTAATAGAACTTGAAGCTTCAATTTCTATGGGAAGGAGAGGGTTTATTAGCCACTTCAAGCGCCAAACACTCCTTAAGGTGATGGTCTTGCTTCACACTCAAGTTGTAACCACCATCGGGAACTCACGAATACCTAATTTTACTCTATTTCTTTCTAAATTTTCCTTTTTCCACTTACTCTCTCTCAATCCCTTTCCTTCTAATCCCTTAAATAGGTAAATTTTTCAAAAGAATGAGGTTTTGGATTTTAATAGGGTTGTTTTAGAAGTGTGTACATTTTATTATCCCTACTAATGTATGGCTTTTAGCTTTGTCGAGGTGTCCACCTATTATTTTCTTATTCCCAACCTTCACTAGCTTACATCCTGAACTATTACGCATCATGGAGTGTTTCCTAATTGCCATGCATTTTTTCCATTCTATTTTTTCATATTTACTTTATTTATTTGGCGAACTTTGCACATTTTTGGGTTTTTTTTATAATTATGGGTACATATATTTATACAGTAATTATACCCAATGCATTTACATGTCTTTTACATATTATTTTATATACATTAATAATTTTACTATTTATATAATTTTATTATTTATACAATTTATCTCTAGAAGTTCATTAATCGATAAGGCCTAATCCGCTCTTCTTCATTACATATATAATAATATAGTAAATTTTCACTATTTTAGCTATCCTTTTAATATTTTATTATATTTTCAAACTTCGAGCCTATAGGGTTTCCTCAACTAATATTGCTAAACTCTTTTTAAGTTTTTAGCCTAATCGGGTTATCTCTCGAAACGTCCTAAATCAATCACTTAAAACCTAGTCACGCAAGTACAAAGCTTATAACTTGCCTAAAGATGGCTAAACAAGGATCACGGAGATTCAAAGGTGAGGCTACTAATGCTGAAGAGATTTGAGGGGAGGCTATACTTAACCCCATTTCCCCCCAAAACCTCGGCAACGGTGGCAAAGATAAATAGATGTAGGCAATGAGGAGAGAAATTGTAGAGGATAGGCCTTAAGGAAAGTATGTGCCCAACAATGAGGATAACGTTACTGAAGATAAGTTGGTGCCTTCTATGGAGAAGGGGCTGGACATTACTAAAGTGGCATATAAGCATAATGAGAAGCGATAATGTCGAGTCTATTAGGAGGTGTATGTTAAAACAAATCACTAAGAGGTTCAAATGCCCAAGCCTAATGATTGGATGTATGACTTTAAGAGAAAAATTGCTTTTAACTTATAATAGAAAGCATTGGATGTAGGGCTCCAGCTATCTTTCTCTACATTCAAGGTTGTGGTGTTCAATCAGTTTTAGGTGATACTGATTCTCTCCATCCAAACGCGTGGTTGGTGTTATTGGCTTTTGAGGTTGTATTCATTTTTCATATGAGGAAGCCAATAGCTTGAATTTTTCATCACTTTTTTCAACTAAAAGATAACGAAGAAGGCTAGATACACATTTCAAGCCGCGCAAGCATTAAAATATCTTCCATGGGAGAATATCTAAGGTAGTTGATTTGAAGGATCAATTTTATCAAGTGAATATCTTCCATGAACTTGTTTTCCCAACTGGTGGAATAGGTTAATTTGAACAATAGGAGTAAACTACTTCATTCCTGAAGACTAAAAGTTAAAGTGTAGCATATTGGCCAGGCTAAGGTTTCCATCTAGAACAAGCTATCGGTTGTAATTTACAGAAGGAGATGATGTATGGGTACATATGCATGTAACCTAGGGGGAGTAGTTGGGAGTTCACCGCCATAGGCTACTCATGGGGGAGGGATCGCTGCTACTCGTCCTTGGCAAGTACTTGTTCTATTATTGCTTTTTATTTATACTAATTGATATTTTTTGCTTGTAGCTTATGACCTTTGTAACGACTCATTCAAGGCGAGAATGATGCATTACAGGGAGCTGAGGCTCTAAGAGAAAGGGAAGAGGCCTACTGATAGGCAAGAGACAGCTGGCCCGACTAAGAAGCACAAGTGTAAGGATGATGCAAGAACATCTATGAGGAGGAGGCCTATCGTGGTGGAGGAGGCACAAGATGTCCCAACTAGGGTACCGCTGGTGGCTATTAGTGTGCAATAAGTGTCTGTAGGTAGAGGCTCTATTAGGTCGATGCCTAAGTACAAGGCATTTATGGAGAAGGAGTTGGAGAGACCTGTCTTCAATCGATGAGTTCAAGACAGGGCCTTAAAAGGGAGGGTTGTTGTAGGGACCCATGAGGTAATCGAGCACTAAGAGGCCGAAGGATGCTGTAAGGATGGATGGGCGGATAGGAGGTTATGCTATGCATATGATTATCTAGAGGATATTGCATAAGATGATGGTAAGACATTGACTGGTTGGTAACTAAGCTTGGTTGCTCCTCGATGGCCCTTGAAGAGGGAGCAAGCCGTATACTTTTGAGTGAAGGACTTCAATGAGAGTGTATTGATTACTCTAGAAAGGCCAAGGAATTCCATGAGTCTATGCAGGCATGCATTTTCATGCAAGTATACACTCCTTAAACGGGTAATGCCTTAATCCTCTCTTTTTCATTATGTCCTTATGCCTACCTGTCTGTACTAATTTTTCTCAATGTAGTCACCTCATCAACATTGCCAGGAGTTTGACAGAGACCATGAGGAGCTGAAGAAGGAAGTAGATAGGCTAAGGGTATAGACCTTCAATGTACAGGAGTTTTATGAATGAGTTGGGGTGGAGACATAAAAGCTCAAGTAGAGGTGGCTAAGGCGAAGGTTAAGGTTGGTGATGCAGGCAATACATTAAAGACCTAGAGACAACACTGAACACTTGTGCTCAAGAGCTAGAGGCCATTATGAGAGAAGCCGAGGCTACGAGGAAGGAAGTTAAGGCTGCCGGTAAAGACATGGAGGTAGCTAAAAAGTGAGGTTAAAGCTACTAAGAAGAAGATAAAGGAGGCTCAAATCCAATTCAAAGAGTGAGAGGCTAAGTTGACAGACGTTTATGATCTATTTGATGTAGCTATGGAAAAATTGTTTATCGAGTTTAAGGAGGGTGACAACATTAAGGCCATTTTAGATAAGGCTAGGCTGGATAATGTGAAGCTGGTAAAGGAAGAAGTTTAAGAGAAATGCCCCGACAATAACCTCGACTTCTTGTCCTAGTTAAATGACGTAGCTCTTGCTAATGGTAAGGTGACCAATGTAGAGGTCAAGGATGCTAGGGATGATGTTGAGGAAGAGGAGGACAATGTGGGCCATGTTGATCTTGGAGAAGCTTAAGATGTGGATTGACCTTGAAAATGTTGTTGTTGTTTTCTCATATGTTTCTCTACTAGATTGATGCTTTATTGTACATAAGCTACAATATCAACCCGATAATTTTATGCTCATGATGGATAATGTAAGCCTAGAAATTTCATATAGTTATTTGAACGAATAATTTATAGTGTTAGTAAAATTTATCCAAATAACCTAAAAATTTACGAGTAAACTCAAGATTTTAGATGAGGACACTACGTAAACTTGGATATTAGAAATATAATAAACTAAGAATAATATAGCCAAAATAGTGAAAATTAAATACAAGCCTCGTAGTCGATAAATAGGAATCAAGTAAATAAATTTAGGATATCAATGAAACAAACTCAATTACCTTAAAAATTTACGTATAAGCTCGCGACATTAGACAAAGAGACCTTATAGGCCCAGATATTAAAAATATAATAAAATAATAATGATATAGCTAGAATAGTGTAATTTAACTATATTAAGTATTATTCATCTTAATTGCGTAAAATAGGTTTTATTAGTTCATAAATATTTGGAGATAAATTATATATGCAATAAAAATATTACATGACATGAAATAATATATAGAATATATGTATATGCCCAACATGTAATTATTAGGTGTAATTATATACTCGTAATTATCTAAAATACCCAATTTAATGTAAATTAAGCAAAGGAAATTCATTAAATTAATAAAAAAAACAATAAAAAATATCAAAGGTAGCTAGATTAAGTGGAATAGGGCATATGGAATTTGGGATAGGTGTTGGAGGATGAAGACAAAGTAAACATGCAAATTAGAATCATTTAAATTTGAATTTTTGAATTGACAAAGAAAGAAAAATTCATTTAGGTGATTTGCAAGATCTAAAAGATTAGAAAACACTCTACCACATTTCATTCATATAATTAAGAATATGGGAAAAATGAAAGTGGAAGTGATCAAAGAGGAAAATCAAGAAAAAAAATTAGAAAATCGGGAGAAATTTGGGCTTTTAGGTGTGCATGCAATTAAGGTAGTGTTGGGTGCAAGTGACCACCACCAGGCAATGGTAGACCTACCATCTGGGTTGACCGACAAGGTAGAAGCCACTATTGGTAAGTAGAGCTAAGTATTCTAGTGAGGTGCCAATTCAATTCAATTTTATGTGATTTTGTAAAAATATAAAATATATATATATATATATATTCCTCACTATTTTAATATGTAGAATGTAGGGAAAATATTATTTTGCAAAAATTTAATAGTTACAGTATACGTACTTAAAAAATCGATAAAACTGAGCACTTTTCAATGTTGAAATAAATAAGTCTAATAATGAAGTTTTGATTTTGAACTTTCCTATATTTATACTAAAACGATATGAAGAAATTTCTAACAAAATTATGTTCTTTAATTTTTATAAATTTTTAGCCCTAAATTATGAATAAATGGTTTTTTTGGAAACAAATAAGTACATTTATCCTAAGGGTCTCACTTGGATTTTGAGCTCTACTAAGTATTGATATATTTTGCGGTGTATAAGTGCTATTGGAAGTGGGTTTATTAAGAAAAGTTAACAAAATTAAATGTAATCTACTTATATGAATAGTTCAATAATATGAGAATTGCAAAAATTGGTGAAAGATGAAGTGTTATATAAGGAATTTGGGTGTAATGATACTGTGAAGTGTAGGTTGGAGTGCTATTTTGGTTGTTTTCATTTGAGTTAGAAAAATGGACCAATGAAGTGATTATAAGGAATTGGGTAAGGGTAGATAATAACTTAGAGGATTATGGAATTGAGGTTTGAACTAGATTGATACTTAGAAGGTGAGTCAGAAGAAAAACTTATGAATAAAATGTGAAAACAAGGGACTTAAAAGCCTGGTCAGAAGACAATTTTCCTAAGAACTCTATAAGATAATAAAGTCAAAGGGTATTTCGAAGGAAATGAAGGTAAATGTTCTACTGGAAACTAACTCAGGAGTTTAGTCAAAAGCAAAAATTCAAAGAGAAGTATAGTTAGGAAGGCTCAAAGGCTAAGTCTGAGGGAGTATTTATAGGAACTCTAAAGTTATGGGTCTTAGAGGAAAGTTCAAAGGAAAGATTCTGTGAAACTATGAAGCTGATTAAACTCAAATGATATCTTAAAGGATTTCTGTTAAAAAATTTAAATTCTAGTTGACACAATAACTTTATCAGAAGGTAACTTAAAAGAATATTTAGGGTAATTATAAACATGTGAATATTCGGAAGTTGTTTCAAAATGTAATTCGTAAGGAATCCTAAGTAGATATCAAAGTCAGAGGATTATTTAGAAGATAATCATGTTAAAGCCTTAACCATGATATGGCTTAGAGGATAACTTAGAAGTTTCCAATTTAAGAATTACAAGGGCAATCTAACTCAGAGGCTATTTATTGAACAATCTTGAGTATTTGCCAACCTTAGAGATTGATAGAGAAGATAAATCTATATTGAATATCAATGTCAATATGGTGCAGAGGATATCTCAGAAGCTTTTTCAGTATATTTCAAGGACATCTTAACTCAAAGGATAGCTTAGAAGGTAAAGTAAACTTATAGTATTATTCTAAACTTCGAATACTTAGGGTATAAACTAATGAACTAGTGACTAATCAACCTAATTTTATTATAAGTAAGTAAATTAGCAATATTTCCTAATTTATATGCAGAATAAAGTACTACATCAAGATAAACATCAAAAGATCACCTACAAAGACAAGTGAACAACTAAGTTAGTCAATGATTAAGTTCCAAGTAAGTGGGATCAATACTTCACCATACTTTGAAGTATTATTAAGAATACTTAGAAGCCTTTATATGTGTCTTGCCTATAAATGTAAGCCACAAACCTGTGTAGATGTGTGCTTAAATATTGTATTACTGTTATGGAGTGCTGGACTATATATATTGGTTGCTTTATGATTTTGTTTGCTTGAAATTACTTGATCACCTTTAGAGTTAAATTAATTCAAACCTGACCTAACTTCTAATCAGACTTGTATCACAACCGACTAAGAGAAAACAATTAGGAAGTTTGGGAGAAATATAGAACCTTCGATGAGGATAGCAAAAATGGTCGTTTCTGTACCCTTAGTCGAACTAAATGATAAGAGAGGAGATTAACGTAAGGTTTAGGACTATGGTTTAAAGGTTATCTTAGGCGAAGTGTGTTTCTCCATTGCACAAGTACTGGTTTGGTAACCAATTTGCAAAGCATGCGATGTGAAACTCTTTAAAACCTGAATTAGAGTAAGTATAATTTCTCTAAATGTACAACGACCGACCAACGTTGTGGGATGGCACTTGCTTGATGATGCATTGTATCTAATTAACCTTGCTTGAAAAACTTGATTTCTTAATGACTGATAGGTACTATTGCCCCTTTCCTACTTAATGAGCAAGTTATCACTTACTCACATATGGCTATTTTGCAAGTTTCCCAATAAAATCACCAAAATTATACCAAGTCCCAAGAAGACTAGAAAACAGGGTTAGGAAATGAGATTAAAGTCTAATGGATTGTAATCTTATTTATTTGCTAGCTTTACTAACTTGTACGAAAGGCAATAGAGTCTCTATTAGTAACCCTCTAGTTTTCAATCTATTGATACTGTTACTATACTCTATAAACCTGTGACTTTTTATAAACCCTTTTCTAACCATTTTATTTTCTCAAATCCATCTACTTTTTAGAACTTTTTGTTAAAAGTGAGATTTCATACTCTAAATGATTTGTAATGTTTGATTTATTTGATCAGTTGAGCCATAAGTTTATTTTCCAGAAGCTATTTTGCAAAGTTACACCATAGGCTGATGTCTACTAAACTCAAAATTGGATAGCTTAAAGCGTAGAAGCGGTAAATACCTCATGGAAGCAGTAAATACCCTAGTTTCTAGGTTATGTTAGTTTATACGATAAAACTATTACGACTTTCTAGTTTAGGGCATGATAGATAATGGTAATGAAAGATTTGAGAAAGTATAATTGCCTCCTCGTTGAGAGTCTTAACTTTATTGTTAATACTTAAATTTCTTAAGTTCCTGTGCCTATTTAGACAATGCTCAAGTGTATGATCATTCTCAGTTTTAGCTATTTATCGTGTTATAGCATTTGTAGGCTCGAGAACCAGGGTCTAAATGCCACTCGGTCAAGGATATCAAGAGCGCTAAGTTTTTTGTCTTATAAAAGTTTCAAGCATACCGGTGTAGTCGATGTTCTCATCTTAGTGCAATGCTTCGAGTATAAGTACTTACCAAGTGGTCAAGGTAGGACTCAAGGCTTAAAGTTCTCAAGCATTATGGTCAGCAAGAATGCCCAAACATAAAGGATGAAGATTAACTCGACTTGGTCTGATGTTTTGCCTTCGTCAATTAACAAAGGTAAGGCTCGATGGTAATCAAGCCATGTTAGAGTAAAATAACTAGTAGGGTAGAATAAGTGCAAAGCTCATTTTTTTCATTACACTTTTGCAATTTTTACAAATTGTGTTTGGTTCCTTATACATTTTATAGGAAATGAGGCCTAAGGTTATCAACATACTAATTTCTTGCAATTGGTTGTCTATCCTTGGATTTATTGCTTATATCTTCCTTGATTCAAACAGGGTCCTCCCAGTTTGGTGATATCTTGCCATACCCTTCTACCAGCCCAATGGCTTTAAGCTTATAGCAAACTAAGTCTTCGGGATAGAAGACTTTGTGTTTGACTTTTTTATTGTAATAACTAGCCACCCATTGCTAGTAAGCAGCTACTCGATCTCAAGCAACATCCCTTACTTCATCAATAGTGTCCAGGCTCACTTGAAGGGCTATCTAGTTAGTGCCAACATCGAAGTTTAGGATTCTACTCATTGCAGGTTCTAACTTGATGAGTAGTACAACCTTTAAGCTGAATGTTAAGCAAAAAGGGGTTTCTTAAATAATTGTTCTGTATGTAATCTAGTATCCCCAAAAGATTGCATGGAGCTAGTTTGCTCACTAACTACCTGCTCTCTTTATCCCTTTTTCTAAGCTACCAAGGACTATCTTGTTGATAGCCTCAACTTACCCGTTGGTTTAAGGGTAAGTAACCGAGGTATAGTGAAGGTCGATGTGGTGTTTATCATAAAACTTCTTGTACCGTGTGTTGCCAAACTATTTCCCATTATTTATAATCAAGGCATAAGGTACTCTTAATCCAATGATAACATTGGTCAAGATAAACCTTTCTATTACCTTCGCAGTTATGCTCGCAATTGCTTTTACTTTTACTACTTCATAAAGTAATCAATAACTACCAAGATAAACTAGCTCCCTTCAGATGCTTTTGGGAGTAGTTTAAGTATGTCAAGCCCCCATTAACCGAAAAGCCACAGACTTATCACGGCGTAAAGTTTAGTGCTTTAAGCATAGCTAATGGACACGTACTTCCAGCAGTTATGGCATCATTGCAACATGACTTTGGTGTCTTCCTTCATTGTCAACTAATAATACCCTAGACAAAAGGCTCAAATATATACGGCTTAGGTTAAGATGTGATTACTAAAAATCCCTACATGAAATTCCTTGAAGGTGTAGTGGCCCTCTTCGATCTATAGGCAGCAAAGGAGAGGCATGATATGCCTAAGCTAAGAGAGAAACCTATCAATGATCGTATAGTTGGATATGTTGTAAGCGAACCTCTTAGATTTTATCATATCATCAAGAGGGCACCAATTTTGAGGTAATAAAGGATTATATCCATCTAAGAAGGCTTAGCAAATGCAGAGCGAATCTCAAAGACTTCCCATAACTACTGGTTAATGATTCGCTTGGGCATGTACTAAAAGAGCATCTGCTCGTTGCTCATCTAAGGTGGGGGCATAACCGTAGAGGCAACCTTGGATAACCTATCTATCTCTAAATTCTCTACTAGTGGAATCTTGGTAATTTAGTGAAATTGAAGGTGAGGTCTCATGTTGCCTGGAGGTATTTCAACATTATCCCTTCTTTTGTTTTGTATTTCCCCTTAAATTATTGCACCACTAGCATGGAGTTTAAGTAAATGTTAAGCTTCTTGGCCCCAACATTCTTACAATCTTAAGTCCTACAATAAGGACTTCATATATGGTCTCATTATTACTAGCAAAAAATCCAAACTTTAGCACTTATAGGACCTTGATGTTGTAGGGTTCTTACAGGACTATTCTTGCTCTACTTCCCCTCCCTTCCCCACTACCCTAACCCTTACCCCCCACCATTACCCCCTCACCCACTTAAAGTAAAGGATCCATCAACAAGGAGAGTCCACAACTGAATGTCAATGTAAGTTGGTGCTTCCTCTTCTTTAATATATTCAGAAACAAAGTTTGAAAGAACTTGCACTTTGATGGCTTGTTTAAGGCGAAATGGGATGCCATAGACGTTGAACTCTAAGGTGTACTTAACCATGCATCCTAATGTATCTAGCTACTACAACAAATTTGATATTTAGCGACAATCATAATTGGTAGCTAAAAGGTGAAACTTAGTAGTGAAAAGTATTAGCCACCAATTTTCAACTAGTAACGACTAAGAAGTTACTAAAAGGTGTAAGCTATCAATTATAATTTGGAAACAAAAAGTCATGCCTTTTGCTACCAAAACTTCATAGCTAAAAACATTATAAAATAGTAGCAAATAATGGAATTTTGTAATTAGAAGTCATGTAATTCACTACTAAATATATTTGGTCGCAAAATGTTATGTCTTTTGCTACTAAAAATTTGGCAATTAAAAGGCATAATATTAGATACAAATATGATTTGGTTGCAAAAAGACATGTATTTTGCTATCAAACTTTAATGTTTGAAAACATTACTTGATTACAATATTTCACAGCTAAAAGTAATGATTTGGATCCTAAATATGATTCGGCTGCTACATAAATAATGATTTGCTATCATTATTTCATTTGGTAGATAAAATAGTTTCTTATTATCTTATTAAAATGCTCACAATATTGTCTCTTACTTTGCTTGCAAAATCCATATCATATAATATATTACATTAATCATACATATAAATTTATTGCACATATTTTTCCAATATATAGAACTCACAATAAAGTGAAAATATTGATTTAAAATCATCATTAATAACATAATGTATAAACATAACTTAATCTAGAATAACTAAAGAAATACACCTTAATACAAATATTGAATACAAGTTTTCAATCTAACAATAAATATCTAACTACAAGCTAGCATTCTAAGTTATAAAACTCAATAAGAAAGAGAGAGAAAAAATAATATTAACACAGCACTTTAAACTTTACATTGATAAAATCATATAGCCATACCATCTCTATAAATCTATATTAAAAAAAGAACAATAGAAGATTTTTTATTTAACAACATAATTATTTTCAACCAAGAAATAATTAATATACATTTCAATAAATTGCCTTTTCTTGCAATATGATATATATTAAGATTATTTGTAGTTAGATAATGCTAAATAATAATCATTTTGCATAAATCATTCCATCATCATGATAAATGACAAATGAAATTTCAATAACTAGACAAAAATAGATACAAAAATCAAAACCTTCATGCATACATGAAATTGAAGAAAGCAATAACAAGCTTCTCAAGATTGTTTGTATCCTTAGCATCCTTATCTTTCTTATTGGATATCCTTAACTTTGCAGTAATACATTTCTTATTCATTGAAAGCTTATTAGAAAATAATAATAATCAAAATCCCAATTCAACCAAATTAATCTTACAAAAAAAAAAAAGAAAGAAAAAATAAATCCATGCAAGAACTAATCGAATAAGAAAATAGGTGTAAGCACTTGAATCAAATCCCAAAACTAGCGTGAAATAGTTTAACAAAACTAAAAGGTGCACCAGGCAATAAAATTAAACTCCAATAAAACACCAAAAGTAAACCTAAAAGTTGCTTTAAACCATGAAAAAAAAAGTCTCAAAATTGTATAAAACTCCAAAATCAAACTCTATAAATTAGATTATAGCATAAAATTTAAGCAATAACCTCAAACTCCAAAACAAACATAAAAATCATTCCATACGTGAAAAAAAAACCCTTAAAAAATATATCAAACATTGAAACACTAAAACAAGAGTAACTGATCACACCATAAAGTGCTTGATTCATATAAATACAACCTTAAAAAACCCTAAAACGATTTAAAAATGAATTTTCAACTCATGAGGTAGAAAACAAAAATGGAAATTAAACTTATCAATTTTTCATGTAAGGCTTTAATTCAACTCCTTTAATGATAAAATCTATAATGAAAACCACTAAATAGCTCAAAATAAATTTAAAATCATTGAATATATTAAACAACAATGACAATCACTTAGGTACATGTCAAATCATTGGTTTGATACCTTAGGGATTCTCGAGAGAAAATAATAGATAAGCATAAAAATGTGTGTAAGGATTTGGTTTTAGAGAGAGAGACATGAAAGGAAAAAACATTAAGTAGGGCGAAGTTTTAAATTGAAATTCAATTGATTTTGGAGGGATAAGTTTGGGTTTAGCTAGGATTTGAAAATAAATATAAAATAAAAATGTGAAATGATTTATAGGGTCTATTAGAGACTTTAATAATGTTTAACTATAGGTAGCAATTGATATGTTGCATGACACTTATCACATAGAATGGTGATCACTATGATATCTCACTAATTATATATATATATATATAAAGCAAATTCACCTTTTAACTATTTTAATGTGTATTTAAATTTTTTTTATTTGTAAAAAAAAATATTTATTATATTAGTACAACTTATCATATTAAGGTATTCTATCTTCTGATATATAAAATTAATATATATATATATACATACATATATAGATACATATATATATAATGGGCAAAAGCCTACGTTATAAGTGAGTTTCATTTTAGAAATTGAGCATTCTTATTATAGCTAACATATTAATATATATTTATTCTATAATAATCTATTGTATATGATCTATAAAGATTTTTCATTAATGTATCTTTTTAGTAATACCTTCTACTTTAATTATACCTCTTCGATGTTAGCTTTAGGTAATGTATTAAAGGTATGGACTCTTACTCATATCCTATCCTATAGGTACGGGTTACCAAATCTTTAGAACCAAAACTTACCTTATAGTATCTTGGAATCACCTTATACCTTGTATCACGTAAAATCTATAGGGTACAAGATACCATGTATAACTTATAATTTTTTAATCTTCCTTCTAAATTTCAATACTAGTTTGCATAAAGCTACACAATACAAGCTCACTTTTCTCAAATGTATAAACTTAGAATTGAATTGTTTTACAGCCTTCACTAAACTAGGGTTGAACTTAGCAGAGGGAAAATGAGGTAAAAGAACGAACAATAGTAAAGTAGAGAGATAGATTGACTTGAGAGACATAAAGCAATAGCTTGAGGCTTCATAATGGGTTAGACTTGTTTTAGTATTTTTTTTTTAAAGCTGAAAAAATACAACATATTATCTTTTTTTATTTATTAATACTATTTAATTATTATTATTATAGGGTAGGTATAGGGTATAGCATATGACATCTTGAAACATACACCCCCTATACTATAGAGTATAGATTCCTAAATAGGTATAGGGCACCTTGACCTGATGCTCATACCTTATCTTATAGAAACATATTCGAGGAAATTACTATTCGGAACCTATAGTTAGGGCAAACTTCTTAATCTATACATATTTGACTTCTGATCCCTAGAGGATGTGGCTAAAGTAGTAGACTGGCTTGTATTCACATCCATCTACTCGAATGAGCATTGAGGAAATGACTCGGTCGCATATGGCCAAGTATAAATAAAGCTCTTCACCAAGTATTGGTTTAGAGAGCATGGGTAGACTCTAGAGAAATTGCTTAAGCCTATCAAAGGTGATATCACATTCTTCCATCCACTTAAATTCCGATGGGTTTTTCAATAATCTGAAGAACTTAGAATGCTTATTTGCACTTTTGAAAACAAAAGATTTTAGCTCGACTATTCTGCCAGTAAGTCGTTAGACATCTTTGATCTTCTAAGAAGCCATCATGTCTCGGATTTCTTTTATTTTGTTAAGGGCCTCCATGCCACGCTCCATAACCATAAATTTAAGGAACTTACTGGAACCAATCCCAAAGACACATTTCGAAGGATTGGGCTTCATCTAATACTTCTACAACGTGTTAAAAGATTCACATAGATCCTCGATATGTTGGGTCTTTTGTTTGCTTTTAATGATCATATCGTCAACATAAACCTTTACATTTCTTCCAAGTTGTGGCTTGAAGACAGCTATCAATAGCCTTTGATATGTTAACCTTGTGTTTTTTCGATCGAAGGGCATAACTTTATAACCGCATGTCCTAAAGTTAGTGATAAAGGTTGTATAGACCTAGTCCTTGAAGGCCATGTAGATTTAATTATAGCCTATTAGGCATAGATGAAGCTGAATGTCACATGGCTAAAGGTGGACTCAACTAGTTAGTTAATTCTCGGATGTAGGAGCAAGCTTTACTAAGATCAGTGTAGTCGACATACATTTGCCACTTGCCATTGGATTTCTTCACTAAGATAGTGTTCACTAATCAGGTAAGATAGTGCTCTTCACATATGAAGCCAACTTATAGTAGCTTATGCACCTCTTGTTCGATGGTTACTTGTCATTTGGATGCAAAGTGTCGTCTCTTTTGCTTTACAGGGCATACGTAGGCGTTGAATCTAAAGTGATGTATTGCCTTATGTAAGTTTATGATCCTAGGCATCTCTTCAGGAGAAATTGCAAAAACATCCAAGTTGGCATAGTGAAAGGCGATGATGTCCTCTCTTTCTTCAATAGATAAAGAAGTTCTTATTCAAATAGTTTAGTCAAGGCGATCACTGAGTTGGACAACCTCGATTTCTTCTACTAGCTCCCCTCTTAAGTTTTGTTCTGTGCATCACCTTGTAATGTGAGATGTCCTTTAAGTAAAGCGTCCTAAATAGCTTTTCATTGCTATGGACAATATCGAACCCTATAAACATAAGGAACTTCACCTTATGGCATCTTTTATTTATGCATCCATCGAATTTATTGAGACTTGGTCCCCCTAGAATGGCATTGTAGGGAGACCAGTGATTAATGACAACGAAGTCAATCAGTTGTGAGGCGATATGCTCATCATCCCCTAGTAGAACAAGAAGTGTGATTAAGCCTCTCATCAAGACAAAATTTCTATCAAAGCTAGCTAAACTTTGCTTATATAGGTAGAGGGGTTTGTCTAATTGATCTTTCATTTGCTCATAGATAGTGTAGAATAAGATGTCTACCAAGCTACCTTTGTCTATGAAGTTTTTGGGGATATCGAAGTAACCTATGTCAACGTTGATCACTAGTAGGTTGTTGTAAGGGTACCCAATTCCTTTTTGGTCATTGTCCGAGAAAGAGATGGTAGTGTCTATTCTTGGCTTCTTTACTCGAATAAAAAGCATTTTATGTTGAGGTGGCAAGGGATAAGTTTCATTCGACAAGGTAGGCCCTCTTGTTATTATTTGTTATTATCCTTATCAAGTAGACTTTCTTGTTGTGGCTATGGTCACTACTGCTAATCCTTAATGTAGTAGCATTTAGTTAGTAGTGCCTAATTTGTCTTCTTAGCAACAAAACGGTCGATGTAGCCCTTACAAATAAGGCCTTCAACAACATTCTTAAGATGGCGGCATTCATTAGTATTCTATTTGCATGCAATGTAATAATCTCAAAATTTGCCCAAGGCTACTGCTTCAAGGGTTTCCCTGATGTATGGAGCTCAAGGTAGCTATTTGTGGACCTCATAAAGAACTTCTCTAAGAGGATAGTTTAATGGAGTATTGTAGGGTAGTTTGCAATTTTTTGTTTCTGCATCTCTCGATGTTCTTTCGATGAAGAAAAGCAAAGTGTGATCAAGAAGGCTTTGTACGTTATTGCGTCAGAGAAGTTGTGTAAATTCATCATCATCCAGAAATGCGCTAAGTAGTCATTTATGTTGCCTAAGCCATTGTAGGTGTTCAAGTGGGGAAACTAAACACCTTGCTGAAGGGTTTCTTTTAGGATTACTAGCATTAATGGACTCTTACTTGTTGCTATGCCTAATTGCCGATTAGAGGATTTGAGGCACTTTTGATCAAATAAGCTTGTAATATGTTGGATATGCTCGTCAAGCTCATATGCATTCATTTACTTTAGGTACTTTTGTGAGCACTCTAGGGAAATGTGTTTCCATATCCTACTGGTGCTTAATAGCTCACCCTAGCCTTGTACCTTGCACCTTGCTACGATTGGTGTTCAATCAATCATGCAAGTCTTCTATAGGATTATGTTCAAATTAAGCACAATTGCATAAGCACATAGGGATCGCTACTATGGGTGTATGTAAGCACTTAGGGCGCTTGTTGAGTCTATTGGAGAAGATAGCAAACATGTCCTCAAGGTTAACTCTATCACAAGTACAATCTTTAGTTAAACTCCTGGTTTTCCGAGGCCAATGAATAGCAAACCCACAAACCCCCCCTCCCCCCCCCCCCCCCCTTTAACGAGGCCAATGAAAGCCTTTTGGTGCTCAAGTTAGCTAAAAGAATGAATAGGAGTTAACTCAAGAGAATGTAACTAAAGGTAGGTCTAAAAGAGTTCAAAAAGATCCCCTTACGTAAATTTGACCTCTTATTTATAAGTAATCTAATCTGCTTAGTCATGTAATAGAAGGGGATTGATGTAGGTGCCATCCAAGGTGAGGATATTGCTAGTACGAGGAAGGACATATACCATTCTATCGGTTGATAAGCTTTAGGAAGGGGGCTTATCACATTACAATAGCAGCCGCCATAGCTTAGTAGCTAGATCCCTAGGCTGTATGTCAGGATGTCATGTAGCATTTAATGGAGAGAGATAAAGAGAAAGAGAGGAAATGGTGAGCTCAGCTACGCTAATCTATATGCCCCCCAAAGGGTACTCCGAACAAGGTGCACCCATTCCTGGTGGTTAAACAGTAAAACCTAAGATCTTCAAAGGATTCGTTGAGTGATTGAAGCTTAACTTAAGAGGGCTCGAGGGACCCTCGAGCTATTTAGCTACTCGAGTCTCGAAGAAGGTTTAGGAGATGACAAGTGTCTAAGGTTCGACGAGCTCTAACTCATACCCCTAGCATAGTGGGTGGCGTTTTTATGCTTCTCTAAGCTAGCTTACGTACTTGGTGGGAAAAACATTAAGCCTGGGCAAAGGAGACATTTAGAGGTGTTGAATGGATCCAGTGATGGGCTTAGGACCTTAGAGAGGCAACTATCAACACTTGCAACTTAAGGGGCCCTCGAGCTATCCGGCCACTTGAGTCTTGAGAAAGGTTTGGGAGATGATAAGTGTCCGAGGGTTGCTCAAGCTTTGGCTTATACCCCTGGCACAATAGATAGTATTGGCATGCTTCTTTGAGTTTGCATGCATACTTGGTAGGTAGACCATTAAACTCGAATGAAGGAGACATCTAGGGGTATCAATTAGGTCTGGTTATTGGCTTAGGTCCTCAAAGTCCCAAGTCAAAAGGTGACCATCTATACTTAGCAATTTAGGCCCTTTGAAAGGAACTCCATTCACAAGTAACAGGTATAGCTACCATACCACAAGACATGCTATTATAGCTAACATACCATAAAACCTATTTTATATCATAGATACTAACGTCTCCATAGCTCCTAAAATCTGGATAAGTTAAACTAAATACTAATGGCTCCCTATTACTCTTCGAACAATTGTTAGAGGAGTAATGAGAGATGATTAAGAGAACCAAATAGTGGGGTTCATAAATTAAAAGGAAATACAAATATTTTGATGGTTGAATTACGGGATACTTGTTGGAGGAATATCCTTATGTCTACAAATGAAGCTAATTAAAAAAAAAAAAAAAGAATGTAGATTGATTCTTTTTTTTTTTCTAGCTACCATAATGATATTATCAAAGAACCATTATAAGAATAAATTTTCTAATATTGTCCATCTAAGGAAAAACTACTACAAATTGAATGGATTTTATCAACACATCCTACAAAGACAAATGCATGCAATAGTTAGTGCTTTCACAAGACTAGCTCAACAGTAGGAAGAAGTCATTTGGTTTGTACTACTAAAAGATAGTAAAAAATTATTTATGTTTTTTTATCTCCATGGGATAAGAACTTTGGTATTATGCAAAGAATGAATTAGTAATTTTTCTCTTAATGTATAGTTGGTGATAAAGGATAAGTCGGTAATCCTATCATACAAGGTTACCATCTGGGCATTACCTCCGTCAAATTAGTTCATGAAGGTGATGGTTATAAAGTAGGTTTCAAGTGCAATTTCTTAGAGTTTGCTCTCATTAGATGGGGTACAAGTATAAAGTTACGGTATCCTATGCCTAACTTAATACTTCTACTCTAAAGTATATAAAGTACAAGTTTCGAGGTACCATATATACACCATATAATAATAATTAAATAATATTAATAAATAAATGAATAATATTGTTGACTTTTTTCAACCTTAAAGAAAAATAACAACAAAAGTTTAGCTCATAATATATTGAGACTGCATGCTACTTGTATTTACCATCTAGTTGAACCCTTCTTCCCTCACTTTTTCCTCTCTCTTTTCGAGTAAAACTCTCTCTCTTCTTATATTATCTCATTTTCTTTCCTTTTTCTTCCTCTTTTATTAACCCTAATCCAGTAAGGTCTAAAAAATAATTTAGTTCTTAGCTTATTTATGGTATAAAAGAAAATATTGTTTCAATTTCTGTTTACATGGATTATTTGCACTATAAAATCCCGTTCCTTTTAAATTATTATTGGTTGGTTGAGAGGTAGCAAAAATACAGGTTTGATATTTAGTTTGTGTCCAATACAATGTTTTGAAGGAAGATTAAAAAAGAAATATAAGTTTCACAAGGTATCCTATACTCTCGAAAATCTACGGGTTATAAGATATAGGGTTATTTATTCTAAGGTACTACAAGGTAGGTTCTTAGTACAAAAATTAAGATTTTGTACCTATAGGATAGGGTATAAATAAAGTTTCCTACCCTACCCACTCTATATCTGCCTACCCCTCGTTGACAATGTAAGTAATATATTATCTTATTTTACCGAGAAAAAAAATGAAAGAAATTTTCTTTCCCTATGCTAGTACAAATTACTTGGTTTAAATATAGCATAAAAAAGCTAAGGTTGTTGCAGATTATAGCATAAACCCTATTTTTTAATAAGATAGATTAGGTTCGAATTTTTTTTTCCTAAAGTTATAACATAATGTTGGTCAATATATATATATATATGTATGCATATGTATGTAGCATGTGATGTTATATATGTGTTGGTTCTAGAAGAAATTAAATATGCCCCCGAAGCCCCATCTGTGTTTCCAATTTGATGTCTTCATGAAATTGCTTATTTACCTTGTTTGGCTATTGCTATGATTCATTATGCCTATGTAAGGTATGCGATCAGTACGGGAATAACTGATAAACCAAATATCCAGAAAAATCAAAACATAAAGCAACTTGTCCCTTTGATTTTCAAAACATAAAGCATGCCATCTTTGAAAATACGACGATAATAAGTTGTTTAATGTTGGAAAAAGGCTAAGTAATCCCTGTCGATTGAACTGCGGACTTGGATGGCGGCCCTTGTACCAGCGGCCACATAGAATTTTATCACTTTATTGTCATCATGCCATTGTCAGCTTATCACTACCACTCCTGAAATTATGGTACCTATATCTCTTGAAAGATTGCAATACCATTGATTTTCCTAGTAAATGATCTTCAACGCGACTTTCTACATCCTAGTAAACAAAAAGAAAATTTTCTATAGTCTTAAACGTAAGAGTTGGAAATAAATGTCCATGACGTACGGCACATACATTTTCTCATTATTGTTTACGTGCAACATTTTGGGAAACCCGTAGGTGGGAAAGTGAAATTATATGACGCATTCCTGGGCTGAAGGTTGTGCATGAACCTTGTAGCAGGTGAATATATGTAATGTAAAGCTTTTGTGATTTCTCTAGTTTTTCCCCAAGAAAAGAAACAGGTATGGCTTCTCTAGGTCAACGTCAACAATAAAATAAAAGCCATGAACAGGTTTTATTATGCAACAAAGTACCAAAATTTTGGGGTGGTCCTTACCTTCCTCAGGAAGGGCAATGCTATGGACCAAAATTCATGGATAAATTGTAATTAGATTTTCTCATATTTGCTCTACGTATGTTTGACCCCTCATTCTTTGGAATTAAGCATCAAAAATAAAATTAAAAGAATTAAAAAAAAAAATGGAATTTCTTTCTCTCTTTTATGTCATATTGTATTTTTAATTTTAGTAACTTACTGTTATTATTATCATTTAGAGGTCTTAACGTTTGCTTTTTTAATATAGAGGGAGTTTAAATGCATGTTTTAAAGATATAAAAGTTAATTGCATATGAAATAAATATAAGGGAATATATTTACAACTTACTCTATGATTTATAGGTATTCATAAGATATCCATTTCAGAAATACATTTAACATCTAGAGAAATAATACGAAGAAAAAGAACAAGAACATATAAACTATGAAGGGTAAATATTATATTTAGTATCTGAACTTTCCTTATTTTTATAATTAATTATTTAAAATTTCAAAATATCAATTTAGTATATAAACTTTCTTCTCTTTTACATTTAACTATTGGAACTTTTCCTATTTTATACAATTAACTATATGAACTTTATTTAGTTTTGCAATTGACCATCTCATCAAGGTACTAGATATATGGTCTCAAAAAGTTTGTAGGTAGTAAATTAACTCTTTTAAAATTTAAGTGATTGATTAAAAAAAAAAAAGATAAATTTCAGGTGTCAAATACAACATAACATCAACTAAGTTTCTTTCAATTTTACATCTTTTTTGTAATTATCTTATGAAATAAGGATCGATAGCAAAGCACAAAGAAAAGAAAGATGGTGACACAAATTTTAGCTAATTATCTAAAGAAAATAAGTAAGCTTATATACATTGCAAAGTTAATTAGAGACCATACCGATTATTTATGTTACCAATGACAGAAGTGATTAATAAATGAAAGTTAATAATCATTTCGGTGTACAGCCAATGATATCTATAAAATAAGCCAGTACCGCCTATAAAATAAATTGACACAACGTTCTTTTCGAGGTAATACTATTTGTCTACTTTTATAAAGATTAGAGACTTATTAGAAAATGCTAAAAGCACAGGAGCATGCCCGATGATGCCATGATGGGAAGCTGCCAAAGACAACATGTTAAACACGAGACGACGAGGTTTGATCAGGCGGAGTTGAGTTCCTATAGTCAACAAATTTGTGCTAGTGTAAGAAAAATAACATCCTTTCCAAGAAAATGATATAATCGATAAAACTAAATAAGAATTTAATATATATATAAATATTTATAATTATTGGAAATAATTTTTTTATTAATGGTGGATTTAGTATCATTTTTTTATTTAAATTACTTCTCATATAACCATTTTTTTTTTTCGTGTTTTTTTAGAAAACGGTTTTCTTATTCAAGTGGTCAACAGGAATTCGGGATGTATTTGATCTGTTTTGGGGGTGCGTGCTTTATTGAAACAGAAACCAATACGATGTACGGCCATGATTTGAATATTCTAATTCTGATTAAATGTAGCAAAAGTTTACATTATCATTACGTTCAAATGTAGAATATCTTATATAATAGCTGAAATGGACCATAAGCTTCCTTTGCCAAGCACACGAGAGTTTACCAAGCAATAATGCACTCTAAAATATGCTTGCATGTCTATAGTGGAGATACTTAGGTTGGTTCTTTTATCTTCATTTTTTAGTTTCTTTTTTTTTTTTTCAATTCAAATATGGAAAAGAAAAAAGAAATTAAAGGAATAAAAAAGCAATTGTGGAGGCTTTTGCTGACTATTTATATTTTTCCTTACTTCTTTTCATCTTTTCAAAATATATACACTAAATGCACCTGATGAAATTCCTCATCCAATCTCTGTAATATTATAATTGGTCAAACAAAAATCATTTAAATTAAAGATGACAAGATGAATGACATAGTTAGTCTTATTGCACCTGACTAAATTCGGAAAAAGAAACTAGAATGATTGATAACGTCTTTCTTCTTTCCCAGATGCTTATGCCTTTATTCTACGTCCACGGTCAACTAACAGCCGTCGTCGATTCAAATATTAATTTGTATTTCTTCGGAAACAAATGTCGGTCAATTTCACACACACATATATATAGCTAGAGAGAGAGAGAGAGAGAGAGAGAGAGATTCGCAAGCGATGATGAACAACCAGTGGGAAAGTAAAACACGAGGACTAGAATTCTTTGGAATTCCCAAGGAAGGCGTGTTACAGGCCGGAGTAAGTAATTGTCAGCTGAAATAGGATTGACAAGGTTTGGTTCGTTGGTTGGTTCTCAGATTCTCTTTTTAGCGATTGGTGGCTCCTTCTGGTCAAGGAAAAGTTGTAAAAAATTAAACAAAACACTAAAGCAAGTTGAGTGGCATTCGTTCAAAGTTTATATAATGTACATAAACTTTGATAATATGGCACAACGTATTAATAAAATAGTATGGGAAAAATGAGTAGACATATTTTTGTTTTTATATTTGAATAACATGAATAGAGAAATTAGGGGTATGTATATATAAAATAATATGGTTTAAAGCTCTATTCATACTCTAATCTGTATAGTATCAATCACCAAATTTTGGAACTAAAACCCACCATATAGCACCCTAAAACCACCTTAGGACATGTAACATGCAAACCTTAGAAGATATGGGTTACTTTATGAAATCTCTAAATTTTCCATATGTTTACATAAACTTAAAAATGGAATGAGGTACCTTGAAATCTATACTCCATATATCTTACAATAAAGGTTTAAAGGTAGGTATAGCGTATGAAGATACGATACTCATACCCTATCTCATAGAAATATATTCTTAAAAATTGATACACAGAACTTACCATGTGACCTTTAATATCCACTCGAAACTACAGTCAAACAAGGTACAAGTAAGTATCCAGTTCAACAAGGTTACATGCTCATCTCTAAAAGAAGCAAAGAAAAGTAAATAAGGTCATTTTCTAAATTGTCTTGACTACTTATATCATTATTTGCTAGGCTATTACCTTGGTAGCTTTACTAAATTTTCTTTTATTTTCCTATCTTTTATCCCAATTTTAAGCAAAAGTCTTTTTGGGAAGAGTACAATTACGCATTAGATCATGGCTATGGACTTAGTTGTGGTTCACCATAAAATGGCCATGGTTTGGATCATGATCGTTAACTTTGACCGTAACACTCTCATCTTTAATTTTTTTAAAAAAAAATTCTTTTCATCTAACTCTCTAAAAAGGACTAGGTCAAGACTATGCTTGTGGTTTTTGACCATGTTCTTTCTTCTTTGAATTTCCCCCTCCTCTTTTACCAAAAACTTAACCACATATCCTTGATCCAACTTCCAATCTTAATCTTAACTTGAAATTATCGAAATCCTCGTTCTTAACTTGAAACACATCAAAACATCCGCAAAATACTTCTTATTTCAAAAACTTTATTAAAAGGTGAATAATTACAAAGGCGGGAATGTATTACCTTAGTGATTTGAGAAATTCCTAATGCAACTCCTTGTATTCTTCCAATCCCACAATCAATCACGCCCTTCAGGAATGAAAACACATTCTTTAGAAACAACAATTGCTAAGACTTAAAATCGCCAAAATACTTACCAATGATCCATCTAGGGTTCTCTATAAGTTTTACAATTTCACCTTTCCTACATTTCACCATGCATTATGTGTAATTCCGCATTTAGGATTGCAATTATCTAATGAAAACCAATAAAGCCTTGCTTTATAGCCGAGTCTACTTCGATAACCGAAAGGAGTCTAAGTTAGAGTGAGTGTTTTGAGAAAGGGTTAGGACTTTTGTTTATTCTAAGTCTACCCTTCTTGACTTTTGAAATTCCTAAGTCACCCTTATATACAAAAAAAAAAACAAAAGAACTCCCTTAAAGAAACTTTTGTCCTAGAAAGTTACCTAATTATGGGAATAACTCTGGATATTTCCTTCTCATCCCTTCCTCCAATTTCCATGGAACTTCTCATTCTGAGTGGTTTGCCAACTACACTTTAACATACAATATCTTCTTTCTTCTTAACTCCTAAACCTTGGTGTCCACTACCTTTATTGGTTATTCCACTTTTAATAAATTCGATTGTAACTCTAATTCTTTTAGTACCACAATCAAAGCTTTACCTTAGGTTGCATCTTGAGTATCATCTTGTTTTTTGTCAAGTACATACTTCTTTAGGATGGACATAGGGAACACATAATGTACCTTACTAATTCGGGTAGCAATGCCAACCTATAAGCCACCTTACCAATCCTTTCTACTACTACGAATGGCCCAACGTACCTAGGAATTAACTTTCCTCTTAAACCGAATCTAACTAAACTTTTCATAGGAGATATCTTCAATAGAACCAAATTCCCCACTTTGAACTTTAAAAGGCATCACTTTGAGTCAACATAACTTTTTTGTTTACTTTAGGTCACTTACATGGTTGCTTGATTATTCGTACCCTATCAACAGTCTCTTGTACTAACTTTAGCCCTAAGACTTGCCTCTCCCTAACTTCAATCCAATGTAAGGGAAACCTACACTTCCATATAATGGTTCATATGAAGCCATTTTTATCATAGCTTAATAGTTGTTGTTATAGGAAAACTCCACTAAAGACAAGTTTTCATCCCAATTACCTCCAAAGTCAAGTGCAGAAGCTCTGAGCATATCTTCTATGATTTGTATGGTTCTCTCATACTATCCATCAGCATGAGCATGAAGAGGCATACTAAATTGCACCTTAATACCCAAGGACATTTGTAAGCTTTCTAAATTCTACTTATGAACCGCATATCTCTGTAAGATGTTGTTTTAACTAGAATCCCATGCAGCATCTCCACCTCTTGTACATATAACTTAGCTAACCTCTCTAGCCTATAATCTAGTCTTATAGGAAAGTGAGTTATGTTTATCAATTGGTCGACTATTACCCATACTGTATCAAGCTTTTCCTTAGTCATAAGGAGATGCATGACAAAATCCATAGTCATATGCTCTGTCATGCCCTGAAGTAGTAGAGTCTTAACAATCTCGCCGTATAAATCATTATAGAATAGAAGCTAACCTTACAATCACTATTTTAGACTTAATTTACATAAGGTATCTATAACTAATTCGCCTTAAAATAAATAATTCATAAATTAAATAGGATTTTTATCTAAGAAAATATGAAAAATATATATTATAATTTAGATATTACAATGATTTCATAGCATAATCTTACCTAAAAATACTTTATATGACAATTGGAGGTTCTAAATTAAGAACTACAACCTTATAAATGTATCCATTCTTTAGTTTTTATTTCCTCACTCCCTAGAATCCAATAGTTACTAGATTTAGGATAGTTATATCGTCGTTTCCTAACTAATACCTACAACGGCATTTATAGGGATGTAAACAACCAACTGTTTAGTAAGTTGGGGCAAAGGGTTAAAACTACACATCAAGCACAAACAAAGTTATCAACTAGTTATTTTAATGCAATGCAACAAACGAATAACATTGCATGATGTTATCCAGTTTATCGTAAAATTAGAAAAATTACACCTGCTCTAATCCAAGTTGAGGAGTTTAACGCATATATCAACAGCTCTTGACCAAACCTAAGCTTGTGCAATAGAGATACCGTTCCACCCGCAATTACCTTCAAACCATTAACTTCACCCTTGCTGCAACCTCCTTTCTTATCACTTAGTTTGATTAAGGACAAAAAAGAAACCAATTATACTATCTAGCGCTATCCATTTTAAAAGGGATCGGTATTTGGTTAGAGAACCCTAAATGTCTCCCCTAATGGGTTGAAATGCTTGATCAGTTAATTTTATGAGCTATATATTATTAAGTCTAATTAAGGTGATCAGTCCATATCACACAATACAAACAAAGTAGTGCAGTAAGCCAATAATATACAGTGCATTTACAAACACACACACACACAACCATGCGTACATTCAAACTTCTTACAAATACAAACAAATATAATCTTAAGCCTCCAAGTACTCTAAAATAGTATTCCAAAATATAGTTATGTATTGATCTTGAACTTACACGGACTTCCCACTTACTCACTTAAGATACAACTCATACAGACCATCGTCGATAATCTCTATAAAACAAATGTTGTTTTAGTTTCCATACAACTACCATATATAGATTTTATTCTGTAGTTTAGATTACTACCTTTAGTTTAAGGTCTTTCTTCATTCAATTATTTAGGTCTAAGTCTCTTAAAATTATCTTTATTTTGAGCTAGGCTTTGTTTCAACTTCATATTCAATTTCTAATCCAACTTTTAAGTTTATTCAACCAAGTTGCAAATATAAGAGTTTCTGAATTATAGACTAATTGCATTCCCATTCACTCTATATACCCAACCTTGGATTAATCTTCTAATTTGGCTTTTGGTTTCATTTTACATTTAAATCTTGGGAATATCTTATAACTTATTTCACAGGATTTAACTATAATTCAAATGAATATAGTTTCTAATTTTAGTTTCTATTTTACTTCCCAGTTTGCTAGTTCTTCCCTTGGTTCTGACTTAGTTTCTAAATTAATTTCTATTTTGGCTTCTAATTACAGTCTTTATATGTAAACCTTCGAAGAATTCCTTCCGAACCAATATGAAAAATTTATTCAACTATATTCAGACATCTTAAATCTCCTATTGAGTTCTTAAGCAATATTCTAGTCAATACGGTATACTATATTCTTAATTTAACTACCGAATTTACTTCTAATGTGAAAAAAATTTACATTTTTCATATAATTACCTAAATTTCTATTTCATTTCGGATTTATTGTATATTATTATTATCATATTATCAATTTTGACCTATTATTTTCTATTCATTAATTTCATATATTTATATATTACCCATTATTACATAATATGTACATAATATGCACATCTAACATTCCCAACACTTTAAATATCATCTCTCATCACCAACTAACATCTCAAAATATCTAAATACATTCTATATCAAAATTTGTACCAATTAACCCTAAATCACAAGATTAACTTAAATAAGCCCTTTTTACCTATTATTTATTTACACATATTTATTACATAATACACATGATCCTTACATCTAACACCACAAATATCACAAATATCACAAATATCATCCTACATCAGCAAATAACATCCTAAGATACCTAATTACATGCTAAATAAGTATTTATACTAAATTAACATTAAATCACTAAATTAAACCTATAAATTATCTCTTATGCATGATTTTAGTGCCTAAAAATTAAGTAAAATTTTAGAAATTAATTTTTCAAGAAAACTCTTCATAGCACTATCATAAACACTCTAAATAATCTACACAAAAATTTTGAAGTCAAAACTACACTATTAAAATCATTTAAATTAATATCGAAAACCAGTTTGGGTTAGGGGATTTTTTAAGCATGATATATTTCAAGACCCAATTTTAATAAATCATAATTTTCTAAATTAAAGTGATAGTTTTAATAAATTAAAAAAAAAAATTGGAATGGAATTGGGACTCACCAACGTTGCTAGCTCTAGCCACCATAGGGTTTTCGATCAAGTTAGGTGCTGCCTCTACCGTGCAATAGTGGTGGCCGTCCACTTGCAGTTGTTATTGGTTGTAGGTTCTCCTTATAACTCTTAATTACGCTATATTTTTCTAATTTTTCCTAAAAAAATTTCTTCTCTCTTCTCTCCTTTCCTTATTCTTTTTTAGCTTTAAATTGACCAAATGAGGTTTAGGAAGTAGTTTTCTGAATCTATAGTAATCTTTAGGGTTTATCTTGATTTATTTTGTGTTAAGTGTCCTTATCTTATTCTTTTTTCCACTTTCTAGTTGGTTTAATTCTATTGGTTAATTTTCTATTCTTATTCTCAGCTTACTACAACCATAATCTAGACAATTCTTCACTTTTCCAAATTTTATTTTTATTTTTCTTTAAATTTTTATAAATTTTCCTTAATTATTTAGCACTATTTTAGCATATTATAGGTAATTTAAGTAATTTTGCGTATTTTAACTACACGTAAATACATATATGGTACAAATAAATACTCATAAATATTATTTAAGTTATTTTATAATTTTTAGTATGCATATAATTTATCTCTATCGATTCGTTATTTATCGGAACTCGTTTTATACGTTTATGATAAATAACAAGTAATATACTTATAACTCAATATTATAATATTTAATTATTTTATTTTCCTAAATCCAAACTCTCGAGATTGCTTTTACTAATATTCTTAATTTCGTCATAAAATTTAAACCCGAACGAACAATATACCCAATCATCCTAAATTTTATGTACTGTGCCTCAAATGCTTGATTACGAGGCATACATGCTCCCACTTTTACTCTAGAATAGACAAGGGTTGCAACTCTCCATATAACCTTTTATGCTCAATCTTTACCATTTGATACGTATTACACTTGGAAGCATACTCTATGATTTCATGCTTCATGTTATTGCACCAGTAATACTTCTTTAAGTCCTTGTACATCTTAGTACTCCTAAGATGAATAAAGTACCCAGAGTGATGTACTTCTCTTAAGATTTCTCACTTTAGCTCTTCTTAGTTTAGTACACACAACCTACATCCATATCTTAAAACACTTTTGGCATCAATATTGAATTCAGTTGTTTTACCTTATTCCACTTTACTCCTGATTTCCTAGATTCTATCATCCTCAATTTTTGCAACATTTATTTTATCCATAAGAGTCAATTGAATGAGAAAATTAGCTAATCTAGCCCCTACTTATAGAGTCACTATCTCTAACTCCAGTTTGTGCATGTCCTCCATTAGAGATTTCTATGATGTGATTAGTGCTGCTAAATTGCCTTGTTTCTTTCTACTAAGAGCATCTGCCACCACATTTGCTTTACTTAGGTGATACTACCATAACCTCTGTCTAAGTTCAACTCCTTTTGCATAAATATGTATTTTAAACTCTTGTGATTTGTAAATACTTGACACCTTTCACCATATAAGTAACGTCTCCATAGCTTTAAGGTTACAATAACCATCGCCAACTCCAAGTCATGAGTAGGGTAGTTCTTTTTGTGTAACTTTAACTACCGGGAAGCATATGCAATCACCTTCCCCTCTTGCATCAAAATACACCCCAATCTTTGTATGGAAGCATCACTATTAATAACATACTCCTTACTGGTCTAAAGTAACGCCAAAACTAGGGTTGAAACACGTTTCTCTTTTAGATTCACAAAACTCACCGCATACTCTTCATCCCAAATAAACTATGCTCCTTCTTGAGCCAATCTAGTAAATGGTGCCGCTATTTTAGAAAAAACCATCCACAAATCACTTATAATAACCTACCAACCCAAGAAAAACTTTTTATTTTACTCAAGGGTTTAGGCCAATCAACTACAGCTCTAACTTTTTCTAGGTCAATAGAAATACCCTCCTTATTTACTACATGCCTAAGGAAAGACACTTGCTCTAAGAAAAACTCTTACTTCTAGAACTTAGCATATAGTTGCTTTGCTTGTAATCTGCTCAACACCATCCTTAAATGTTTTTCATGCTCTTCTTTACTTTCAAAATATATCAAAATGTTGCCTATAAAAATGACCACAAACTTGTTTAAGAAATCTCTTAAGACCTTATTCATATGATCCATGAATGATGCTGGTGCATTGGTCAAGCCAAACAACATCACTAAAAACTCAAGTCCTTAATCCTCAATTGGTCATATCTTGATCTTAAATCAACTTTAGAGAATACCTAAGCTCCCTACAACTAATCAAACAAGTTGTCAATTCTAGGAAGGGGATACTTATTCTTTGTAGTTACTTTGTTCAACTCTCTATAATCAATACACAACTTCATGTTGTTATCTTTCTCCTTGATAAAAAGCATAGTTACACCCATGGCAATACACTTAGCCTAATAAAACCCTTCTCCGATTGCTCTTCTAACTGAATCTTTAATTCTACCAATTCTATTGAGCCATTTTATATACGGGCTTTAAAATCGGCTTAGTAACTGACACCAAATCGATATCGAACTTGATCTCTTTAGTAAGCGATAAACCGGCCAAGTGTTCAAGAAATACATCTCGGAACTCATTCACTATTGAAACTTCTTCAATGTTCTTATCTTTACTCGCTTACAAGGTTATGGTAGCCAAACTTCCTTTACCCTATAATTCAAAAATGGAAATGTTAGTCCCATATAAAATATCAAGAGAGGGGGTAAATTGATATCTTTAAAAAATTTTAAACTTTTTTTATGTAAAACAAAATTATCCCTCTCAATAACTTAATTTGGTGAACAGTGTTACTTTAATAATTCAATATACAATTAATAACACAAATAAACAACTTAAAGCAAAAGAGATAGAGAGGAGAATATTAAACTCAGGATTTATAACCCTTCTGCCTTCTGCCTTCTACTTACTACTATCTTTCAACTCCACTATTGGGGACCCGGTCTATTTCACTGTTGCCATTCTTCTTAATCTACTAAATGAAAATAAATTATGAGAAGCTTACAAACATCCACTACACTTGGCCTTCGCAACTCTTTACTCTACCAATCTAGCCTCTCTATAGTCTAGGCTAATTACAAATCTATAAAGTATAATCAAACCTCTCTTAACCAAAACTCAAACAATAATTAGTGTTTACAAAAAAAAAAAAAAAAAAATTGAGAACAACAATATAAATCTCAAATAGTTTAGCACAAAATCAAAAATGTAGATTGCTAAATAACTAGCTTTAGTTCAACTCTTTGAAGAATTATCTAAGAAGTGTTCTGTACTCTTTCAAATAGTAGAAATTAATTACGATCCGAGTGTAATGTATATGTTTTTCCTTCTTAGAACCATTCCAATACTTTTTAATCGCCTCTCCTTTTATACTGAACCCTTCCAGTATCTATATTGTTGATGACTATCTCCATCTCATGTTTATCCAAACCCAACATTTAAAAAGATGATCCATAGATATTTGGAGAAAATCTTGCAATTCAAATTTTTTTATCTAATCTTATCTCAATTAGAATTCTCTTATTAGATATATTTGACCAACAACTGTAGATAATCTTAAATTTTGAATTTTGAATTTGATATCCCATAAAATTTGAAATCATTACTATCCTTATCCAAACTTAGATATTTTCTTTACTTATTTCAAAAATTAATCTACTTAGCAATAATGCCTATGGATCTTAATTCTAACTTGTGTGAAATGGGATTAAGTGTATTTTCTTAATACACCCAATCTAGTAGAACTAGGTCTTGTTCACTTTGATTTTGATGTCATGTCATTTTTTAGAGTTACTCTTTTAGACTAACTATTTGAATAACCTTCTGAAAATATCTCAATTTACTTATCTTCAAAGTCTTTAAACAATTTCCTATAGTGCTATACTGATTCTTCTTATTTAAGCTTTTAAAAAATTCTTTGAATATTTTCCAGGCTTATCTCTTTTTCAATCGACTTAGACCTTCTGATTAAATCTCTAAATGTAACTCAAATTACAATTTTAAACTTTCTGAAGAACTCTATGAATACTTGCATACTTATTAGTATATTAGCATTTCTCTCTTTTTGTTATTATCAAAATTCATGAGAGATACCTAACATTCCCCCCCTTTTTTATGATAACAAAACACATGTAAGTTTAAAAACATGTAACATTTCAATATCCAACATAAACAACAAGAAACATTATTCGAAAACAATGATATAATATTCAAACTATTGTGCTGTCATATTTTCTTGCTTATGTTTAGTACTTAATTGTTTCTGGCCTTTTCTCCCCCTTTTTGTTATCATCAGAGGTTATTTAATACCTACCACCTACCCTCTACCCCCTATACACACATACCTTAATGTTTATGATTATATAACACATGCAAAACTAAAAAGGTCTTCCATTAAAGAAAAGAAAGTATACAGCATGGTTTATAGGTAGACTTAGAAAACAAAAGATTAAACCATAACTAGAGTTTGACTAAAACAAAAGACAACTAACAAAACAAAGAACAAGACACAAAACTAAGGAAATTATTTTTGAGTTTTCTTGGTTTTCTTCCTTGCACAAAGCTTCATCCTGCTAGAGTATGTTGGAACTACCTTACTAAGAGAAGGAGTAACTTCATATGGTTTCTTCACACTGGAATTTGGTTCTTTTTCTTTCATAGGAGATGGAGTGGATTGAGCTTGACCCAATGCACTACCATCCTTCTTAGATCCAACAAAGAGAGTTTATGTATTTCCTTTAGGAGTGGTCTATTCTTCAAATTAAGAACAGGAGTTACAATTGGAGGTACTGGAGTTTCAATAGGAGGATCCTTAGGTTTTGGAAATTGAGGAAAGATAATTGGAGTTTTGTCAAATTCTCAAGCAGGGAACTAATCAAGTTGATTAGCTTATGGTAGTGGTCATAGGAGAATGAGGTTCAGTTACTAGGATTAGAGGATTTGGTTTAGGAACAAGTGGTTCAAATAGAGGAACAGTAAGTTAAGTCTAAGTAGGGACTTCAGATAGTAGATCGGCAACTATAGTCTCTTTATCATGTTGAGACTCAGACACAATTTCCTTGACACAGATTTTGAATAAGTCATTCATTCTAAAATTTGATCCTTTACCTTGTTTGGGAGGAAGAATTTGTAATTCTATACTATTTGAATCACTATTTGAAAGTGATCCAATCACTTCTCTGAATTCAATCCTACCAGTCCTTTTTACCATCTTCCCTTTCTTCTTTTGACCTTCAACAGCAAGTTCTTTTCCCTTTTTCATTTTCTTCTTACCATCATTCTTTTCAACAATGATCACCCTTTTTCCAATGTTGGTAGGGTGAACATAAATTCCTCCATTGTGAGAATACCAGAGTTTATCAATCACATAGATGCCCATCTGCTTGAAAATTTTCTGTCATAGCCTAAAAAGACAATAAGGACAGGTTGTTTCACTTGGTAATTTTAGCCTCTTAAACTTAAACTAAGCCATCAACAAACTTCCATATGGCTTAACATTTAAACGTTTCCATACGTGTCTCATCATCAAATTCACTATGTCTACTCTCTTTCTACCCAACATAGCTAATACAACCAATGCATCTTCCCTAGTCATAGAAGTTATATTACCAAGCCTACGTAGTACAAAAGTGTTAACAAACTTATGCAAGATCTTAACCAATAATTCAAACTCAGTGCTGAAAATATCTCTACCAACACTTAACTCTATCCCATCATTCAGCTCTATAAAAAGATTCTCTTTAATCAGTTGCACCAAATTTTCATCTTCTCAAATTTCTTAAATTCTAAAACACTTCAAAATATCCTTTTTCAAAATCTCAATTTTCTGATTCAACATTATAGATTTCTACACATCCTGATTCTTGCTATCTAATTTTCTATAAAACTCATCGACTAGCTCACCATACACAACACCTCTCATGTTTGCTAAATTACTCAACCCTAACATATCCACATACTCCTTTTAGTAAAAACCATTTTTCTTAAAGAATTTTAAATCTAAATAAAAAGATTCTTTAATGGATACACTCTTACCTTTCATAATGTATCTCTTCTTTGGCTTATCCCTTTGTCTACACAGATTAAGGAGAAGCTTTGGAAGTCTTTTTCACAGGCTATAAAGCCTTGGTCTTGTGAATTGTCTTCTTGGGTACAGGTTCATGAGGTTGTTTAGGGGAATCTATCTCAGTTTCAAATTTTTCTTCATATGACTTTTCTAAAATTCAACAACTTCTTTAGATGAAGAAGATGAACCAAACTTCGGTACATCTTGAGAAGTCTTTTGAGTGACTTCTCAGTTTAGTTAAGAATGTGGTTCAAAACCATTCTTTTAGGTCACTTCTTGAATTAGTTCATTTGAGGGTTTATCTCAAAGTTTTAGGGTTTGGGTCTTTTCAAACGTTTCTTGTTGAGGTTCAATGGGTAAATTAAGTTATGGTTCCAGTGGGTTGGTCTCTAGTTCAACAAGATCAATAGGGTTATCCAGATTGCTTAAGATTTTGGTTTTGGTTCTCTTATCAAGAATGCGGGATCATTTTCTAAGAGACATGGTTTCTTTAGAGAGAAACTAAGTGAAGAGATGAAGGATCTGAAGAAATGGGAAGAAGAAGAGAAAAGAAAACCTTTATGTACAATAAGGAAAAACTAATGAATCTTGTGGTCCTTATCTTACATGCATGTAAACTAAAATATTGGACCCACTTTCAAGAAACTTTAAGATCCACTAAAGATTTTATAAGCCCTACTACCTGGACTTTTCGCATGCAAAACACACAATCAAGAAAATAAACACATTCACATTTGAACTATGAAACTTAAAAAGAAATTCATTTTCTATACATGTCCAAAATCTTAGCTTAAGGGGGAATTAATTAAATATTCTCCATGTTAACAAAAGAGATTACATACACCAATTTCATTACAAATAAATTCAAACCTTATCCAAAGGTTTTGTAAGCATATCTACAAATTGATATTCAGTTGGTACGAATTCAACACTCACATCATTATTTGCAACATAGTCACAAATGAAATGGTGCCTTATTTCTATGTGTTTTGACCTTAAGTGATGAATTGAATTTGTTTATTAAATTAATAGCAATGATATTTTCACATTTTATGGGTATATTTTTATAATTTATCTAATAATTATTCAATTGCTGTTTTAGCCAAAGAATTTGTGCACAACAATTCCCAAGAGATACATATTCAACTTTTGTAGTGGAAAGGGTAACAAAATTTTGTTTCTTAGAAGACCAAAAAACTAACTTGTTCCCTAGGAATTGGTAAGTACTTAAAGTACCCTTTCTATCCACTTTGCAACTTACATAATCAGCATTTGAATATACTATGAGATCAAAATTTTAACTCTTAGGATACTAAATTCCTAATTCTACAATGCTTTTTACATATTTAAAGATCTTTTTAACTGTAATTAAGTGTGTTTCTATTGGTGAACTTTCAAATCTAACACAAAGTGAAGCTGTTAAGTATAGTAAAGATCTGATTAAGCTTTGTTATAATTTTTCATTTACCTTTTCACCATTACTTGTGATATTAAGCTTTATTGAGGTACTCATAAGAATTGAAGAATCCTCAGTATTTTTAAAACCAAATTTCTTCAGTATTTGTCTAGTGTACATTTCTGGGTGAATAAAAATTCCACTCTTTGCTTGTTTGATTTGTAATCCCAAAAAGAAGTTTAATTCTCCCATGAGTAACATCTTAAATGTGGCCCGCATCAAACTTGAAAATTTTAGATAATATTTTTCATTAGTTACACCAAAAACGATGTCATCAATATAAATCTATATAACTAACATATCTTCTCGTGATGCTTCATAAACAGTGTAGTGTCAACTTTTTCCCTTTGAAAATCATTTTTAATTAAAAATTGACTTAAGCTCTTATACTAAGCACAAGGAGTCTGTTTGAGACCATATAATGCCTTTTTGAACTTATGTATATGATATGATTTGAATAGATCTTCAAATCTAAGTAGTTATTCAACATATACTTCTTCTTTTATAAAATCATTCAAAAAAGCACTTTTACATCCATTTGATATAATTTAAAATTTTTTTGACAAGCGAATGCAAGAAATAATCTTATAGCTTCAAGACTAGCCACATGAGTATAAGTTTTATCATAGTCTATTTCTTCTTCTTGAGAATATCCTTTAGCAACTAAGCAAGCTTTCTTTCTTATTATTTTACCATGTTCATCCAACTTATTCTTGAAAACCCATTTAGAGCGTATAACTAACTTATCCTTAGGTTTTGTAACTAGATTTCTTACCTAATTTCTCTAAAATTAACCAAGTTCTTCTTGTTTAACTAAGATCCAATTATTATCATTTAAAGCTTCATCAACTGAATAAGGTTCAATTTCAGATATTAAAGCAAAATGATTTTCAAAATTTTGTAAGCTTGATCTTGTTCTTATTCTAGATCTAATATTACCAATCATAAGTTCAAGAGAATGATCTATTTTAAATTTAAGTATTGATGGTGGTAAATGAAAGTGTTTAGAATTTTCTAACTTACCTTCTGAATGAGTTTCAAACCCGTTATTAGTTTCTAAAGAATCTTCTGATCCTAGTTCTATTTTAGATGCAACAGGCATTTTTTAAGTTTCTAATGTCCTGTCTAGAGGAGGTTCTAACTTAACTCCAAATCAAGTCATATAAGACTCTTTTTATTTAAGGCAACTGGAAGTTCATCACTTGATTCTTCATTGCTTGTTTCTTCAACAAACTTGATATCTAAGGATTCCTCTACCACTTTTGTTTCTTTATTTTATACTCAATATGCCTTCAAGTCTAGAGAGTAGCCTAAAAGGATGGCTTCATTAGCCCTCTCTTCAAACTTCCTCAATACTTTTTCCTATTATCTTTACATAACACTTACAACCAAATGTGTGAAAGTATGAAACAGTAGGTTTTCTTCCCTTATAAATCTCATAAGCAGTTTTATTTGTCAAAGGCCTAACATATACTTGATTTATAATATAATAAGTTGTTGATGCCTAACATTTTGTTGTGGAGTATAGGGTACTAAAAAATTATAAGTGATGCCCTTTTCTTCACAAAAAGAAATAAAATCAGAATTTTGAAATTCATTTCCATGATTAGTTTGTAGACTAACGATGGAGGGGCCTTTTTTCATTTTGAACTCTTTTGGAAAATATTTCAAAATTTTTCAATACATCACTTTTATGACACAAGAACAAGATCCAAGTAAATCTCAAGAAGCCATTTACTATAACAAGTCTATACTTATTTCTTTTAAGATATAGAGTGCAAGTTAGACCAAATAAATCTATATTCAACAATTCTAAATGTCTTTGAGTGGATATAACTTTCTTACTCTTATGTGATGATGAACTCATCTTATTCTTAAGACAAGCAGCAGGACGAATATTTTCATAAGCAGGCAATCCTAGTAGTCCTAAAATTAAGTTCTTTTTAGATAATATCTTAAGTTGTGGAAAATTTACATGTCCTAACCTGTTGTGCCTATCGAGCCTAGTTTTTTCCTCTCGATTATTTTTTAAAATAATCTTTTTTAAACTCACCAGTATTAAACCCTACTCATTTAATACTAATCCTCGACTGGGGTTTAAAAAAAAAAAAAAAACTGGTTTTTATTATTTTCTTGAAAATGCTTTAGAGTCACCAACTGACCAGAGTCGAGAAAATGAATTAAATTATAGCCAATTGAGTGAATTAGTTATAACTTAGCCACTAGTTTAATAATAAAACCAATTTTATAAAATGGTTTTATAACAACAAATGTAGATCTGGGGGTTATAAAATAGATATCGATTATTTACCTAAATTGGATAACTTAAACAATATAAACTAAAAAAAAAAAATTAGGTTTTTTTTTATTATTATTTTTTACCATCCCCTTGTAGGTACCTACGTACCCGCTATTCCAGATCAAACATACATAGTTCTTTTTATAAAACTTTAGGGAGTTCATTTGATTTTAATTTGAAAAAGGATCAAGTTTCTATTATTTACCAGTTTCAATTTATTTAAGGAAATTATTTTAAGGGGTTCTAATTGGTATTTTATTTTTTGAAATTCTAAAATAGTCCTAATTTCGAAAGAGTCCATTTATTTTTATTTATTTTTCAAAAATCGATTTTCTAAGTGATAAAATGGATTTTATTTATTAATTTATTCTACTTTTCTTTTTCTAATTTTAGTTTTTTATTTATTATTTTACTTAGCACAAATAAATAAAAAATTTTCTTTTACTTTTTATTTTCTTTTTTTTTCTTTTCTTTCTTTCTTTTTTATTTATACCTTTTTCTTTTTTTCTCTTTTTTTTTTTTAGTACAAGCTACTATTACGAGGAAGTAAATACATAAAATAAGCCAAACAAATTAAATAAGCAAAAAATAAAATAAAATAAAAAAACTAAGGGCTGAACCAAACAACAAGGCAGGGCATACAGATCTTTGGTTCAAATTGGAGCAGTACACAAGTTGGATTACGGGTCTGTCTGAGATCTTAGATCAGGTTCAAGTTACTGCAATGGGTCAAATTAGGTCACTTAGAGGAAAGAGATGGTAGCAGCCTAGAACGAGTGTTTCAGCTTGGTTTAGCCATCAAATGAAGTGGGAAAAGTGATTTTCATGGGTTTTTGATTAGGTTTAGGGGGGTAGAGTGAACACCGCGGCCTATGGCGATCGATTGGTGGTAGTTGGATGAAGGGTCGACAAGGGTAATGGTGGCTTGGTTGTATGTAGGTTGTTAAATATGAGTAGGTGATCGGTTTTGGGGTTAAGGACCAAGGTGAGCTCAGCCAGTAAGGTCAATTTAGCTTAGTAATTGCCGTACATGGTGGTTTCAAGGAGGAGCTACCATAGGTTAGGGTTTAACGGTGGGTGCTTAGCCATGTGGCTAGGTGTTACGGCCAAGAGTAAGGGTCGCTAGGCTTGGACGCTCGTATCGCAAGGAAGCCAACTAAGGGAGAGTAGGGGGGTCTAGTGTCTCTAGAATGACTAAGGAGAGGGGATCAAAGAGAGAGGCTAACCACGTATATAAAGAGAAGCAATGATTGAGGAAGAGAGAGAGAGAGCTTGTGAGTAGTTTTTGAGCAATCTAATCCCTGAACAAGGATGGGATGGTCCAATTTATAGGTTCTTAGGCTTACACAAGCTTAGAAAGCTCGTTAATGGCTAAAATCTGCCATTAACGTCCTAACTTCGAAATTGACTTTTTCCATTTTTGAAGCTTGGTTTAGCTAGTCATGGTGGATGAATGTAGACCAATTTGAGAATTAAATCCAAAGTAAGCTAGGTGTAGAACATAAAAGAATAATGGAATTGCATGTGTGTGTGTCGAAATTATGTGCAAATTTACGATGAAATAGGGACCACGAACTAGAAAGAAAAGGAAAATCAAGGAAAAATGAGGAAAGAGATGATGACATGGCGCTGATGTGGCGCCACGTCAATTAAGGGTCCAATGGGGGAATGCCATGTGTCTAATAGTGGACACGTAATAGCTGAAGTGGCATTTAAAAAATGCAGCTTTGCCTCTAATAAGATTCGAGCTCCTAACCTCATACTTAAACCTAATGCTATGTCCATATGCTTATCCATTAGGTTATTAACCTGTGCCTTGTCCATATGTTCAATTAAATTATACATATGGACTAAATCAGCCTAAGCTAGATTCAAATCTAAGCCCAAGCTCAACGATCCCCTTTCTAAATTTATTAAAACTAAAAATCTATTCTAAATTCCCTAAATCTTCTATCTTTTTCGATTTTTTATATTTTTTATGACTTTTCAATTTTCTAAATATTTTCAAAGTTTTTTATTTTTTATTTTATATTTTCTAAATTTCTTATTTATAGTAAGCCCCTAAGGCAACGTTATAAATAAATAAATTACAAGAAGGTATATACAAAAAAGGGATTCCTTCTACATACGAAAAGGGGTAAAAAGGACAAAAGACAAAAAGAGAAAAATAATACAATGTCAGATGAAGAGGACAGGTGATAATGCAACATTGGATCTAAACAAGGGTTCTCTAAGCACTGCAGGTAAGAGGAACGAAGGTGCTACAGCGACAAGGAAGCCAAGAAGTGAAAGGATGCTGTAAGAGTTGAAAGGAAGCCAGAAGAGAAGTACTTGGTCAGGAGTTAGTTGCATCTACTCAGTAAAAGACTCTTAGCAGTTGAAAGTTTGGTCACTCGACATGAAGCTCTCAACCAAAGGAAGGTAGGCACTAGCATAAGACAACGAGTAGAACATAATATAACAAACCGAAGCTCCCAGGGAATTCAGCCATCCTCCTCCAGCATACTATTTCTCGTCAATGGTGGGTTAACGAGAAAGAATCCTTTAGGTGAGGGACTAAAGGCCTCTGAAGGATGCACGAGTGATTAGGCCAGTAGCTGGTAACCCATCAACTCCTTGGGGTTATTAGAGATTTGTCCTCAAATCATGATCCTCATCATCATCAGGCACATAGGGAGTTAGATCGGCGATGTTGAATGTGATAAATACGCCGAAATCCTTGAGTAGTTCAACCTCATAGGCGTTATCATTAATATACCTAAGGATCTTGAAAGGTCCCTCCGTTCTAGGAGACAGTTTGTTCAACCTCTTGTTAGGGAAGCATTCCTTGCTAAGATTGATCCAAATAAGGTCTCCTTCCGCGGCTTCCCACTTCCTTCTATCAAGCCATAGTTTTGGCCAATTGCTCAGCAATCTTCTAATGTAACCTTTCGAATTCCTCAGCACATTGTAGGCAGGATTGACTTTCCCCTTATATAGTTGGACTATTAATTAAATCCAAAGGTAGGTTCCGGTTAAGTCCATAAACAACCTCAAATGGTAATGTTCCAGTCGAGCAGTTGTCAGCAAATTTAATGATGGGCAAGCATAAATCCTAGTCATGAGAATTCTTCCCAATAGTTGCACACAGGAGGCTACCAATGATTTTGTTTACAACTTCATTTTGGCCATCTGTGTGAGGATGACAAGAAGTATTGAACAAGAGCTTAGTGCTGAGCTTCTTCTATAGGGTCTTCTAAAAGAAGCTCATAAACTTCGATTCATGGTCGAACACAATACTCCTCGGCACTCCATGTAGTCACACAATTTCCTCCAAAAAGAGGTTAGTGACGAATGAACCATCATTAGTTCTGTGACAAGGAATAAAGTGGACCATCTTGCTAAACCGATCAACCACCACCATGATTAAGTCATGTCTTCTTGGCGTTTAAGGAAGGCCGAGCATGAAATCCATGCTTAGATTGATCCATGGCCACTCTGGAATTGGTAGGTATGTGTGTTCTCCATAGAGGTCTCTCCTCCCCTTCACATATTTACATACCTCATACTTCTCAAGTATTTAGTGCACATCCTTCATCATCTTATGCTAGTAAAAATGCTCCTTCAATATCTCAATTGTCCTCTTTTCGCTAAAATGGCCAGTTGAACCCCAGGCATGAGCTCCTCGAACCAATAGCTCCCTTGTCGAACCACTCGACACGCAAACCTACTTATCTTTCATCAAAAACTCCTGACTTAAGTAAAACCCTTTCACAGCTCCTCTAACACTACAACTGGCCACTAAGGGTCCAAAATGTGAGTCATGCTCATACTAATCAGGTAAAGTGTCAAATCTAAGCACTTTAGCTTGTAATGTTGTGATGAAGGTATAACAGCGAGAAAGTACATCAGCCACTGAAACTCCCTTCCCTAAAACAACATCCATATCGACACCAAACGCATTATATTCAACCTTAAAAACTATCTTGAACTCTGGTAAGGTCAGTATTAGAGCAAATGTCAGCTTAGACTTCACATCTTCAAAAGTCTTTTGAGCTTTCTCTGCCCACCTAAACTCAATGTTCTTCTTAGTCAATTCAGTTAATAGCACAGTTATAGAACTGAAGTTCCCAATAAATCCCTAATAGAACAAAGCTAAACCATGGAAGCTCCTAACTTTCGCAACATTAGTCGGCATAGGTTACTCAAGAATAGCTCTAACCTTTTTGTCATCAACTTAAACTCCCTTCCCTAAAACAACATATTTGAAGAATACAACCTCTCTTTAACTGTACACGTATTTCTTCAAGTTGCTAAATAATCTCTTGGCGAGGAGTATGTTGAACACCATTCTTAAAGACTCAACATGAGTGATGAGGTTGGCACTATGGACCAGAATATCATCAAAATAAACCACAATGCATTTATAGATCAATGTTCTGAGCGCATGATTCATCAGCCGCATAAATGTACTCGGCGCATTAATCAGACCAAACGGCATCACTAACCATTCGAATAAACCATCCCTTATCTTAGAGTTCGTCTTCCATTCATCTCCAGGTCTCATTCATATCTGGTGGTAGCCACTCTTCAAGTCAATCTTAGAAAAGATATAGGTACCATGTAACTTGTTAAGCATATCATCAAGTTGTGAGATCGGGTATCGATATTTAATAGTGATCTTATTGATAGCTCAGCTGTCAATAAACATTCGCCACGTTCCATCCTTTTTCAGTACAAGCACAGCTAGTATGGCATAAGGGCTCATGCTCTCACAGACATATCTACAATCCACCAACTTATACCTGTTTCTTTAGTTCAGCTGCCTGTTCGGGATTAAGCCTGTAAACGGGTCAGTTCAGTAAAGTAGCTCGTAGTTGTAAGTTAATGCAATATTCAATGCCTCTCAAGGGAGGTAAACCTTTCGATATGTCGATAGGGAATAGGTCAGCAAAGTCCTGAAGTAGCTACTACACTTCGGTAAGTAAGTTCTCGGCTTCTCTAACCTCCAAGAGTCTCCTGACTAAAAGAAGCGCATAGTCCTTGGTCTTGACTTCTCGTGTAAACTAAGCTCAAGAAATCATCAAGAACTTCCATTGTAGAGATCTAGGAACCTTTTCTTAGGCTTCTAACACTTCCTTTAGACTCATGGCTATTAATATTATTTTCTTCCCGTATTTCTAGAACATGTAGGTGTTAATATACCCATCGTACAACACCCTCACGTCAAATAGCCACGGTCAGTCGAGTAATATGTGAGAAGCATACATAGGAAGGATATCACATAACATCTCGTCCGTATACTTATCACCAATGATAATTGGTACTCTAACATGCTCGGCAACATGTAAGCCTCCTTTCTCATTCAGCTAGTAAATCTTGTATGGTTTAGGGTGTGGGAGGGTCAGCAATTTCATGGCTTTGACTACCCCTTATACAATGACATTAGTATAGCTCCCTCTGTCAATGATCAAGGTGCATAGCTTGCCATTCACTCGGCAATTCATATGGAAAAGGTTCTCCCTCTACTCATTCTCTTCTATCATAAATGCACTAAGAGACCATCTAACAACAAAACAGTACTCAATACCGCCCTCAGGAGGTGTCTCGACATCGATGTCTTCTTAAAACTCTTCCAGCATCTGTTCAACCCCTATCTCTTCCTCTCCTTCGCTAGCACTTTCTACTTCAAATCGAGGCTTGTCCCCCTTTATGGTCATGACTTGACAGTTCGAACATTAACTAGCTACGTGTCCATAACCAAGACCTTTAAAACATTTAATTTCTCGGGTCTTTCTTCCTATACTTTGACCTTAGTCTCTTCGGATCTTAGGTTCCTCGACCTTGCTCTTACTTTGGCCTTCTTCGAGTCGGCTCAGCGCTTGCCCTCGACGTTCTACCTCGAAACTATTGGTTACTTAGTCATTCCCCATTCAACTCGGCATGCTACTTCTATTTGGTAACATAGGTCGGCTACTCGGCATCCAGCTTACCTAGTTCCGCCTCTGCCTTTTGACTCTATGTACCACTCGAATGGCTTCGTCCAGTGTTGTAACACTATGCAATTCAATTATGTTACCAACCTCAGCTCTTAGCCTAAAAATAAACCTTACAATAGTTCGTGTCAAAGGTTCACTGACATCACACCGGATCATAATTAATTGAAATTCTCAGACATAATCGTCCACTATCCGGTTACCCTATCTCAAATCTTATAGACATTGAAAAGTGCCTTGCTTGTAGTGTTCGAGAACAAACCTACTTCTCAGAACTCTCTACATTTCATTCCATGTTCAGACTTCATGTCAGGCCTTTAAGTGAACATTCTGCAGCTTCTTCCACCATATTGCTGCATATCTAGAAATTTCCAACACGACCACTCAAATATTGACAGCATCTTCATAATCGTAAAAGTCGAATATCTTTTCAATTTTCTCCTTCCAATCAAGGTAATCATCAGCACTACTATACCCGTTGAAGCTTAAAATATGTACCTTAAGGTGTTCAACACCTCTCGGCACTCTGAACTCACACTCATCAATCCTGATGTACTGGTCTTCTTCTTCGTCATACTCTACCACTTCATCTAACTCTAAACTTTTTCTCACTACTCTATCAGTACGTTGGGGTGATGCTTGGTTCATAGGAAAGGCTTCTGGTGGTCATTCATTCATCTGCCTTCTTGGCCTATTTCTCATCTCTGGGACTAATTCAACAACTCTCTCTCACATACCAGTTTCTAGAACTCTCGATACCAAAGCAACCAAATTAGCTACAATAGTAGCAAGGTCTTGTATTCGCTCATCAATAGTACGTAGTGTTTGTTAGGTCACACGACCGCAACCATGAGCATCACTCTCGGCATCATTAATTTCTCCTTAAACACTATGATTCAACATTCTCACAAAGAGGCTTTAAAGGTACTCTCTACATAAGAAATCCTTACATACACACACAAATACCACACAGCTTTTGGCCTCAACCTCAAGCTCTGATACTAGGATTATATAATGTGCCTAAGAGCTCAATTATCACTAAGACTTATCGTTGTAGATCAGAACCAGTGGGTCCTCTGAGATATTGAATAAAATAAAATGAGTTAATCTACAAACTGGGTGAGGTAGCTAACGTAGAGCTACTCGAAGGATATGATACACCGAACACAACACGACTTAACACTTCACTTGATACAACACACAAGTTAATACCAAGGTTCACCCACCACTAATCCTGAGCTACTTGACAAGATTAGATAAGGGTGTATGAAAGTGGACTTGGACAGGGCTGTCTTACAAGAACAGTATAGTCAATGCTTATGTATAAATTTAGATGATCTCGGCTTACAAGGGGAAGGGACTATTTATGGTAAGCCCCTAGGATAACATTACAAATAAAAAAATTACAAGAAAGTATATACAAAAAGGGGGTTCCTTGTACATACGAAAAAGGGCAAAAAGGACAAAAGACAAAAAAGGAAAAATAGTACAATGTTAGATGAAGAGGATTGGTGGCAGTGCTGCATTGGATCCGTCCAAAGGTTCTCTGACCACTACAGGTGGGAGGAACCAAGGTATTACAGTGATAAGGAAGCCAAGAAGTGAAAGGATGCCATAAGAGTTAGAAGGAGGCCAGAAGAGAAGTACTTAGCCAGGAGCTAGCTACATTTACTTGATAAAAGACTCTCAACAATTGAAAGTTTGGTCACTCAGCATAGAGCTCTCAGCCAAAGGAAGGTTAGCATTGGCATAGGACAACGAACAGAGCATAGTATAACCAACCGAAGCTCCCAAGGAATTCAACCATCCTCCTTTAGCATACTATTTCTCGTCATCATTGGGTTGACAAGAAAGAATCCTTCAAATGAGAGACTGGAGGCCTCTAAGGCGTGCATGAGTGATTGGGTTGGTAGTTGGCAACCCATCACTCATCCCCTTCTTCAGATGAGTCTTCTTCTTCATAATTACTTTTGTTTCTTTGGCTTTGAAAGCTATGGCCTTCTTCTTTATATCCTCCAAAGTACTTTTTTATTTAAGAAAATCAGTTTCATATGCCATAAGTTTGCTACGTAATTGACTTAGAGTCAGTCTCTCCATATCGTAAGCTTCTTTTATGGTAGTTTTCTTTACATTCCAAACTTTAGGAAGGATCCTTAGCATCTTGCGTACCATATCTGCATCACTAATCATTTTTCCAAGAGAAGATGATTCATTAATCTACTAAAAGAGTCCTTGATTTCTTCACTAGGAAGAATGCAAAAAGTTTCATATTGCTGAACTAGCGAGTTTATCTCAATGCCTTCATAAGTTTGTACCAAGGTGTCCCAAATATCTTTAGTTATATTACAAGAAGCTATTATATAGAATTCTAATTGTGCAATATTACTCAAAAGTAAATTCTTAGCCTTTGAATTAAGCTCAGTTTTGGCAATATCTTCATTTAATGTAATAATGGTTGGAACTTTAAGATCTCCAGTTCAAATGATTTGCTTAGCTCGATAATCCGATGCCTTTACATAAGTCTCCATCCTAAATTTTCAATAAAGAAAGTTAGTTCCATTAAGAAATGGTGCCTTGCAAGGCTAAACTGTTAAACTACCACTTAGTTCACCAATGATCATAAACTCTAGATGATATTAAAGCGAAGCTCTGATACCAATTATTAGTCCCATGTAAGATATCTAGAGGAGGGTGGGGGTAGGCGAGGTAGGGATGATGAATTGATATCTTTACAAAATTTTGAAAACTTTTTCAATGTAAAACAAAATTATCCTGCTTAATAACTTAATTTGGTGAACAGTGATACTTTAATAATTCAACACATGATTAATAACACAAATAAACAACTTAAAGTAAAAGAAATAGAGAGGAGAATATCAGGCTCAGGATTTATAGAGCTTTAACCTTTTCTACTACTCTCTTCCAACTTTATTACCAGGAATCTAGTCTACTTCACCGGTGCTGATCCACCTGATCTACTAAATCAAAATAAATCATGAAAAGTTTATAAACATCTACCACACTTGGCCTTCACAACTCTCTACTCGACCTATCTAGCCTCTCTATAGTCTAGGTTAATTATAAATCTAGAATACAATCAAACTTCTCTAAACCAATAATCAAACAATAAATAATATTTACAAAACAGAATTGAGAACAACAATGTAAATCTCAAATAGTTTAGCACAAAAACAGAAATATACATTGCTGAATAAGCAGCTTCAATTCAACTCTTTGAAAAAGTATCTAAGCAGTGTTTTATGCTCTTTCAAATAGTAGAAATTGATGACAATTCGAGTGTAATGTATATGTTTTTCCTTCTCAGTACCGTTCCAATAGTTTTTAATCGTCTCTCCTTCTATAATGAAGTCTTCCAGCGTCTATATTGTTAATGATTATCTCTATCTCATGTTTATCTAAGCCCAACATTTAAAAAGATGATCCATAGATATTTAGAGAAAATCTTAGAATTTGAATTTTTTGACCTAATCTAATCTCGGTCCGAATTCTCTTATTAGATATACTTGATTAGCAACTATAGATAATCTTGAATTTTGAATTTGATATCCCATAAAATTCGAAATCATCCTTACCCTTATCTAAACTTAGATATTTTCTTTAATTATTTCAAAAATTAATTCGCTTAGCAATAATCCCCATGGATCTTAATTCCAACTTAAGTAAAACAAGATTAAGTATATTTTTTTAATACATCCAATCTAGTAGAGCTTCGTCTTGTTTACTTCGATTCTAATGTCATGTCATTTTTCAAAGTTACTCTTTTAGACCAACTATCTGAATAACCTTTTGAAGATATTTCAATTTACTTATCTTCAAAGTCTCTAAACAATTTTCTAAAGTGTTGTGCTAATTCTTCATATATAAGCTTCTGAAACATTCTTTTAATATTTTCCAAACTTATCTCTTTTTCAATTGACTCAAAACTTCTGAATAAGTCTCTGAATGCAACTCAAATTACAGTTTTAAACTTTCTGAAGAATTATTTAAATACCTACACACTTGTTAATACGTTAGCATTTCTCTTTTTTTTTTGTTATCATCAAAATTCATGAGAAATATCTAACAAGAAACATTGCTAACGTTTGCCCTTCTAGCTTTAAAGAGAATTGATCTTCTCTAGGGGTTTAAAAATACACCATCTTATAGCAATCTATGGTGGCATGATACTTGGATAGCCAATTCACTCTAAGTATCACATCAAAGTCCATCATGTCTAAAACCCATAAGTTTGTAGACAACACTCATCCTTAAACTTCTATGCACACTTTGCTATAAAAGCTGATCTAGCATTACTCTTACTCCCAGAGGAATATCAACAATCAAAGGATCATATAGTAACTCAAGTTTTAAATCACATGTATGCATGAACACACTAGATATACATAAGTGCATAGCATCAGTGTCAAACAACATAAAAGTACTAGCAGTGAGTATAAGGATTGTACTTACCATGGTATCCTACTCAAGATACTTTTGGTACTGCTAATACTACAAGGCCAAGACACATACAAGAGCTCATTGTCTTAGTCCCTGTAGTCTAAGAACTGGAGCTCTAATAGATGCCACTACTAAGTGCTACACTGGAACCTACCAAGGGACTATAGTTATCTGCTTTCTCGTGACCCCATAATCAACCATTTTATAACCCCTCTATTTACAAATACTGTAAAAGCTCTATAGGATCGACTTCTCATTGCATGTCATACTAGAAGACCTAACTTTACAGTCGGAAAAACAAGATACTCTAGCCTATTACACTAACTCAACTAATGTGGCCCCATAAATCATAAACATCGCATTGGGACTACCATTGGGGGTAGAGGTGACGATATGAACTAGAAAGCTTGACTAGGCTTACAAGGTCTAGTTGGAATGGCTATAGGCCTAGCCATTAGCATCTGATACACAGGCCTCTTACCCTTATCCTAAGGAGTAAGACTAGAGCCTACTCTTTTCACTAACACTACTCTTGACCTCCAGAGTTACTCTTCTCTTCACTTTTTATTTTGCTCGATTCTCTTTGCTCCTTCAATAGTATTAACATAAGTTGTCAACTAAAAGTAACCTACCTCATTAGCCCTAATAACCTCTAGCAAAAACTAGCTTTAGCAATTCAACTTTGCCTCATATTCAACACCAGATCTATTACCTTGCTAATAATTGTAATAGGCAGCTTCCATTATGTTTCTCACACTACTCAAGAAGTATTTGTTATAAAATTCTCCCAAAACTTCTGCCAGTCAATCATTCCTTTAGCAAACCTACATTCACCTTCCTACCAATTAGCTACTATTCCCTTCAACATATAAGTGGCATAGCTTACCTTGTGATTCTCTAGCACCATAAAAGCTACAAAAATCTATTAAATATCCTCAATACGGTAGTATGCTTCAACTAAGCCTTCCTTCTTAGGGTTGAAAGGATTTACCTTCCTAGCAAATTTATCTAGGGAGAATTGTTTCTATTGTCTCCCAATGAATACCCCCAATATTCGGTTCATGGTCTAAAGCAATTGCACACTGTCAATTAATACTTGTCCAGGTTATGGTACTGGGCCATCCTATACTAAATAGCCTTATTGTCATAACTATGCACCTTGTCCAGCAAACTCCACTAGCAAGAATTACCCACCCTAAAACGACTCCCCTTCATTTCTCTCCATAAGGGCATCCTAACCTCTATTGGAATTTCCATTAAACGTAAGGTTTCTCTTAGGTGGAATTCTTCAAAAAAATACAATAAAACAAGAGAAAGATAAATAACAAAAGATCAAAGGAAAGGAAATAGATACAGAAACAAAATAGATAACCAAATAAGGTAACAAACATTAAAGAAAGCCAAGAAGGACTTAAGCTATCTAACTAACACTTGATTCACATTTTCTCCTTGCACCCAACTCACTTTCTTCTTTTTAGTAATCCTTCTCCTAGCATTCTATAGATTTATCAACCCAAGCTCTAATACTACTTAATCTATAACATTCCAAACTCAAGACATCACAGACCATTACGTATCCCTAATCCTCTATTAACATGTTAAGCTATAGTTCTAAAACTAAAATCTCAAATTCATAAATAAGTAACATCCACTAACATCAATAAATGTTGAATTTCCTATTACTACTATTCATATGTTTCCATAAATGTAACTCATAGAAAGTAAATAGCAACAAAAAAACATCTAAGGATCTTCTTATTGTAAGATGAAAATAAAATGAACATTGTCTTGAAAAACAATTATTGCACTGAAATCAAATCTCCACACTTCTAATACTAATAATAGTCATCATAACTCTTTGCATAAGGATCTTCTTGATAATAACCATCTACCAATCCTCATAACTAGAATAATCTCCATAACTATCATTCTGACTTTCAATTATAAGGAAAAAGCAGGGTCATCCGAAACTCAATATGTAACACAATACCACATACATATGAACAATCATACATAGTTACGATTGCATGCGTTAAATGCAAGCAAGTGAATCACACACAACAATTTATTTCTCTTCATATTAGCCAATTACACATCATATAATGAAGGTTCTTATAACCTCTATCACAATACAGTGCGACTCATCACCTTAGCGGTTGGGCATGACCATTTCAAGCCCTTCAGCAATCCTACATTAGGCCTATCCCTTCTTGATTTTCGAAATTCCTAAGTCACCCTTACAAAGAAAAACTCCCTTTTCAATAATCTGACTTGATCTTTCTTTTTCCTTTTTTTTTTTATTCTAAGTGTTATAGTAGCTATGCCCCCTTCAAGTTGAGGATAAAGGTAAACTAAAATTGACCATAAATTGAAACAATAGATTATCTTGTATTACAAATAGTATGGCAAAATCATTTTACACCATATTAACTTTCAGGCATCATAACATCAAAGTGTACATACATGTACATACCACATATTAAAAAAAAAAAGTTATTCATGTTGTAAAATCGTGTATGGCTTGTCAATAAAACCATTATAATAAAGTCATCAAATTTTCCTTGCACTTAAAACCCCATCCGTGAGCTTTAAGCTTCAACTCTTACTTCATCTTCATTTCTTAAGATTAGAAAAAAATGATCCCTTATCTTATATTTGAGCTAAGTGAGTGAATAATGACAAAGAACACAAATATGGGCACATATATAACCATATCCGATAAACATCAAAATTGCAAAGACTTGTGCCATGTTATGATGTGCTAATAGATGTGACAGTTACTTATACCAATATCTTAACCTAACCTAGGCATCTGGCTAACATCATGGCCATCTAAATAGATAAATCTAAGAACCTAATATTATAATGTGTAACCATAAATTAGGACCCCCTCTAGTCCACAAACAAGGCACCCAAATCACATTTGGTAATTTAATTAACCATAAGGAGTAGCCAAAAGTACATAGCTAACCACACAAAGAGTAGGTAGAAGTAGAATTTCCACATTGAATGTATAATGCATCTTTATATACTCAAAAACTCAAATTTTCAAGTCAAGTTCTTTCCTCAATAAAATCTCATTTTTGAGTAAAATCTAACCCATCAAATTTTTTCATACTATACCATGAATGCAATTAAGCAATCATTAAAAGGCAAAAAAATGACCATGTATTTAGTAAAGCTATGACATAGTAATCAAACTAAGCAATCGTTCACACATCCCATTTACAATGAGTATGCATGATAACTCTTATTTTAAATACATTTTACATGGTGATTTTATAGTATTTTCCTTATATTTTTTGTTTTCTTTAAAGAAATTGATACTTAATTGAGTAAAATTTTGATTTCAAGGTTTGAACGCATTCTTGAATCGAAAAAAAAAAAAGAAAAGGAATCAAGTTTCACTCAATTTGAAGTTCAAATGAAGAAGTTATGAAGTTTTGAAGTTTTGAAGTTACACAATCTAGGACAAAGCTATGTCCCTAAGCTGTGTCCATCCAAGAAAATATGCTGAAGTCAGAAAGTTACATGACCTGGGGACACGACTGTGTCCTAGGCCGTGTCTGGTGACGAAAACAAAAACCTTTCAATACACTATAAAAGGACATACTAGGGTTTCGCATAGGGGAAGAGACATTCAAAAGAGAAAAGACTTGAGGAGAAAGAGAAGAAAAAGGCAAAAGCAACATTCAACTTCAAGATTAAAGAGATTAATCATCAACAAAAGGGGTGGTTCATGTTTGATTTATTAATTTTGTTGGAACTCATTTTTAGTTTCATTATGATAACTTAGAATTCATGTATTTAGGATTATGGAACCTAGGGTTTCATGTGACTCTTGGGTGGATTTATAATTTTCAATAAAGTTTCTATCTTTTCTTGATTCAATTATGTTATTTAATTGTTAATTGATATTTCTAAAGTATCAACATATGATATTATGCATGATGATTGAGAAATCACATGTGTAATAAGATATTTACATAATTGGAAAAAATTATATATATACTTAGAGATAAGATATATGTTTCTTTCGGAAAGTCATTCTTTTGTGTGGGAATTCATTATATATTAATGTGATTCTAAATTATATTACTAAGTGAAGAGATTCCAATAAATAATTTAGGATTAGGGTTAATAGGCTTGAGAAAGGTATTAACTTTAATTGTGAATCCTTCCGGTCAAGAATAATAGAAATTGAATTGAATATATTTTAAGTGGTCACATGTTAAACACTAGGGGAAATAATTTCTAAATACGTTATTACCTTCTTAAAGTCGTTCTTAATTTTATCGCTTTCTAAATTGCTTAATCAAGTCTCATAATTAAGTTAGTTTGTTAATTTTAGTATTTTTAATTAATTCAACCCTTTATAATTTTCCGGTTAGATAATAAAGCTAAAGTTAATATTAGTATTCGAAGTCTCTGAGGGATCAACTCAGACTTACATCCGCTATATTAAAATTGATAGGTGCACTTACCTGATATCAATGCACACAAACCGGTTACATCCCTATCAATAAGTTATGTCTAAAAATAGAGACATATTAACAATATTAACCATCATCATACTCAATCGTCATACAAATCATTATATTATCAATTCATTATTCAAAGGCACATATTATATTAAACCATATTAATTACTATTAGTGGACAACTGTGGATACTTGAAAACTGATGAGAGGTTATGCTTTTGCATAATCACTATGCTTATGTGTAGTTAAGGGGAATTGACCGTATTCTTGATATCTTCTTAATCGATGTTCTTAGTTTCACATATGCATAATTAATCAAGGTCATTTTGTTGTTTGTTACTATAAGTATAATATTATTATTTACACTCTATCAACTTCTAAAAATCGTATCTTTTTCATTTTTTATCGTATTTTTATATTCTTTATACCGTTGTCGTCATTATTCGAAGTATTACTTAAGTGTCTTAAAGTACCAAAATTGTAAATTATGAAATTGTCGTTTTCTTACTTCTAAATAATTCCTAATTCATTGAGATTTCATATTTATCTCAAAAGACACTAAATTATCAAATAATTATTCATATATAGTATAGTCAATATGCATCCATTCTTTATCACCAATTTTAATTCGTGGAAATTAAAAGATTACTCTTTTATCATGCCACTTTATTCTAATATTATCATATATTCCCTAATTAATCTAGATTACACTAAATACCCAAATAATTTTCGCACTTTCCTATACTTTTTAAAACAATTAGTAGACACCATGTACTAATATGTCATTTGTTAGTCATGCATGTAATATAAGGATTCATAATTTAACACTCAATTACATATTTAGGTCATAAAATGACCATTACAGGCTACTTATGAAATAAATAGTATAATGCTTAAATAATTCAAAAAAAAATCCTACAGTATATAAAATTATATATTTTAATTCTGAAAAGTTTGGTAATCAAACTCTCTCATATTACAGCTCAAATTTATAAGAGTAACATGAAGATCTTAGTGCTCATTGAAGTAAATTAAATGTCGAGTGTTCTCGATTCTCCTAGAGTAGAAGATGAAAGGAATAGTAATTATCAACAACTTGATGGCCAAGGAAGAGAAAAAGCTAATATATGGTGGCAATGTTGCAACTGTTTGCTCTAAAGTATGGGTTAAACATTTGTTAGTTCTCAATCTATAGTTCCGTTGAAATCCAGTTATAAGAGATAGCATAAAATTTTATAATGTCTGTGAGGCTTCTATAGTGCAGTCTTTGGATGGGGCTAGAAATGCCAGAGTTCTAACAAATGTAAAGGATGGTTTGGTTCTTTGGTAATGTATGAGAAAGGAAAATTATTTGTTTGTGATCGTCGAGCTATAAATTCTTCATTTACCCTTGGTTGGAGGGCCCTAGTCTAGGTACTCTCAAGATCAATGCTGGTGGCATTTGACTCTTCATCAAATAGTACAACTATATCTATCATTGTTAAAAAATTTAAGGGAGTTATCATAATGAGAATCAAACCACCGGACCTCTAACCCAAGCTTAAACCCGAAGACTAGAAAGCATGATGAGGAAAGTTTTCTCTTTTCACCCTACAACCAATGAGTCCTAACTACTGTAGTCTACCAACCTAATGCCTTGTCCGAGTCGAACCCTCACATATATATATCAATAGTCTCTAGTTGTCGACCAGAGATGCATTTGGAGAACAGCTTAGTCCACCTAACCAATTGTATAGCCAAGCTGAATATGAACTACTCTAACAATCCAACCCCTCATACGTTTACTCGGCCATGACCATGTTGACCTTTAGCTCAAAAGTATTGGTACCAAGAACCCCAGCACACATCCACACCTATGTCTTTATGGAAGGACCCCTAAGTTTGTTCGGCATCTCTGCTCGAGAACCTCTATACTAACTTTACCATTCATCTATTTTTGCTAGAAGTGTCTCTAGTGACCTAATGCTACATATCCAATGCCTACGTGAGAGGATTTACTGCACTAATAATTGAATTCTTTGCATTTTCATTTATACCCTTTATTATTCCTTGTACATTACTTCTTTTGGACAATACCTTTTTTATCTTTTCCATTTTAGGTCAAATGCCCTAACATTTCAGGTATAAATGCTCTTGTAAAATATAGCTGCTATCATAGAAAAAAACATACATATGATATTGGATATACTTCTCATTTTTATGAACATTGCTCTCTATTAACTTATTTACTTCACTCTTATCATAACCCTTAAGTAAGGCTAGGCGGCAACTACCCTCATTAGACTAGCTCGTACAACATATCAAGTTGAGCCGTGAGTCCTCCGTAGTTCCTTAATGCATAATATCCGTGGAGCAGATCAAGGGTTTGTTTGTTTTTACTTTCTTTATTGTTCATGTGATTCTCTTTCCATCTACATCTTCAAGCTTTTTGTAAGCTTAGACTCACCCCAATACTATTGCCCTTATCAACTTTCAACACGAAGTATCATCTTGGCGAAGTGGTGTTTGTTATAGTAACGTATTGAGGTTGCATAGAAGCTAGCTGTAAGTATTTAAGTGAGTAGAAGGCGTAGTAGTTTGCTGTGGTTGTATAATCTATTTTTCCTTATTTCAAACATACGAAAACAGAGCAAGGTTCAGTTTGGTTTATTGTTCTCTAGAGTAGCTATTGTGTTCACAAATTAGTTGAACATTTGTGTGAAAAAAAAAAAGTGTATATGTGTTGTTTATCTTGAAGGAACTATATTTGTTGTTTCTTAGAATCAAAGTTTGTTACCAAATTCTATCGAAGAGAATGAAAAATCCAAGTGTTAACACTAGTATTAGAGATGATAACAGTGGTATTGTCCACCATGGACGACAACCTTAAAACACCTCTAGAAGTATAGTTGAACGGATTGATCAGGTGGCTAACCTCGTAGCCAATTTGACCAAAGCTATTCATACATTAGCCTTTTGACCAACTAAGATAATGCAAAAATACTCCCTAAGCTACTTAACCTATGAGAGGACAAAACCTAACTCAACATCTCGAGTTAAAGGAGTAGAAGAACAAGCACAAAGAAGAATTGATTTAAGTGATCTAGATAAAGAAGGATGAGAATAGTACAATAAGGAAGAAAAGCAAGCTCGAGCACCCTGAGCAGTTGACCATGTGAAGCTACAAATTTCAAGCTTCAATGAATTTGGAAACATTAATGGCTATCTAAACTAAGAAGAGAAAGTAAAGCATGTTTTTTATTATTACTAGTATGAAGATTGCGAGAACGCGAAGACTGTACTAAAAAGTTCTCGGGTTATGCCACGATGTGATGGAAAAAATTTTAAATCATAAGAAAATGAAAGGGACATAGGGAAGTAAATACTTTGCCTAAAATGAAGAGGATACTTAGAAAAAAAATATGTGTCGAATGCTTATTTATAAGATACTTTTGTTTAGCTTGAAGAGCTGAGCTGAGGAAGCTAAACTGTTAATATGTATGTTCAGGAGTTTCAAATACTCATGATTTGAGGTAAAGTGGATGAACCATCAACTTAAACAATATCCAAATTTGTTATTGGCTTGTGTAGCAACATCTAAGATGTTATAAAGCTTTAATAGGTTACTATATTAGATGAGGCTACAAAAATAGCCCAACGAGTAGAAAGGCAAAGGAGGAATAGGCCAAGCTAACCTCCAATGAGCTGACCAATACAATCAAATTGACCCACTTGGGAAAGTTACCAAGCTCAGCAAAGTGCTAAGCCAAATAGAAGAATAGATGTCAGAGCTGAACAGAAGAGCCAACCAAATGAAGATGAAGTGCTGCTGAGAACTTACGAGAAGAGATAAAGATCTAGGAGGAAGATGAGCTAGATTAAGTGTTTTAAGTGTCAAGGGTCTAGGTATATGGCTACTTAGTGTCCAAACCAAAAAAACTACGATTGTCAAAGGAGATGTCCCGAAGGTTGAAGTAGATAGTATTAATGAATAACCCAAGGAGGAGGTTGCTCCCAAGGTAGGTACCACCTAAGAGGATGAGTTTGTTGAAGAGAATATGTTTACTGAGGATCTAGACAAGCTACCTTAGGTTATCCAACGTGCAATGAGTTTAGAAACCTTTACTAAAGAGGAATAGAGACAAAATTTGTTCCACATCACATGCAAGGTAAATGAGAAGGTATGTACGTTTATAGTAGGCAATGGAATTGCACTAATGTCACATCTAGTAACCTGGTTGAAAAGCTCAAGTTATCAACTATCTCATACCCGAAGCTATATAAGTTACATTAGATGTCACTTAGCAAGTATTGCTATCGATCTCTATTGGAAATTATTCAGATGAAATTCTCTATAACGTGTTTCCCATGTATGCATCTTATGTATTGTTAGGTAAACCTTAGCTTTTTGATTGGAAGGTAATGCAAAATGGATTAAGGAACACCCATGTGTTTCAGAAAGATGGCAGAAAGATCACTTTGAACCTTATGACACCAAGTTAAGTTAATAAGCTGCAAGCTAAACTTGCTCGAAGATCTAAGAAGACTTTGATTCTGAGTAGAGCTAAGCACCAAGAAGCTATTGAGGCCAACATACTAACTTTTCTGTTGGTCAAGCGACTATTGGAGTTGAAGGAGAAGATTGAGCTACCCCTTGAGGTGAAGGAGCTACTAGATGAATATTCTAACCCATTTCTCGAGTAATTGCCTAAGGGATTACCTCCTTTCCAAAGCATAAAAGTACTGCAGTGATTTAATACCAGACAAGTCAACGAACTATTAGAGAAGGGATATGTGAAAGAGAGCCTTAACCCCTGTACTATGCTTGTATTGCTTATGCCAAAGAAGGATGGCACTTGGCATATGTGTGTAGATAGAAAAGTTATTAACAAGATTACGACCAAGTACAAATACCCCATCTCAAGGTTAACAAACATGTTAGACTAACTAAGTGGTGCCAAGGTGTTTAGCAAGATAGATCTAAAGTTAGGATACCACCAGATTCGAATCAGGTAAGGGGATGAATGAAAAACTACTTTTAACACCCGACATAGCTTGAATAAGTAGATGGTCATGCCCTTTGGGCTATCAAACGCCTCGAGCACTTTTATGAGATTGATGAATCATGTTTTGAGAAATCTAATTGGGAAATTTGTCGTTATCTATTTTTTATGACATCCTCATATATATTACCAACCTAACAAGTCATATTCAATCTTAGAGCTATTTTCTATGTCCTCCAAGGAAAGAGATTGTTCGGAAACTTGAAGAAATGTTATTTCTATTAGGAAGAAGTGATCTTCCTAGGCTATGTAGTTAGTGGAAAAAGATTGAGAGTTGATGAAGAGAAGGTTTGAGCCATTGTTGAGTAGCCAACCCCAACTACATGTGCCAAGGTGAGGAGTTTCCATAGATTAGCATTATTCTACTAATGCTTCATCTAAGGATTCAGTATTATAGTAACACCTCTGATTGACCTACTAAAGAAGAATGTAGAGTTCAAGTAGGGAGAGAAGAAGAGAAGAGCTTTACTGAAGTGAAAGCAAGGTTGACCTCTGCCCTAATCTTGGCTCTACTAGACTTTGAGAGTGTGTTTAAGCTTGAATGCGAAGGGTTAAGTGTCAACATCAAAGCTATGTTGATGCAAGAAGGCAACCTATCTCTTATCAAGGTGAGAAGTTCAAAGGAAAACAGTTAAATTATTCTATGTATGTCAAAGAAATCTTGGAATTAATCTTAGCTCTTCACATATGGTAACATTACCTTCTACCAAAGGAATTTTTCATATACACAAATCATGAATCCTTGAGATATTTACAAAGCCAATCAAAGCTTTTCAAATGCTAAGCTCAATAGATTGAATTTCTAAAGTGATTTAATTTCATCATCAATACAAACAAGGAAAGAATAATGTAATTGCCGATGCTCTATCAAGAAAACACGTTCTTCTCACTGAGTTGCAAACCAAGTTATTAGGGTTTATAAGTCTTAAAGAATAGCATCAAAATGATTCTCATTTTAGCCCTATATATAAGCATTGTGGAAAAGGAAGAGCAATAGATGAGTACCATATGGAGGATGGTTATCTACTCTAAGGTGGCAAATTATGTGTATCAACCTGTTCAAGTAGAAAGGTGCTAGTAAGAGAAGCTTACAGTAGAGGACTCTCTAGGCACTTTGGAGAACAAAGAACTTATGAACTATTAAATGATAAGTTCTTCTAGCCTAAAATGAAGCATTAATTACATCATGTGATTGAAGGATGCGCCATTTATAAGAAAGCAAAAAGTTGAGCAAAACAAAGGAAGGTAATGCCTCTGCTTGTTCTAACCAAACCATAGGCTAACTTAAGTATGAATTTTGTTCTCAGATTACCATGAACTACCCGAGGTAAAGATTTTGTAATGGTTTTCATAGATAGGTTCAACAAAATAACACATTTTCTACCTTATACCAAAACTAATGATGGTTCGACTATTGCTTCTTTGTTTTTATAGGAAATAGGTCACTTGCATAAAGTACTAAGGAATGTGGTATCAGATAGAGAGCCAAAATCCTAAGCCATTTTTAGAGAACTCTTTTGTGTCAAATAGGAACCAAACTACTATTCAGTACCTCTTGCCATCTCCAAACCGATGGCTAGACAAAGGTGGTCAACTACACCCTAGGATCACTACTCCGAGCTGCAATGGAAAAGAACTTAATCGACTAGGACATCTACTTAACTATAGTCGAATTTTCCTACAATAGGATAGTACATGCCACCACTGAGCACACCCTATATAAGTTCGTCTATGGTTTCAACCCTAAACTACCCCTCAATCACACCCCAATGCTGCCCATTAACCAAGAAGATCCAAAAGTGAGGAAGAACTCAGTCTATCTAGTAGATTTACCAACGAATCGCTCAACATATTGACCAAGCTGTTACAAAACTAAAGGAGAAAGGCAAAGGAAGGAAGACCAAGCAATTTCAGCTCGGTAACCAAGTGTAGCTACACTTGAGCAAGGAAACAGTTCCAAACAAGAAGAAGAGCAAGCTATATGCTAAAGCTACCAAACGCTTCAAGATACTCTAGAAGATTAATGATAACACTTACAAATTAGAGCTGGCAAAGGACTTTAAAGTGTCCGATGTGTTCAATGTTGCCGACTTCAATCCTTACCAATGCAAGGAAGGCTTGGATGAGGACCAACCAAATTTGATCCTAAATCCCAATCAACCCAACAAGGTTAATAAGAATCCAACCACCAGACCGCTGATCCAAGCTCAAACCCAAGGATTGGAAAGCATGGTGAAGCGAGTTCTCTCTTTCCACCTTACAGCCAATGAGTCTAAGCTACTACAATTTACTGACCTGTTGCCTAGTCCAAGCCAAACGCTTGCATATCTATCAATAGTCTCTAGTTGCCAACTAGAGATACACTCAAACAACAGCTCAGTCTACTTGACCAACTATATAGCCAACCTAAATATGGACTACTCTGACAATCTAACCCCTTATTATCTACTTAGCCATGACTGTACCAACCTTCAACTTGGAAATATTGGTGCCAAGAAACCCAGCGTACATTTGCATCCATGTCTTCTCAAAAAGACCCTTAGGTCTGTTCAACACCTTTGTTCGACGATCTTCATCCTAACTGCATCGTTCTTCAGTTTCTACTAGAAGTGCCTCCAGTAACCTGATGCTACATGTCCAGTACCCCATGTGAAAGGATTTGTTGTACTAATAATTATTTTCTTTACATTTTCATTTATAACCTTTATTATTCCTTATACATTACTTCTTTTAGATAATACCCTTATCTTTTCCATTTTAGGTAAGATGCCCTAATATTTCAAGTATAAATACACTTGTAAAATATAGCCACAATCATATAAAAAAAAACATACATTTGAAATTGAATATACTTCTCATTTTTGTGAACATTGCTCTATATTAGCTTATATACTTCACTCTTATCATAACCCTTAAGCAAGGTGAGGTAGCGAGTACCCTCATTGAACCAGCTTGTACATCATATCAAGTTGAGCCGTAAGTCCTTAGTAGTTCCCTTATGCGTAATATCTTTGGAGTGAATCGAGGGTTTGCTTGTTTTTACTTTCTTTGCTATTCATGCAATTCTCTTTCCATCTTCATCTTCAAGCTTGAACTCACCATAATACTATCACCCTTATCAACTCTTGGCACGACATATCATACCGTATATAGAAGAATGCTCCATGTAGCCAAGGTTGAATAAGGAAAGTTAGTAGTATATTTGTTGCTGCCAAGTGACAATTGAAAAGCATTATAGTAAAGTTGTGTTTAAGTTTGACGCTTTAAATGTTTTTCATAGCATGGTGAAAAAATCTTTAATAGTCTCTTGGAAGTCTTTTCCTTTTATCGAATATATTAAACAATTATTGGATAAATAATTCAAGTGGGCGATTGATAGATTAGGATACTTATTCTTATAGGAAAGGGAAGTGTCCGGTAATTGAGTTAAAAGGCCCTTATCTCCATAGTTAGATTTTATATGTCTAATTTAGTAATGCCATTAGCAATAGAATTTTTTCCCAACTTTGTAGGCTTGACTAACTAAATGTCTTCATTTGCTTAGGAAAAAAAATATTGAATTACATTATTAACAATCCCATTTTGAAGCTTATTAAATTGAATTACTAGTTCAATTGTCTAATTTTAATATTTGTTATATTCTATAAATAGGTCTAGTACAAAAAAGGCATATATAAGCCTTCCCTTCATATTTTGGTTTAGAAATATAAAAAAGTTGAAGCTAAGATAAAAGAGAGATTTTTTATAGGGTAGGTTTAAAATTAAGCTTGTTAAAATTGCTTTGCACACTTCTAATCTTCCAATGTAGAGGTATAAGAGTCACATCGATGAATCTCCTCATTAATAGTAGGATCTCTTCCAATTCTTGCCAATGTGCTTTATTATTAGTCAAGTCTCCTTTTTATTCCAAATCCCCCTATTCTTTCTAAGTTCAATGTACATTTGATATTATATATCTTATTGTTCTTGTTTACTATAATTATTAGATGCTCCTTTTAAAAAAATGTCAAAATTATGTTTAATGATTGTGAACCTTACCCATGAGGGATTCTTAGTGCTAAGGCACTTTACCTAAATTACTAAATCACCCAGTTTCAAAATTCATCAATAATAAGAAAAAGAGAGATGCTCTCTTTGTGAATTCTTTAAGCGAGTACCGACCCCTACCATGTAATGACCTGATCAGAACTTCTCCTACCGAGGTATTGTCTACTCTAGTATGGAACACTACATGGTTTTGTTCTCTTGGTTTAACATCTTCCTATGATGTTACCTATCCTGAGTTTGACTTAGCCCAAGTATGCCTAATTTCGAAGTTCCAATAAACTCCAAGTCGTTACACCAAAAAGCATCTCGATTATTAAAGTTCCATCACTTAGTACTTAAGGGGTATTAAAATCAACCACCCTTAGACAACTGATTCCCTTGTCAAATTCGTTCACAAGTTTAGAACCACCACTAGGTAAGGACTCCACCCTTCTAGTTGGTAGATTACTCTGATACCATCTGTAACGATCTAATTGGAGCTCCTCCTACCGAAGTATTGCCCTCTCTAACATGGAACACCCACAGTTTTATCCCTTAGTGCAGTAACTTCTTAGAAGGTCACCCATCTTGGGATTGACATAGCCTGAATATGCATAATTTTGAACTTCTAATGAACTCCAAGCCATTATACTAAAAGGCGTCTTGATGATTAAAGTTCCATCACTTAATTTTTAAAAGATATTACATATTAAGTCTTCATCTTAGCCTAAACATGTAGTACTACTAAAACCAAACCTAACCTAACCCTGTATAAGCTAGGCTTATCATAAGCCCACAAAAGGGGCCTTAGTAGAATTTGAGCCATAGAATCCTTAATTCGAGCTCGAGTATGAAGATTTAAGAGTATGGCAAGGCACCTCCTTTCATACCAACCTACACCTGAGGAATCCAAACTACTCTTGACTACCAACTTGCCATAAGTGCCAACCCAAGCACATTTCTATTTGTCAATGACCAAGTATTGACCTGAAGACTGCTTTGTCAACAACTCAGCTAGCTTGCTAACTAGCTCATCTACGCTTGCTTTAACCCCCCTAAGAACACATTCGAGCTGACACAATCCCAGAAAGCTTACAAACCAGCTCGACATCAATAGAATCTGACTGTACCTTTTTGTCTGCTTCCATAGGAACTTCTTTGGTGACTACCCACTACATGTTCCTATACACTGCATGAAGATATCAGCCAACAAAGCTTCTATTCCTATAATCTCCATTATACCCTTAATCAATTTCGTATATTTTACTTATTTTGAACAATACCATTTTTGTCTTTTCCATATTTAGTAATTACCCTAATATTTCAGGTATAAATTCCCTTTTGTAAATAGCTGCAAGCATCATCTTCACATCACTAAATATACAGTATCCCTTTTTGTGAAGCTTTAAGCTTACTCTATTTATTCTTCTCCTACTCCTTAAGCAAGGCTAAGTGGTGAATGACCTCACTGAGCTACTCATACGTTATATCAAGCTTGCTCATGAGCTTATGGAGGTTCCTTAGTGTGTCATATCCTTGAAATTGCCTGTATGTTTTGCTTGTTCTCTTTTGTTTTCTCATGTTCATCACCCTTTACATCTACCTCCTCAACATCCTTGGTGAAGCTCTTGTAGTTTAGCAAAAGTATCTTAGAAATACATCTTAAGTATGAATCTTCCTCTCAATAATCTCTTCATCTCTTCCCAAGTCCTCACACCTCACCTTCCATCTCTTCCTCTAGCAGCAATCAGATTCTTCCACCACATGGCAACATGTTCATAGAACTCAAGAGTAGTAACTCAGACTTTTACAGCTTCAGTATACCCATAGCAATCAAACACCTTCTCAACTTTCTCTTCCTACTCTAGATACTCATCTATATCTCCACTTCCATTAAAGGTCGGGATTTAAACTTTGACATTATCAAGTGCTCAAGGAGCTCCATGTCCTCATTCTCGTGTTTCATAATATTCCACTTCAACTTCTTCCTCTCCACCACCCTCTACATCTACCTCCTCAACATCCTCTTCAATTTCTTCTAACTCCAATCTTCATCTAGCAACTCGATCTACCAGTCCTCTAACTCAATGAGGTTGAACTGGGTAATTAGGGCCAACTTGGCTATATCGTCTCCCGGGATCATTCTCAACTTAACCATAGTGAAGTACACCCTGTGGTTACTGCTTGTTAGATTGCATTAAGTAAACAAACTTTCAACAATATTGGTGAGTCTATTGAGCTTATCATCAACTAACCCTAGGGTATTACTATCATTTAGGCCATGGCTAGCATGAGTGGCACTAACTTAGTCACCAATAACTCCTTGAAAACTTAAATTCGACATGGTATAACACCTTAACAACTTAGAGAACATGGTACCCACAAAGACACTTTTACTTACTACACAGAATCTCATTAACATACTCTAACCACTCTAATACCCACCACAACACAATGAAACACAAAAATAAAACTTACTCTATTTTCGTAGTAAGGAAATAGTATAGGACAGAGTAATAAGAATCACCATACTTAACTCGCATTCTAAGATTACTCAGCTTGCTTACGAAGACATTGTAGTAGCTACGGAAGGAACACAGTAGCTACTAATAGCAAACACAAACAAACTTTACTGCACTTCATACACTCTTTATTGGAAGCGTACTCTGATACTAGCAAAGCTGATGCATCTTTGGATTTGTACATATGGAATAACACCACAACAAATAAGAACAAGAGGAAAACAAAAGGGGTTAGCAAATCCAAACAACTACCAATCGAATATGACATACCAATTGATCCTACTCAGCCTAATCTAAGCACTCAATATGATGCACAAATGCTAAACTAAGTTCACTTACTACTAACTCTTGCTAAAGGAGCTAGATAAGAGCTAAGGGAAGTTTAGAGAACACTCAGGTTACTCTGTAAAAGGGGAAATTGTATTCAATAATGTAGTATCATATATGTTGACTGCATATAAGAAAATGGGGCTTTATATACTAGCCCCACCAAAGTTGCAATACATATATAGAAAAGAAAAAATGAATAATGTAAGAAAAAATTCATAAGACATACTAAAAATGTTAAAAATGATAACGAATATCCTATACAAAAAAAGTAAAGAATCATTCTAGAACGTTGTGCCAAAAGAAACATATCAAGAGGCAACTAGGGGCTTGTAGTATGATTGGTTCTGCTGAAATGAATCTTAAGGTTGTTTGGTAGTTGCAAGATTCAGCTCGGAAGAGGTTAGGGAAAAGTTATAAACTAAAGCCAACCACACTTAGATCAATTTTAAGCTCATACTTTCTAAATTATTCAAGTCTTCTTTGAGCTAAACAACTCAGCAGCTCGACCTGGAGAATTATTTAGGGTTTAGCAGATCAAAAACCATAGTGATCAATAATAGGGTTCAGCACTAAGGTTGGTTGAAGTGTAATAATACCAAGTAAGTGATAGAATCTTTGTCTCTAATTGGCTTTCAAGCTATTACTTAGAAAGTAAGTCCTTATAGTCCTCCAGCTCGGCTCAGAGTAAAGGGTCCACGAGGTTAATTCCTATTAAAGCTACTAGTAATGTTTGGCAAGTAATGGAAGTAGTATCACTGTTCTTTGTAGTAATAGCTATAGGGTACTCTATCTTACTTTGTTTCGAGCCTTAGGAAATAGAGCAAGCACTAACTAGGCATTTTTGTGCTTTAAAGTAGCTATTATACTCATACTCTATAGAAGAGTCTACTTGGACTTGGGTATTTATGTAAAGAAGTATGTGAGTGAGTTAATTGAGTGAGGATAGTATGCATTATTTTAAGGGAATTATGAGAATCTGAGTGTTGTTAAATTTTTCTATGGGAACAAGATTAAGTTGAGAAAAGATGATTGATTCAAGTGTAAATTCCAAAATTGGAGACAACAACAGTTGTGTTATCCACCGTAGCTGATAATCCCAAAACACCCCTAGAAGTTTCAATAAGAAGTTTAATGAAGTAATTCACTTAATAGCTGATTTGATTCGAGCTATTCCTGCATTGGTCTCCCAACCTATTGAAGTCATCTACAATATCAATCAAGCTGCTCCCGAAGCTGGTGTCATAGCCCATAATGCTCAACCTTCCTAAAGGCAATTCTCAACTCGGCAATATCAAGGTAGAGGAGTAGGAGGATATGTGTAGAGGAGGATAGAATTGAGCGAAGTCGACAAGAAGAATGAAGAGGACAACTATAAAGTAGAGAGTAGAGCTTGTGCAACCCAAGCTACCGATCATGTGAAGCTTAAAATCCCAAACTTTGATGGTTCTAGCAATGTTGATAAGTACTTAGACTAAGAAGAGTAGGTAGAGTGATTCTTCGATTATTATAAGTATGAAGACCATGATAAGGTCAAAACTACTACCATAGAGTATTCAAGATATGCCACAATGTAGTGGAGGAATTTTCAAAATACGAAGATGAGATGGATATAGAGAAGTTTGTGCATGGCTCGAGATGAAATGAGTTCTTAGAGCCAAATTTGTACCAAATACCTATATCCAGGATACTTTTGCTCGGCTCCAAGAGCTAAAGTAAGGGAACTACACTGCTGATGAATATGTCCGAGAGATTTAAATTCTTATGATCCGATGTATGGTTAATGAACCATTAGCCCGAACAATATCTAATTTCCTAATTGGACTAAGGCTAGAGATACAGGATGTAGTTAAGCTACAACATTTTGTCACTTTGGATGAGGTTATAAAAATTGCTCAAGGAGTGGAGAAATAGAGGAGGAATAGGCCGATCCAACCTCTAATGAGCTAACTTGTCCAATCCAGCTAACCTACTCAAGGAAGTCACTAAGCTTAATACAGCACTAAGCTAGGTAAACAAACAAACATCATAATTGAGTAAAAGAATTAACCTAGTGACAGTGAAGCATCGAAGTAGATGCTTGAGAAAGGACAAGGATCAAGGTGAAAGACTAACTAAATCAACTGTTAGGAATTCAAGCACATGGCAACCTAATGTCATGGTCATCAAAGGAGATGCCTTAAGGATTGAGGTGGACAATACAGATGTGGAGCCTGAAGAAAAAGAGGAATTGGAGAAGAACAATGAGAGTAATGAAGAACTTGTTGGGGAGGATGGATTTCATGAAGATCTAGACAAGTTAACCTTAATTGTCAGATGAGCGATGAACATTGAACCATTTGTCAAAGAAAAGCAAGAAAAAACTTATTTCATATCACTTGCAAGGTAAACAAACAAGTGTTTCAACTTATTATGGATAGTAGGAGCTATACCGATGTTGCATCTATTAATTTGGCTCGAAAACTCAAGTTGCTAACCTTATCATATCGAAGGCCATATAAGTTGCATTGGCTAAATGAGAAGGGAACATTACACATTACCCAGCAAGTATTGCTACCAATGTCGATTAGGAACTATTCTGATGAGGTTCTCTATGATGTACTGGCAATGTATGCATTCGACATGTTGCTGGGCTAACCTTAGCTATTCGAACAGAGGGTTATATACAATAGGTTCAAGAATACATATGCTTTTGAGAAGCATGGAAGAAAGATCACCTTGAACCCCATGTTCCCTAGTCAAGTGACCAAGTTACAAGCCAAACTAGCCCAAAGACCAAAGAAAACCTTAGTACTTAGCCGATCCAAGGTTAGACAGGTTATCTAATCTGATGAGCCAACCTTTTTTATTAACAAGAAGATTATTGGAATTGTAGAAGTAAGTTGTATTACTAAATGAAATTCAAAAGCTACTTGATGAATATGTCGACCTATTTCTTGAGCAACTACTTGAAGGACTACCACCTTTTTAAGAGATTGAGTACTGTATTGACTTAATACCTAGTACCGCCCTCCCTAATAAGCTTGCTTACTAAATGAATCCTAAGTAAGCAATCGAACTATAAAGGCAAGTCAATGAATTACTGGAAAAAGGCTATATAAAGAAGAGCCTCAGTCGTTGTACTATACCATCTTTACTTATACCAAAGAAGGATGGAACCTAGCGTATGTGTATAGATAGCAAAGCTGTTAACAAGATAATGGAATGGTACTAGAATTTTTAGTAAAATTAATCTCAGGTCTGGCTACCATCAAATTCGAATGAGGTCAAGAGATGCATGGAAGATTGTGTTTAAAACTCGATATGGTCTTTCTAAGTGGTTGGTAATACCCTTTGGCTTATCCAACGTCTCAAGAGCTTTCATAAGACTAATGAATTATGTACTATGAAATTTGATTAGAAAATTTGTTGTGGTCTACTTTGATGACATATTTGTGTACAATGTTGACCTATGGATCCATACTGACCATCTCTAAGTTGTATTTGATGTGCTCCAAACTAAAAAAAATATTTAGAAAATTAAAGAAATATTGTTGTTGTTAGGAAGAAGTGTTCATAGGCTATGTAGTTGGCAGACGAGGTATATAAGTCGATGATGAGAAAATCCAAGCTATTGTTGATTGGCTAACCCCAACTACTTGTGCTGAAGTGAGGAGTTTCCATAATTTAACTTCTTTTCACCAACGTTTTGTCTAAGGATGCAATACCATTATTGCACCACTTACCAAACTGACAAAAAGGAATGTAGAATTTAGATGGAGAGAGAAAGAAGAGAGAAGTTTTGCCGAAGTGAAGAAGACATTGACCTCTACATTTGTATAGGCTTTACCTGACTTTAAAAAAATATTTGAGCTTAAATTTAATGCATCAACTGTAGGCATAGGAGCTATGTTGATGCAAGAAGGCCAACCTGCTACCTATTACAATACAAAGTTGAAAGGACCATAGTTGAATTACTTCATGTATGACAAAGAACTCCTTGTATTAATCCAAGCACTTTGAGTGTAGTAACATGATCTTCTATTGAGAGAGTTCATCATATATACTAATCATGAGTCTTTGAGATACCTACGAAGCTAGGCTAAGTTATCAAAGAGATAGGCCCCATGGATAAAATTCCTGGAAGGATTTAATTTAGTAATCCAGTATAAGCAAGGTAATACCAATGTTGTTGTTGCACCTTGTCAAGAAGGCACACTATTTTCATTAAACTACAAACTAAGCTATTAAGGTTTGCAAGCATCAAAAAATAATCCCCCTTAAGACCCTCAATTTGGTCCAATATATGAGCGTTGTGAAGAAGGAAAAATAGTAAATAAGTATCATGTGAAAAAAAAAAAAAAAAGACTACTTGTTTTAAAGTATCAAACTCTGCATGCTGACCTGTTCCATCAAAGAGCTATAGGTAAGAGAAGCTCATAGTGGAGGGTTCTTTAGACATTTTAAAGGAAGGACCTATAAATTATTGAATGATCAATTCTTTTGGTCTAATATGAGGCAAGATACACGCCGTGTTATTAAGAGTTATGCAACTTGAAAAAAGGTCAAAAGACAAGCTAAGCAAGGGAGAGCGATGTCTCTACCCATCCCTACCAGACCTTAGGTAGATTTAAATATGTATTTTATCTTCGGATTACCCTAAACTACTTGAAGCAAAGATTCAATAATGGTCTTTGTGGATAAATTCAACAAGATGGCACACTTTGTTTCCTATACCAAAACTAACAACGCTTTGGCTATTGCTTCTCTATCTCTCTAGGAGATTATTAGCTTACATAGAGTTTGCTTACAATTGAACAACACATGATACTATTAGGCAAACATCCTTTGAGGTCGTTTAAGGCTCCAATCCTTAACTGTCCATCAATCATACCTAACGCCCATGTCCGATCAAGAAGACACAAAAGCTAGAGCTAGGGCTCAATCTTTTCAACAGATCTACTAAAAAGTTGCTCAACAGATTGACCAAGCTGCCAAAATGATGGAAGCAAAAGGTAAAGGAAGAAAGGCAAAGCAGTTTTAGCCCAACAACCTAGTATGGTTACACCTGAGCAAAGAGAGATTTCCCAGCAAAAAGAAGAACAAATTATCTGGTTGAACTAAAGGATCATTCAAGATACTCTAGAAAATCAACGACAATACCTATTGATTAGAACTACCTAAAGACTTCAAAGTTTTTGATGTGTTCAACATTGCCAATCTTAACCTCTATCGATCTAAGTTGATCTGAAATCCTAAATAGCCTAGAGAGAATAATAGAAATCGAGCCATGGGGCCCTTGACTCGAGCTCAAGCACGAGGACTTAAGAGCATAGAAAGGCAATTCCTTTCATACCTACCTACGCTTAAGGAATTCGAGTTGCTCCTACCTGCCAACTTACCACAAGTACGAAGTCGAGCACATTCCTATTTGTCAATGACCAAGTATTGACCTAAGGACCGCTTACTGACTAACTCAGCCAACTTGCTAACTAACTTGGCCACACTTGCTCCGACCTCCCCCCAAGAACATGTCTGAGCTGATACAACCCTAGAGAGTCCACAAACCAACTTGGCATCAACAAATCTGACTATACCTTTTTGTCTGCTTCTATAAGAACCTCTCCAATGACTACCTGCTACGTGTTCTTGTACACCACATGCAAAAATCAACTACGAAGCTTTTATTCTTGTAATCTCCATTATACCCTTTATCTATTCCTTTTATTTTACTTATTTTGAATAGTACCATTTTTGTATTTTCGATATTTAGTAGTTATTCTAATATTTCAAGTATAAATACCATCTTGTAAGCAATCACAATCATCATCTTGACATCACTAAATATACAATATCCCTTTTTTGTGAAGCTTTAAGCTTACTTTATTTGCTTTTATCCTATCCTTTAAGCAAGTTTAGGTGACAAGTGATCTCACTAAACTAATCAGAGGTCATATCAAGCTAATTCTTACGTCTACAAAGATTTCTTAGTGCATCATATCCTCAGAATCGTTTGTTAATTTTGCTTATTCTATTTTATTTTTTCATGTTCATCACACTACGTTTCAAGCTTTCTATGAGTTTAGACCCACCTCCAATAACACCGCCCTTATCTTTCCTTGAATTGGCATATCAAGCCTAATGGCTCATTTGAATAGAACAATAGAAAAGGAAAAAGTTAAAACATGCTTGCTTTTGCAAGTATAGGGTAAGGCCGAGGCTTGCTTTTGTAGGCCAATTTTTTTTAAATGTTGAAATTTGAATGCTTGCTTTGCGAGCTTGTAAAACTAAAATTAAAAAAAGAAAAGAAAAGAATAACCAACCATAACTTTTTGTACAATTTGGATAAGAGACAATTACAAAAGAAAATGATACTTTCAAATTTTTACATGGTGGAATTTGAAGTTTGTTTACAAGTTTTATGGCATGTTATGTAATTTATAGAACTTTTATGAAGTATTTGAAGTAGCATATAAAATTATAGGAAAATATTGAGAACTTTCAACTGAACTATTTTGCGGGTATAAGCCATGGAATTGTAACAATTTTCGGTTCCTGCAATTTTGAATTCAAAAAGTATCATAAATTTAACGGGAATTTCTTACTTAGAGTTTGTCTCACTATTCAATGCATTTTCTTTAGAGTTTTTACCTTCTTTTTAAGTTTTAGCGGTAATTCAATAAAACCTGAAAAATTGGTTATATAACGTAGAAATGAGCAAAGCTGCTAAAACTAAAAAATTTAACAACATTCCTACATATAACAACAAATTACATGTGTTTAGCTGGATAAAATCACCTGAAACATTTATTAGTTTTCGTCATGGACCATAGGTTAAACTTTATTCCATACCTAGTAGTATGCATAAACAACGATACATCTATGCTCTATTCCCTAAAAGCATAGTTCTCATAACGAACTCTACAGTCCTAAAGCTGAATCTGAGCTCCGATGCTCCCTCGACAAACGGTAAGAAGCTTAATACTTGCCTTAAAAATGCAGTAGCCACAATCAGCATGTTCAATCACCCCAATACAAGCGCCATGACCAAAAACCTCATCAACATATGGTGGTGTTTCAAAGTAATAATTATACCCATGATATCGAGCATCACTTGATAGATGTCGAATAACCATATGTACTCCATCAAAATAGGGATGATCCCCTGGATACTTATTTCCATTGCAGATATGAGACCCTTCAGTGAGGTCAAGCCCATTACCGACATTGCTATTGCATATAAGGAAAAAAAAAAAAATCAATGAGGGTAAGTGCGATTCTTGCAAATGAAACCATCTTTACTAACCTTTAGTTATTATAGTTTACTTATAGAACTACCTTGAAGAAATGGATGTTTACATATAGGAGTTCAATTTATAGATTTCTCCAAAATATTTTAACGTTTGCATATTGTTTCTCCAATGAAATTATGCCTTTTATACTATTTTTCAATAGAATTATCATGCAACATAAGTCAGCTGACATATTTAATTTGAATGTTGTGGTCATCTTAATTTCTTTTTTAACGCTCTGGGAATTTTGATTATAATGCATTGAATGATATAATATTACCATCGCCAGATCCATAAATTGTAATAATCCTCTATTGAATAAGGAAAAGAATATTAGGTGATTTGTTTTTAAAATAATAAACTAAAAAATGTTGAAGACATGAATGAAACTTTCTAGGTTGAGAACTAAGTCATACTATCGTGGTATGTTGGCCCCTATAGATGGAAATATTATTGTATTGCTAGTAGGGTTCAACATAATATTCACAACTATGTGCAAGAGAGAGAACCGGCAATTTTTTATTTTTTTTTCTAAATAAACAAGAGACAGGAGGATATGATTTCAATTATAGATTCCATGCCACCAGCAAAATGTTATTTCACTTCGTGAGAATCAACAAAACAATAGACAGCTACAAAGTCATTTGCAACATCATATTGATTTTTACAAGCCTCAGTCGGAGACAATTCTTTGGCATGTCTTCTCTGTTTTACGAATGCAAGTAAGCAAGATTGTATAAATTATAAGATTTGATTGAGCCTCATAAGAAATATAATATATATATATTATATTTCTTATTGGATACTCCTTTAGAGAATGAAACCAATTTTGATAAAATTGCTAGACTGCAATAGGGTTACGAGACAATATTATATCTGATTGATGTTTGGAATCCAATAATTCTAACTTATATGCATTATTTTGTACGGTGGATATAATTGTTAAAATCATGAGTTAAAAATACAATTTTACAAATTTATGATTTTATAATATTTTTTTTAATTAAAATAGATATAAAATAATTTATTTGCAAACTCTTAATAAAATTATGAATTATAATATACGATTTTATTAATTTTGTATGATTTTATACGATTTTACAATTTTTATATATTTAAATTAATAGTAGAATCACAATTTTAACACCATAATGAAGGTTTTTTTATTGCAAATGATCTCTTTCTTCAATAACTCAACTTTCTTAGGCGTTTAGATTGAAGTTTCTAAATTACATTACTTTTGATAGTTTGATAAAATTCCTAATCAAGAATTTCGGTGAATATTTCATTTTACATGATCTTTGTCACCGGTAGTCTAGCTTTCTCATTGTGTGTTTGGTGGGAATATCTTTCTCATTCTTCGGTTTATCTAAAAATTTATATATTTACCATTAAAATTAATAAATATTACATAAATATAAATTAAATAAAAAATATTATCAAAATATCATCATTATATCACATCACATCTTCACAATATCATATTAATGTATTTAAAGATGTGATATAAGCTATGATATTCAAATATTAATGGTATCTCTTCTAGAAGATGCAACATAGCAGAGGTAATTTTTTTATATAATTTATAATTATGTAATTTTTTTTACTAAAATCAATAGATATATATATTGTAGTTTTAGTTTTTCTGTTTTTCACTTTTCTCTATTATAATATTAATCATACAATAAGGTCACCCATAACACGGCTCTCCCACTTAAGTTACCTTAGCCCTAGGCCATGCTAGTCAATAATATTGGAAAAATGGCAGTCCTTTCCTTATGCTATTTAGCTGAAGAAGCCAAGGAAGCGTTCTTTGATGGTAGAGCTTTAAATTACTTCTTCATCTTCAATCTCGTGAAAACAATCTTTTTTTCCGGTTCTAATCCTTTCTTTTTCTAAGGCTTATTCTCTTTTTTTATCTATGTATTTAAATATTTCCAATACGTGAAGAAAGAAAAAAAAAGGGCATTCTTCCGCCTTTTTCACGGTGGAAAATTGAAATTGCCAAGTCAGCATTACAATGTCGAACTTTGTTAAGATTGCTAAGGTATGAGACTGGTTTCCAGGTATTTAACAGGATATCAAGACGGCTTCGAATTTTATAAATTGAATCCTAAACTCATCTAATTTTGCATCCCTAGACCCTACACCACAGCATCCTTCATATTTATTTTAGTATTCATGAACAGCATCATTTCATCATTATCACTATCAATGCTACTTATGTTGCTTTTTGACCAAATACTTTGGAACAAACACCCTCCATTATGAATAACTAGAAAATGATGCTTCCACCGATATGTCGGTAAATTTAAAAATATCAAATATATAAAATCCTAATTTCAAAACAATTGTACATTTAGTTAAAAAATTGCGTTGAACTTAAGAAAATAAATATTAAAGGTTATATATAAATTCCATTACTTAACACACTCTCTCGCATGGAATAAAAAAAAAAAAAGAAATAAAAAGCATCTACAATACGGATATATCAAAGTAGCCTATATGAAAGAACGAAAAAATAATTATATGGAAAATTAATGAATATAATCGTTAATCTATGTAAAATGCATGTTAATTTATTGAAGTTTTTTAATATATGTAAACTATATGCTGAATTTATAAATATATACTCGAGAATTATTTATTGTTTTATATGCTAAAATGATAATAAACGATATGTGTTTATTATGTGTTTGTATAGCCATTATTCTCGGTTTCTCAATGGGATCAAGCAATTGCCTACGATATTACATTATAAACTACACAAATTATGAGACATTAAAAATAGTGTGTCGTCCATTAAATAAAAAGATCTTAATATTAGAAAGCTATGGAAAGAGATAGTCTGAAACACATCTTCATATGCTTATGTGAGAAATTTTATTCTCTTTTTTGGTTTTACTGGCAGACATGTACCTGGAATATGAGTCCAATAAATAAATAAAGTTATACAATAGAATTCATGACATACCAAATTATTCAATCATAAGACAATCACAATTGATCAACTAAAAAAGACTAAAACTTTACACAAACAGCCCCAAAAGCGTATGCACATTTAAAAAAAAAAAAAAAAAAGATAGAACAATACACTAAATAAATGCTAATCGCTAGTAATTGTTTCATTGAAAAGGTCCCTTTTACCTACAATATTAATAAAAGATATATTAATTCAGCAAACTAATATGTATAACAAAGTAAAACACTTTTGTATAACATGACATAAAATATTTTCAATGCTGAATAAGTAATACCATGAACCAATGACTAATTAACCATAACTAGACTAAAATAAATAATTCGATAAGAAAAACACGACACTTACAGGTGAAAAAATTGACATGTAAAATAAACGAAAAACAATTGAAAAACAAAAAAGGTGCAACTTTAAGTATGAACCATCAACATAAATCTTCCCAATCTTGAACTATAAATTCTTTTGTGTGGTGCTATGAATGCAACAATGTTTGATTTTTTAACATCGATATTATCATCATTGTTATTTCTTTCAATCCTAAGTTTTGAATCAAAATCCTTCTCCATATATTGTGTGTGGTGCTATGAATCCAATATATATCTCATGATGCCTCTACCTAAGTATTCTACAGCTTTTCCTAACCTAAGTGTGTAAGCTTAAACGATTTTTATATGAATTGAAATAAGCATCTAGACAATAGAACATTGAGCTGTCTCAGTTTCTTCATAAACTTGGTTTTACACAATCCATGGCAAATCATTCTTTATTTACCAAGTTCAATGTTGAAGGGTGTTTGATTGTGTTACTATATGTTGATGATATGGTCATCTCTGATAATACTATAGTAGCAATTACACAACTTAAACAGGATTTACATGAGAAGTTTACAATCAAAGACTTAAGGTATGCAAGATTTTTTCTAGGGGTAGAGATATGTCAAACTCTTAAAGGCATTTTACTTCACCAAAGGAAATTTATTTTGGACATTTTAACTAATTCAGGGTTAACAGCTACAAAGCCTACTACTACACCTCTACCAACAGGGCTGATTCTTTCAAAGGAGACTGGAGAACTTTTGACCAATCCAATTGTTTATAGACAACTAATTAGACGACTTTTATATCTCTCTATTACTTGTCCAGATATTTCCTTTTCTACTCACAAATTGAGCTCATTTGTGTAAATTTTTGTCTATACCATAGCTTCAACAATGGAATACCAAAAGAGTTAGAGAAGATTCAATCTATTGTAGTTATGGCATATGAGGAAATGAACACACTAACTAACTTTAGTTTGTTAGAATTTAACTAATATACAAGCTCTATGGGCTAAAACAATATAACTAATTTAGGCCCAATATCCCACAACTCTATAATCACTAAATAAATAACCAGTAAATTATAAAAGAATTACAATAAAAAGAAATCAAGCATATAGGTTGAGCGCTCTGTCATTGTCTGATTTTTGGTTATCTGATCTGAGTAGAAATTATGTATCTACTTATCGTATTTTTGCCCCTGCTCAGTAGTGGAGTAACAGGTTGTTTCAAACGTTTTCTAGGAAGGGGGAGTTAGCAAAGTTAAACAAGATTGGAATGGGCATAGGAACATGTATTGATGTAATAGATCGGCTAATGCTCCTAGGTTGATGCGATGTATTCCACCGGTTGACTGAAGACTTGATTATTAGTATATCGATCGGTCTAGCACAGATTAAAATAGAAGCCGGTTCGATAGGACAGGGCTATGGCAGTAATCTCGAAGGAGATTAGGATGAGCTTGGCATTCATCAAGAGAATACCCTGCTATAGGAAAAAAACCTGCTGTTAACAAGTTTCAAGTTTGACGTTAGTGGGTGTCACAAAGGCCTAACTTAGCAGCAAGAAAGTGTAACATAGATTCAAAAACTGGCTTAGTAAAGAAATCCACAAGTTGAAGATGTGAAGGAACATGATAATGTAAAGAAAACTAGCAAGAACTTAATTATAGGTGAAGTGTACACCAATGGCAATGTACTTAGTATGACTGTGTAAGCCGAGATTAGAAGCAATGAGCTAAGCTGATCATTATCACAATACAAAGAAATAAGCATAAGCACATCAACACATAGATCGCAAAGTATATAGGAAACCTACAACAATTATTTAGTTGTGGTTACCATACACCGATATTCGACCTCAGCCGAAGAAGTAGAAACTGTCTACCATTTCTTGGTCTTCCAAGACACCAAAGCCGTACCTAACAAAATACAATAACCACTAATAGATTTCCTATCAATCGAACATAAGCCCCAATCCAAATCAAAGTAGCCAATAAGGGAAAGGGAATTGTTAGTAGAGTAAAACAAACCCAACGAAGAAGAACTTTGATATATTTTAATAGATGAAAGACGATTTGCAAATACATCATACAAGGGGTTGACATGAATTAACTAAGTCAATGGACTGTAAAAGAATTGTTTCCTAGCCACGTATCCCTCATCTTCAAGCTGCATTGCATCTTCTTCACTTCCTTAAAGGCATAATTGATCTTGGTATTTTTTTTTTCCAGTCAACAATACTTTAAACTTGCAAGTCTTTACAGATGCTAACTAGGGTTGCACTAGCAATGATCATAAATCTATTTCTGGATTTTGCATTTTATTGGGTAATTCATTAGTTTCTTGGAAATACAAAAAACAACCCACTATGAGCTCTTCTTCGGTGAAGGTTGGCTACCGCAGTGTTGCTTCTGTTGCTATCAAGGAATTGCTTTGGCTTTCATATATACTTCAAGACTTACACATTCCAATTTCACCACTAATACCTTTATTTTGCGACAACAGATCTACCAAGCTAATAGCATCTAATTCCTGTCAACGTAGACAAACCAAACACATTGACATTGATGTTTACTTCACTTGACATCATATTTCACAAGGATTTGTTTATATTGAATACGTTTCATCTCATTAATAAGTTGCTGATATTTTTACTAAACTTGGTTCATGTTCTGATGGCCTTTCTTCAATTCTACTGAATTCTACAATTACCAACATTGCTCATTGTATTCTCTTCTCTAGCCAAAAAGATTAAGGAAAAAACCTACTCTTTATTGGAAAAGTGAGAACTTTCCATTACAATAAAAATAAAAATAAAAACAAAACCAGCTTTAATTACAATTTTCTCCCTCTAGAGAGACAGTTGAGAGTGGAGTTGACTATCCAACACTTTAATGAGCAAAAGAAAGAAATGTGTGCCTTAAAATCTCATAGACCAAAATAGGTAAAATGCAAAAATCATTCCAATATAATATTGTCAAAATCATAACACAAAGTCATAATTGAGGTGTTGGAATCTCCACATACAACCACCTTGAATCTGCAGATCCAACGTTATAATTGAGATCTTAGAATCTTTAAATTTAACATTATGAATTCAGGAGTATTCATTCTACGAGAGTAGTGGGGTATTTATATATGTGTGCGTACTATGTGTGCAGTGTGGGATTTACATATGTGTGCATACGATCTCCGCACCATGTCTCATAATTCACTCATTTAGGATTCCAACATTTCAAGTGCAAATAAAAAGATACTTAATTAGAAGTCATAGATGATCTTTTATAGAAGTGGGATTGCAATAGTTCAGGTAATGTCCATGAGAAGTAGCAAGCTCAATTTAAAATTAGAAATAATGGTGAAGAGATAAATTCAAACTTTGAAGTTTTCTTATTTCTTGAAACGTTAGAATATGACTATTCTGTTATAATTAATGAACTGCATCGCAAATTTATTCATGAGAAATATAGACTTTTTAAATTGAAGTTGAGATAAAATTCAAACTTTGAGCCTTGCATGTTTTTATGCAAGGGTATATGGTGAAGCGATCGCACCTCTGATTAACAGCATGAGATTAATCCTCAAACACTTTGCCAAATAATATTATATTCAACTTTTAAGTTTTGATTGAATTAATCATCTTATTAATTTTATTCTTGAAGTAATGTACAGCTAGATTCTAGACTTATGTGGTATCATTCCAAGACTGATTTACTTTTGTTATGTTAGTTCATATGATTCTCTACGTTATAATGTATGGAGACAATACTGTATCTTGATTTAGCAATAACTGACCATTCGATTCAATCCCTTCATCTAATGGCACTGTTGAACTAATCCTGTCATAGCCACAAACTTTTAGTTGCTTGCTTATCTACTAAGCAGTCAGAGATGCATGATTTTCTAACTCTAAAAACGATAAATTCTTTCTAAACTCATTACTACCGTGTTCAAGTTATATTTAACGACGCTATTTTGCACGGTCCATGGCTAAGATTATCTCTAGTGATAGCAAAGGTAACATGCTCGATGCATAAAATATATGATGGTCTCAAGGCGAAGGAACACGTATGCTTACTCACAAAAGATGTGAAACTATCGATGCGTTTATCTATGGCATATCTTCTTTCTTGTGGGTCAATTTCATTATGCTTTAACTCGACCAACCATATACTATGACTTAGATAGCTTTGCCTCTGCCCAATAAAAATGAATTGAAGCTTTGCATGTGCTCATCTAAATGTCAATGTTTTCTGGGCATTTATTCTACAAATGACAACTTAAGCTTATTTTACCTTTGGAAACATTAACCGGTAATGATGCTGTCGTTGCTTCAAAATAGTCTAATTATCAAAATATTCTACTTTGCTCTAATGCAGATCGATATTCTAAATTTTCAAAGTATGTTTTTTTATTCTTTAAACTTTCAACAATTTATACTATTGAATCCATTTAATAATTTTTTTTTTTTTTTTTTAAAAAAAAAAGGCATCTTCATGGTACATGGCTAAATTTTTTAATTAAAATCCACTAAATGTCCTTCTCTTATCTTAAATATTACCTACACATCTAAGAGAGAGACGGAGAGAGTACAGCTTCTTCCTTTCAAAAACTTGGAGGAAGGTAGTGAGAAAGTTTGGAACTTTTTAAATAGTGCAGAGAAAAAAGGAAAAAAAAATTGAAATAAGGAGAAAACTGAAATAGCACCCCTTTACTGTTTTTATTCCAGATATCTAATTAAAATTTAGCATGCTAATAAAAATGCCTTCTTCTTTTAAACCCTATTAAGAAAATGCTTAGTATGCTGATGAAAACTTGAATGATGAGCTAGTGCACGACGAAGTAATAGATGAAGAGAACATATTTATATGCATGCAAAGTAGACAAGAACATGTATTAGGTTGTCTGATGTAGTCTAGGTAACATGACCGTACTTACTAATTAAGCTATATCTCAGTCTTATTTTTCTTATAATCCATACCTGCCCGTACTGAATTGATATCCCATTGCAACTACAGCGAAGTACGCTAAATACAGTAAGGTGGCTTAACGTGGAATGTAAAACATAGGATTAGGAATATTAAGCTTGGATTCTATATATACCACATATACCAATTATCAATCATTAATGACTATTCCCGATCGGATCCAAGCTTTTGGAAACATGAAATATAAATGGGGCAGTTGATAGATATGATATGAACCCAATATGTGCGTGTGGCGAACACCTCTGGACTCGAGTCGATTTGGCAAAACCAAAAATGTTCTACGAATTTTTCGACTTTATCCTTTTTCCTCCTTTGTAGATAAGAATATACCCATACGTCGAAAAGATAGGATAAATTGAATTCTCACGTGATTTATGAGATTTTATTCAAAATTCAGTCATGTGTTATATACTGGCCTTACTTTTAATAGAAAATGTAAAATTAGGTATAATGGTGCAAATTATTGAAAGTTTAAAGAGCTAAAAATCCTTATTTTAAAAGTTTAAAAGTAAATTCACACTAAGAGCAAAAGTTAACCGAGGTATTTTGCAATTTTTCTTAGATTTTAATTCATCAACTATTAAGATAGTATTTTGCATGCCTCTAGAGATATATTTGATGCTATATTAATCACCAACTTTCCCATAAATCAGAGATCAAATCTTTAAATATCTTTAGAAGCTACTAGTGTGTACTTGTAAGTCCTGATTTCCCGTAGTAATATCCAGTGAGAGCTGAGAATGCGTCTTCTTCCTCTGGAAATGTTTGTGTTATCAATAGGCTTTGATGTTCATCATCTAAATCAGATGGACTTGTATCATTTGATGAGCTACACGGTAAGCTCCGTGAACAAAAATTATTTGCAACATAGCTTGTGCTTTAAAATGCATTTTTTTCATATTGTTTTTCTATATTTGTTATCAAAGATTTGCAATTGTTAAAATATTAGCATAGTGATTTCAAGAAGTTGTAATTATAAATAGGCTTGAAATAGGGCCAGCTCCAACCTATGAACTGGCCTGGCGATTTATGAGACCGCAACCAACTCGATTGGACGAGCCTGCACTATATAGGTAACTTGTTCAAACAAGTTATGAAAGTTCAAAGGTTTGAGCTCACTTACCCAATGAGCCTTTGAAACGGTGGTTTAACACACCAGTTCAACCTAATTTTTTGGAGAAAAAAAAGTAAAAATAATTTTCCTTTATTTATATGTAATTTGTATTATATATGCCATACATATGAAATTCATCAATCATTTTTCTTTATATATTTCCATTTTTTATAATAAAGTATGAGAATTTGATATATACGTACTACATATATCGAAGATATATATTTATGTGTATATGTGTTAACCTATTAACCTAAGACATGTTAATATTCTTATATATTTATATACATAGATATGTTTATATACATATATAAATTACAGAATATATATTAATGCATATTTATAATATTACGTAATATATTTATATATGAAATAGGGTCGTGAGCTAAAAAAAGAAATCATGGACAAAAATTTATAAAAAAAATTTGCAAATACCGACTTATGAACCACCATAAACCACCTGTTCAAGTGAACCAAGTCAATTTCGATTCACTACTTTAGTGACCCGTGAATCGGTAGGTTATACCGATTTCAGATAACTTTTGATTACAAGTAATAGTAAAAAGTGAAAATAGCAATCAATTATAGACGTTGGTAATTAACTATCTCAAAAATATGTAAGGAAAATGTGGTAAATGAATTCAATTTTCACAAAAAGAAAAAATCATTTTAATCATTTTCTATCATATTTAAAATAAAAATAAAAAAAGAAAATCATTAGCACAAATTATTTTGTTTAAACATAGCGTATGGACAGTATTCTACACTGGTTCTAGAAGATCCCAGGGGCTCCATCTTTGTTTCTAATTTGACAAATTCATAAAATTGCCAATTAGGGATGCCAACATTATCTGTTGTGTGTTTTCCTTGCCTGACCATTGCTATGGGACGGTGGTGGACGGTGATGCAACATACCTATGTAAGCCATGCGATCAGCTGTGGATTTAAAAATTAATATCCAGACAATAAATCCAAAGATGATGCAACTTGTCGCATTGATTTTCAAAGAACAAAGCATGCCATCTTTGAAAATTGGACTAATTGTTTTAATTAACGTTGGAAAAGTTGAAGTAATCATGATTGGATAATCTTATAACCTAATAATATAAATATTAGATTTTTAATATAATATGGTTTAAGAGAAAGAGGGAAAAAAAAAAAAAAGAAAAGAAACATCTGACTGAAATCATATAACCTGTGGACTTGGAATGGCATTAGGAACCATATTGTTTCCACCGGCCACATAGAATTTTATCACTTCGTTGTCTTTATGTCATTGTCGACCGATTGAGGTCACTCTAGAAATATGGTACTTAAATCTCATGAAAGATGGCTATACTATTGATTTTCCTAGGAAGAGATCTTCAACGTGATTTTTTAGTAAATTAAAAGAAATTTTTTCTCCAGAAAAGAAAAAGGTGCGGCCTCTCTAGGTCACCCGTGAACCATAAAAGGAGAAGTCATTACCAAGTTATATAGCCCATATAAGGTAACAATATTTTGCGATTATTACCATTAATGCTCGGTAAGTTGTTGGATCCTCTTAATTATTTTCCTTTAATTTCTCTCTGTTTACAAATTAATAGTTTATTTAAATTTTTATAATATGTCATGATATCATGGTGATTTTGGGAAGAAAAAACTAGAAGGAAAATTATTTTATTCTTTTTATTATATTTGGATAATGAGGGAAAAAAAAGTGAAAGGAATCTTGATCATCCCTAAATATCAAATGAAATTATCAATATACTCATAAAAAGCAATAAAGGACAAGTTAAAGAAGTTTAGAATGGAAATTCAAATAATTTTTCTAACTTTTCCTCACATTTCTCTTCAATTTGGAGTGGAATAAAAATTAGTGAAGTCCATGGAAAACTTTCTCCTCTAAATCATTCATTCCTCTTTTCCGAAAGTGTATTAAAAATCTTACTTTCCTTCCCCTTCTAATTTTTCCCTACATCCCAAACATAGGCTAAGCGGTTAAATTGAGCAAAATTAAAAGAAGATAAGTTGAATTGATTCATTTCAATAAATATATATATTTGCTTCACATACATTTAATCCCTTCATTTTTTGAAATTAAGCATTTAAACTCTACTCATGAGGAGAACAAGGAGTAAGGTGCTCAAAATTACAGGTGAAGTAGTTAAATTACGGTGATAGAAACATAAAGTTTTTTCATAATATGACACTCGTGAGAAGAACAAGTAGCAAGGTACCTAAAATAAAATCTAAATTAGATGAGTTGATAGAGGAAGAATCGCAAGTCTTTTGCAGATTTCTATGAGAAATTGTTCCAAAAAGAGGATTTGATTAATTGTGATGAAGTCCTAAAAGTGATAGACCTAGTTGTTACAAATTATATGAATGACAATCTCATGAAACTATATGAGGAGAAAGTATAGAGGGCGATTTCCAATTTAGGTTTTTCAAAAGCTCTTAGGCCAAATGGCTTCAACAGAAAATTCTTTCAATCAAATTGGCATGTCCTTAGAGATTTTGTAACTAAAGCAATCTCTAACTTCTTCGAGTCAAGTACTTTCCCTTTGAACTTCAATGAAACCGATGTCATTCTTATTCCTAAGGTTAAGTATCCTAAGTCTATTTCATAATTTCTCCCTATTAGTCTTTGTAACTTTTTTTTACAAAATTACTTCCAAGATCATAGCTAATCGTTTACAGCCTCTTATGAATGATATTGTCACTCAAAATCATAGTGCATTTATTCAAAATAGGCTCATCTAAGACAATATTATCATTGCTCATGAAATTTTTCATCATTTAAAAGCTAATAAGAGGAGTACATCATATGAATGTATGATTAAACTTGATATGGCAAAGGCATATGATAGAGTGGACTAGCATTTTCTATAGGTTTTATTGATAAAAATGGTTTTAGAGTAGGTTAAGTCAATTAGGTCATGACTTATGTTTCTACTATTTCATATAACTTAACTGTGAATAGGAAACGCACTCATAAGATTTTCCCATCAAGAGTTTGAGACAAAGAGACCCCCTTTCCCCTTATTTATTCTAATTCATATCTGATATGCCCTCAATTATGTTAAATAATGCTAGTGAAGAGGGTTTCATTAGTGGTATTATAATCAAAAGAGGAATTCATAAGCTTACCCATCTATTTTTTACTGATAATTTTCTATTGTTTATGAAAGCTAATAAAATTATCTTAGAGAATTTCAAGTTCATTATGGATGCCTATAACCATACATGTCAACAGATTGGATTCTCGAAATCATTTGTTTCATTTAGCAAAAATGCCCCCGAAGGCATTGTTCGTAAATGTAGTAGATTGCTAAGCATTAATACTTTCTAGAAGCCAAGTAAGTATTTAGGTCTCCCTACAAATTAGGATAAGTCTAAAAAGGAAGCATTGGGGTATATGAAAGATAAGATTAAGTCAAAAGTGCATAGCTGGAGTAATTCTTTCTTTTCACCATATGGTAGAGAAATTTTAATAAAAGCTGTTGGTTTTGCTATTTCAACTTATACTATGAGTGTATTTAAATTTCCTATCACTTAGTATCAAGAAGCTACAACTCTATTCGCAAAATTTTGGTGGAGTGGTGTTAGCGATAAGAGAAAAATATGCTGGAAGTCATGGAAGAATATAGCCTATCTAAAGAATACAAGAGGATTAGGATTCAAAGATTTAGAATTGTCTAACTATGCTATGTTAGCTAAAATGGCTTAGAAGATCATTAAGAATCTAGATGCCCTTTGGGTAAGGATGCTCAAGAGCATATATTTCCCGAATTCTGAATTTCTATCATTAAATATAATGGGTTATGCTTCTTGTTGTTGACGTAGCATTCAATGTGGAAAGAAAGTTATTTTAGGTAATAGTTGTTGGAATGTTGGGAAGGGAGACCAGATTTCAGTATGGAATGATCCATAGGTTCTTTGCTACCAAGATTTCAAATTTCATTCATCCATAGACAACTAAAGTTGTCCTATGTTAAAAGCTTTTTATCTTACTGATGAAGTAAAAAGTGGAATTTAGAGTGTATTAGAAACTTTATTTCTAAGCAAAAAATTAATGCTATAAAATCTATAATACTTTCTAAGCATTATAAGGAAGATATCATAACTTAGCCTTTTGAGAGGAATAGGGAGTATTCAATTAAATATGGATATTTCAGGGAATGGAAGAAGAGAAATATGACAAATTAGCATATGGATATAGGATAACTAAATTGGACTATTAACATGTGGAAAGTCTTATGGACTATCAATGTGGAACCCAAAATTAAATATTACATATGGAAGTGTTACCATAATGTTTTACTAACCAATAAACCTTTATAATAGATATTATGACTGTTCTCCTTGCTATAAATTTTGTAGAGAAAACAAAACTATTTTGCATTTATTTTTTCAATACCCTTGGTCTAGAAATATATGGTTTCATTTATTGGGAATGAGAAGTGATTCCTTTAGTATGACAAGCTTTGTTGATTGGCCGCATCATGCTGTCTCTAAATGCCAATTGATGCAAGAAGATTGGAGAGTCTTTTTACAAAGTGTTTTCTTAATTATTTGATTCCTTTGGTAGTGCAAGTGTAAGTATATTTTTGAAAATCTTCATGCTAATCACCAATTCCAATAGTTGCTTTATCTCCACCATGTGCTTTTACAAAGGGTGTTAAGAAATGGAAAGCACCAGTTAAAGGTATTATCAAGCTTAATTGTGATGCATCTTTATTTTGACTTCAAGAATAGAAAGGATAAGAGTTGTTGCTAGAGATTCAAATGGGAAGCTTCTTGCCACCATGACTCATCGATCATCTTTTATGAATGTTGAACAAGCTGAAGTAGAGACAATTAGACAAAGTTTGATTTTAGTTGAAAAGAAGCAATGGTGAAGGAATGAAGTGGAAACTAATAATCAGTTGATCTACCACAGTTTAGTGAAGCTAAAATTTTCCTCTTGGAGTTGTAGAAATTTGATTAGAGATATTCCTGTATTAAAAGATAGTTTTTTTATGTGTTCTTTTCATTTTATTTGTTGAATCGCTAATGCATGCATGGATTAGGTAACAACCCAAACTAAGAAGGGGATGTACATATATCCTAAGGACTTGTTTCCCGCATCCCCTTTTACTGGTCTTCTTTTCTGTGATTGTGGCTCAAGGACTTTAGACTCATAGCTGTTTCCTTTGTGCTTATATTAATATGATTCCTTACTTTGGCAAAAAAAAAAAAAAAAAAAAAAAAAAAAAAAAACTCTACTCTTTACAATGTGTTATTAGATCCCTACATGGTCATTTTATCTTTGATAAAATTTATGACAAAAATTAAAAGTTAACACATATAACAAAAAAATCTTAGAAAATTAAAAGAATCATTAGAAAAATGGGATTTTTCTCTCATTGATGTCATATCATATTTTTAATTTCAATAACTTTGTATTATCATTATCATTTAGAGCTTTTGATGTTCATTTTTTTAAGATTTAAGGGTCTAACCACTAAGTTTCAAAAATAAGGGGCTAAGTGTGTATGAAGTAAATAGAAAAAGTATATATGCAATTTACTCTATGATTAATCTAAAGGAATCTATAAAATAGTCATTTTAAAAATATGCTTGACATTCAACAAAATAATATTGTTCTCAAATTATATATATATGACCGAAAAAAATTGTAATATATCAAGAAAATGCTTTACACAAACAAAGGCACTTTAGGCATTTCAAAACTTTCTAAAACCTTACCCTCTCAACCTACTTCCATTCTTTAAAAACCTAGTTTTTACCAAATAAGACCTAATGCACTCTTTTTATGGTAGCAAATTGAGACATCTTCCTCAAACCCTACCATAAGAGGAAAGCAAGGGTGATTAAGGTAAGAATCTTGAAGTTAGAGCTTAAATAAGTTCATATTAAGCTTCTTAACACTCTTAAACCATCTATTTCTTACTGTTACATACAGCTCAATCATAGGGGTTTTGAAGTATAGATTCTTGATTCTTATCTTTGGTAGCCCACTCTAAGCGTTGAAGGTGATTTTCTTAAAAGATTTCTTGTGATGAGTTTGATTCCTAACTAAAAACTTGATTTTAGAAGAGTTATACTTAGTTTAAGATAGGTTTTGAATCTAAAGTTGGAAATCATTTACAATTATTAGTGATTTATTGAACTACAACTCTTAGTTTAGTCATTACTTTGGAAATTTGTTAATTGGGTTGAAAATGGAGGATTTAACTAGTTTTTGTATAGCCAATCAATGGATTAACTTGTCTTAAGTTAGGATTGGAAGTATATAAGTTTTAGACAAAGAAATGAATGAGAAGAGAATTGTGTTAGAAGTGTTCTTGTTCTGCAAAATTGCAAAACAAAAGCAAGGCATCTAAACACCTTGCCAATTAACATCCAGACACTAAACCATTTTAAGCAGCAAAAGCTTAGCATTTGAATGCTATTATTTGTAGCATCCAGATACCAAATCCTAGTTCAAATTCTTTTATTTGTCAAGTTTGTTTTTAATCATGCTTAGCCTAACCAACTCCTTATTTACCCTTTTCACTTCCAAAAGATTCGATCTTAATTAAGAAATTGGAGTTTAAGAGGTTTTACACAAGTGACCCTAATATTCACGTAAGGGTAGAAAGTATTTATCCTTGTTAATATAAGACTAGAAGATGATTTAAGCTTTTAATTTGAGGTTAGGAACTAAGTTAATTATACTATCTTTAGGCCAAGTATTTAGACCTTCTTACCTTAGCATTTCCTTACCAAAATTGTTTACTTGTTAAGGACTCATATATGTGGTGTTAGTCGTTGTTTCTACTTATTAAGACTTCTTGAATGAATTGAACTAACTTATAATTCAACTTAATTGAAATTAGTTGTTAATTGTGCTTGACTTGCTCGCTCTAGGAGCCCATAGTAATAGATTCTTAGAAAAGCAACTACTGATCATATGTAAGGTTTTCCTTCAAAACTCATATATGGGATAACACAACTAGAAATCTAAGTTTTGAAGAACTCTAGACTTTAGACTCTAAGCATAAAAAACTTAAGAGAAAACTTATATCTATATCTACATACATGTATATGTAGACAAAAATCATAGTATGTTGGAGTCATGAGTACCCCTTTTTTGATTTGATGGCCAAAATTCTAGATAACTAATGGGCTGTTTGTTTTATACTTACATTTATGCATGTGAATGATTTAGTTTAGCATCCGTGTATGTTTGTGCATCGCATATAAGCTTCAATTCATTCTTTTATTCTTTTTCAGGGACAGGGACTTATAAGTATCTTAGCTTTGAAGAGCCTTTTGTGAATGAAATCCAAGAGGAGGAGAGTATCAAATATTTTTACTTTTATAATCATTATGGTTGAGATGGCTAATGTATTGTTGGAGTCATATTATGTTTAGGAAAGCTATGTTGCGTATTGAGAAGGTAGGCTCATTCCTTATCTTTTGATTACATGTCACTCTATGGAGATTAAATACCTTTAGATTTATCTTTAGTGATTACTTGTGGATTATGAGCTAATGTACTCTTTGGATTATAATGATGGTTTGATTTCAAGATTATAATGATTCGAGTAAATGATGATTTCCACTTGTTTTGAGAATCTTTTATGCATATGTAGTAAATGCTTATGTTAAAATGAATGTTTGTGGATTTTGAAGTTTTAGAATGTTTCGAGCTAGCGGAAATATATGAATGTCTTTAATGCCCAATTAGGGTTTGATGGGATTACAAAAGTAGATCATAGTATTGATTTTATGTGCATATAGAAATTAATATATACCAGTTATTACATAACATAGGATATAAAGGCATTAACTATTAAGTTCCTTTCAAATTTACATATTTTCTACATCGTTATTCCAGTCACATCCTGAAATTATTTTTTAAATGACCGGTAGTAAAATACAAAAGAGAAAAAAGGTGACATAAAGCTTAGCAAAATATCTAAGGAAAACGAGAAGACTTATATGCATCAGAAATTAAATAAAGACCATTATTCTATGACGTCCATTAATAAAAGCATCTATAATCTTCTCCTAAGACGGGAGAGATACCAAAAAAAAAATAATAATAATAAATAAAGGAAATTAATGTTTATTTCAGTCCCTTGCAATGCCATCTAATTAAATAAGCCAATGCCATCTGTAAAATAAATTGGCAGTGACAGTGTGATGTTCATGCGCTAATAATAATTATCAATTATTATGGAGATTAGAGAATTAATCTGAAAATGCCACAAGCACATGGAGATGACTGATGATGAGAAACTGCCAAGCACAACAGCATAATTGATACAGAAATGCATTCATCGGTACTAATATAACATAATTTTATGTGTTAGAATTTTCTCAATGATTATTTACGGAAATAACTTGTTTGTCAAATGGAGGAAAGCTCTACTCATTAAGAGACATGGGATGTTAATATTATCAAAATTTTTCTTTTTAACATTACAACTATCGATAGGTTTACGCGGTATGATTAGGTAGAGTTTAGTTCATGTATAAACAACAAATTTGTGGAAGAGAAGGGGATAAAAAAAAATAATACTTAATAATATTTAGACAAATAAAATTTTATCATTATATCATGATAGGTTAAGTATGAATTTTTTATTTAATATTACTTTATCACATTGTAATCTACATATTCTTACATATATCATTACGAGGTGAATGAAAAGTCTATGTGTTCGGTCGTCCATTCTCTATTGGAACAGAAACAAATACGATAATTTAGCCTTGATTTGAATATTCTAATTCTGACTGGTAGCGACGCGTAAATTACTTTCATGTTCATGGGGACAGATGCTTGATTAAGTGATGGCTTCGAAAACAGAAGAAACCTCCTATCCGACAAGCTGTCTTCTCTTATTTCAATGTTTTCTTTTCTTTTCTTTTCTTTTTTTTTTTGTCCTTTATTTTCTTTCGTCGAAAACAAAAGTCAGATGAAGTCAAATTTATTTTCACGTGTACGTCAACAGTGCATATTTGGATGACTGGTTTAATGCAAATAAAAAATTCTTCTATCAGAAATGTGATGTATGTTAGGAGTCAGGACCACTTATTAAAGTAAGCCTTCAAACCACCAAGTTGCCCATAATAGCCCAACCACTGGATGCTTATCCCTTGGCAGAAAAATGGCTAGCAAGATAATTATATGATCTGTCGAAAGGGTTATGTAATTTTCAATTCTACGATTAAATTTTTAAGAAATTTGTAAAAACATGCAATCAAGTCATAATATGTCATCTAGAATAACATGATATGTTTTAATTTTCTTTTCCTTTTGCCGCATGGCTTGCAATGCAATGTCAAAGAGTTTTTCAACAAAATAAGCTTTTGATTAAAATGCAATGATTCTAAACATTGGAAAAAATAAAGAGAAAAGAAAAATAAAAGGAAATCTTAGTAAAAACAGCGATCTTAGGAGAACTTAGGACACGTTCATAGGCTGTGACACCTCCCCCAGGAGTGGCCAATTTTATTCCGACAAAGCAAAAGGATAAGCATCGAATTATTAAAAATAAGTTGAACTAATTATTAAAAGTTGAACTGAAAATTACGTAATAATTAGCATAAAATTTTACCTTAAACGATCTGATTAATGAAATTATACCATGTCTGGGGTCAATTAATCGTAAATTATCAAAAAAAAATCTTTAGGTGCACTTCTTTATGAAATCCTTTTTATTATATGAGATGTACTAGGATTATCAAGTATCAACAATGGGTAGACATCAATCTTGCATTGACTTGAAGATAATTCAATCTCTCTCAAGTACCCCTGAACATACTGTTTGTTAACACACAGATTTCATGGTTCTATTGTAACTTTATTACAACTATGTAAACATCAAGATAAAAAATAAACACGAAATAATAGGAGAGCTCATAAAAAAAAAATCAAATATAGAATTCTAGATAGAGAAAATTACACTAGTTAAACTTAAAAAAGATATAAGAATTAAATCAACAAACATTCCAGGCTAATTAAGATAAATTATCAAATCTTAAACCCTAAGCTAAGGCCCTCGCTTGAATTATTTCAATGAACTAAAATTTTTCTTTTACAAAAAACAAAAAAAAAGATAGAGAGAGAAAAGGGGATAGCCTAGAAAATATGCTAAAGAACTAGCTAATCGTATTGTACTAGATAAAGGTCTTCCCAGCGACTTGTTCTCCTACCCAGGAAAGCCTCACGCGCAATCGAAAGGGCCTAAAAGCTATATTTTTATGTTTTTATTCGGTCCAGTTAATTGGGCCGTCCTAATTCCAGAAAGCTAACAATGGTGGCTGGTCGGCCATGATGGGAATAGAGGAGATGCTATGGAAATAGAAAATTCATGTAATTACGATTTAACATCTGATTTATGTAATAAGATCTATTTTTTATAGTTTCTTAATCATTTATTTTCTAACTAATTTGTAGTAGTTGTAAAGAAAAAAAAAAATCGAATTGAACTTTTGTTAACAATATTGTTCAACCAAGCAAGTTCATTTTCTCTTTTCTCTTTCTGTTTTTATCTTCCTTTATTTACTATTCATTCAACTCAAACCAATCACTTCCCTATTTTTTTTCCCCCTAACAAAACTTATGCTTAAACCTATGTACCGATTCGATCCGATTTTAAACCACTACTTCACCAGTTAGCTAGAGTGTAAACCGAGCTCGATCTTTAAGGTGACAGGCTCAGGTTGGTTCAACTGAATCAGTTATTTAAGGGTTAGTTCCACAATCCTTGAATAATGAGATTTTCTTTTCTTTTTTTTCCAATTTTCCTTAATTATTATACATTTTTTTTTTTTGTTTTTCCAAATTTTCATCAATTATTATAAATAATTTTTGGTCTATTATTTTTTTTTTCAACTAAATCTAAAACTTTAATTCGACATATCGATTATTATTCTTATGAATCAAATTTCCATCAATACATAATATATGTTAATATTATATATAGTATATAAATATATATATGATATATTATATGTTATATATATAGTATATTATATATAATATAACATATAATATATATAATATATTAGTAATTTATTATACACTTGTTTGTATTATATTATATTTATATATAGTATATTATATATTATATATAGTATATATTCATTATATATATGGTATAATGTATAATATATTATATATATGCTTTTTTTTTTAATTTTAGGGTTAACCCAACTTCGAACCAGTGGTTTCAGCTTACTGGTTCAAGGCTTAGCCAACTCGCTAGGTTCAACATACAGCTCAAGTCCACCCATAATCAAGTAAGCCGATTCACAATTTGAAACCAACTCTTACATAAGTTTACTTATGTCTATTATTACCAATGATATTTTCAAATCATATCTTACTAAATACTTGCTAATGCATATAAATTTTGTATATGAAATTATAAGTTGAGAACAACCACATTAAATGATTGTCCTTCAAGGTTTTCCATTTTGAATTTGGTGATGTTTATCATTTTAAAAATACTTATGTATATTAACCAAAGTTTACTTATAGAAAGAAAGAATTACCAATATGGTATGTGGATATCTAGAAACCTAGAATTAAACGCAACACCACTAGGTCACGTTTCAAAAAATCATGAACTGTTTAGTTCAATTGAACCATTAATTTTCTTTTAAAATACTTTTTTTTAATACATTTATTTTACGTTATATTTATTTTCTCTTTCATTTATTAAATACATGTTAATTCAATATAAATTCCACATCATTCACATTCTTTTTAATTATAATTTGATACTAAAATTTATGAACCAATTTATTTGCCTATTGTCATTGATTACTATTATGGATATGATAATGTGAAGCTAATTGTAAGGATGACATGTATAACTAAATCATGTAGCTTCCAACTATAATTAAAAGAGAAAAAAATGTTATATAGACTGCTTTCAATAACATAGCAAGTCACATGCAATTTATATCTCCTATCATTCTCTTATTAAACTCATATGACAAGTTTTAATGTTGGCACTTCGAGGCTTTGCTTGCGTTGTTTTTTTTTTTTTTCTTAAAAGAAAAAATCGGCAGATGAACCACCGACTCCACAGCAAGTCGGTTTCCGATTTAAAGCTGGCCCGTTACCGAGGTCTTGGCATGTCGTACTGCTGTATGCAATAAAGAAAATATTAAAACATGTCATATTACTGGTACATAATAGAATCAGGAGGTAACCATACTGAAACCTAAATTTGCTCCATCTCATGAGGTTGTGTGCATTAAAAATTAGGTAGGATAAATAATACAATATCTTTGTATCTTATATCTACCTTGAAAGCAGTATTCTAAGGCATATAAATATAAGATTTAGGTTACCTTACACTTATCCAATAAAAACTCTTAATTGATAATATGAAACATAGTAAAAGTAATATTTTTAACTTATTAAGACATACTCAAGGCCAAAAACCTTCTTATAAAGCTTTAGATCAAAAGTAATAAATAATCAAGATAACAAATACTAATAGACTCATTTCAACCATTTCATCAAAAAAGTTTCAAACTTATAATTTATGTTAACAAAATATTCCCAATCATATCCTTATAAACTAATACTATAACTTCCCACAATATATGTGAAATACGTAACCATAAGGTTTCATATTTTTACCCATTGTAAAAACATGTGCTTGATAAGTATGAGATTAAATTATTCAAAATTAATAGATTGATCATATATTAGTTATGAATACATGGAAAAATTAATAAATTGTTGAGCAAATTATATCGAAAATTCTTTATTATAAAAATCTAATAAGAGTCTTATAGATTAAATAAGATATCTTATATCTTATAAAATTTACAATGACATAAATTTTAAGGTGGTTTATACCTATATATTATATAAAAAGTTACAATTTTGAAATTCATGAATCAATATTTGTAGAGTAGGATATGAATAGATTATTATATTTGATCCACACAATGCTTATGTAATTTGAGGAGATTTATGACTTAGATCAATGACATCAAAAGTTATACAATTTAAATGTTAAAACCCGAAAACTTTTAAGATTTTTATATTTGTTTTCCAATTCCAAATAAAATATAATTTTTCCAATTAGTTAATGGTAGATTTTCGTCATCTTCTTCTTGGATGAAGGTGTCAAAGTGCCTAAAATCAATTGATTCATAAAGTTAACACCAATGCCATTGATAAGATCATAATTCTGTCACCAAGTTACAAATTTAGAGAGTTCATTCACGCAAGCAATCATTTTCTCAGTTTTGACCACAAATGGACAAGCCACCATTGGAGTGTTATTCCAAATCACACGGGCAAATGGTTATTCGACTTTGCAGAAAAACTTGGTTCACTTAATATATTGTGAACTGAGTTTTAGGCTATTTTTTGGGAAATAAATTGTTGTCTTTTCTTTTCTTTGGGTTTTAAAGATGTCAAAATTTGTACCAACTCAAAGTTAATGACAGCTTTATGGTAAAAAGAGATGAAGGTTAAACTATCTTATTTTAGTGTGTTACATGCTTGTGTCCTAAGCAGATTCCTTTACTCGAACTCATACGGTACCTAACATTCTTAACCACATTAAGGAAGGTTAAGTCAACCTGTAACAATTCACAATGTTTAGAGAGAGAAAATATAGAGAGAGAAACTCTAATATAAATAGTATTCACTCAAAAATAACTTGATGATACAACTGAGGGGATCTTCCATATATATATAAGAGACCTTTCAAGATGAAGGGTCAAGATCAATTCGATCTAACGATTACAAATGAATTCCACCAACCTTTACATTAAATACATCTACCTACCTTACCTACCACCTATTCTAAAACCTTCTAGATCTTCTAAAATATTCTAAATTATCTCTTCTTGAACTTAAAAGAACCTCATGATTTTGGGCCCTTCTAAATTAGCCCGTGACATTCTCTCCCACTCATTCTGGCGACATCCTCATCGTATTTTCTTCGTGGAACTTTTGACTTTTGTTTAGAAACTGCCATAGAGCTTCAACAGGTTCCCAACTGGCCTCACTTTCTGGCTTTCCTTTCCAACTAACCATATACTCGTGCTTAGGGGAGTAGACTCGTCTTCTTACATATCTATCCACAATAATTTCTCTAACTTCTTTTTCGTATGATTTCCAAACTCCAACTAAAGCCCTCTGCGATATTGTTCTACTATGGTCATCCCCATCCTAATGATATGGCTTAAGCATACTAATATGAAATACTAGGTGGAATTTTAATCTTAAAGGTAACTCTAACTTATAAGATATTCGTCTCACTCGTCTCATGATAAGAAATTCTCCTTCATAACGCCTCATTAGTCCTTTATGCAATTAGCCCTTGGTCCACTGGATCAGGTGTAACTTCACAAGTACTTAATCCCCTACTTGATACTCCATTGACCGATGCTTCTTATCTACAACTTTCTTCATTCTCTTGATAGCCTTGTTTAAGTAAGTTCGAGTTAAGTCTTGGCTCTCTTGACACTCTTTTGCAAATTTATATGCTGGGGGACTAACCCCCGCATATCCTGTGGTTAAAGTATTGTGAGTTAGCGGCTGTCTTCCTAGGACAATCTCAAATGGACTATGCCCTGTTAATTCATTTTTCTGTAGATTGAAAGAGAACTGTGCGACATCCAATAACTTAGACCAGCCCCGCTAACTTACACTTACAAAGTGCCTCAAGTAAAGCTCCACTAACGCATTCACCATTTCCGTCTATCCATTCGACTGTAGATGAAGACTAGTAGAAAAGTTTAGCTTAGAACCAAGAAGCTTGAATAGCTCCATCCAGAATTTCCCCGTGAAATGACCATCACGATCACTTACAATGTTTCTAGGCAAACCTCAATACTTTACTATATGCTTGAGAAACAACCAGGTTGCTTCATTGGTAGGGTACTCCTTTGTTGCTGGAATGAAGGTTGCATGTTTTGAGAACCTGTCTACTACTACCATAATAGTGCCATATTCCTCTGACTTGGGCAAGCTTATAATAAAATCCATAGAGACACTATCCCAAGGATGCTCCAGAATAAGCAGAGGCTCTAATAGTCCAAGTGCTGGTCTTTGTTCCACCTTGTCTTGTTAACATATGAGACAAGTTCTAATATAACTCTCAACATCCTCCCTTAGATGTGGCCAAAAGTACCTTTCTTCAATCAATCAAGACTAAGGTTCAGTGTATTCCTGATTGACTTGCCCATTTAGAATCATGGCATTCCTTCAATATTTCCCTCCTTAATGGGGATGAGTTAGGAACATACACCCATCGCCCCTTTATGTATATTAGTCCGTCTTCCTCCCAAAATCTCCTTGCTTTACCCTCTTTACATTTGATTAGTAGAGCCTTAGCCAATTAGTCGATCTCCATCCCTTCCCAAATCTTCTCTAGGAGGTTGTTCTCAGGGCTACTGATAGTGGCTAGTTCTACCTTCCGACTTAGGGCATTTGCTACGACATTCATCTTTCCCGCCTTGTATTCCCTGTAGAAATCGAATTCTGCCAAGAAAATTTACCACGAAGCTTGCTTAAGGGATAGCTTCTTTTGGGTCTGGAAGTAACTAGTGGCCACATTGTCAATCTTGACGACAAATTTCATACTAAGAAGGTAATGTTTCCAAACTCGAAGCCAATGCACTACAACTGTCGTTTCCTTCTCATGTACTAGGTATCGACTCTCCATATCTTTCAACTTTTGGCTCTCAAAGGCTATTGGATGGTTTTCCTGTATCAGAACCCCACCAATGACATAATCACTACCATCCATGCATACTTCAAATACTTTACCAAAGTTAGGGAGCATGAGAACTGGCTCTTTAATGACTACTTCCTTTAGGGTATTAAATGCCTTTTGTCGATCTTTCCTCCATTCCCAAGGAACAACTTTCTTGAGTAAATCCGTTAAGGAGGCAGCCACTCGAAAGTATCCACGTATGAACCTTCTGTAATAATTTACTAAGCCAAGAAATGACCTCAATTCGATGGCCTTAGTGGGTTCTTTCCATTCTTGAATGGCCCGTATTTTCACTTCGTCCATTTTGATCTTCTCTTGTCCTACTACGTGCCCTAGGAAGGCCACTTCTTCCTTTACAAAGGCACATTTCTCCGACTTTACATATAACTCATTTTTCCTTAAGGCTAAGAAAACTGTATGAAAATATTCTATATGCTCTTCTATAGACTTGCTATAAAACATGATATCATCCAAGTAAACCACAACAAAATGATCCAAGAATGGTGCTAATACTTTATTAATAAAACTAAAAAAAGTAGCTGAGGCGTTCGTAAGCCCAAATGGCATAATAAGAAACTCAAATGCACCATACCTTATAACACAAGTGGTTTTAGGCTCATCTCCATCTGCTATCCATACTTGATGATATCCCAATCGTAGATCCAATTTTGAAAAATATCTCACCGCTCCCAATCGATTGAACAAGTCTGATACCAAAGGAATGGGGTACTTATTTTTCACGGTAACCTTATTCAAGGCCCTATAGTCAATACACAATAGGAGGGACCCATCATGTTTCTTCTAAAAGAGAACTGAAGCTCCAAAAAGTGCCTTTGACAATTGAATGAATCTAACTTCCAACAACTCCTTCAATTGTCACCTTAATTCTTTTAATTCTTTTGGGGACATGCGATAAGGAACTGTAACAGGGATCTTTATACCTGATTCTAGCTCAATTGCATGATCCACTTCCCTTCTTGGTGGTAACTTCCCTTCTTAGGAAACACTTTAGGCATGATGTATTTAAATTCTTCTAACAACTCCCCCACTTGATGTGGAATTGCCTTTTGACTTCCTGTCTCTTCTTCCCCCTTCAATGTAGCTACGTACGTAACTTCATTCTTTTTTAGGCCCTTCACTAGTTGCATAGCGAAAAGGAATTTTATGGCTTAACTAGCTTTCTTTATAACAGGTACCATACATTGAGAGTTTGTCTCAAGCACACATATACTGTTCGTACGAAGAACAATAAGTACATCAATACGATATAGGAATTCCATCCCAATCACAAATTCAAAGTCATCCATTAGTACTACTTTAATGGTTTCTTTCCCTTTCTACCCTACCACATGGAGCTCTATCTCCCTAACGACTCCAATAGTAGGAACTTCCTTTGAGTTTACCGTCTTGAGTTATGTCTTGGTCTTCTCTGCTTCCATTCCAATCTTACTTACTACTACCTCGGAGATGAACAGATGAGATGCCCCTGTGTTAATAAGGGCATTTAACTTCTTGCCAGCAACTATCACCTTAATGTGCATCAACCCCTTTCGCTTCTCCTACATCTTCATAGCACTAAGCAGTCATACCGAACCCAATTTAGCCTCGTCCCCTTCATCGGAGCTCTCCTCTACCATAATTTCTGCCAACCGATCTTTCTTTAAGCGTTCCCTAGCATAATGGGGCCCATTGCAAAAATAGCACTTCAACTCTCGGGGCTTCCATTATTCCCCATCTTTTCCTTCATGAGTCCTTCTTCGACCATTGTTTTTCTCTTCCATCTTAGGCTTCCCTCTTAAGGAACTCCCACTCCTTTCCTTCTCAACTCCCCCCTTCCACCTTCCCATCGGGGTCTTATGTTCTGTCTTCTTGAACTCCGTTAGGCCTTCAACAACTGCTATGGCCTTAAAGATGTCTTCTACTCCTCTTCGCTCTAGCTCCAACTTTGCCCAAGGTTTCAGACCATCTAAAAACATCACTAGAGTGTTGTCCTGGTTGAGGTATGAGATCTCCAACATTAGTTCTAAGAATTCCTTCACATATTGCTTGATGTCACCCTTATAAGTTAGGTGACGCAACCTCACATTTGCTTCTTTAGTAGCATTTTGTGGAGAGAATTGCCCCTTAATTTCATGTACAAAGCTAACCCAAGTATTGATTTCATTTGCCCTCCTACGCTACCATACCATAACAGAATCTTTTAAATATATAACAGCAGTACGTACCTTTTCAAGGTCATCCAAGATTCTTATGGCATTGAAAGATTATTCTATTCCCTAAAGGAAGTTATCCACCTCCAGAACAGATCGTACCCCATTGAAAGGTTCAAGCTTAGGTACATCAACCTTATGAGCAGACTAGATGGTCACTCCATTTGCCACTACTACCCAACATACTGCTAGTTGGTTCTTAAGTTCTTCAATCTCCTGGCGCATAGCCACCATTGCAACATCCATCTCGGCTTCATAAGCTTCCCCCTTAATTTCCAAAGCTGTAACTCAAGCTTAGAGTACTTCATTCTTCCCTTCAATCGCCTCATCACGCTGCTTCAGCTCCTCCATGGCTTGATTCAATGTCCCTTGCAACTTGCCTCAAAGTTCTTCCTCCATCTCTTCAAGGCTACCTTATGATTCATCGATTGTTCCTTCGCTTCAATAATGCTCAACTCCGCTCTATCCATCCTATTAAGGAGGGAGTTCAGCAAGTCCCGAGACCTGACCCTCTGTCTGGTGACTCTACGGTCATCTTGGTTACCTAACTCTTCAACCATCAAAGTGTTGTTGTGTCCTCTAGACGACATCTTCTCCATACATTGTCTCTAAACTTGGCTCCGATACCACTTGTCATAAGCAGATTCCCTTACTTGAACTTGTGCAGCACTTAACGTTCCTAACCATACTAAGGAAGGCTAAGTCAACTTGTAACAACTCACAATGTTTAAAGAGAGAAAATATAGAGAGAGAAACTCTAATGTAAATAGTATTCTCTCAAAAATAACTTGATGATACAATTGAAGAGATCTCTCCTATATATACAAGAGGCCTCTCAAGATGGAGGGATAAGATCAATTCAATCTAACGGTTACAAATAAATCCTACCAACCTTTACATTAAATGCATCTACCTATCTTACCTACCACGTATTCTAGAACCTTCTAGATCTTCTAGAATATTCTAAATTATCTCCTCTTGGACTTGAACAAACCTCATGATTTTGGGCCCTTCTAAATTAGCCCATTCTAAATTAGCCCGTAACACTTACAGGGCTAAGCTTTTGCATCTAGATTAGTGAGAAATTGACTTAATACCCAAGGAACTCAATGAAGTAGCCGACTCCCTTATTGTTTGGATACAGGCACAATAGAGCAACTCTACAAATTTTGTTTATCCATCATCATTTTATCTATCGTTATTTAAAAATGATGTTAATAGTCATGGTTTATATACGAGAAGAAAAACGCCTTTAATATTACCTTATAATGCTGCTTCTTGTGGATTGAAAGCTATATACTCTTCATCTTTTTTGCATAGGAAATATTATTCTCCTGTTTTGCTCTTTTATCTTAACGTAATATTGCATATTACCCAAAAAAGAAAAATCATTTTCTAGAAAATCAAATTTGGAACCATTTTTAGAATTTATAACTCCATGGACTAAATTGTAAAGCCAAAATAAAAGTAAGCATAGGTAAATGAGAGCTTATTCCTAAAGACTTGTGATTTCTCTTATATTGAACAAACAAAAATTATATTTATTATAGTTTAAAAGGTAATTTTAGTTCGACATTAAGAAAAGAAGTAATTCCTAAAAATCAAATTATAAAACATAGGAGATATAACAAAATACACTGGTAACTATGGTTGATACTTTCAAAATAGTAAAATGTAAATATAATTTAATAATGCACATGTTGCATGGCCATGATATATGTATTTACGTATGTATGTATATCTTTAAAAAACGTGAGCATCTTAACTTACACGTAATTTAGTCCTCTAATATTGAGGACATAGATACAACCTACATATTGAAAATTGGATTTAAGCCCATTATCTTTCACAATAACGTAATTCTCATCTCCCCTAAAAGTCTCTAAAGAGATAGACCATAAAGTAAAGAGTGACTATAGACATACCATTTTTGCCTCCTTTTTAATTTTTTTTAATTTTTTAGAATAGAATAAAAGGTCCTAAATTATGAAAAAGCACAAAAATAGAAAATCTAGAAAATTACAAAAAAATAAGAAAATTTAGAAAATAAAAATATATGTATACAAAAAATTGAAAAAGTCATAAAAAATAGAAAAATAAATAAAATATAGGATTTTAGGAAAATTTAGAAAATAATGTCAAATTATAATAAAATAGTTTAGATTTAAGTATTTTCAAGGGAAGGTCATTAGGTTTGAACTTAAATTTGAATCTAGTACAGGTTAACCTAATTCATATATACAATTTGATTGCACATATAGATAGGACACGAGTCAATTACCTAATGGATAAGCACTTGGATTAGGGGTTCAAATCTTACTAGAGGCATAAACTGCTTTTAATTTTTTATCTAAGCCATACCCACCACGTATCTAGCTACATAACACGTGATGCCACATCAGCATCATCTTCCCTCACTTTCCTCCATTTTCCTTCCTTTTTCCCTAGTTTTCCTTATAGTTATCCTCTCTGCTCAACTCAATTTTAGGATTGATTTAAGCCCCTTTTTTATATAGTTTGACCAAATTAATGAGGGGATTTCAAAGCTTGTATAAGATGCTTCGAATCTAACACAAAAACAAGTCTAGATTCAATCATTGATTAAGTCAAAAATTGGAAAAAAAAATTGTGAATATAGTTTTCTTTCTTGGATATCTTTTAGGGGAGAAGGCCACAAAATGGGAGACCATCTCTGATTGCTTGCCAATAATAGAAACCTAACATCCACGACACTTGAAAAAATAAAACACACATGCCCTACCATACAGCACCCACACACATGAGCTCTCTTCCTCACGAGCTCTCTCTCTCTCACCACCATCAAACACCTTCCCTCTCATGACAGAAGACAACATAGCACACACACATAACCCAGATCACCATCCCTCTCTCGGCCACCATCACCCAAACAGTTACCTGAGCTTCCTCTCTTACTGATTGAACCACATATGTACAGCATTGATCACATCGACGCCAATGCCTAACACAGTACACACACATGACTCTGGACTACCCCCTCTCTTTCTCTTTCTCGCTGAACCACACATACAGACCACCGCTCTCTCGAACAGCAACCTAGACCTCTCTCTCTTTGCTACTTATTATCCATTCCAAAACACAACGGCACTATGACCAACAAACTACCCCTTTCTTACATAGTCTTTCTCGCGCATCAATTTAGCTGCGACACTAACCACAACCTCCAATCCCTTACAACCGAACACCCAAACCTACAACCAACGATTACACCACCACTTTGACTCAACCCAACGCCGCAACACACAACAATTCTTGCAACCAAATATCAAACATGCCCATAATAACCCCCCTACGGCCACGCACCCAACTACTCAACCGCACAATAGCAATAAATACATCATTCACATGCACGTGAACCACGCAATAGCAATCAAATATAAACCCTCACTGACGCGTAACTACCTTCGAAAATAACACCCCTATCACTCCTTAGCTAAAACCGATACCACAGCTAAGTTCGTAACATCCTAAAACCTAAGACGTACCCCCACCTCTACACCTTACAACTACTACATTCGCCGTTACACATCCACCGCTGCTACCCAAATTGCAAAACCACCAAAACGGCATCCCCACACTGTGGCACTCTCCCTATACCCCCTAACTCCAATCAAAAATGCATGAAACCAATGTTTCCCCTAAAAAATCCAATCTAAAACTACTTCTGTTATACCCCAACGCTATTGCAATCTTCTCCATTATGATCGAGTCATTCGACTAAGATTTGACCTGAAGGTCTGACCTAGATCCGAAACCCGTAAAGCTCCCTACTCACATCCTTGGTCTACTTACTTTGTTTCTATCTTGAATTGTTATTGTTGTTTATTTTTTTAAGCTCATATCTATTGTATTGTAACGAACAAAAAAAAAAAAGAAAGGAAAACTGAGAAAGAAAAAGAAAAGGAAAAGGAAAAGGAGAGAGAGAGAGAGAGAGAGAGAGAGAGAGAGAGAGAGAGAGAGAGAGAGAGAGAGAGAGAGAGAGAGAGAGAGAGAAGAGGAAAATAAAAAAAAAGTTTAATTTTTGTTTTATGTTTTATGGAGAAATTAATAAGGAAACAAAAAATAAAAAATAATAATAACAAAAAACAAAAATAATAAATAAATAGAAAATTTATTTAATAACTTAGAAAAGCTTACTTTTCGAATGAATAAAAATAACTAGACATTTTCCAAATTAAGACTATTTTAGAGTTTCCAAAAATAAAATCTTGATTATGACCCTTTAGAAAAAATTCCTTAAATAAATTAAATCGAGTAAAAACGTAAACCCAGTCTTTTTTAAAAAATTAAATTCAACTAACCTGCTAATTTTTTCCAAACGAACTACGGAAATCTAATCTAAAGTAGCAGATACATAAGCACCCATACCTACTAAGCGACTTAAAATATAGAAAAAATTATTGTTCCCTTAAGTAAATAATTCTTTAAATTCTTAGTTTTTGTAAATAGATATAATTTTAGTTATCACTTGTAAATAAACATTATTGTTGGAAGGGTATTTAAAAAGTAAAATTAAATTCAGAAAAGTTAAAAGTGATACTTGTTAAGGATTTAATAGGATAACTCTCGAACTCGATCTTCTGGTTTTTAAAAAATATCTTTTTAGAAATTGGTTTTTTCAAGTGGACTAGTAGCTAAGTTAAATCGGTCTGGCTAATCAATTTAATCTAACCGTCTTTTTCTCGACTCTGGTCGAGTAACAACTGTAAGGAATTCTTTGAAATATATTTTAAAATTGAGTTTTTCTTAACTCCTAGTTAAGGGTTAGTATTAGACAAGTTAAGATTTAATACTAATCAGATTAAGAAAAATATAAAACCGGAAAAAATTTGGTTCAATAGTAACTAAGTCCAACTAAGGCCATCGAGTTAGCATGTACAATTGTGTTTCGTTATTAGTTGTGATTGAATTTTTTTTTTTTTAACATTATTTACGTCTATTTTGTATATGTTTAAAATCTAGTGTTTTAAAAACCATCTTATATATATCTTATTTGTTTTTATTTCAGTGGAGTGTGAAAATTAGAAGATAAAAATTTGAGTATTTAAAAAAAACATTTAATATGTTGAGAATAATTATTTTAGTTGGTACTTATCGTCTTTGAATTTTATCGATAGAGATTGAGATAATTCGTTCCACCATATAGTATTTGCAAAACAAAAAAAAAAAAAAAAGGCTACAAAGGGCCCCTTTAGTGGTTATAGGTGCTCTGGCATAACCACTCTAATGCCTAAAGTCAACATAGTGGTTATAGGTGAAAACCCTAAAAAGCTTAAGAGAGAAGAGAGAGAGAAAAAAAGAAAGAGAAAGAGAACCCCTATACCTAGAGGCCTCTTCCACTATTTATAGTGAACGAGATTAAGTTGAATCTAAATTAAGCTATTACGGCTAAGCCTCTATCGTAGGCCTATCGATTTGGGCTTGGAAAACCTATGTCTAAAAAATCCTATCAATACCTGCTCTCACTACTCTCATTATTGAAGACTTCGTCAAGGAAAGTAAGTGCATGAATAGGGTCCCAATGCTCCAAACCAACACATGGCCTAAAGAGGCTAAGGTGGTCCTAAGGAGGTCAAAGTAAGGCTTAAAGAGCCCAGGCCAAGGTAGCCCTGATGTAAGCCCTACAATTAAAAGTTTAGATTCAATACATAAAATTTAGGGCAATCGGATAAAATATTTGATCGAACCTAAATTATACAACGAAACTAAAAGTAATAGTAAAAGTGATTACGTAAGTTTGAATTTAGAAAAATAAGTAATAAAATATCATAATATTGAATTATAAGTTTATTACTTGTTATTTATCGAAAATGCGTAAAACAAGTTCCAATAACTAATAAGTTAATAAAAATAAATTATATGAATACTAAAAATCATAAAATAACATAAATAATATTTATACATATTTACTTGTACTCTTACATATTTACATATAGATAAAAATATCCGAAATTACTTAAAATACTTGAAATATACTAAATTAATGCTAAATAATTAAAGAAAATCACACAAAAAATCAAGAAAAAATTAGAAAAAGTGAGGAATTGTTTGGATTTAGGTTGTGGCATGCTTGAATTAAGAAGAAAAAAATTAACTAATCAAATTAAGGCAAATAGAAAGCAAATTGAAAGAGGATTAGGGACAAATGGTACCCCAAAAATCAAAAGTAAAACCTAAAAACCCTTATAAAATAAAAAATAACCCATCACAATTCATTTTGATCAGTTATACATTCAAGAAAATTAGAAAGAAAACAGAAAGTGAGGGTTTAGTATATTTAGAAAAAAAAATAGGAAAAATTGTGTGCATTTAGGGTATTTAAGGCAAACCCATGTCCTATGACCACCTAAAAATGAAACACCATCACCACCACACCCTACCACAACCACCTAAACCAGCCGACACCCCTAGGATCACTATTGGTGGTCGAAAGTCCATCGGGTAGATGAGTCTGATTCCTAACTCGATTTTGTTTAATTTTATAAAAATATTAAATACATTTAGAAAATTATGAAATTTGGTATTGTAATGTGTTTACTTATGTAGATTTAGGAAAAAATTTTAGTTTGATGAATTTAGATTTAGAAATATATAGTGCTTAAGAAATCTCATAAACTTGAGGTTATTTCGAGTTAGAAATAAATAGCCTTACAAGTATAGTTTTGAGTTTAATTTTTTTGTATAGACTATTTAAAGGATGTAGAATAATGCTATGAAAAGATTTTTCAAAATCGAATTTTTGAAATTTTTAGATAATTTTTAGTCCTTAAAATAATGTATAAAATAGGTAATTCTGGGCTAATTTAGTAATTAAATAAATAATTACTGATTGAATGTATAATTAAGTGCTTTAGGATGTTAGTTTTTGATGAAGTATGATCATTGTAGCATTTGGAGTATTAGATATAATATGTAGTGAATATGTGAAAATTGATAATATGTGAAATTTGATTCATAATAAATATAAAATATTAGGATAAAATTAATAATAGAATTATATAATAAATCTGATATGAAATTTAAATTTTAATAATTATATATAAAATATAAATTTTTCTCACATTGAGAGTAAATTTGATAGTTAATTATTAAGGTATACCATACAAACTAAAATACCAGTTAAAAACTAAAAGTAATATTTAGGATACCTGAGCATAATATGATTAATTTCATATTATGCTTCAAAACGATATCTTAAGATTAACATATAACACCCATAGTTGAAACTATATTAGAACCTAAATTAGAACTAGATTCGGAAACTAATTCCGAAACTAGCCTAGAATAGATAAAAAATAAATAATATAGGTAGTCATAACCTAAAGTTTATATATTATAAGGATATATAGGGTAAATGGAGATAAGTAACCCGTAGCAAGTCAAGTAAGCTAAACAAGAACTTTAGATAAGTTGAGTTCAATATTTCACTGTATTTTGGAGTACCATTTTAAATACTCTAAAGCTTAGGATTGTATGTAATTGTGCTTATAGGTAGTTATATGTGCATGCACTTGTGTATATCTGATTTCATACTGAAAATTTATGTTGTGATTTGGTGATTGTTGTGAAATAAGTGGTATGAGATTGTTTGATCACCCTAAACTGAACCTAATAATAACCGACCTGAATACCTTGATTAGACATGCATTGCAACCCTTTAAGAGACAGTTAAGATTCTCCAATCAAATACTAACACCTTCGAAAAATATAGCGCTGGATAACACAATGGTTTTTTCCTCATCCTTAGTCAAACTAAGTAACAGGAGAGAAGGTCGCAGTAAAGATGAGAGTAATAGTTCAAAGAATAGTCATGGTGAGAGCAGTGTCTCCATTGCACAAACTTGGGTTTAGTTATAAGCTGTTACATAAATATGAAAACTCCTCAACTCGGATTAGAGCAAATATAAATACTCTGATTTCACAATAAACTAAACCATATTGTGTGATGGCATTTACATGTTACATTGCATTACATTTAATTAATTGCTTGAAAATCCTGTTTATGTTTGTTATGCATTCTTATGTCTCCATCCCAACTTATTAAGTTGTTGGTTACTCATACCCATATAGATTTTCTTACAAGTACTGACTAATATACCTTACTATAACTATCCTGAGGTCGGTATCTTTTTGAAGTGCTAAGCTATCGGAGAGTGAGAATCATGCTGATTAATAAAATCGAGTCTTTTATAGTTTTGTTACTAACTCTTAAGTTTTTGGACCGATTATGTAATATGTAATATGCTACTTATTAGACTACCTTAGCATCTGGATATTTCCTTAAAATGTAAGATAATATGAGATTTTTTTGTAAATATGACTTAAAGTTTTAGTTATATATATAAATTCTATCTTCAATTATTAATGACTGTTTACTTCAAAGCGAGGCATCACAAATACCTTGTGTAAATTGTATTTATGATAGAGACTACAAATTCAGTTACTGTCATAGATTAGTTTATACAGTAAGACTATTGCGATTTCACCACTTCAAAGAGAAACACCTAAGGAGATCAAGGTGGGCTTAGAGAAGCCAAAGCTGAGGTAGGCCTCAAGAGGCTTAGGTTGAAGTGGGGCCTAAAGAAGCCAAAGTGGAGGTAAGCCTAAAGAGGTCGAGGCTAAGGCTAAAGCCAAAGTAGGCCTAAGGAGGCTGAAGCAACGCCTGAAGAGGCCAAGGTAAAGCCTAGAGAGGTTGAGGTAAGCCTAAGGAGGCCTAGGCGAATCTAAGGAGGCTGAGGCCTAGGGAGTTCCTCAAATGTATAGACTAATGTCCCATCAACAAGGTCACTCGATATGGTTGAGTTGGTGGCAAACCAACTAACGATGCCTGAAGAGGCAAGAAGGGAAATCCTCGAATATATGGACTAGTATCCTATCGATGAGGTTACCCAATGTGGTCGAGGTGGAAGTGTTCCAAATGATAATGCCTAAAGAGGTGAGAAGGGACTTCCTTGGATGTATGGATTAGTATCATATAAATGAGGTTACCCGGTATGATCAAGTTGGTAAGGTTCCAATTGACAATGCTTGAAGAGGAGAGATGGGAGTTCCTCAGATGTATGGACTAATATCCTATCGACGAGGTTACTCGGTGTAGTCAAGTTGGTGGCATTCCAACTAATGATGCCTAAAGAGGCGAATAGGGTAGGCAGGTCGTCCGTGCCAAACATAACCTATGCTAAGTATAACAATACAATAAGTAGGTGGTCTAAGTTAAATAACACCTATGCTAAGTAAGGCAACTAAGTAGGTATGTTCTCCTTTTAGCACCTCTTGCCCCTACCTTACCCCCCCAACCCCCTTTAACAACTCTCGTTGTTGAGGATTCGACAATGAGAGTTATCGTACGAGTGGAGTTCATAAGGCTTGTACTATAACTATCCCATGTCTTAGCTAAAGCATCATTGTGCACCGGAGCACCATGCATGAAGTGAATAGGTTATATGTATGAAAATGTAAAAGAATATAACAAAAGGATTTATTACAATGCAAAAGAGAAAGAGAGGGGACCTTAGCTCAAATATATAGGTTGTACTCGAAAATGTTGCTCAACTAGTCACTGGATTTTAGAAACATGCTATTAGATAATTAAACTTAGTAGTCTTCAACAAGCTATCGTGGTGCTTGGCTTAGCCTTCGTTTGTTTGGTATTGAGGAGTATAGCATAGTTACAAGGAGCTTAGGGCTCAGAGCTATTGGGGAGAAACTAGGTATAGCAATAATAGACAACTCTACCCAATACGATCATGAGTAGCTTGTAGCTTACTGTAACAGTGGGACTTGTTACAACCCAAGATAGTCAAGACTTATTGATCGCATCTATTATCATGAAGCTCAAGCTTTATTTTTTATAGCCTTGGATTTGGAGTGGTTTTGGTGCTGTGTACTAAAAATTTAGCTTAGGGCTGACTGGTTTACCACTTTTCACGTCATAAGGCTACTCAACTTCATCTATTATTGTACCTCCTGCTCAAAATTGAAGCATTTGGATCTACTCTTAGAGGAAGCTCAATATAGAGTGTTCAATTTGCTATATCGTAAGGGACTGTCCCATGTATAGTCTTCATATAAAGTATAGTTCAGCTACCCACAGCAATAGGTTGGCAAGCCATGGCCTATTCATCTCGACAATTTGTAGGCATTGTTATGAAGCTTGATTTCTCATTTAGCATTTTGTGGACATTGGATTTTCATTTGTATATTGCAAGTTATCTTAAACATAAACGTAAGTCAACTCAACTCTGAAGCTTGTATAAGGCATATATCAGGTTGCGTCGAAGTTTCTTTGGACATGTGAAGGCAGCTCGACTATTTTTCTGCATGTCATTCAGGTTGATCATGTTAGATACACAAAGAGTTCAGTTTCCAATTGGAGTCTTCAACTGTTATTTCTGGATGTCACTCAAAGTCAAGCTACATGGAAAAACTGCTCGACTTTTTAGCTATATCACGACTCGAATAGTATCTTCGTCGTAGTAGATCGTCGTACACTGTACACCCTACAAAGGTCAATGATCAACTCCTTAGTTACTATCGATCATATAGATAAATAGTATCATAGTAATAGCATAGTAGTTATCTTTACTAAATAATTAGATATATCATCAAATTAAAAGTATAGAACATAATGTTCCCAATATAAGAGTAATACGTAATCTAAACAGCCACTATTAGTTCAACTATTCAATAATAAGAAAGCTATAAAAGTCTTATCCAACATTAACGGTTCCCTTGTTTGCTCCATATATCTCACAGTCTCGTCCCAGCGTAAGACTAACCTTAAGCATTTTGCAGCCAAGCTCAGCAAAGAGTTATCCTTGTGTCAAAAGAAATCTAAGAGAGTATAAGCTTATGCTTAGTAAGCTAATGTCTCCAACATGCTCCACAAACAATATGTATTATTAACAACCATATGAATGCATGCAACACATAATATACTAAATAATACATGCAATAGCCTAGGAACTGTTTGCAACTCAGAATTTCCCCCTCTATAGTTGGGGTTAAAGATTATTGACTAAGACAAACCAACAACTGAGTTCTAACACCTGAGTTTTCAAACAATTTGCACCTATGTGCTAAAATCATCTCATTTTCATACCTTATATATATATATATATATATATATACATAAATATACTTTGATTTAATGAGAACTAAGATCTTTTTTTTTCAAAATTCTCAAGTCTAATGGTATGGTAATCTCTATAATCCACATCACATACCCTAAGTAGAAGTCACAAAACTCAGCCCTTTGTCTACAGTTAGCATCCCCTAATGCTTAGTAAACCCATCGACTAGGATAGTAACTCAACAATAACATGGCATATCAATGCATAATTGAATCCCTTTAAAAGCCTCTACTCCTATGAGTCCCTTCCTACCTTTCGCATAAGGTAGCATTCAATGTAATTATGATGCAAGAAGTGCTACACGTGACTCATTTTTATTTCATAGTTAGATGATTACTTAAGTCAAGTTATTCGATACTTAAACAATCTCACACCATAACAATAGTACACAGTATCATCACTCAAGAGTTTTCAAATATTTATTATTATTATATCGTTCAATCAACCATCCTACCATATACATGCAATTCCTAAATCACACACATCCAAGTTATATTATTAATTTAGTGCATCTATACTACAAGTAAAAATCAAGTACGCAGTCATCGAGAGTTACTCACTCTACCATAGCTGCCCAGTCATAGGAGTCCAAGGGTGGATCATCTCCAAAAGTAAAGTCCCTTGAATATCGTAAATACAACATTATGAGAGTTTGATATATATTAAAATGTCAACTTAAAGTTCTATCAAAGTCATACTCTTAACTTGGTCTTAAATTTTTGCCCTGTTATATTAAATCTTCGATCACATGTAACTTTCTTATTATAAGTCCAATTTTTGATGATCTTATAGTCAATTTCCATTATTTTCAAGTGTACTTTCATGTAGTTAGGCTAGATTTAGGAGATGGGGCCCACAATTTCGTACTGGTCAAAATAGTAGTGCTCGTAAGGTTTAAGTCTTCCTTTAGGCTTAAAATTGTTGTTGGGCTTTTTATTACCTTGTAAAATATTTTGTTAGTCCTATATAAGATATTAAGAGAGGGGATAAATTGATATCTTTAAATTTTTTAAGACTTTTTTTTTATCTAAGAAAAATACCCCTCTTAATAACTTAAAATGGTGAACAGTAGTATTTTAATAATTCAACATACAAATATTAGGCTAAGGATTTATAAAGCTTCAGCCTTCAGCCTTCTACCTACTACTCATTTCCAACTTAACTGTTAGGAACTCGATTTACTTCACCAGTACCGTTCCACTTGATCTACTATAATAAAATTACCAAAAGTTTGCAAGAATTTGCCACACATAGGCATTACTACACTCTGCTCCGCCTAGCTAGCCTTTTTTCAATCTAAGCTAATACAAATTTATAGAATACGGATCTATAGAGTACAAACTAACTTAAATAAATAAATTTTACAAGAGAAACAAGTAAGAATAATAATATGAATCTCAAAAAACTTCGGATAAGAAAAAAAGTAATGATTAAAGAGAAATTCCCTTCAGTTCAACTTTTTGGAGAACTATCTGAAATACATTCTATGTTCTTCCAAATAGTAGAAATAGCTCTTGTTTCAAGTATAATGTATATGTAATCATTTTCTTCAAGATTCTCATCTATAATTTTGCAACGCTCTTTCTTTTATACTTAAGTCTTCAAATGGCTAAAAGATAATAAGAATTATCTTCAACTCATGTTTTTCATTTTCAACGTCTAGATCATACATAGATATTTTGGGAAGATCTAAGTAATTTTGAATTTTAAATATGATCCTCTAAGCTTGGTAGAGTATGCTTGATCAACAACTTCCAAATAGACTTCGAATTTAAAAATTTTCGATGAGATAGATAAGACCCACAATCAGTTACTCGGGGTTTAACTCGTAGACTTTAGGGCAATCGGCTAAAGCATTTGATCAAGCCTAAATTATCAAATAAAGTTAGAAATATTAGTAAAAATGATCATATAAGTTTAAATTTAAGAAAATAAATAATAAAATAAAAGAATCTAAAATTTCCAAATTTTAAGTATATTACTCATTATTTATCAAAAATACGTAAAATGCATTCCAATAATTAATAAATCGCTAAAGATAAATTATATGCACACTAAAAATTATAAATAACTTAAATAATATTTAGGAGTATTTATTTGTACTATATATAAATTTACATGTGGGTAGAAATACGCATAATTACTTAAAACACATGAAATAGGATAAAATAATGTTAAATAATTAAAGAAAATTTATAAATAATTAAGAAAAATATCAAGAAAAATCAGAAAAGTTATGAAAATGTATGGAATAAGGGCATGGCAAGCAAAAAATTAAAGTAGAAAAATTAACCAACAAAAAAAAGTAATTTGGAAAAAAAATAGGGCTCATTTCACATCAATTTAATGTATAAAAAATCTCCAAAACCTCTACAAATAGCCAAATTTCTATAAAGGCTCATTTGGCCAGTTTGAAACCCTAGAAAATTAGAGAACACGAAATTTAGTAGGAATTAAGGTTTTTACAAAAATTACAAAAAATCGATGCAATTAAGGCTTTAGAAAAAAACCCACACCCGACGACCACCACCACTACCCAACTTGGCCACCTTTAGGGCCGTCGCTGATGGCCGGAATCCCAACGGCCAGGTGAGTCTGATTCTAACTCAATTTTATAAAATTTATTAAAATTATTAATTTTATTCAGAAAATTATGAAATTTGTTATTTTGGAATATTTTAGTATATAGATTTAAGGAAAATTTTTATTTTGATGAATTTATGTTTAGAAATATATTATTCTTAATAAATCATGCAAAATTGAGTATGTTCTGAATTAGAAATTAACAGGCTTAGGAGTGTAATTTTGAAGTCAAAGTTTTTATATAAACTACTTAGATGATATAGAATAGTTCCATGAAGCCTTTTTTTCAAAAATTAATTTTCTAAATTTTTAGATAATTTTTTGGCCTTAAAATGATGCATAAAATGAGTGATTTAGGGTTAATTAAGTAATTAAATGGTTAATTATTGATTTAGTGCATAACTATATATTCTAAGATGTTGAAATCTAATGAAATATGATACATAGGGTATTAGATGTAATTATTAGGGTATTATGTAATATATATGTAATAGGTAAAAATGATATGTTTTAAGTTAATTTTATAATTTAGGTAATTAAGTGTAAAATCTTATTTGGGATGAATTTAGGTATTTCAAGATGTTGATTGATGTTGAGAGATGATATTTGGAATGATAGAAATATTATATTTGTATTGTCTACATAGTAGGTAATAATACATAATATGCAAATATTGGAAATATAAGAAATAGAAAATATTAGAATAAAAAAATTGATATTATACTAATAATAGGAATATATATAAAATCTGGTAGGAAACTTAAATTATGATAATTATACGAAAAATGTAAGATTTTCGCATATCGAAAATAAATTCGGTAGTTAAATCAGGATTAGGATGTACCATACGGACTGGAATATTGGTTAGAGACCAAAAACAATATTGAGGATACCCAAAAATAATATGATTAATTTCATATTATGGGTTGAAACGAGTTTCTAGGGTTCGTATATAAAACTGTACTTAGAAATTAAATTAAAAATTAATTTAGAAATTGATATGGAAACTAAACCCAAACTTAGCCCCAAACCAAGAATAATTATTGACTTGAGAACCTAGATAATTAGATATATTAAACCCTAAACCAAAGATAACAATAAGTGTAGGATAAAAACTAATCTATAACAGTTATATAAAAACTAAAACAACGTTGGTATTATAGAGATCATTGGCAATCAACTGAGCGAGTCCCACCTCGAGTAAGCAAGTGGGGAGTTGAGGTAAGTTGAGATTAATACAGTATTGTATTTTTTATGCTTGAAATTGTACTTGATTGTTCTTATTCTGAGCTAATGATATGATTTTGATGTGTTGCTTTAACTTGTATTGTATGATTGGTATAAAATGATTGATCACTCTAAACTGGACCTAACTAAATATATGACTTATAAATATAAATTGAGCATGCATAGCAACCCATTAGGGGAATATCAGGATTCTCCGACCAAATACCAACCCTTCAAAAGGAATAGCATTGGATAGCATAGGATAGCATAACAAGTCCCTTCTTCATCCTTAGTCGAACTAAGTGACAAGTGAGGAGGTCACGGCAAGGGTGAAGTCAATGGTTCGAAGGTAGTCATGGAAGGAGCAGTGTCTTCATTGTATAAGCCTAAGTTTAGTCTTAAGCTGTTGCATTAATGTAACTCCTCAACCCAAATTAGACCAGACACAATTTCTCTAATCTCATGACAGGCCGGACAACATCGTGAGATGACATTTACTTGTATCCGCATAGCATCTAACTAAGTGATTTAGCAAATAACCCTGTTTGTGTTTGCTGTATAGTTTTGAGTCTCCATCCTAACTTATTAAGTTGTAGTTACTTACATCCTTATAGCCGTTATTGCAGGTGCTAGCGATGAAACAACCTATAATCACCTTGACTCTAGCAACTGTAAGACTCTGGGGAGTGAGGATGTAAACAGAAGACCAAATTCATTCTCTAGTTAGATTTATTTTAAAGATTTTAGCATTAATTTACAAATTACTCAATTAGATTGTGATTGGATTACTAATGTGAATATTTATTTTTCTTAAATTCATAAGTAAATAATTTATTTAATTTATAAACTGTTTACTTCAAAGCGGGTTAATTATGAATGCCTTGTGTAAATCAGGTCTAAGATGGCAGCTGTATGGTCAGCTCATATCTTAAAATGGTTTGCACGGTAAGACTGTTATGACTTTACCACTTTAGGGCATGACAAGATACACTTAACGAACAATTTCCAGATAAGCTTCAATCTTAAAAAAAATGAAATCCCGTAAGATCTGAAACCAAAATTATCTTTATCAATTTGTATATATCTTGATTTATCCATATATGTGTTTGCTTAAATAATCCCCATAGATTCTTAATTCCACCTTTAGTGAAACGGGATTAAGTGTATTTTTCTAATACATCAAAACTAGTGAAGCTAGGCCTTGTTTTCTTCAAATTTGATATAAGTTAATTTTTCACATTATTCTTCCAAACTAACTATCTGAATAACTTTCTGAAGAGTATCAATCTTCTTTTCTTCAAAGCCTCTGAACAAGATTTTAAAATACTGTACCAATTCTTCTCATAACAAAGCTTTTGAAGTATCTTCTAAATATTTTTAAAATTTTCTCCTTTGTCAAATAACTCATACCTTCTAAATAAGCTTCTGAAAACAACTTATTTTGCAATTTTAAACTTTCTAAATAACTGCATACTTAATGATTCATTAGCATTCTTCTCTTTTTTAATCATCAAAATTTATGAGAAATATCTAATATATTTAACGCTTAGGCTTAGGGCTTCATTTTAGGCTTAAATACCCTTTTTAAGGTTAGTTTTTCATTCATTATTTAAGGCCTTGTTGCTATCTTATACTTCTTAAACTTCTAAGTAGGTTATATGGTTAAAATGGGCTTGTTTCATATACTAATCAATGCTTATCACTTTGTTGGGCTTGGGGAATTTAACATAGCCTTCCTATGGATCTTATAACCTACTTTTCATAAGTTTAACATGTTAGTCAGAAATTTTTATGAGGCTAAGTTGAGAGTCTTGGGCTTGTTTTAAGAGTTTTAGAGCCTAATTTTGAGTTTTTAATCTCTAACCTTAACCTACTGGTCTTGGTTAGTCTTTTTATTTTGTTTACTTCATTTTCTAGTGTTTTTAAGTGGATGAATCTCATGTTATAGATTTGGTTAGGTTAGACCGATAGCTCTTAACTTCATTTTTTCCACTTCGCTTATCATATTCTTAAGTTTAAGTACTAAATCAAGGACTTACATTACTCGTTCTTCAATCTTTGCTTGACTTATTCTTTTGAAGTAGATTATTTTGACATGATATCAAGTGGAATTTATAGAACATGCACACATCTTAGGCATTATACTTTGGTTTAGGCCATTAGGTGTTGATTTCTTTATTTAAGCTTCATATGATGGTTTTTCCTCTACTTAAGGCTAACTTAAAGTATGTGAAACTTGATATAAGTAAAAATAACACTTAAGCAAGCCTTCAACATCTCACATCCAGCATGTTAGGGAACTTACAAGAGCTTAATTTCCATGGTTTTCTTAAATACAAGGGTATACTACATGTGATATACAATATACTAAAAGCAAAATAAGCCTATGCTACTCATATCTTACTACTTATGAAGAATCTTTGAGGAACTAACCCTTAAAATAAGTAAAAAAATTTCCAAGATACATGGTACATCTATATAGGCATGAAATGGAACTCTACATATATTGTTCTAAAGATATCTAAAAGTAAAATGCACTTTAGTAGATGTTCGGGTAGTGGTTTGGCCTCTTAAGCTTTCCTTAGTCCTTGCTTTCACTTCCCTTTTCATTAGTACTCCTTTGCTCCCTTTTTACTCTTATGGATGTGGTAATTTTTAAATATCCAAATGTTCCCCCTAACTTGTGAAGTAGAAAGTGATCTTGTGGGGTTTTCTAAAGTGGTTAGAGTGGGATGCAAAAGAGTGTGAATTGGCATGTAATGTATGTGTGAAGTGGATGGTTTAACTAATATGTTTTGGAGATTTTTTCTTTGTTGGCTTTAGCATGTAAGTGTCTTTAGAATTTGAAGGCAAAAGAAGGTGTGAATGGCATGGGGTGGCCAGCTTTATTCAAGGGTTTTATTACCCTTAATCTTGTCCTTAAATCAAGGGATTTGATGGGATTACTCGCCTTGCTAAAATTTCCTAGATATGACATGTTGGACATGACAATGGATTAAATAGATAGACGAGAAGCAAGCCATTCACCTTTCCTTCTCTAATCGGCATGGAGTGTATCCTTTTGAGCATAGGAGCTTGTCACATTAACTTAATTTTTGAATTAAATAATTAGCTAGTTACATCACTTATCTATAGGTAGTATAACTTATATGAAGAAAAGGGAATTGCCTTATCTCAAACTTATGGAAGTTATCAAATGATAAGTCAACTAAGTTCTCACTATTGGCTTTGGTTTAATTAAATTCAAATTAGAAAGGAAATTACATGGGAGTGGTTAGTTATAAGCCTCACACATGTGATTCTTAAGTTATCTTATCATATGGTTTTTTTTAAGGTTTAGTTCTTTAAGTATTTTGTCTCTTAAATTTTCTTCTCAAAGTAGGTTATAAAATTTTAAGGTCAAATCAAACTTGGTTAGGTTCGAGTTTTTGATCATTCGTTTGGAGTCTGAATAATCTTAAGTATTTTTAGCTCATCCTAAGGTTTTTGTAATTTAGGACTCGTTATTTTACCTTAGGGTTTTCAACTATTTGAGTTAAGATTTTACTTTACTTAGGATTTAAAATAATTTTTAGGATTGATATCAACTTTAGAACTCTCAAATTGAATTATAGTTATGAAGTCAATGAATATGACTTTTAAATTAAACTTGATTCTTAGTTTAGTTGATACTTAGGAATAATCGGAGTGTACTCTCGACTACTTTGGATGTCACTTAAAATCATAGAATTTACGAGTTGTATGGCTTGGCTTCATAGAGGTTGAAGCTCGGTCTTTTTATTGAAAGACAGCTTAAAGGACCATTAGGTAGAGCTACTCATCTATCATGAAAGAACTCATATGGCTATGCAACTAACTTTATATAGTTGCTATGCTCAGGACTGTCAAGTTGGCACAACTTTGACTAGGCTCGGACGTAGGGCTTGGTCTTAGAGTTCTGATCAGCACCTTAACTGATGCAGTTAAACTGTAGATTAGTATTGCGTTTTGGTCCAGCAAAGCTCAGGTAGATTGTGGTGAACTTAATCCTACTTCAGTCTTCGTGACTATGCTCGTTCTTGTTTAGATAAGTCAATCGTGGTGCTGTTCTAGCCTATTACTTGAGTGCTTAAGCCATCAATGGCTATTATTTGGAAAATTGCGATCAACTTGGCTCAACTAGTGGCTGTTAGAGTTCGTGTAGAGTGTAGTTTACCTACTCACTATAGCAACTCGGTAAGTCATAGCATGTATACATCAACTCGGTTGTTGAGCTCAAAGTTGTAGCTATTGGTGGAGTAGCTTACCTTGTTGTTTAGTCAATACAAGAGCAATCCACTGGAAGCTTCTTGTTTCAGGTCTTGCCAATGATTTAGTTAAAGCCTCCATACCTACTGAAGCTAGTTGGCTCGGTCTAACCATGATGGACAGCTCCACTTAGCATGAAGCACAAATTAAAGCTTAACCAAAAGGGACTTGAAGCTCGAACTTCTGTAAAATCTTGTTCTAATAGAGATACCATAAGCTTTTTCAAGTTAATGAAAACAAATTGTAATAGGTTGCATCTCCTACAGATGACACCAAATATCGTCTTTGAATTTTACCGATAGAGATTAAGATAATTCATCTCATCATGTAGCACCTTCAAGAAAAAGAAATAGAGCTACGGGGCTAATGTTGGAGGGTGCTTCGGCATGGTCACTCCGATGCTTAAGTCATGATAGTTATAGGTGAAAACCCTAATGAGTTTAAGAGAGAATAGAAAGAGAAAGAAAGCCTTCATAAGTGGAGGTCTCTTCTACTATTTACAAAGAATGAGATTAAGTTGAATCTAAACTAAGCTATTAGAACTGGGCCTCCATCGTAGGCCTATCGATTTGGGCTTAGATGACCTTTATTTAAAAAAGCCTATCAATAATACTTTTTATAAATATAAACAAATTAAGTGATAGATAAATTCAACTTTATAAGGATTTATTGTGTATTTAATTTTAGAAGAGGGGTATATGTGGAAATATATTTATATCTTTTTGATATCTTATTTTTACCGAACACAAGATTCAATTAAATAACAAAAAGACACTAAAAAGATGGAAAAGAGATGAATCAAACAAAGCAGTACATGAGGAATATAACATGGTATAACCATCTTATAATGTATTTAATGTAGACATTTAATGTTGAATAGCATAATATAGGGAGAATAGTATAACATAACTACCTTATACCATATTTTCATGTTAGGAGGATTACAACGGAGGAGATCAACCTTCCGAAAAGTTTACATAAAACATCAATATTTCACAAAATGGTTCAAAAAATTCATATAAGGGATCAACGTTTCATGAAGTAGTTTAAACAATTTCGTGGAATATCTATTACGCTATAATCTTATAATAGTCAAATCTTTTATTTAAACAACTTTTGAAACGTTAATCTCTTATTTAACTTTTCAAAACATTGATTTCTTTATTCGAATCTACCCTAAATGTTAATCCTCTCTATTGTAATTCTCCATCATGTTTGATGTAGATATTCTAAACTGAGTAACACAATATAAGTTTATAACGTAACATAATCGATTTATACTAAATTTTTAGAAGATAAAAAGACTACAAGTTTAGAGATTTTTCCATAGTCCTATTCTTATTTTCTAGGTATTGGTCTAACCTTACATCATATCCTTAATTTATATTTCTTTAAATCTAAACCATTAAACTAATTGTCAATTTAACGGAATTTAAATTAATGGTAATATAAAAGATTAGACCGGTCTCGTCAAAATAGGAGACTAAACCATAAAGCTCCACGGGTTTTGTATTATACAAGAGATTGTCTCATGTTTAGGCTAAGGCCTATTGTCTTTCACAATAACCCTCTTTTCCATCTCCGTCAAAAGCCTACAAACGAAAAGGCAAAAGCTGCAGCTATTTGGATAAAAGTAACAAAAGAAACATAGTTTTTTTTTTTTTAAGAAGCATGACACATCCACAGCAACAAAAGACGACTTCCTTGGTTTCTTTGCCTTCTCCTTCCTCTTTTCTCTTGACCACATCTACATCGCCCCTACTTGCTCATGCCACTCCATCCACTTCTCTCACTTTCCTCACCAATTACGAAACTAGATCCTCTCTCCATCTAGTTTTGGCAATTCATGTTATCATATCGTATCCGTATCCGTATCCGTATCCGTATCCATATCTATACTAGTTTGTATCTAAAAAATCCCAACCCGTGACCCAACTCATTCATTAATCATGTCTGAAAACCTAAACCTGTAAGCCGACCTGTTTAATAAGCGTAGCTAATGTCTGAGTTAGACTCATATATTAATTAAAAAATTATATAAAAGTCTATAAGATATTTGTATATGTAAAAGGAAAATAGACAATAACAATATTTAAATTCTATAAATACAAATGTCATAAGGTTTTCATCTTAGCAATTAACATAAAATTACAATCCAAATAAAAATTTCAAAGAAATAATCTTATCAAATTATAAGAACTCCCAAAATTTAAACTGCATAACATTACTTGATCAAGTGGAACCATGACCTGAAGGGATGCTACTAGTAGGGTTAACTTCTAAATTCACCACATCCTCCATTAGATCTTCAAGGGAAATGGTCGAATAATCTGTACATAAAAAAGAAACATATCGATAAAATATATGATGTTGAAATTTTTAGCAAATAATTTATATTTACGACCTTCTTCTCCGTAAAGCCAATCTTTTGTACATAAAAGAGCTTCAACAGTATCTAGCTTCAATGAGCTGCAATGTTGATTAAGGATGCGGCCTCCAATGTTAAATGTGGATTCTAAAGCTACTGTAGATATTAATATGCTTAAGACATTACGTGCCATTCTTGCAACTTAAGGATATCAAAACTAATTGGTTTTCTAATAACTTAATATGTCTATTCCATCCATTGTATGCCACTCCTCATCCAAATATAACTCTAATTCAGATTTGGTGACACCCCTTAGGATTTGCATGCTTTTAAATGATTTAAATTCCTAAACAAGGTAAAAAAATTATATGCATCATATAAAATGTTACTTCTAAAGTGTAAAAACAATATGCAATTGTAAAAAGTAATGTTACTTGGAAGTCGTCACCCCATTCATCATTCATAAAATCCTTGGCTTTTGATTTACTACTGCTAACATTTTGATCTGAAGTTGCAGCATTTTTTTGTGCATATTCATCAAAAAGAGAGAATAAAGCTCTTTTGACTTGCATAAACTCATTTGAGTCATCATCATAAAGCCTCTAATAACTCCACTCAACAAAATCAAGTTTATATCGTTGATCTAATGTAACAGCAATTGCCAAAACCAAACTAAACTCAGACTAGTACTTTTGAAATTTTATAAACATCTTGATTTCCATATCTTTCAAATATGTTTTACCTCCATTCCTATTATTTGTCAAGGTCGGTATGCCCTAAAAACTAAGGGAAAGTACAAGTTAGCAATAGGATACTTTGTTCCTGAAAATTTACAAGTAATATCATAAAAAAGGCTTCAAAAACTTGGTCATTTTATCAATCTTGTCCCATTCTTCTAAAGAAAGACAATGTTTGTAATTTGAATCACTTAGCTCCAAGTGACAAAATGCACTTTTGTAATAAAGTGCATCATCAAGCATAAGGTATGTTGAATTCCATCTAATTGGAACATCCTATCTTAGACCTTTGTCTTTAAATAAAGACAACAAACTTTACCTTTCTTGTTTGAGATCCTTTCACATACTTTATGCTTTCTCTTACCTTATCAACAGCACCATCAATTTCTTTTAAACCCTCTTAAACAATCAAATTGAGAATGTGCGCACAGCATCTAATATGAAAATAAAAACTTGAAGCCAAGAGTCCACCTTAATATTAAGTTGTGTTTTTAATAAAGACACAAAAGGATCATTGGCTAAAGCATTATCCAAGGTCACACAAAACAATTTACTTTCAATCTCCCAACCAATTAGCAAAGTCATTACTTTCTCGATTAATGTAACACTTATATATAGAGGTAGCATATATGCAAAGCTCAAAATCCTCTTTTGTAAGACGCAATTTTTATCAATGAAATAAGCAATCATAAATATACATCCATCAGTTGCTATTGATGTCCATAAATCAAAAGTCAATGAAATTCTACCAGGACAATCCATAAGCATGTGTTTAATTCTAAATCTTTCCCTCTTGAAAATCTTCATTTGATCAACCTTCAAAGTATTTCTAGATATATACACAACATTCTCATATATGTATTCAAATAATGCCTTAACTCCACCATACTCCACAAATGAAAAGGGTAGTTCGTGCTTAACAAATGTAGTAACCAACAGTTTACAAAATTTCTCAAGATCAAACTTAGTAGAATTAATTTTCATGTTTGTAGACAACAACATTTGAACAATGTCCTTAGTATTACGTTTAGAACATTTTTTCATATGCCTCCTTAAGTTTCCAATTCCATAATTACTATCACATCTTATCTTGGTCTTACATAACTTACATGTCTCTTTTGTAATGACCAATCCATCTTATTACTTCTCAAATGAATGGGTGAAAAGAGTCAATACCGAAGAAGTAAGTTTTCTTTGTTGTTTAGAATTAGTAGTTATTGTTGAACCATCAACTTCGATAACATCATCTTCTTCATCTACTCTTAGCACTTCCATTTCATCAAGGTCCACTAAATCTTCTAAAGGTGAATCTATCTGCATGATGAATAATTGGCAATTACTTAAGAATAGAAGAATATCGTGGAAATACATTAAAAAAAAAAAACCATTTTTTAATCTAACATGATAAATTGGTACAACCATTAAAAAAAACCATTGCAGCATAAGGAAGATGATAAATTTGGTACAACTAGGGGCTCTACTTTCAATATCTAAGCAATATACAACACTTTTATGTAAAAATAAAAATCAATCCAGCAATATCCAACACTTTTATATACAAAAACTTCCGACAACAACCAACTTAATTGACTGCTCCAATAGGCAAAATCTCAAAGGAAGTAGGATAACTGTAATTTCTTCCTTAAATCACCCTCACCATATAAATCATTCCATTGTTTTAACTTATTCGTTCAAGCTCCCCCGGCAACAAAGCTAGCAATCCTTCCAAACAACACTTCTTTTAAAAACATAACATAACCAAAGATAGCAACAAAACAACTCAGAAAATTAAAAAAAAAAAAAAAAGGAAAGAAAGGTAATAACCTATAAAGCATGAACCAACCGTGAATCTGTGATGAATGAACTTAAGAAGCAAACAGCAGCAAGGACATAGTTTTGCCTTGTGAATATAGAAAAAAGAAGAGAGAGAAACCCTAATGACTAATATTCTAACATGTAAATGTGACAAGGATAGAGTATAGGCAAAATGGACGAGAGAAATGAGGAAACTCGTAGATGGGCAGAGCCGACTTAAGATTAAACACTATTATATAAGGAATATCTTATCGGGAAAAACGTTATACATGCTAATAATTGCATTCCCCTTTTGTCGAGGCTCTTGAGGCATATATGGCATGATCGCTGTTTTTTTCATTTGTATTGTGCTTAGATTAAGTGTATGTATCCATTCATAAGTTTAAATTGAAAAATTTGTGTCCATTTATGCATTCTTTTAATAACATATATATATATATATATATTCCATCCTTTTTATAACATATTACTATTGCCATATATGAATACATAAATAAAAGACAGACTCTTATTAAATACTTCCTATAAATAATAGTATATAATCAAATGAAAGATAAAGATAGATATACGTTAAGAATGCAAAACCTTTATTTATTAACCTCATCTTAGAAGGAAATTTGCTGATTTTGATTCTTTCCCTACATATTTCATGAGAAGGGAAATGCATTTTCCTTATTATGCATGACTAATAAGTTTCTGGACAACACTTATTTTAAGTCCTTTTTCTACTTGGAATAATTTGTGATGGCATAATCAACTTGTTGTTCAAATACTCAAAGGAAAAATCTAAATAGACGTGGTCCAAAAGAAACAAATAGGAGGTTATCAAATGGAATATTTAAGTATTAATTTGATTTATTTTAAAATACTTCTAATTTAAATCTAAAGGTTTCTTTCTTATTTGTTATAATTATTTATTGAGAGTCTAAATTTTTTTAATAAACGGGTTCATAGGTTAAATCAAGGACCTGTTTATAAGATCTATTTAATTAACGGTTTCGTAAACAGATTTAAAACCTAGACCTAAACCCAAACACGTATATAAACGTGTTTAGATAGGTTTAACCCATTTATATCTTATATCAATTTTTTTCATATCCAAACCCATTTCAATCGTATAATGTCATATTCGGGTCTCAAACTGTCAGCCCTATCTCCATCTCAATGCAATTTCTAAGCCTAACTCTTCTCTTCTTCATTCTTCTTTTTTGCATTGCTCCACCTCCTCTTCTCTTTGTTTTCCTTCCTCTTTCTCTGGTGAGTTACTCAGTTTCAATTTTCACTTATCTACTTCTTTTATGGATTTGTTTAATTTTTCTTGTACTTGTAGTAGTTTCACTGAATCGATTCTTGGGATGTGTATAATAATAATATTATTGGTTTTGAGGTTTGAAATGTTGCTATTGTGTCTTGTTTGCCGTCTGTTAGCTATTTGTGTAAATGCTTGTGTTGATATATGGTTTGTGCTAAAAAGTAAAAAATCACAACCTGAAAAGCCTCGGGATCATGGATGTAGGTTTGTTGGAAATTTTGTGTTTTCTTATCTGCTTCCATGTGGACAGCCAAAATCTTGATGTCTGCATATAGGAATCTATTCAAGTTGAATTTTTTAAAAATTTTGTTGATAAGTTTCAATTGGTTTTCTCTAGCGCACCCCATGAACCATATGCTAAAAGTAAAACCTGAATTAAACAATCATAATGAATGAAAGCATCTGATTGTCGAGACATGGAGTAGGAAACTGAATTGGAAGGGAGAAACCTTAATATATGAAGAAGTGGAGTTTCGACGGTTGATGTTATCTTGTGCGTGCTATGTATCTATAGGTAGACCCTTCTATCTTATGTATGCATCCCCATGGGAAAGTGTGGATTGGCATTGTTTCCAAATGCATTAAATCAATCAAGACGATAAAGAGTAAATTAAACACGAAACATTCCCCGGCATTATTGGGAAATTTGAAAGAATGCAGAATTCATCATTAATCCGTTACTTGGATGGTTCTTTTGAAAGCTATAAGAAGAAGTTGACATATTAGTTCATCCCTCGTGATAGCATATAATGGCTTGTCCTTCTTAAAATACCACGGTCTTAGGTTGAAAATGTATGAATCGTAAAGCATATGTGCATCTATTGAGAAGGGGCAGAGATGGCTCTAGTTAACTTGTCATTCTCAACAGCTTGGCAAGTGTGGGTAACAGCTCAGTCCCTACTCCAGAATCGAACCCCGTCTGGTTCCCAATCTTCGTACCACCTAACCGACCCGTTCACCAACCTCCCGACCTACTTTAGCTCGGCCAAGCGTAATTCCCATCTCTTACCAATACAGATTCGTACCATTGCAGTCCTCTACTTTTCGGCACCGTTGGGAGCTATTCTTCATATTCCTTTGTATTTTGTCTCTTTTACCATTTTTGTATCATCTTAGGTTGTTAAAAATTGGATTCAAACTTTTATGTAACTGCAACTTTTTTATTCTTTTACCCTAGGAGCCTGCTCTCCCTATCATTGTAGCCCCATCATCTATCTAGTAAATGAATATTCTTCTTCCTTGTGAGAATTTCTCTCTAAGTTATTAACCTTTAACTATTAACTATCCTAACCGTAGATAGGGATAGTGACAAGTGGTCCTCTTCCAAGACTTGTGCATATCAAGTCAAGGTTGAGCCGTGTTAGATCTCTGAGGCGTATCATATCCAAAGAGGTTGCAAATAGCTATAAGTTAACCCAATCCAATGCAAGTTTCTTCGATACACAAGTTACCCACTATACTGTGGTGAGACTAAGTTATTAAGTTAGCTCCTAAGCACACCACATGATGTTAAAAATAAGGTCATATTGTTTCTACTTATAAAAACAAATGAAATATGGTAAAGTTATTGTAATAAAGAAAGGCACACGTGAGTCGTATGCATTAAATTTATACAAATTGCTAAGTTATTTGTCATTAAAGCTAATAATAGAAATAAATTGAATTTTCATGGGAATTTGTCATTGGAATATATAATAATATAGATAGGGTTTTCAATAGAATAAATAATAAATCAAGATACTTATATGATTTTTGGTATATTTATAAACTGAAAATAAAATAGATCTAATCTAAGTTAATATTTGATATTATGCACAATAATTGGAACTAAATTACTTTGTAGTTGAACTAAAGATCAATATATGCATGGCCTACAAAGCTCTCATAGGTATTTAAAAAATTTGATATAACTCATGAACATACAATTAATAAGGTCATCACTAAATTAGATCAATGGGAACTTAATTAAATAAAGAGGATAAATCACTCAATAACTAAGTATTAAGATAATAACCACAAACTTTTAATAACAAACTTAACTTATTCATTCAATAATTTTTTAATTAAATCATATGCTTACTTACAAACTCACAAAATAAAATTCTAACAAGTTAAGAAATGAAACACTTAATAAAGCAATATGTCATAATAACTAGGAAATAACAAGATAGAAACATATAAATATGAAAATATCCATAATATCTACAAGAAGAAATAACATGAAAATAAATAATATAAGTTAGAATAAGATAAAATAAAGATATACTATTTAAAAATAAGCCAAGGAAGCAATAATTTTTAATAGCAATTGTTTCAATCGCTAATTCAAGGTGGTTATTATATTCTTAGTAAGTATTTATAGTAGTAATTTTTTCTCGTTTTACATTGTAGTAGTAGCATGTATATTAATGCCATATTCACTTGGGAGAAATGATAATGGAGTGCTAACCTTTGAACCTCTCACCCGAGTCTAGCTACAAAGCTTGCAATCTCTCACAAGAAGGATTCTATATTCTCAACCTACTAAGGACGAGGTCTACTACATAAAAGAGCTGTAGAAGAACTCTTTAAGGCCACGGCTTGGCTACACACTACTCTATTTATACTCCTACCTAGTTACTATCTTGCTGAGTGTCGAAGCCGACTTGCTCAGTAATGAGGCCAATCTGACAAGTGCTGAGTTTGAGATCCCTATATGTCAAGCTCTCCTTATCAATCCTACCAAGCGATAGCCTCACTCAATCACCTCGGCAACTTTCAACGTAGCTCAGCAACAACTACCCTAACATCAACTCAATCTAACCACAATGCCTCAAGATTCCAAAATGTGAACCAATTGATGTGCTACCACATGTTCCTTACATTTCTAACATTTTGTACTATATTCATTTTATCCTTTGTCACATTTACCCTTTTTACTTATACTATGAATCTTCTCCTTATATTATCCTTTTATATAATTTTCCATTACTGTTGCTCTATTGGACTTACTAAAAATAGTCATTCTTACTGTAGCCACAATTATCTTATAGCTTCCATTTAATAAATATTTCTCTTCTTATTCTTACGAGATACCATTCTCCAAGTACACCCCTTTTTATACTCTTATCTAATCTTGTTGAGCAGCTTGAGATTAGTGACGAGTGGACTTTAATATTAGCTTGTACATTATATCAGACAAATTACTAAGTTATATTGTGTTCATGGGTGCATCATATCCTATGAACAGCTTTTAGGAAGTTACTATGTTTTCCTACCTATCCATTCCCTCTTTCTTCGATACATCAAAGAACCTACCATTACTTCTCCCAACAATAAGCCCTAATGATTACTACAAGTAGCTTCACGAAAGCTATTGTGCTTGCCGACCAATCTATTCCCTCTTTCTTCGATACCTTAAAGGACCCACTATTACTTTTCCCTACAATAAGCTTTAGATATCACGCAGCTTCTAGGCACATCATATAATCCTAGTATCAAAGCTTAAAGTTATAACTGAGAGTTAAATTTTATAAGTGTTTCTTATTATAGTTATGTGTTCTATTATGCTCTATTTCTCTAGTAAAAAAACAGAACAAGTTCTCAAGTCACCGTGAGATCATATTAGGAAAGTTGTGTGAAATCTTTGTTAAGTAGTGGATTTCCTAAAGTTTTGTATCGAGAATGTCAAATCCCAGCATTTAAGGGGAGATTAATGATGATGAGAGCAATGTTCACGGTTACGGTCATGTTACCCAACAGAGATTGTGCACTTCGGATAAACAATTGCAAGACCTTACTGCTATTGTAGCCAACCTGACTATATATCTATAGAAGGTAGTAAAGATTAAGCCTAAAGAAAGAGTTGATGAACAAAGCCAAGACGTCAGAGATAGGCTAAGAAGACAAGTAGTTGAGCATAGAGTAGCAAAAGTTGTTAATAGGAACTCAACTTTACCCTAACATATTGAGAGGTTAACAAAGAAGAGACTTGAACTAGATGAAGTTGACTAGTATAGGAGGAGGAAGAGCAGTATGATGAACTCGAAGAGTAAGCGCTTCGCACTTTCAGAGAAGCTAACCATCTTAAAGTACATACTCTAAGCTTTAATGAGTCTGATAGTGCTAATGATTACTTAGACTAAGAGGAGAAGATTGGGAAGATATTTGACTTCTACGATCATGAAGACTTGGTGCCTATTCAAGTAGCTGCTTTAGAATTTTCTAGGTATGCAGCAATGCGGTGAAAGAAATTGCAAAGTATACGTTAGCGAGCCCAACGTGAAATCCAAATTTAGAATGAGATGAAGAGAGTTTTGAGGATTAGATTTGTGCGAAAACATTATGAGCAAGACACTTTCCGACATCTTTAGGAATTCAAGCAAGGCATCTAATTTAAGGATGAGTATGTCCAAGAGTTCTAACTGTTGATAATCTGCTATGATGCTAATGAACCAAAAGCACGAATCGTAGCAAGGTTCATTTTTAGAGTAAGATCCAAGATTGATGAGGTAGTGGAGGTGTAGAAGCTTGGAAATCTAGATAAAATGATTCAAGTAGCACAAAGGATCAAAAGTTAGAGACAAAATCAGATCAGTTGAGCATAGAGCAACCGACTTAGCTTCCCAAGTTAAATTAGTACACCAAGCTAACTTAGATATGAACAAGTTCAGTATAATTTCGACGATTGCTAAAGTTAAATGACGGGCAAACCTGATGATAGCTAAGGGAAGACTAAGGCTGAGGAGCCTAAGGTCAATAAGGACCAATGTTAGAGCTTTGGAAGGAAGACCGGAGAGATAAAATGTTTCAAGTGTCTTACTATTGGACATGTATCTAATCAATATCCGAACCGACATATCATAACCATTAAGAGAGAGATGCATCAATTTGAAGTAGAGAGTTCTAGTAAAGGGGAGGAAGAAGAGGTGGATGTTAATCGCTTGCTAAATGAGTTTCAAGAAGACTCTGACACCTTGACCTAACCAAAAATGGGAGAATACTGTATGGTTGTACGGAGATCTCTTAGTACCTTTACTTCTAATGAGAATGAATAAAGAGAGAATCTCTTCCATATGAACTGACAAATAAATGGCAATTTATGTACTTTAATCATCAACGGAGGGAGTTATACCAATGTCATAGCACAAAGAGTGGTAAAGGCTCTTAAGTTGCTGACTTGTCCCCACCTTAAGCCTTACAAGATTCACTAACTTAATGAAAAAGGAGGTTTGATTATTATTGAGCAAGTCAGAATGCCAATCACTATTGGTGATAGATATAAGGACGAGGTGTTGTGTGATGTCCTACCTATGTATGCTTCACACATACTGCTAGGTCGACCATAGCTCTTTGAGCTTAAGGTACTCCATAATAGGTATAGGAACACTTATATATTCAAAAAGAATGGGAAGAAGGTTGTATTGACTCCTACAAGACCGATAGAACTTTAGGAATCTTAAGGCAAAGTTTCCAAATCCTTATAGAAGAAGTCCTTGGTGATTTCCCAAGCACAGTTTTCTAAGGATGTTAAGGAGGAGGAGTTTGTATTCTTACTGGTCAAAAAATTACTTGAGTTGAAGGATGTTGGAGTATTACTTTTCAAGGTATAGACATTACTTCTTAAGGTGCAGACATTACTCTAAGAATATGCCGACTTGTTTCTTGTTAAGTTGCGGAGGAGTTTACCCCCTATTAGAGGTATAAAGCATTGTATCAACCTCCAACTGGAGCTACCTTACCTATCCGACCTACCTATAGGCTCAATCCCAAGCAAGTAGTCGAGAAAAAGAAATAAGTTAATGAGTTGGTTAATTGTAGGTATGTTCGAGAGAGCATGAGCCCCAATGCTGTACCAGCTATCCTAATATTAAAGAAGTATGGCTGATGGAAAATATGCATCGATAGCCAAGCTATCAATAAAATTACTATCAGATACCAATATCCGATCCTACGATTGGATGATATGCCCAATAAGTTACATGGCACGGGAATATTTTTCAAGGGTTGATCTGAAAAGTAGCTACCACTAAATCCAAATGAGGCTGAGAGATGAGTGGAAGGATGGTGTAATCGAGTAGATGGTAGTACCATTTGGGCTTACAAATGCACCAAGGACCTTTATTTGACTTATGAATCATGTTTTAAGATCCTTGATAGGAAAATGTGTTGTAGTTTATTTTGATAACATTATAGTGTATAGTGTTAACCTCAACTCTCAAGTTAAGTAATTAAAGTCAGCATTTGATATCCTTTGAGCTAAAGGACTATTCGACAATTTGAAGAAATTTCATATTCTGCCAAAGCAAGGTAATTTTCCTTGGTCATGTTGTCTCTAATGGAGGAATCAAAGTTGATGATGAAAAGGTCCAAGCTATTCTAGAGTAGCTACCGATTAATACTACCGAAGTGAGGAGTTTTTTATGGTCTAGCATCATTTCATCAAAGATTCCTTTGGAAGTTTAGTTCCTTAGCTACCCCACTGACCAAGCTAACAAGAAAGATCAACAAATTCAAATGGTCCGAGAAAGCTCATAAGATTTTTAAGGAGACCAAACCTAAGTTAGCTTTTACCCTAATGCTAGAATTGTCTGACTTTGGCCAGATTTTTAAGCTAGAATGTGACGCATCCAGAGTCAACATTGGAGTTATTCTCATGCAAGAGCGCCAACTAGTTGCATATTTCAATGAGAAGCTTAAAGGTACCATACTGAATTACTCGGCATATGATAAGGCGTTCTATACCCTTGTACGAGCACTTTAAAACTAGCAACATTACCTGCTGTTGAGAGAGTTCATTATCTACACAACACATGAATCTCTCAGGCATTTCAAAGGATAACAAAAACTCTCCCAACACTGCGTTAAGTGGGTTAAGTACTTGGAAACCATTTGCTACATTATCAAGTACAAAAAGGGAAGTTTTAACACTGTGGTCGATGCCCTTTTTTATCAGCATGTTCTTATTACAACGTTATAAGCTACAATACTTGGGTTTGGTACCCTACCAAATCAATATGAACATGATCCGTACTTTTTACCCTTAGTGGCTAAATGCAATATTAGAGGAGTAGTGGATGGTTTCTATCTGAGCTAAGGATTTTTTATGAAGGGAAAGCAAGTTTATGTGCTAAGCAATTCTACTAGGGAACTACTTATTTAGGAGGCCCGTGTTAGGGGCTTAGCTGGCCATTTCGGTGAGAAGAAAACTACCAATGATGAGTACCGTAGCCAAGGATAGATACGGCCAATCACAATGGTGGGTTCAAGCTTGTCGAAAACTTGAAAGGGTGATGAGGAAACGCACATAAGGATGAAAAATGAATGAAAGATAAGCAAAATCTATGAATAGCTTTAAAGGACATGACACACCAATGGAAATTCCAAGGCTCATGGTATGGCTCAATATGACGCATGAGATAGTTCGATGAAGGTGCTCGCCACCTAACCTTGCTCAAGGGTTATGATAAGAATGAAATGAGAATAAATAAACAATGTTTACGAGAGAAAAATATTTAGTGTATTAATGATAATTTGCTTATCTGTGGCTCCATGTATAAGGAATATTTATACCAGAGAATTTAGGGTAACTTATCTAAAAAGGAAAAGGTAAAAAAGGGTATTGTCCTAAAAAAATAATATATAAAGTTTACAAAGGATAAAAATTAATATTCACGGAAAAAGTAATGATTAGAGTAGAAAATTCAACAAGTCGTCCTGGATACGTGGCAGCAATCTAATGGTGATGCCGTTGGAGGATGCAAACAAACAAGTACAAGCTGATCGGGTGTTCAAGCAAGGGTATCAAGCAGGTATGAACTCGTCCAAACAAGAGTAGTTGAGAATTAATGCAGGGTAGTTCTCTTAGCCTCTCGACAAGAATGATGCTAAGTAAGTGGTTAGCTCAGACATGACTAAGCAAGCACATGAGGTTTGGTTGCTATCGGGGCATTCTTTAAGTCGACATACAATTTCTAAGAGATAAGCAGTCATTCAGCCAACACATAAAATTAATCGGTAATAAGAAGCAACTCGACTCAGCCAGAGTTAATTGAAGCATGAGAATTCGCTTCTTCAGTCCCTCTAGTCCTCGGGCTTTGCTACAGGTTAAAAGTCCAGTAGCTTGATTCCTATCATCTGAGTTATTGAAAAAACACTTCTATTAGCCTGAGATGTTGAAGGGTGTACACAAAGTTCTTGAGCATTATAAAGAGTGCATGTGAATGAAAGGAAAAAAGGAATCATATGGAGAATATATACCTCTACCTGTACTTGAGTAGCCATTGACCGATTTAAGCATAGATTTCATGCTTGGCCTACCTAGAATGCCTCGGAAACATAATTCTATTATGGTAATAGTTGATTAGTTTCGCAAAATAAGCCACTTTATCCCTTGCCACAAAATCAATAATGTTTTATTTGTTACTAACCTCCTTTTGTAGAAGATCGTATGGCTACATAGAGTCCTAAAGAGTATTGTATCAGATCGTGATTCAAAGTTTACGAGCTTCTTCTAGTAAATACTATGGAAGAAGCTCAATACAAAGCTCATGATCAATACTTCTCACCATTCATAGAAAAATGGGCAGACAGAGGTGGTGACCACAACAATAGGTAACCTCCTTCAAGTTACTATTGGGAAGAATCTGCATGATTAGAACCTATGCTTACCTATCATTAAGTTCGCATACAATTGCTCCACCCATAACTCGACAAGAAGGTTGCCTTTTGAGATCGTCTACAGACTTAATCCAAACTTATCATTAGACCTAGTTACCAGCTTGATCTCTTAAGGAGAAAGTCAGTTAAGTCTGGAACGTGCCTAAGAGTTTCAAAAATTCACGAGAAGGTTTTTGAGCAATTAGCTAAGACAATAGCCCGAAAAAGAGAATAAGGAAGCTAAAGAAGAGGGCAAATTATTTATAACCTAAGACACCTTATTTAGATTCACCTTAGCAAGGACCAATTCCTAAGAAGACGAACAAACAAGTTATCTCCTGAGTCAAATAGCCATTTCAAGATCCTTCGACACATCAATGGCAATGCCTATGAGCTAGAACTACCCAAAAAATACGGAATGTCTCCAACTTTCAACATCACTGACCAAAGGCCTATGTACTAGAAGAAGAAGATTAAGATTTGAAGGAAAATCTTCAACAATCTCGGGGAGCTAATGGAGTGCCAACCTCTAGACCCCTCACCCAAGCTTGTCTCTGAAGCTTACAATCTCTCACAAGAAGGATTCTGTCTTCTCAATCTACCGAAGATGAGCTCCAATACATAAAAGAGCTATGAAAGAACTCTCTAAGGTTTCAGCTCGGATACACACTACTTTGCTCGAACTCCTACCCAATCGCCAACCTACCGAGTACAGAGACTAACCTATCGAATTCAAGGTCCCTGTACACCGAGCTCTCATGATCCATCTTACCAAACAACAAGCTCATTCAATCACCTCAACAGCTTAGTTTTCTACATAACCCAACAACAACAACCCCAACATCAACTCTATCCAACCACAATTCCTTAAGATTCCAAAATGCAAACCCATTGACAGACTACCACCTATCCCCTACTTTTCTAACATTTTGTACTATATTCATTTTTCTCCTTTGTCACATTTACCCCTTTTACCTATACAAGGAATCTTCTTATTGTATTTTCCTTTTATGTAATTTTCTATTATTGTACTGTTGTCTTAAATGACTTACTATAAATAATCCTTCTTCCAATAGCCGCAATCATCTTATACTTTCTAATTAATGAATATCCTCTTATTGTTCCTATGAGACACCATTCTCCAACTACACCCCCTTTTACACTCTTATCTAATCTTACCAAATAGCTCAAGATTAGTGACGAATGGACCTTAGAGTTAGCTTGTGCGTCATATCAAGTAAAATACTAAGTTGTGTTGTGTTCTCTTGTGCATTATATTCTACAAGTAGCTTTACAAATGCTACTATGTTTGCCGACCTATCCATTTCCTATTTCTTCGATACCTCGAAGAACTTACTATTACTTCTCCCTATGATAAGTCTTAATGATCATGCAACTCCGAAGTACATCATATAATCTAGATAATAAGAATCAACTCCTCAAGCTAGTCATACGCAACTAAGCTGGAGGATTACAAGGATTCATATAGAGAATACTAGCTTGAAACCCCATTCAAGACGAAAATTCCTATCTCAACCTCTATCTTTTACACTACTGTTGACTTAAGTGCCAAGATCTTATAAGTGCCAACATAGTTTCTAAGCCTCCAAGCAACTATGTGAACCTATTGAGTAGCCATGCCTATTATCAAACTCTTACCATAATCCAAATAGTATCCAAGCCAGCCAACTTCAAACATCAGACTGAACAGGCTTGCCAAGATACCCGACTTAGATAGTATCATAACAACCTTCAATATCCGAGCACTAACCCGAACCAGACAAGGTCATCTTTGACTACTGACTTTCTTCTGACCTTGTCCAAACAGGATCCTAAGACTGCTAAGCGACCTTAGAATTTATTATAGCTTAGCCAACCACACTACAAGCTTCAAATCGTCTCTTGATACGTATGTTCTAGCATAACATTCCAGAAAAATTCCTTACTTTTTTCGTACAGAATATTTTTTATCCCTTTTACCCTTTGTAGTATGTTTCATATAATCCATTTGTAAATTATCCTTTTATCTTTTCCACGTATACCTTTTTATTATATCCTTATAACCATTCCCCCTTATTACTTACCATACCCTTGATTACAATGTTTAGTTACTTTTTCCCTTCTGTATTCTCTATTTTACAAAGTCAAGATTCCCTCTAATGTGAATGAGCATTACTTACCAAAAGCTAAGATTTCTTATTCCTTCCCTTTTCTACCTTTATTACATCCAACTAAACACCACAATATATATTCATACTTTATTGCATCTCTATTATATTGTGATATAATAGCTATTCAATTATACTCTTATTCCATTTAGTGAACTAAACATGCTATAAGTACATTTCGTAAATTTTAACAAAATAAAAATCCACCATAAAATGTACTTTACTACTATTAATTCTAGGCAATTTTAAATACAAGCAGTTAAAAAGTGTCGAATATATTATAACAACAAAGTACATTTTATCGTACTTTATATAGCATAAAAAAATCATAATCCATACTTATTGAACATAAAATTTCTATTATAAGCTATTAATATTTATACCAATAATTTGTAATAAATTAAGAAAATGTTTTTCAAAACCAAGTGCACTTTGGGCATTTAAAAAATTTGCTAAAATCTTACTCTTTTAACCTGCCTCCATTCTCTAAAACTTTAGTTTTTACTAAATAAGGGCCTAGTCTATTCTTATGTGCAACAAACTATGGCACCTCCTCTAAGCCCTTCCACAAGAGGAAACAAGGGGTAACAAAGGTAAGAATGTCGAAGTTTAAGCCCAAATAAATTCGTGTTAAGTTTCTTAGCTCCCTAAATCCTCTTGTTTCTTGATATTTTTAGCTTACTTATAGATTTTTTTCATGTGGAGATACTTAGTTCTTATGCTTGGCAACCTTTCCAAGTATTGAAGGTGAGTTTCATAGAAGATTTCTTGAATGGAGTTTGAATTATAGCTGAAAACTTGGTTCTAAAAGAGTAACACTTAGGTTTTGATAAGTTTTGAACCTAAAGTTAGAGGTTAAATACAACTATTGGTGATTAGATCCCTCACTAATCAAACTTCACCAAGTGTTTGTTATTTTGCAAGTTATTGGACTATAACTCTTAGTTTTGATTCTTGCACTAAAAATATGATATTTGGAGCTGGAATTGAGGATTTAGCTAGATTGTCGTGTTGTTATTCATTGAAATAACGTGCCTTAAGTTAGGCTTAGAAGTGTATAGGTTTTAGACAAGGAATTAAGTGAAAAGAGATTTACGTTCGAAGTAATCTACTCTACAATTTTGTAGAATAGAAGCAAGGCATCCGATCGCCTTACTAGATAGCATTTGGATGCTAAGCTACGGTAAGTGATGGAAGCTTAGCATCCAAAAGCTATTCTCTATAACATCTGAGTACCATATCCTACTTCAAAATCTTTTGCTTTCCAAGTCTATTCCCAACCATTCCTAATCAAACCAACTCATTATCTAATCTTTTTGCTTCCAGAAGTTTCAATCTTTAATCGAGAAATTGGAGTTTGAGAGGTATTTGCAAGTGATTCTACTATTTAATTTCAAGGTGGAAAGCAATAACCCTTACTAGTTAGAGCTAAAAATGGTTTAAGTAATTAATGTGAAGTTCAGGCTAAGTGTTATCAATAGGAACTAACGTATAAGCCTAACAGGAGTTGTAAACTAATCGAAATTGAACATTTTATTAGATTACAGGGTTCAAGAGTTGAAGAACTAAGTTGAGTAAGTTGTCTCTAGGGTCAAATACTTGGATTCTCTTACTTTTGAGTCATCTTGCTAGTTATTAATTGCTCTATGACTCAGGTACTTAGCACTTAGTTGTTTGCTTGTCCTTACTAAGACTTAGTAAGTAAACTAGATTGACTTATATTCGACCTAATGAAACTTGGTTGTTGGTTATGCTTGACTCGCTTACTTTAAGAGCTCGTAGTAGCACATCCCTAAAGGAACAATTACTGATCATATACGAGGATTTCTCAATAGACTTTCATATGGGATAACACAAGTAGAATACTAGGTTTTAAAAATTGCAGGCATAAAGGATTAAAAGAAAACTTATATTTATATTCATCTATATATGTAGACAAAAGTCATAGTATGATAGGGTCATGATTATCCCTTTATTGATTATTGACCTAAATTTGAGATAATTAATGGATCACTTGCTTTACACTTGATGTACTTGCTTTTTATGCAAGTACATGACTTGGTTTGGCATCTGTGTGTGTTTATGTATCACGTAATGGGTTTTAGGTCATTCTTTTATACTTTTTCGGATACAAAAACTTATAAGTATCCTATTTATGAAAAACCTTTTGTAGATGATATTCAGGAAAAGGAAAATGATTAGAGATAAGATAACATTTATATTGTTGGAGTTGTGTTATGTATAAGTAAGCTTGTTGTGTATTGAGGAGATAGACTCCTTCTTTATGCATTATTCCGTGAAGATTATAAATTTTTAAATTTATCTTTCATGTTACTTATGGATTATCAATTAGTAAAATCCTTGAGATATTAAATTAGTTCGATTTCACATTATAATGATTAGAGCGGATAATTTTTTTATTTTTTTTGAGAATCTTGTGCATATGTGATAACTGTTTATGTTAATAATAAATGTTTGTGGATTTAAAAGTCTTAATTCTTGTTAAGTTAAAATATGTAGTGAATGTAATGCTCCAATAGGATCTGGGGAGTTACGTCCAATTACTTGTAGAGGCTGGTGAAATTATTATCTCCTCCGGGCAATTGTTCGCTTGGACTTGGAGAATATCAACAATGAATAGTGGACGTTGTTCATAATTAATTTTCTCCGTGAATGACTCTTTTCCATGTGGACTAACTGCTCCTTCCTGAACAATTTTTTCCAACGCAGCAAAATCTTGAATTTATGGGAGTGCGTGAAAGTGGTCGTGCCAGTTACGGCATCGTTCTAACTTAGGCTTGACCTCCGCAAAGTGTGGACCAATACCTCCCTGTTATTCTTTAACTATACATCATGCTACTGCTTAACTTTTCATTCTAACTTTTATCGTTCACGTTCATCCCACTTATCTTTTGTACTACACAAATCGTCGTCAGCGGACGTTCGATGAAGGATTAGCAATTGACAACCGATCCGGACACGGCACGTTATAATTATAAATAATTTTATATTTACAAAATTCAATACGTGTAACAAATGGATCAGATCCGAACACGAAAAAATTTAGCCCATTAAGTTCTTCCAACCCGTTCTTTAACATTGGTTAAACCTTCTAAAATTTATTTCTATATTAATCATGATATGTTTTGTTATTTTTAAATGTTCACATTCCATTTTACAAGTTATAAATCTTTCAAAATTACCCCCAACTTGCTCTTTAATAGTGGTTAAACCTTCTAAAAATTATTTTTACATTAGTTATGATATGTTTTGTTATTTAAAATATCCACATCCAATTTTTTACAAGCTATAAATCTTTCAAAATTAATTCTTAGCAAATATGTATTTGCTTACGACATTTAATTGATATATAGATGGATTCATCTTTGGAAGATCTAATAGACTTTACTAAAACTTTTATCTAGATTGTAATTTATCGATAAGTATTAAGACCGATATCATTTGTATTTGTAGAAGTTTAAATTATTATTGCTCTTTTTCCTTTATATTTGCAAATGTTTTATAGATTTATTTGTAAGTTTTTAATTGATAAACAAGTCCAACGTGATTATAAAATATGCTTATTAAATCGGTTGGATTATAAGTTTAAGTTTTATATATGATTAATAAATAAATTGTGTTTCGAATTATGATTTTTTAGATATGAATCCATCAAGATATGAATACTAGACACATCATAATAGTATGAATTAATAATCATAGTTTGTTGCCCCTCACCCAACGAACTATTATGAAACTTTGTACTTCTTTATACCTATATTAAGGGTTCATAATAATTTTATCATTCTTATAAATAATTTCATATGCAATTATTTTTTCACCCACAAGTAGGTGCATAGTTTGTTAGTATATATAGTATATCCAACAAAATATTGTATAATTTCTTTTTCTTTATTTTCTTCGATAAAGATACTATGGTTCATTATATGATTTGCATATTAGTCAAAGTTAATAGACAAAAGGGTTGTAAGGTATTGAACTAAAAACTAAAAATATTCATAATATATATTTAGCGGTACAAAAATTTATTTCATAATATATAATAAATATATTTTTAAAATTGTAAAAAAAAAAAACTTAAATCACAATATTGAAATTCATTGTAACCTATCATATGAATAATAATTTTTAAACTTTTTTTAAATTTTTTAATCAAAAAATCCATATCTAGCACCATACGCATAAAAGAGAGTGATACTATCCTTTACTGTACTATCAAGTTGTTTTTTTATTTTATATTATCTAGTTGTATCATTCTTCCATAATGTTTGTTGTGGAAAGATAAGTAACCTAGAGCAGAGGAATAAGCATACAAAGTTGTCCTGCTATTATCCTTAGAACATAACTGGGGAAACCCATACTTCCTAAACGATGAGTTCGGGTACATGCATTTAATCAAAAGACTACAAAAAGGTCCTTGGCAGAACAAACAAAAAGAGCATCGTCAACATCTTGTAATTGCGCCATAGGAGGTAAATGATCCGCCACTTGATTGACTCAGTAAGCTTTTCACATTCAACAAATACTTGCATGTGTGAATGGTTCCGGTGTCCGTTAGAAATATAAATTACATAATAAGCAACACATGGACTAGCTTTTTCTCTAGAAACTAAACCAAAAGTCCATATCCGGCCAAAAAAGAAAAGTCCGAAATCATCCATTCGGTCAAGAATTTTTCAATGACCAAATGATTCGAGACGTCCTTCGATTTCTCAAACCTCAGGTTACATTTAAACTGAAACGAGTGCCCGTGCTTGACTGAAAGATGGAATTATGGAAAGGTGGATAAACAGCCATTTCATTGGAGTGAAGCCACAATCAAACAATGAAATTCTGTAATTGAAGGATAAAACTGCTTAGACTGCAAGATTGAAGGGGTGGAACAGGATCGTCATCTTTGGTGCCAAATTGCGTCGAAGGAAAAGGAAGCCTGTGCTCAATTGCATCTATTGTAACTGAAATTAGACATCTTTTAAGTCATGTTTTGATATTTGCTCTTTTTCTCTAGTTTATATAGAGTCATATATTTGTGCAAACTAGATTGCAATCCAAGGCAAAAAGGGCTTGTGCTTGTATTTTTGAGAATTAAACCCTCTGAGTCCTTTATTTTATCTTATTCAAGCTTATCATAATTTTCGTCCACTCATTGTTATGTAATGGCTATGTTTTGCTTCATTAGTGGATATGCTGCCTGATTTGTTTGGCATATATATATATATATATATATATGTATGTATGTATGAGAAAATTGCATGTTTATTATGAAAATTTAAAAAAAAAATTATATAAATACCAATTACATTAAATTAATTCAAATGCGATTTTAAAATTTATATTAATATCGTATTTATTAAATGTTGTATAATCTCTTAATAAAACAAAAAAAAAAATAAATAACAAACTCCTTTTGAGTTTCAAGGTTGAAACTCATGAATTCAATTGCTTGGATGCACCTTAATCATCGAGTCATGATGTTATCTTTATCATTTATTGAAAAATCATATTTATTAATTACAATATAGTAATGATATCAAATTCATTAAATCATAACTTATAAATACAAGATATTTATAAATTATATTATCGCATTTTCAAGATATAATTTCATATTAGTAATTAAGCAATTAATTTTATCTTATTTATATTTATATAATTTTTTAAGAGAAATAATAAACATTTATTGGATATATATATATATATTAATGTGGTTGTCGTCATAGGTACTTAACTATTGAAAAAGGTAAAGATTTTCTTTTCCCCATAAAAAAAAGTCTCGATTTAAACAACTTTAAGGAAAGATACAGGACCTAAATCTGGGAAAATTTGCCCTCATAACCACATCACATGTCCGAACAATATTACATACATATATATTTATTTATTTACACTTATAGCCATGCATCGTACTTTATTTTATTATATTATATTATATGACCACGTCGGTTTATAAGCCCTGAAGTTGCCAACTTAGATCCGGGACAAAAACTTAAGACCGAAACAGGGAATGACGTAACGCCAATTCCGTCACCCATGTGCTAATTATAGGCCTGGTGATAAATTAACATTTTCTTAATAAATAACTTCATATTTGACCAGTCGTACAATTTACAGGTGTTTGAATCAATCAGTCAGGAATTAGATTAACGAACGCGCACATAGAATTTCAAATTAAATGAGTTTATGACGCGTTTCCATTTTTTCAAAACTCTCCATCAAATATTATATGTGGAATACGATAAGGATGTGCATTATATTTTTTGTTGAAAGAGTAAAATAATTTGTGTCAAAAAGATTATTTCAATCATGGTGACTTGAAGAGAATACATATGGACGATGAGGTCGCTTCAGCCTGTCCTTTCAGTAAACGACTTTCAAGCCGATAGTGCCTCATTGGACAATGGCGTGCTTAAATTGCACTGATCAATTGCTATTTTCAGTTTTTGTTGTGAGTACTTATCTAATTTCCAATTCTAAAATATAATTCTTTTGACTTAAAAAGTTTAAAAACATCTACAACCATACTTGTTAATGATTGAATATTAAAGCTATATCACACAAAATTAATAGCATAAAAATCAATGAATTTAGGACGAATGGAGGCATGGTAGTCAGATTAAGAAATTTGAGATACACGTGAAGAAATTAGGCTACACACTAGGCTTTACTTAAGTTTTCAATAAGGAGCACGTTAGCTAGACCGGTTTCTTACAAAAGTGTCTTGTAGTTTCTTTCACTTTCTCTACAATACAAACTTCATACAAAATCATGCCCTCTTAATATAATGAAAAGAAGAGGAGCCATCCCATTTCTTTTCCACACCAATCCTTGTGAACTATTACATCTTTTTTGGGATGTATAGCTCAATTGATAGAGCATTGGGCTTTTAACCTAATGGTTCAACATAAGTCCTATTATAGCCAAACTTACCTTACTTAGTAGGTGATGCATAGTTGCATTTAAAGATCACTTTTTGGCTTTTAAACTCGCTTTATTGAGTTCACTCTTTAAGTGACAAGGGGGGTAAGCCGTTCTAAGCTGAAAGCAATAGCGAATCTTGAATTTACTCACATTCATCCAATCTAGCTTCAAAAAGTGATCAAAAAGAAAAGCCTTTCCTTCAAATCTAAGCCAACAAAGCTACCTCTTAACCATTGCTCACTCTTATCACATATTGGCACATTCATGATGCATTATGATCAAAATGCCCTAAAAGAGACCTATGCATCAGTGTACTGTTATGATCACATATTAGCTAGATTTTTTTACAACTTAAAGGCAAAGCCGCCTATTTCTTAGGGCAAAGGGTGCTACCTAGTCCTAAATCCTTCTACTTCTCCCAAGGCTAGGGAATCTAGCTTGACCTTTAAGGAAGAACTCCATAGGACCCCTTCTTTGTTTTAGGGCAACTAGATAGTAAAAGGTTATCCCTTTGCAATGCTGGAAGCTAAGCAAAATCACCAAGCTGACTGACTATGTTTGAGCATAGCTCAAGCTCAAAGGTGATGGTTGAACTCGCCACATAGTTTCGAAGTGGGTAAGACTATCTTAGTAAATGCAATAAGTATCGATCACTCGCCACAGTAGAGGTCTTTGCCGATGCTACTATCCACCATGGAAGCGCTCAAGGGATTTGTGCTTAGATGTTAAGATCAAGGGACTCTACCTAATCCATGTAGCGAAATGTAAAACAAACTATAAAGAAAAATATATATAGTAATTTTAAAAAGTAATATATATATTTTGTTTCCAATACAAGAGATCGAACCCAAAGCAAGGTATGATGAGTACAAGCAACTTTCACTTGTTAAGATTAGTTGTTGAAAAGAGCTCTTTATATAAGTTGGCTTGTAGATACCACGATCATAAGAAGGACTCAAAATATAAGCCCCTACCTTGATAATAGTGATTAAATCTTTCCAAAGGCTAGACTATGAAAAAGTCCTCCGAAGGCTGCTAATTTTGTCTAAAAAAGGATTTGAATTCACTATGCTACATGCTATGCCTTTCCCAAGTTGCTTCATATCTAAACGTTTTGACTCTTTAATGCATCTCCGAGATCATACACACAAAGAAACACCATAACAAAAAGGAACAAAGAAAACAAAAGAGAAATTAGCAAAATCCTAGCAATTGTCGATCAGATACAGCACAATAACTAATCCTACTCGACCTATAATTGATCAAATGTGACTTACCGGTCCAAACTATAAAGTCACTCGCAATTACTCCTTACTAAACGGAATAGATAAAAGTTAAAAGGATAATTAGAACACTATGGTTGCACACGAAAAGAAAGTTGTAATAATCTAATGTAATGAGTATTGTCTATGTACAAGTAAATAAGGTTTATAAACTAACCCCACTAAGGTTATAAGACATACATGGAAAAGAAAAAAAGGATAATTTACAATTGAAATACATGAAATATACTAAAAAAGGTAAAAAAAACAAATAATATTCTGTACAGAAAAAGTATGGAATCCTTCTAAAATGTTATGCAAGAAGACATGTGTCACATGATAGTTAGTTAGCAAGAATATAATACAGTTCGGATGAAGTGATGAAAAGAGTTAACAGTTAAACCAAACCCGATCTGGTTCAAGTCAAAGCTCAATCACTAAAGGATGTTCAGATCCTCTTTAGGTTGGGTATCTTGTAACTTGGCTTAGATAGAGGTTTGATGCTAATCAGCTCGAAAACTAACTAGATCATGATACAAGCTCGATAATGGATGGGGTTTACTTAGTAGGTTGGCACTTCTACTTGAAAGCTCGAGAATTGTGTTAGTCTATACTAAAGCTCGGTATTAGGGTTGGTAGAGATGTGAAAGGTAGATGTTAGGATAAGAGACTTGATCTTAAATGGGGCTTCGAGCTAATATTCTTCGTACAAGTCCTTATAATCCTATAGTTTGACTGCATGTAACTAGCCTAACGAGTTGATTCCTATCACTATTTCCTTCCAATTTAAGTAAGATGGGGCAATGATCCAAATGGCATTTCAGAAGATTAAAGACTCAACCTTCTGTCTTATAATATGCTTTATCTTACCTTAACCCAACCCTAAGTCCATGTGTATAGCTTGCTCCAAAAAATCTCTTCTATACTAAATATTACTTTAATCTACATCATTCTAAAACTTTATTGCTCTTCTAACATAGGCTCTTCTAACATATACTAAATATAAGCCGGTGCAAGGAATATGGAATTGAGGAGTTTGATAATAATAAAGTACATGGAATGATTACTAATTTTAATTTTTCTATTGAAATATAGAGTATTGAATAAATAAGTGGTGATGATAATTAAATTGGAGGATAACAGTGGTGGAACTCATTTAAACGAAGAATTGATATCAGTGCTTTAAATAATGGATACAATATGATAGTTGGTTATGTTTTGTTAGGAGTTAGAATTGATTATATGATTAGTTAATTATATAAGCAAACATCCTATCGATCTTTTAATAGATATAGTTGTGCTCTTTGATAGATGTAAATTCTTTGGATATGTATATATATTGTAATGTATTATATACTTATGATAAAGGGAGTAAAAGGATCGAATGTGTTTTAAGTGACCAATCTAGGAAGTCCTTTATATGTATAAGAACGGCAAAAGAAATGGTACTATGAGACTATGATCAGGTTATAAATTCTTTGGCCCTTAATGAATTACGAATTGAAGACTTATATGTTTAAAGTTATAAGCTGGTGCAAGGAAAGTAAAATAAGTATAAAGTAGATAATAAGATCTTTATGTCTTATCAAGGTAAATTGAATGACATTATTATGTGGCACTTATGTTCGAATACAAGAGATAGATGATTATTAAATGGCATATGAGTGAAGAAGTAAGATTGCTACATAAATTATGATTGAATATGTATCCAAGCGCCCTACAATAGTGGTAATATGAGTAATAAGTGACAATGGGAATGGAATTAAGACAAAAAGTTTGGAGAGAATTAAGGTTTTTAATCAAAAGTTACTTAGTTATTCAAAAATCAATTTAGAAAGACATAACCCTATAGAAAGTAATTTTTATAAAACGGTTGTCTATTAGTAAACTAATTATGATAAGATGATAAGGAATATTAATCACAAATAGTTATCTAAGGATTCGAGCTTAAAGGAATCAGAAGATAAGTATTGATTTCATTGAAGGACTCTTCCTTGATCTTAGTTGAATGATAAATATGAATAAAGAATCGGTTAATAAGTACCTTCATTATAGGATATATAAATGGATGAAATACAAGTACAATGGTAATATAGAGGTGTTCATTCCCTACAAATCAGAAACTAGTGAACAAAAAGAGATTTAAGGTGATTGAGATTATCATTAATTATCAATTTAGAATCTATATTGGAGGAAGGATACTAATCCACAAAGCCGTAGGATATGATCAAAATGGAATTTAGAAGAAAAACTACTAATGATAGATGATGAGAAGTTTATTAATATCTACGAGCGAGAGATTTAGGAAAAATACCAATAAGTATTAGATCTACTAGAAACATATAAAGGTTCAAATGTATTTCTAAAGATTAGTTTGTGAACATTTGAACTTTATGGTTAAGTTAACCAAGAATCAAACATATAGCTAAAATTCTGTATTAGATAATATAAATGAGCCTTAGGAGTTAAGGAGTGACTATGTTTTTTTGGAATCACATCAGATTAAAATGATACCAATATAGGATTAGTGCACAGATTGTACTCATAAAATTAGGAGAAACGTATGCATACTAGCTGTAGCTGTAGATGAAGATTCTAGTTAAGATAACTATCAATAGTATTTTGATATATAAAGTATTTGGGGATGAAATTACTAAAGTTAAGGGATCATAAGTAGCATATAAAACTTGAAGAAACGTAACTTTTAGAGGAGATAATGCTTCTTTCATTAAACAAGTTATATTTAGAGAAGGAATTTTTATGGATATTGAAAATGTTGAATTGGTGATTGGAGGAAAATCCATTGAGGTAACCTAATGTACAAGAAAGCTATAAAGCTCCAAGACACTTCATATGAGTAGTTGCAATAAGTAATTCAACAGAGAAATGGCAAATTTAAAATTATCAATTCATCATTGTTAAGTCTCATGTCATGTTAATCTTATAAGTCTATTATGTCATGTTGTATTGTGTCAAGCAATAAGTCCTTGTCAACGCTATCTCTTTTACTGAATCTGTAGGTCAAGAGTCATATTTATTCTTGTCAAGTCGAGTCGAGTCCAATACAGTCAATCTACAATGCCAACCATCTCATTTGAATCTGAGATGGAAAAAAGTTAAGATTTTCCAAATTTGATCATATGCTAAGCTATATGAAAAGAAGATGAAAAGCTATGGAAACGGCCTAGACATTATAAGAAGAAAAGTATGGATGAAAGGAAAGGTAATGACATGAGGTAAACTTGGAACTAGTCATAATCACAAGTAAAATCTAGGAATCGGTAAACCAACCAAAGAATTTGTGAGATTATAAAGCTAAGTCATAAAATAGTATAATACAACTAGAGGACTACAACAATGAAATAAGCCTTGATCGATTCTAAAGTAGGGAATGCAAAGGAAGATAAATTAAGAGATCGAGCAAAAGTTTAAGTAGAGAAGAAAAGGGAACTCAATTAGAAAATTTCTCAAAAGCTTCAATAGAAGATAGTTCAGTAGAATGGAAGATATATTTCAAGGTTATGAAGAACCTACAAAAATAATAGATAATTAGGTTCAGAAGTTAAAGAAGTTGAGACATAGAATAGGTAAAAGTGTAATGGGACGAAGGTCTACACTTAGAAGCTAAAATAGAACTTAATGTAGTGAAGACAAAGTATTACTTGTGGCCCCTTCGATTTTTAGAATAACAATAGTATATAAGCTGTAAATCTTAATAAGTAAGCAATACATAGATATACAGTAGTTTCAAGGATGAAACTATTATAGGGGTGAGGGGGTGGAAATGTAAGCCCAACAATTAGTTACTCAGAGTTCAGTTCGCATAATTTAGAGCGATCAAGCAAACTGTCCAATTTAGCTCAAATTCTATGACAAAGCTAAGAATATTAGTAAAAGCGATTCCATAAGTTCAAATTTAAGAAAATAAGTAATAAAATAAAAGAATATAAAATTTCTAAATTTTAAGTATATTACTCATTATTTTATCGAAAATACATATAATGCATTCCGATAACTAACGAATCGCTAAAAATAAATTATATGCACACTAAAAATCATAATAACTTAAATAATATTTAGGGGTGTTTATTTGTACCATATATGTATTTACATGTAAGTAGAAATACGCGTAATTACTTAAAATACAGAAAATAGGCTAAAATAATATTAAATAATTAAAGAAAATTATTAAAAAAATCAAAGAAAAATAAAAAAGGTTGAGATCAATCCTGAATTGGGTTGTAGCAACGAGGGGAAAGAAAAGAAAATTTGGACCAATTAAATCAATACAACAAAAAAGGCAAAATAAAAGAGGATAAGCTATTGTCTTGTCTAATTAATGCACTAAAAGTTCCTTACAACTCTATAAATAGCAAGAAAATAATAGGAGCTCATTTAGTCTATTTGAAATTGAAAAAAATTGGAGAGCATCGAAAATTAAGAGACAGATTAGGGTTTCAAAAAATTACACAAAATTATGCAATTAGAGTAATTAGGCCGAACCCACACACTGAACCACTACTACCACCACCTGTGATGAGAATCGTAATTAAGAACAAACAAGACCGATCGCTAAATGGGTCCAAGCTTATAGAAAGCTTGAAAAGGGTTAATGAGGAAAGGTGCAAAATGGGTAAAATAACAAATGAAATAGTAAGCAAAAATCCACAAATAACTCCAAAGGATATGACGCACTAAAGAAACTTTCGAGGACTTACAGCATAATTCGATATGACGCATGAATTGGTCTAATGAGGTTACTCGCCACCTAACCTTACTTAAGGGAAAGGATAAGAGTGATGCCGAGAGTAAACAAGCAGTGTTTACGTAAGGAAGAAAGTACTCAAGTGTATTGAAGGTAATCTGATAATCTTACAACTACAAGTACAAGGATATTTATAACTGCAAACTAGGACAACTTGCCTAAAGGGGAAAAGAAAAAAAGAACATTTTCTAAAGGGGCAATATACATGTTACAAAGGGCAAAAACGAATATACAAGGAAAATAATCATTAGTGCTACAGATTCTACATATGATACTATATACGTAATGAAGTGGCATTAGCAGGGTCATTAGGAGATGCGAACAAAAAGTACGGAAAGATGGGTTTGTCCGAGTAGGGATGGCCTAGTCAATCCAGTTTCTCTCTCTCTCGGCTTCTCGGCAAGGAAAAGACTGAATAATTAGAGAGTAATCGTCAACTCGGCATATAACATAATAATGGACAGTCATACAGCACGACATTAAAGGTAAATCGGTAAGGAAGTACTTAGCCTCAATAGGGATTGGTTGAAACATAAGGATTCATCGTGCCAACCCCTCTATTCCTCAAGCTCGGCTACCGGTCAAAGGCCCCATAGGTTGATTTTCATCATTCCTTCCAGGTTGTTTTAGATTTGGGATCAAATCCGAATGGCGTTCTATCAATTCTCCATCAAGGTGATATGGACTGAGGTTGGCAATGTTAAAGGCATTAGAAATCCCATAGTCCTCAGGCAGGTCTAACTTATAAGCGTTGTCATTGATTTTCTGGAGGATTTTGAAAGGTCCTTCCGCTCTTGCAAATAATTTATTTTTCCTTTTGTTCGAGAACCATTCCTTACTGAGGTGTAGCCATACCAAGTCTCCCGGCTGAAATTGTTTAGCCGACCGACCCTTGGTCTTTTCACACATTCTTCTAGTAGCCTAGTGATGTGCTAAGTGACCTTGTCATAGATATGCTGGAGGGATTGTACTCTGGCCAAGGCATCGGGGTCCTCTTGTACGGTTGCGAATACAGGGGAGTAGTTGAGGGGAAACTCGGAATTGAATCCATAAACCACTTCAAAGGGGGTCTACTTGGTGGTATCATGTACGGTTTGGTTATAAGCAAACTCGACCACTAGTAAGCAGATGTCCCAATCAGCCAAGTTCTTGCCTATTGTAGTTCGGAATAGTGAACCTAAAGTACGATTAACCACCTCTATTTGATCGTTGGTTTGGGGGTGACATGACGTACTAAAGAGTAATTTAGTTCTCAACCAACATCACAGGGTTCTCCAGAAATGGCTGAAGAACTTCAGGTCTCTATCAAAGACTACATTTCTCTGCACGCCGTGTATCCGCACAACCTCTTATAAGAAAAGAGAAGCAATAGCCGAAGCGTCGTTAGTTTTGGTGCAGGGCTCGAAGTATGCCATCTTACTGAACCGATCCACAACGACCATTATAGAATCTTTTCCTCGAGTAGTTCTCAATAGTCTAAGAACAAAGTTCATGCTTAGTTCAGTCCATGGCCACGTCGGAACAAGTAGAGGCATCGCTTTCCTTTGTTCAGCTCAACACTTGGCCTTTTTGTTTACAGCACAGCTTTCGACCACTCAGTGCAAATCTCTTCGCATTCTTAGCCAAAAGAATCGGCCATTCACTAGTTCACAAGTCTTCCTCTCACCAAAGTCCCCAAAGAGTCCTCCGTTGTGGGCCTCCCTAATTAGTAATTCCTGTAGGGAACAAGTTGGTACATACAGTTTCCCTCCCGGAATAGATAGCCATCTTGTACATAATACTCGTCCACCGTTCTCCCACCTACACATCTAAAAATTATTAGTCCAAAGTGTGGATCCTCGGAGTACCGTTCTTTGATACTTGTAAAACCAAACAGTCCGGTCTGCAGTTCTGATAAGAGCACATACTTTCTTAAAAGAGCACATACTTTCTTAAAAGAGCATCTACAACTACGTTGCTCTTTCCTTGCTTGTATTTGATCACAAAATTGAATCCTTCAAGGAATTCAACCCATCTCGCCTGCCATTTGGATAGCTTGGTCTAACTTCGAAGATACCGTAGTGACTCGTAGTCAGTATATATGACAAATTCTCTCAGTAGTAAATAGTGCTACCATACTTGCAGTGCACGAATTAGTGCCAAAAGCTTTTTATCATACACAGAGTAATTTAATTGGGGTCCTTAGAGCATCTCACTATAGAAGGCAATTGATTAGCCTTCCTACTTCAGGACAACGCTTACTCCAATGCTTAACACATCGAACTCTAGCTCAAAAATTTTGTCGAAGTCAGGTAGTACTAACATCAGGGCGGAGGTCAACCTGTTCTTAATGTCAACAAAATTCCTCTCCTCCCTTTCTCCCTATCGAAAGTCGGTGTTTTTCTTTGTTAATTTAGTAAGTGGCACAGCGAGGGTGCTAAAGTTCCTGATGAACCTTCGATAAAACGAAGCCAGTCTAAGAAAACTTCTCACGTCATCACAAGTACTAAGGGTCAACCATTCAACAATTGCTCGAATCTTCTCATCATTAACTCGCAAGCCTCCTCCACTGACTACATAGGCCAAGAATACCACTTCCTCTTAGTAGAAGCAACATTTTTTCAAATTGCCGAATAGTCTCTCAGCACAAAGGATATCTAAGACTATTCTGATGTGTTCATAGTGACTCAACATGTCAGCACCATAGATTAAGATGTCATCGAAGTACACTACGATACACTTTCCAATAAGATGTCTCAACACATGGTTTATAAGTCTCATGAAGGTACTTAGGGCATTCAACAAGCCAAAGGGCATGACCATCCACTCATAAAGTCCATGTCGACTCTTGAACGCACTCTTCCACTTGTCTCTTGACCTCATGTAGATTTGATGGTAACTGCACTTAAGATCAATCTTACTAAAAATTTTAGCTCCACTCAGTTCATCCAACATGTCTTCTAACTTCGAGATTGGATAGCTGTATTTGATGGAGATTTTGTTCACGACTCAACTATCAACACACATCCACCAGGTTCCACCCTTCTTTGGCACTAAAAGTACAGCCACAGCATAAAGGCTGAGAATTTCTCTCACGTATCCTCTTTTTACCAACTCATTGACTTGACATTGAAGCTCAAAATCCTGTTCAGGATTCATGCGATAAGCTGGCTTGTTCAACAACACAACGCCAGGTACTAAGTCAATACAATGCTCTATTCCTTAGGTCGAGGGCAACCCTTCTAGCAACTGTTCTGAGAATAGGTCGGCATATTCATCCAATAATTCCTTCACCTCTTAAGGTAAATCATTCTACTTTTTCATTTCCACTAGTCGCCTGACCAATAGGAGGGTCGGCTCATGGCATTAATGGCCACTCGGAGCTCAATTATTCTTATCACCAGAGCCTTCTTCGATCTATAAGCAAGTTTTTTCTGTAACTTGTAACTTCTCTCGGTAACATCAGATTTAGCATAATCTTCCAATCATCCTTCTCGAGCATGTAGTTATTCCTGTAACCGTCGTAGATGACTCTCCTATCAAACAGCCATAGTCTTCCTAACAATATGTGTTACACACATATGGGCAGTACATCATAAAAAATCTGGTCCGAGTAATTGCCGATAGTAATTGATAGTAGTATTTATCAAGTGATGTATAAGGCTCCCTTCTCACTCAATCAATGCAACTAACAGCTTTGGGTGCACTACAATCAGTAACCTCAGTTTTGAAACGGGGTTGGTTGACCCCACATTAGTACAACTTCCACTATCTATGATAAGGGTGCACGTCTGATCATTTATCTTTCAGGTAATATGAAATAAGTTCTCCCTCTACTCTTCCTCCCATGAGGCTTCCACACTCATAGTGCGTCGAACAACCATAAGTAGCTGGTCCAAGTCTTTAGCATACACATCTTCCTCAATCAACTCTTTCTCGGCATTCTCATTCTTGCAGGAACCTCTTCCTCGGGTTCCTCATCCATACTCTCTACGTCTAACTTTGAGATGTTTACCTTAATGACCATCATCCTTCAATTCGAGTACTGAGCAGCTATATGTCCGAATCCTTGATACTTGAAGCACTTAATCTGGCTGATCTTCCTACCAGACCCTTGCCCCATGTCATACGTTTAGGTCTATGCTATATCTTGAGGTTGGTTTTTCTACTCAACTTGGACATCAACCCTTTTACTCGGTTCGGTACTCGACAGAGTCCGATGACTTGCCTGTCCGGGTCAGTTAGTCAGCATTCTAGTTGTTACTCAGCTCCTTCTCTACCTCTCTACTCATTGGGCAATTTTAACAACTTCATCCATTATGTTAAATCGTTGAAGCTCCACAATGTCTCGAATGTCTCCTCTCAACCCAGTAACAAACCTTGAGACTATTCGGGCAGGTGGTTCCTCCACTTCTCATCTTATCATAAGCAGTTAGAATTCTTGAACATATTCATCAACAGTCCAACCTCCTTGTCTCAACTCCTAAAGCCAAGTGAATGCATCTTGGAGATAAGTTTCCAACACGAATCAATTTCTGAGCACTATCTTCATCTCGAGCCAGGTGTTAATCTCTCAATTCTCCTCTCTTCTTCTTATAGCTTGAAAATTCTTTCACCACATGGCGGCATATCGAGAAAATTCAACAATAGCAGTCCTTACTTTCTCATAATATTCATATTAATAGTAATCAAATACACGCTCTACCTTTTCTTCCCAATCCAGATACTTGTCAGTATTCCCAGATTCTTTAAAACTCAGAATCCGAAGCTTCACATGGTCAGATGCTCTGGGGACTTATATACACTCCTATTCAAAATAATCTTCTTCCTCCTCATCTAACTCTCTCAGATCTATCATTCACCTTACTCGTCCGCCAACTCCTCCACCTCGAACTGGTCAAGCTGGAATCTGACCTCTGACAGGTTGAGTAGCTTGTGGAATGTTTTGCCTAACCTTAATGGGTCGGCAAGACAGGGCATGAATAGCTCAGGTCAGATCTACTAAGAGGTTAGCTACCACATCAAGTCTCTCGTCAGTACTTCTGGGAGTTCCCTGAGAATATCGTCCATAGTGGACAACTCCACTGTCATCAACAGCATTAACATTCATTATTGGATTTTTCATTTTTCCTTACAGATTCAAATTCAAAAAAACACTTCAAAGAGTGAATGATTAACAACACAGCAGTTAAATGAACACAATAACTTGCTCTGCTTTGCATACATAAGAACAGACAAAGCCAGTTGTTGGATGAGTCTAAGCTTGCAAAAAGCTGAATAGGTCTAAGCTTGCAAAAAGCTAAATGGGTCCAAGCTTACAAAAAGTTAGATAGGTCTGGGTCCAAGCTTGCAAAAAGCTCAAAAAGGGTTAATGAGGAAATGTATGAAAGGGGTAAAATGACAAATGAAATAGTAAGCAAAAACCCACGAATAGCTCTAGAGAATATGACGCACCAAAGGAATTTTTGAGGACTCACAGCATAATTCGATATGACGCACGAATTGGTCCAATGAGGTTACTCGCCACCTAACCTTGCTTAAGGGAAAGGATAAGAGTAATGCTGAGAGTAAACAAGCAGTGTTTAAGCAAGGAGGAAAGTACTCAAGTGTATTAAAAGTAATCTGATGATCTTCCAACGATAAATACAAGGGTATTTATACCCGTAAACTAGGGCAGCTTACCCAAAGGGGAAAAAACAAAAAAGACATTTCCTAAAAGGGCATTTCCTAAAAGGGCAATATACATATTACAAAGGGAAAAAATGAATATATAAGGAAAATAATCATTGGTACTACAGATTCTACATGTGATACTGTACACGTGGCAAGGCGGCATTGGCATGGTCGTTGGAAGATGTGGAAAAAAAGTACAGATAGATGGGTTTATTCGAGCAAGAATGGCCTAGTCAGTCTGATCTCTCTTTCTCGGCTTCTCGACAAGGAAGAGGCTAAGTAATTGGTCGACTCGGCAATAAAAAATAATCGTCAACTCGGCATACCACACAATAATGAACGGTCATACGGCATGGCATTAGAGGTGACTCGACAAGGAAGTACTCGGCCTCGACAAGGAAGTACTCGGCCTCGACAAGAGTTGGTTGGAACATAAGAATTAGTCATGCTAGCCCCTTTATTCCTTGAGCTTAGTTGTAGATTAGGGGGCTTGTAACTTGATTCCCATCAACCTAGAATCAAACCACCACCACCCCACTCCATACCGATCGCCTAAACTAACTAACCAACCTTAAGCCATCGCTAGTGGTCGGAAGCTCAAGAGACAGATGAGTTTAATTTTCAACTAATTTTACAAAAATTGTTAAAATTATTAATTCATTATAGAAAATTATGAATTTTGTTATTTTTGATATTTTATTGTATGTAGATTTAGGTAAAAATAGTGATTAAGTTTAATTACGTCTGTAACTATAGAGTACTTAAGAAATTGAGCAAAATTGAACGTATTTAAAATTAAAAATAAATAAGCTTAGAAATATAGTTTTAAGCTGATTTTTTTTCTATAAACTACTTAAGTGATATAAAATAGTTCTATAAAGCCATTTTTTTAATTAATTTTCAAAATTTTTAAAGAAATTTTTATCCCTAAAATGATGAGAAAAATAAGTAATTTGGACTAATTAAATGACTAATTATTGATTTAAAAGATAATTAGATGTTAAGAGATGTTAATTTCTGATATGATAACATAATCATAGTACTTGGAATATTAAATGTAAGTATCATGGGGATTATGTAATAAATATGGATTATATGATAATACGTACAATTGGGATTATGATAATTATAAAATAATGGGTTAAATTGGAAAATATAATGATAATATTAATACGTATTAAACCTAGTATAAAACTTATTTTTAGATAATTATCCAAAAAATGTAAAATTTTCTCACATCAGTAGTAAACCCAGTACAGTAATTAGAATTAAAGTATACCGAGTGCACTAGAATATTGAATTAAGACCTAGTATGATATTAGGATACTCGAACTTAATGTGATTAATTTCAAATTAAGGTTCGAAATGTAATTTAGAATTAATTCATAGTTGAAACCGAATAATTGAACCAAAATCATATTCGAGGAAAACCAAACCTTAAACTAATGTAGAATTAATCATTAGTAAATAATACGTATATAAAGAGAATTTAGTTAAATCATACTAAAAAGCATATTTACATTATAGAATAAACGGAGACGAACCAACCTGCAACTAATTGACTGAGCGACTGAGGATTTTAGGCAAGTTGGGATTAATACATCGCTGTATTTCGGAGTACTAATGTATAATACTTAGAGGCTTGAAATTGTACTGGATTGTTCTTATTTGATAGTTGGTTATGTGCTTATTCTGAGGTCTTGATATGATTATTAATTTGCTGCTTAGCTTGTATTGTATGATTTGTATGAAATGATTGATCACCCTAAACTGGACTTAATAAAATATATAGCTTGTAAACATAAATTAAACCTGCATAGTGTTACGCCCCGAAGCGGCAGAGTCGTAACAACCCTGCCGTATAAACCATCCTAAGATAGAAGTTGGCCTTATAACCGCTATCTTAGACCTAATCTACACAAGGCGTCTACGACTAACCCGCTTTGAAGTAAACAGTTTGTAATTTAAATAAATCATTTATCTAAGAAAGTGAGGAAATATATATATACTATAATTCAGTTATTGCAATTAAAGTTTATAATATTTCTCCATAATATATGTCCTAAAATAAAAACTTAGACCTTAAAAATATGTGTTTATTCTTTGATGTTTTTTCTCACTCCCTAGGACCCAGCAGTTGCTAACTTCAAAGTAGTTGTTTGCCGCTTCTTAGCCAGCACCTGAACTACGTCTATAGGGATGTAAGCAACCACAGCTTAGTAAGTTAGGATGGAGGACTTAAAACTATACCACAAACACAACAAGGTTATCAATCAACTTATTAGGTGCAATGCATGTTCAAGCAAATGCCATCGCACGATGTTGTCCGGCCCGTTGTAAGATTAGGGAAATTACGTCCGCTCTAATCCAGGTTGAGGAGTTACCATTAATGCAACAGCTCACGACCAAACCCAGCTTATGCAATGAAGACCTCGCTCCTCCCGCGACTACCTTCAAGCCATTGACTTCACCCTCGCCGCGACCTCTTCTCCTATCACTTAGTTCAACTGAGGATGAAGAAGGGACCAATTGCAATCCTGCGCTATCCCTTTTGAAGGAGTCGGTATTTGGCTAGAGAGTCCTAAGTTTCCCTAATGGGTTACCATGTAAATTCGATTATGATTATAGGTCATATATTTGATTAGGTCTAGTTTAAGGTGATCAATCATTTCATACAAACTATACAATACAAGCCAGGATAACAGACAGAATCATAGCATCACTCATAGTCAAGCATATGCACACATCCAACTATCTAAGAAGCACAACTAAGCATAATCTTAAGCCTCCAAAATATAGCAACGTACTAATCCTTACTTACCTCGACTCCTCGCTCACTCACTCGAGGTCCAATATGCTCAGGCCATCGCCGATCATCCCAAAAACACAAACGTAGTGTCAGTTTTTCATATAACTATTATAGGTTCATTTTATCTTATAACGCTTATTGTTATGTTTTGTTTAGGGTTTAATATGCCTAATTATCTAGGTCTTAAGTCTTTTATAATTATTCTAGGTTTGGGGTTAGGTTCGAGTTCGGTTTCCACATCGATTTCTAAATTAGGTTCTAGTTCGATTTCTAAGTATTGTTTTATACTCGAATCCTAAAAATTCATTTCAACCCATAATGTGAAATTAATCACATTACTTCTCGATCTCCTGAATATTATCATTACCCCTATTCAGTATTTTATTTTACCCAGTACACTTAAATCCGTATTAGTATACCGAATTCACTCACTGTTACGCCCCGAAGCGGCAGAGTCGTAACAGCCCCGCCATATAAACCATCCTGGGATAGAAGTTGGCCTTACAACCGCTATCTTAGACTTGATCTACACAAGGCGTCTACGACTAACCCGCTTTGAAGTAAACAGTTTGTAATTTAAATAAATCATTTATCTAAGAAAGTGAGGAAATATATATATACTATAATTCAGTTATTGCAATTAAAGTTTATAATATTTCTCCATAATATATGTCCTAAAATAAAAACTTAGACCTTAAAAATATGTATTTATTCTTCGATGTTTTTTCTCACTCCCTAGGACCCAGCAGTTGCTAACTTCAAAGTAGTTGTTTGCCGTTTCTTAGCCAGCACCTGAACTACGTCTATAGGGATGTAAGCAACCACAGCTTAGTAAGTTAGGATGGAGGACTTAAAACTATACCACAAACACAACAAGGTTATCAATCAACTTATTAGGTGCAATGCATGTTCAAGTAAATTCCCTCGCACGATGTTGTCCGGCCCGTTGTGAGATTAGGGAAATTACGCCCGCTCTAATCCAGGTTGAGGAGTTACCATTAATGCAACAGCTCACGACCAAACCCAGCTTATGCAATGAAGACCTCGCTCCTCCCGCGACTACTTTCAAGCCATTGACTTCACCCTCGCCGCGACCTCTTCTCCTATCACTTAGTTCGATTGAGGATGAAGAAGGGACCAATTGCAATCCTACGCTATCCCTTTTGAAGGGTCGGTATTTGACCAGAGAGTCCTAAGTTTCCCTAATGGGTTACCATGTAAATTCGATTATGATTATAGGTCATATATTTGATTAGGTCCAGTTTAAGGTGATCAATCATTTCATACAAACTATACAATACAAGCCAGGATAACAGACAGAATCATAGCATCACTCATAATCAAGCACATGCACACATCCAACTATCTAAGAAGCACAACCAAGCATAATCTTAAGCCTTCAAAATACAGCAACGTACTAATCCTTACTTACCTCGACTACTCGCTCACTCATTCGAGGTCTGATATGCTCAGGCCATTGCCGATCATCCCTAAAACACAAACGTGGTGTCAGTTTTTCATATAACTATTATAGGTTCATTTTATCCTATAACACTTATTGTTATTTTTTGTTTAGGGTTTGATTATATATTTAAGTCTTAAACGGTTTAATTTTGCATAATTCTAATAGGTCTTAATTCGATCGTTTTTTATAAATTCGTTTAATTGGGTTGATTTCCACATTATTTCCCTTTAAATTTATCATTACCCAAAGTATATTTTATCACCGAATCTCTGAATTAGTATTCAATCCCATAATGTGAAATTAATTTACATTTTCATCTTAACATATTTCATTCCCCTATCAATATTTTTTTCACCTGATTTTATTTTATCATAATTCATCTTATTGAAATTATTTTTTGATTTTTATATATTAATAATTGTTCATTAGATTCTATTATTTTATGTACTTAATCATAAATATTTTTTACTGTATATATTCCCTATTTATTATATTTCAAAATGTCTAATTATCTAATCAATTAATCTATTACAATACACAATTTTAATTTTTAAATGTAATATTTTCTCCAAATATTATTAAATGTTAAATTCATCTAACATTAATTAATTACCTATTAAAATTAATTAAAATTCTATTTCCTATACTTATTATAATAACCTAATATTTAATCTACACAAAGCTACAAGTATCATACTCCATCGGATTTCAACATCCTAAAACATATACTTATTCACTAAATCAGTAATTAACCATTTAATTACTTACCTAACCCTAAATTACCCATTTTATACCTCATTTTAGGGCCTAAAAATTATCTAAAATTTTTGAAAATTAATTTTTGAAAATAGGCTTCATAGTACTGTTCTATATCTTCTAAATAATCTACACAAAAATTTTGGGCTCAAAACTACACTTCTAAAGTCATTTATTTCTAAATCGAAACATACTCAGTTTTGCACAATTTGTTAAAGATCCTATATCACGAGATATATTTTCATCAAAATAATATTTTTCATAAAAACTAAATACAAAAATATTCTATAATAACAAAATTCATAATTTTTTAATGATATTTACTATTTTTACAAAATTACATAAAATCGGGTTAAAAATCGAACTCACCAATTTGGGTGACTCCGGCCACCGCTGGTGGCCATGGGTGTGTCGGCCCACTTGGGCACTTCTACCACCATATGGTGGTGATGGCCGTCCACTCCCAGCTACTTGTCAAGTCTGAGTTCTCCTCACAAGTCCCAAATGCACAGTTTTCCTTTTCTTTCTTTTTTTTCTCTAGTTTTTCCCTTGAATTTTCAAATCTCTCTATTTTTCTCAAATCTCTAACTGTTCAAAGGAGTTCTCTGAATTTTTTTCCTATTTATAAACATTTAGGAAATTATTATGCATTAAATTGAACATGACATTATCTAAATCCCTTAATTTTTTGCTGTTGAGTTGCCCTAATTTAATTGGCTGATTTTTTTCTATTTTTCCCTAGCTACTACGACCCAATTCTAGATCATTCCTTATTTTTCCTGATTTTTCTTGATTTTTTCTTAATTAATTATGAATTTTCTTTAAGTATTTAGTATTATTTTAGCACATTACGCGTATTTTAAGTAATTATGCGTATTTCTACGTACATGTAAATTTATATATAGGACAAATAAATATTCTTAAATATTATTTAGGTTATTTTATAATTTTTAGTTTACATATAATTTATCTCTAACGATTCGTTAATTATCGGAATGCATTTTATACATTTTCGATAAATAACGAGTTATATACTTAAAATTTGGAATTTTTATATTCTTTTATTTTATTGCTTATTTTCTTAAATTCAAACTTACGAGATCATTTTACCAATATTTCTAGCTATACTTTATAATTTAAGCTCTATCGGGTCTTTCAACCGATCGAAACCTCGAATTGCTAGTTTTGAGGCTTACACATAGCAACCCATTAAGGGAAATCTAGGATTCTCTGACCAAATACTAACCCCTTCAAAAGGGGTAGCATTGGATAATATAATTGGTCCCTTCTTCATCCTTAGTCGAACTAAGTGATAAGTGAGAAGGTCGTGGTAAAAGTGAAGTCAATGGTTCAAAGTTAGTCATAGGAGGAGCGATATCTCTACTGCACAAGCCTAAGTTTGGTCATGAGCCGTTGTATTAACAGAAACTCCTAGCAGATGCAATTTCTCTAATCTCACAATGACCCAGACAATGTCATGCGGCGGCATTTCTTTGAACATGCATTATACCTAATAATTGATTAATAACCATGTTTGTATTTACTTTTGCTGCATAGTTTTAAGTCTTTGTCCCAACTTTTTGAGTTGTGGTTACTTACATCCCTATAGACTTTGTTATAGGTACTAGCTAGGAAGTGGCCATATAACTACCCTAAAGCTAGCAACTGCTGGATCTTAGGGAGTTAGGATATAAATTAAAGACCAAGTATACTCTTTAGTTAGATTTATTTTAAAGTTTTTAGTATTAATTTACAAATTACTTAAGTAGATTAGGATTAAGATGCTAAATCTTGTAAAGATACTCAGGTTATTTCAATATAAGTATGTATCTTTCTTAAGTTTATAAGTAAATAACACACTTAATTTATAAATTGTTTACTTCAAAGTGGGTTAGTCGTAGATGCCTTGTGTAAATTAGGTTTAAGATGGCGGCTGTATGGTCAGCTTTTATCTTAGAATAGTTTATACGATGAGACTATTACGACTTTGTTGTTCGGGGCATGACTGGTAGTCCTTCAAGAAAGCATAGTATACAATCTTAACTCCAAGCAAACCACATCTATACCCACATGCCCCCTCTACTTGAGGTGGCATTATCTTCTTGCTCCACTTATGTAGCATTCTCATTGACATCATAGACTCCAATTCAATGTTAAGGGAGGATATAGGTAATTAGTTTAGGCTAGTTTATAGATGTAGGACTTTAACTGTAAGGATTAGTAGCTACTGAAGGTTTAGCTCAAGAAATAGAAGAAGGATAAGTTATAGTAGGTGAAACTCTTTGGTATGGAGTTTGGCTCATGGCCACATTTTAACCCTTCATGGATTCATTGGTTTTAAGGGTTGCAAAGTTATTGCAATTTTCTTTGCCTGGTTTTACTACGCATTCTTACATGAAAATGCATGCCGTGCACAATATCAATATTCATGGGACATACTTAGGTTTAGAGTTGCTTAGACATAGGCTTTTCTCACAGGTTAAGGTCTCCTTATCTCTTTTCTCAATAAAAGAGTGAAAGTTAGAGCTCTCGGTATCCCTACTCTATAAACTCTACAAGACCTCAAATAGAGTTTATAGTGAAAAGTCTTTCCCCCTCTTAGTTTTGATGAATTTATCCCCCTAATTAGTTTGGCATGGTTTATAGATATGGGATTTCAACTATAAAGATTGGTAGCTACTCAAGATTCAGGTCAAGAAGTATTAGACCATTTGATCAAGAATGGCCTTAAATAAAGGTTAACTTAAAACTAATAAATTATGGTGTATAGAGCACTTATAAGCAAAACATCTTATGTAACTCCCTTCATTATCTTTTGATAAATAGCAACATCAGGTCATATATGGAAAATATGGAGAAAACATGGATTGCATTTTTCTTTGTGTCCAAAAGCTAATGGAAGGAAATGCAAGAGATAATTGTCCTTCTACCATCAAACTTATTACTTATGCTCTGTGATCAATCCATGGAGAGTTTCTTCTCAAAATTTCAAATCTGATGTGTTGTGTGATGCTTAATATACATTTAAGAGTTTATCAAGAGAGAATTATTAAACTCAGTAATATAAATGCACAGGTGTAAAGTTATGAAAAAGAATTGTTAACAAATCATCTATTGTTCGCACTTTCCTTATTTTTTAGCCAACTATTATCATTACAACTTTGAAGATATGGAAATTGAACCTAATTCATCCTATTTGAAAATTAATGTTCATGCCATTAGGTTACAACATCTTAATAACTTTCATTAATATTTGTAATTTTTCGTAAGTGTCTTAGAATTTTATAAAATCCTTTTATATTTTGGCGCCATCCATAGAGCTTCACATTTTTCTTATAATTATTTTCAATGATTTTCTACAAAGCACCACGATAATTCTCTAAACTTCATCTAATCAACAATTTTCCACATAGTAATTATTATTATTATTATTATTATTATTATTATTATTATTATTATTATTATTATTATTATTATTATTATTATTATTATTATTATTATTATTATTATTATTATTATTATTATTATTATTATTATTTGTAACACTCCAATTTTACTCTAATTTATTTTGCTTCTAATAGTATATAAGGTCCACAAATCCTTTATGTTTTGTAACTTCCTACTTTTTGTAACTTTCCATATTTTACATAAGTGAGCTATCATATAGCTTTCTATCGGCTAAGTTCACAAGTTGGAGATAAGCGGACTCGAACCGCTGACATCCGCCATAAGGTAAACCACCGCCTCTCCGGCCCCCCGGCTGATTCTACCATAGAGGCCAACGATAGACAATAACTCCCCCCCGAACACAGCTTACAACTTTCATCGTACTGTGCTCTCCAAAGAGCAACTCTTCTCAAAATCTCAAAGGGTGCTGAGTTGGAATCCCATTCTAACTAAGGATTATTGTGGTTCCGGGGGATCCAGGTACAGGAGAACCAGGAACGGAGAGCTTTCCCCCTAATTTTTATAGAATGTCTCTTATCACTTATGTTATCCATTTTTTTTTCAATAAAAAAAAAGACTTTTTTTTTATCTCATACAAAAACAACTTCTTATATCCTAAGAAATAGAAATAGAACGAAGACATATAAATTTGATTAAGTGAATTTCGAAGTCAAATCACAAACCGAACTTAGGAAAGATAAATAGATCTGGGCGCGTGATTTGGTAATACGCCAATTTGTCCACTATTAGTAGATAAAACGATTTCTTTCACTTCGGAATCCCAAACAATTCGATTAGGGGTTAGTACACAAAGATTTAAGGTCATTTCTTCAATTTACTCTCCATTTCTAAGTTCGTAGCCTTCGCAGTAGCTTCATCGATGTTACCTACCAAATAAAAGGCTTGTGAAATGGTTCATGCCTGTTTGTTGCCAGGGGCAACAAGATCAAGTTGGTAAGGATTAAAATATTCTTTCATTTCATTTTTATAGTCATTTCTATGATCATCGATCATAGACGGGGCCCCTTTACCATTCTGTATAAATGGGCTATTCTATTTATATACAGATATGGTTAAAGGGGCCCATTCAAGTCTTGTTCTTCTTTGTCCATTAGTTCTCCTTCTTCTCTTTATCGCGGGGTAGAGCCGCTTGGTAGCTCGCAAGGCTCATAACCTTGAGGTCATGGGTTCAAATCCCGTCTCCGCAATATTTTTTTTTTATCGTCACGAATTGAATTATAATCAAATTGCTTTGGGTCGTTTACCAATATCAGTAATTGACGATTATACAATTCGAACAATTTTTAATTCGCCTCAAAGAAAATAAAAACGGAAAAATCCTTTTGTTAAAGAGTAATTTCGAATTATTAAGGTTGTAAATTATCTCTCCTTTCTTTTGTCAATCGACCTTTCTTTTGTGTTTATTAATGATCAAAGAATTGGATCTCTTCTAAGGATAACTTTTCTGTCTTTTTTTGCGGCTCATTTTTGACACAATATTCTTCATTTTTCTATATTTATTAATTGATCTTGACGATAAAGAACAAACGATGTTCTAAATTTCATAGTTTTCCTTAAAACTTTGTTCCTTTGTTCTTAAATTTCTTGTACTTTACAAGATAATAGCAAAATGGTCATTTCCTTCAATGATTTGTAGCTATGAATGTATATATATCTGTATTTATACATGTGGCTTTATGAGATTAGTTATATTCTGTTAGGAAGTTAGTTTAGCTTCAACTATTTTCCTAATTAGTTAGCATAAGTATTTTGTATATATATACCTAATTCTATTCTAATATGAATATTCCATTTTCTATTTGTTTTATCCATTCCTCTCATGCCTAATGTTGCAAACATCAATTAATACTTTGAGTGGCAGTAACAATAGCAAGCTCATATGGTATCAGAGTAGTTGATCAAATGCTCTTCTTACTTCAGTCGTATTTCTCTCTTTTGGTATGTTTGTTTCATTTTGCTTTTCGTAATGGCAATTGTCGAGCAAGCCAATGTCGATCCATTTTATCTTTCTAGTTCGGAAAATCTAAACATGATCCTCGAAAACGTAATTTTCAATAGTAGATATTTTATAGCCTGGAGTAGGTCAATCAAATTAGGTTTAGGATCGAAATTGAAATTAGGTTTTATCAATGGATCAAATCTTAAACCTAGAGATGATTCTCTGAAGTTGATCGAGTGGATTAGATGCGATTACATGGTACGTTCATGGTTGTTAAATTCAATGAGGGTTGATTTATCTCTGAATTATCTGTATGTACAATCAGCGCAAAATCTTTAGCTTGAAATTGAAGAACAGTATGGACAAACTAATGGACCATTAATTTATCAACTATAACAAGAGATATGTAATTTGAAACAAGGAAATCTATAGATCTCTGAGTCTTACAATAAAATGAAGAAAATGAAGGATGAGCTTTAGGTTCTTAAGTTGTATCCAGAGTGCACTTATGGCCGTCTAAATTATTGTACTTGTAATGTCCTTACTCAGATTGCTAATTAGGATTCAAAAATAAGATCATTCAGTTTCTTATGGGATTATCTGATGGCTTTGAACATGTTAGAAAACAAATTCTAAGCATGGATCCACTTCCTGCTGTTAATCGCACGTTTTATTTGGCACAACAAGTTGAAATTCAGAGGTAAATTACTTTAGGATATGCTCAAGATCAGGATGTTGTTGTTAGTTGTACTAATAAAGAGACAGTCGACAAAAGGAAGTCTAAGTCATCTACTAGTAAGGTTTTCTATAAACATTTCAAATCAAAAGGGCATTCTATAGATTCGTGTTTTCAAATCATAGGACATCCCAACTGGTACAAAGGGAAACACATTAATAGTTAGCAATCCAAAAGTATAAGTGGTGCTCATTTCAATTTTAAAAGAAAAAAGCCAGAGCATTCTTTCGAATCTCCTTTTGATCATAATAGTTGTGATTTTGATAGCAGTACAAGTAATATAAGATCTGTTGTGGATCCTTCTTTGGTCCATAATGTGTGTCAAGAGATGTTGAGGCTTCTAAAAGGGAAGGAAATTGTTGAAGAAAGTGACTTGGTAATAGTGAATATGATACATTCAGCAGGTACATTCATTACTCATACTCTTTCATTGAATGTTTCAAATGCTAGCTATGGTTGATGGATTGCAGATACTAGGGCTACATATCATATGACACCTTATGAGTCTTTACTTTCTCATAAATAATCTTTATCTAAGCCTATACCACTCAGGTTACCCAATGGAATACTTAAGCTTGTTTCTATCATTGGCATTGTTCATATCTTGCCATCCTTAATCTTACACAATGTTTTTTTGGTTACTAATTTTACCCATAGTCTGCTATCTATAAGCAAGATTGCTCAACACCAAAACTTGACTGCCATCTTCATACTTACTGGTGTCATTTTCAAGACCAAAGTATTAAATGTGTTACTACAACTAAAGCAATCAATGAACTTTATGACTTTTTCCTAAAGCTAGTATAGGTAGTTCTTCATTTGTTTCTAGTTTGATAGATGACAGTATATGTTGTAATAAAGCTAATAGTTTAATTGTCACATGCTAGGTTAAGGCATGCTTCTCTTTCTAAGATACAACATTTAAGATTTTGTGATGTTTCTTCTTTGAAAAATCTGTTTTGTGATGTTTGTCATATTTCCAAAATCTATCGTTTACCTTTCCAATGTAGTGAACATAGGTCATTAGCATCATTTAATTTGGTTCTCTTAGATTTGTAGGGACCTTATAGATTGACTTCAATAATAGGTTCAAATTACTTTCTTACTTTATTAGATGACTTTAGCAAATGTACTTAGACTGACATTTTAAATAGTAAGTCTCAAGTTTGTTCTACTTTAGCTAAGTTTTTTCATTATGTTTCTAACCATTTTAAAACAACTCTAAAGATAGTCGGAACTGATAGTGGCTCAAAATTTATGTCTCATGCTTGTAAACATTTGTTTGATAGTCTTGGCATTTTACACCAACGGACTATGATTTACTCTCCCTAACAAAATGGTAGAGTAGAGTGTAAACACTGTCATTTGCTAGAAACTTCTAAAGCTATTAGAAGCCATGCTAATATACCCAAAAAATTTTGGAGTAAGTGTATTTTGGCAATCACATACTTGATCAATAGGTTACTTATGTCCTTACTTTATTAGAAATCACCACATGAACTTCTTTTTAATACAAAACCAGGTCATAATTCCTTACGAACTATAGGGTGTCCTTGCTTTGCTATTAAGCATCTAATACCTTCTGATAAATTCGAGCCAAGAGGTTTGAAATGTGTCTTTTTAGGCTATATGCAAGCACAAAAAGGTTACAAGCTATTTGACTTTGCTAGCAAGAAAATAATTGTCGGTAGAGATGTCATATTTTATGAATATAGTTTTCCTTTTAAAGAGTCCAAGTCTTCTATCATTCTTGAGAACTCTTCTGTTCAACCTTCTTCTTTGTCTAATGATTTGCAAGTATCTATGCCATCTAATGAGATTTCAACTATCACTAATTGTAAAGACCATTCACAATTCTCTTATGTTCTTCTTCATACTCCTGAAGTTGTTGTACATCGTTCCTCTAGAAATAAACAATTACTACAATAACCCAAGATTTTGTACATGATGTACAGGTTGTCCATAATAGTACCACATTCATAGTCATTCCTCCCATAAAACACGTATTGATCATTCTACTTCTACATCTACTTATTGTTACGCTCCAAAGCCACAAAGTCGCAACAGTCTCGTCATGTAAACCAACCTATGACAATAACTAACCTCAAAGTTTCTATCATATATATAATTTACACAAGGCATCAACAACTCTTCGCTTTAAAGTAAACAACTCAAATAAAATTTAAGCTCAAATTTACATAAAAAGCTAGAACCTTAAGATATATATATATATATATATAATTACATTCATATTGTCTTAATTTTAAACATACTACAATAGTCCATTAACAAACATATCACCATTCCAGTCCATAAACCTAAAAGTACTAACAAGACATTAAAGGACTTATTTGTACAACAAGCTGATCCTCACTCCCCACAGCTTCAAAAAGAAACTAACCTCAAGATAATTATACCGCGATACATCAGTTAAAACTTGCAAAAAAATCTATAAAGGTATGAGCATTCATAGCTCAGTAAGTTAGGTTAGAGATTTATAAATGCATAACAAATACAAACAGAGTTATCAAACAATTAATTATATTCAATACAACAAACATATGCCATCACACAACGAAGTTCGATCCGTTGAAAAATCAAAGTAATTTCACCCGCTCTAATTTAAGTTGAAGAGTTTTTCATATTTATGCAACAGCTCAAAATCAAACCTAGATTTATGCAATGGAGATACCACTCCCCCATGACTATCCTTTAAACCATTTCCCTCATCCTTACCACAACTTTCTCTCTTGTCAATTAGTTTAACTAAGGATGGAGGAAAAACCATTATGTTATCTATACTATCTTTTTCAAAGGTATCGATATTTGATTGAAGAATCCTAATGGTCCTTAAAAGGTTACAATACATATCTAATTAGGATATATAGGTTGGTTATGATTAAGTACGGTTTAAGGTAATCAAACAATTTCACAACATTCAATTCACAACAAACACCAGACACAACATAGATTTCAGCTTAAAGTCAAATACATACAAGCATGTGCATCTAACTACCTACAAGCACATGCATATAATTACCTACAAGCACTATCATACAAAATCCTAAACCTCTAAGTACTTTAAAATAGTACTCTAAAATACATAAAGTATTGAACCCAATTTACTTAAAGATCTTGATTACCTCACTCAACTGGTCGCAAGTCACTCGTATCTACATGTCTTAAAATATAAATACTCTTTTAGTATTTATATCCTTATGTTATATATAAACTTTAGGTTATTATTTAACTCAAATTTCCATATATATATTATCATTCGTTACCAATTCATTCTAGGTTAGTTTAGGATTTGGTTTCCGAATCCATTTCCAATTTAGGTTCTAAATCAGTTCCAACTACGAGTATTATACATAAATCATAAGAATACTTTATAAACCATAATGTGAAATTAATCACATTATATTTAGGTATCCTAAATACCACTTTTAGTCCCTAACCAATATTCAAACCTTATGGTACACCCTAATCTTTATTTATGTACTAAATTTATTCCCGATGTAACAAAATTTTATATTTTCATATAATTACCTAAATTTAAATTTCCTACCAAATTTATTATATGTTACTATTATTATATTATCCAATTTAATCTAATATTTTATATTTATTATAATTCCAGTTCCACATATTATTAAAATTACATATAATTACTATATAATATTTCTAATAATTATATCTAACACCCTAAATACTACAAATATCATTCTACACCATATATGAATATCTTAAAACATCTAATTATATACTAAATCGGTAATTATTCAATTAACCATTAACTAACCCTAAACTCACTAATTACATATATTTTTTAAAAGCCTAAAAATTATTTAAAATTTTCAAAAATTCATTTCTGAAAAAGAGTTTGCTAACACTATTCTACACCCTTTAAGTAGTCTATGCAAAAACTTTGAGTTTAAAACTATACTCCTAAAGCTATTTATCTCTAAATTGAAATATACTTAGGTTTACATGGTTTCTTAAACACTACATATTTTCAGATATAATTGAATCAAAACAATATTTTTTCCTAAATCTACATATATAAAAATATTATAATACTGAATTTCATAATTTTCTGGATAAAATTATTAATTTTAATAAATTAAACAAAATCGACTTAAAATTGGACTCACTTGGCCGTTGGACTTCCAACCACCAATGGTGGTCCTAAGGTTATCAGTCAGCTTAAGCAATGGAGGTGGGGAATGTTGGGTCGTAGGTTGGGTCTATCAACCCTAATTATACAAAATTTTTCTAATGTTTCTTAAAAAAGCCCTAATTCTCTCTTTTGGTGTTCTCTCAATTTTTCTTGGATTCCAAACAGACAAACAAGCTTTAGTTGAAGTTTGGGTATTTATAAAGCTGTATGGAAATTTTTCATTAATTTTTTAATTCACATTTGGGTCTATCTTCTTCCCATTTTGCTTTTTAATCAGTTTATTCTAATTGATTCATTTCTTTTCTTTCTACCCTAACATACCACGACCTGACTCTAGACAAATCCTTACTTTTCCTAATTTTTTCTTTCTTTTTTTATAACTTTCTTTAATTATTTTAGCATTTTTCGGGAATTTTAGGTAATTTCACGTATTTTTACATACATGTAAGTATATATGGAGTATAAGTAACTACTTCTAAATATTATTTATGTTATTCTATAATTTTTAGTATATATATAATTTATCTCCAATGACTCGTTAATTATCGAAACTGATTTTATGCATTTTCGATAAATAACGGGTAATATACTTATAATTTAATATTATAATATTCTATTATTTTATTACTTATTTTCTTAAATACAAACTTACAGGATCGCTTTTACTAATACTTCTAGCTTTGTTATATCATTTAGTCTCGATTAAACACTTTATCTAATGGCCCTAAATCTTACATATTGAATATGAGTTTTCAGTTGCAGGTCTTACACTTATCCCCATTTGACATCACAACCTTTAAACATTTTCCCACTGATTACATTGCTTCGTTTGCCAACGTATTAGCAATCCTTGAACTTAGCTCTTGTTCGTAAGCAATTCAACATGATGAATGGCTTAATGCAATGAACCAAGAGTTAGATGCTTTAGAGAGAAATGGAACTCAGGATCTTACTGTTTTGCTTAAAGGGAAACGTACTATAAGAAATAAATAGGTGTATAAAGTGAAGTATTGCCAAGATGGCAATGTAGAATGCTATAAAATACGTCTAATTGCTAAAGGGTTTACCTAAGTAGCAAGTAAAGATTATACAGATATGTTTTCCCCTATAGCAAAACTTGGTTCTATTTATATTTTTCCTTATAGTGGCTATTGCATGTGGATAGCCGTTATATCAAATGGATATTAATAATGCCTTCCTTCATAGGCATTTGAACAAGAAAATTTACATGTATCCTCCTTTAGGATATTCTAAGGCACAACCTAATCAAGTGTGTAGGCATAAGAAATCTCTATATGGCTTGAAGCAAGCTTCACGCTAGTAAAACATTGAGATCTCTCAATTTTTAGTAAAACAAGGATTTCAGCAGTCCAAGTGTGATTATTCTTTATTTGTACATAATAATAATGATGAATTTCTTGCTATTCTCCTTTATGTAGACAACATGTAATTGACTAGCACAAATGAAGCTTCCATTGTTGCACTTAAGTCTTCCTTGCATTCTGAGTTTACCATCAAAGACCTTGGCCATGTACTATTCTTTATTGGTTTAGAACTCTGTAGATCTTCATCAAGTTTACTTCTAAAACAACATAAGTTTGTTCTTCAAGTTTTATCTTATGTTAGATTAACAGGGTCCAAACCTACAACTACTCCTTTGTTGCTTGGTATTAAGTATGATGCTACTACTAGAGACTTGCTTACAGATCCGTCTTTTTATCGGAGAACTATTGGCAAGCTTTTCTAACATTAACCAGGCCAGACATTGCGTTTGCAATATATCACCTAAGCCAAATTTTATCTTTTGCACACATATCTCATTTGCTTAAGTACGTCAAAGGATTTGCTTCTCTTGGGCTATTCTATCTGATTACTAATTCTTTGACATTGCTTGGGTATTCTGACAGTAATTGGGGGTCTTGTCCTCTCGATCGCAAATTTGTTAGTGGCTTTTGTGTCTTTGTTGGTCCAACTTTAATTACTTGGAAGTGCAAAAAGCAAAGAACTGTTGCCACTTCAATTGTTGAAGCTGAAAATTGAAGCATGACTTTGGCCACCTAAGAGCTTCTCTAGGTATCTTATGTTATAAAGGATCTCAATGCTGATGTTTTGCTTCCGACATCTTTATGTTGTGATAATCGCTCAGTAGAGTTAATTGCTTGTAATCCTTGCCTCCATAATCGAACTAAACATGTTTCTATTGATGTGCATTTTACTAGGGATCAAGTGCAAGCTAGATTATTCATGTTCCATCCAAATCACAATTAGTGGATCTTCTAACCAAACCAATTCCTCATGCCACTTTGCAATTTCTTTGCACTAAGTTGGGTCTTCAATAAAATCAACTTGAGGAGGGAATGTGAATGTATATATATTTGTATTCATACACGTGGCTTTATGAGATTAGTTATATTCTCCTAGGAAATTAGTTTAGCTTCAATTGTTCTCCTGATTAGTTAGCATAGGTATCCTATATTTATATACCTCATTCTCAACTAATATGAATATTTCATTTTCTATTCGTTTGATCCATTCCTTGCATCTCTACTGATATTCTAATGGAGCGCAGTGTTACGAACATCAGCTAATTCTCCGATTGGCGGTAGTGATTGCGAGCTCACAGGAGCATCGATTTTCTAAAGCAATCTATAAGGAAAATTATTTATAACAATAACCCTCAAAATCACGTAATTTATCTTCTTTCCGTGCTATATATTTATTTATCCATAAATTGAATTTACAGTTCGTAATCTATTAGCATAAAAGATTTGCTAATATTTCGTTTCTCAATTATATCTTCATTTACGTTCATAGAAGTTCTGAAAAGCGTATGGCTGGTGGAGAAAGTGAATCTTTTATATTTTACAGGCTTACGCACGAGTAATTATTAACTCGGTGCAAAAAGTGTTTAAGAGGACGACAAAATGATGGGCTTGCTAAATATTGCAAAGACATGGACCGTTCTATTTCCCACCTCTGTCAAAATATGTCACTTCTGTTTGTTTATCGATCATGGTAACTTGTAATTGACAAGTGTATTAAAACCATTTTTATGCAATTTATCGTTAAGGTACTTTCCGTAATATTAATATTAATAAATACTATGAAATTCTTTAAAAAAAAAAAAAAAGTTCTAAAACTTTACTCTGGTAAGGAATATTTCTCGGCCAAACAACGCACGTTTAAGGGAAAGAACTCCAAAAGCCGATCCTTGCCTTGAGAATCATGCTAAGTAACGTGCGTTTAAGATGCTATTAACGGTTATAATTTTCCAAATTAAAGGCGTGTTTCATGATGAGGAAACTGCCCAAGATATATATTAAACCATCTACATTTTTAAAAAGCTATTTTATATTCTTAGATATTATATCAACATATTAAGTAATTTCTTTATCAAGAAACTCGTAACTTTATTTCTTAGTTTTTTCATAAAAATTTCTTTAACATTTCTCTAAATGTTTTTGTAGGCCCTGATGCGGTTATTCTACCAATCAAAAATAACAAAAGAAAAAAATAATAATAAATGCACTTTTCACGTTGCTTTGCTTAACAACGTGGTTTGACTAAGTTACGCACTCCAACAGTGAACTGAGTTGCTTTTTCTAAAAATACGTGATAAGTACCGAGCAATGGAGATGATCTTGCTTCTAGGAACCATCTCATTTCATTCATCTTGACTTTTTTTTCTCCCTCTTATCATACTGTGCTGCTACTATAGGTAATGGAGATATAAAGTTTCCGAGAAAGAACCTTGATCGTGTAAAGCCACCAAGGACCAATATCGTATCAGGTACTAGTGCTAGCGTGTCTTTGACATTATTGTCCAAAGATTCAGCTCAAGTTCCTTCGTCTTATTGCAATATTGCCATCCCTATCGTGTGATCTCGGTTGGGCAAACCTTGCGATTCTAAGTTAGTGGCAGTTTATAAACAATAGCTGCAGTTACCAAATTATAGAAGTAAATTTTTTTTTTTTTTTTTAAGCACCTATTTCAACAATTTTCTCCTTATTGTAATAATAGCACGTGCAGCAGAGAAGCTATTTAAGGCCCCTTTTGTTTTAGAGAAAATATTTTCCAGCAAATATTTTTTCCTTTATTTGTTAAGTTGAAAATGTCCTTAAACATTTTCCTATGTAAGGAAAAATCCCTAGGTTTTTCAAAAAAACGATTTACGCTTCATTTTTCAAAATAGTTTCCACAAGTTTTTAAACTTTCTAAAAGTAATTTCAATTGGATTTTCATTAGAAATGACCTATATTATTATAAATATGAAAGGAATTTAATGGAAAAATTAACTCAAAGCATTTATTGATAAAATTTTAAAATATAAACCAAGGAGGTTATAATAACAAACATTAAAAATTAGTCTACATATTAAACTTTTATACGAAAGATTTATTATACATAATAATACTTTTATGACTATACTTTACATAAAATTCATCCCAAACAGCAAATTATTCTTTTCGACATATTTTTATAAAGGCAATCAAACATATGAAAATGTATAATTTTCAAGAAAATATTTTCAATGGAAAATGTTTTCTATTTACAAGAGATTTTCCTTGAAACAAATGGAGACTAAATCTGTATTCCAAAAAGTTGGCCACGTCTACTTTTTACTGTAATATTCCCAATAAATTGAAGTTACCATGGCTTACCGGCGGTTCAAAAGTGCTTGGCATAAAATAGCAAAATACATTTTTTTGATTTAAAATATATCCTTAATTTTCTATTGTTACAAAATTAAAAAAAAAAGTTAGAAAATTGGTGTAATAGCTACTTACCATATACAAAATTGGTAGTGCAAATTGATAATTGAAACAATTATTCATAAACCGTTAATAAATTACAATCTTAATAAGATAGAATGTTTCCTTAACGTGTATGAATTCTTTCGCAATTTGTTAGTTGGATATAATTCTTAATTTTGTATTAATTTTTTTAACAAAGCCCTAATTTGTTCAATATAGAAATTTTCATGAATATAAAACAAAAACAAGGTTGAATTTTTTCCATTCTTTAACTATGACTTCTCTGCATCACTGCTTCTCATCGTGTGCAGTACGTTAATCCTCAAGGTTTAAGTCTAAATTCAAAACAGCCAACTGGAATCCCACTCGCTCATTCCTTTTGACCCATCCTGTATATTATTATGAAGTATCAAAATAAATTATTGTCATTTTACTTGCTAAAGTGGAAGATAAGTGTGAATAGAGATTTAGTTCAAATTAGGCCTCACATAACTATGTGAGCCTGCAAAACATAGAACAATGAAGGATGTCGAGGTGTTGTTTGGCATGATTATTTTATTACTTAAGTTAGATTAATATACGGGAAGAGTAAGAGTACTCAAATGTAAAAGGTAAGCTATAATATACAAAATATCAAATAATTTATCATTATGTAATAACCTCGTATTTATAGAGAGGGGTAGTCGATAGTTGCAGAAGAGTTAGTAAGTAAAAATCACATTCATAAGCAATAGGATAATAGAGTACAAAGTCCAACGTAGTTCGCAAATGTAGAAGATAATTGTTGATCTGGTCACATAGCCTTATCTACAGTCTTCTAGTCGTTGATGGCCACCACAGTTAAATAGGTTGTGTAGTAAGCCTAAGTTGAGGTCAACAATAAGGGCATGGAGGCTGGATCAAGAGAGGTATGACATAGACCATAAGCTCAATCGAGTCAATACAGACCTAAATAGCTCATGTCTAAAAGACTCTATTAACAATAAAGATAATACAATAAAATTAGTTAAAATGTTTCAAGTGATTATTAATTGATATTACACTTTCTCTTAATTTGCTACAAGTGCTTAAAGAATCACCGGCTGGTATAAAACTTCTTAACATTGAGGTCACTTTAATAAGACCATTTCATTGTCTCACCCAAAAGTTTGAATATAGAAGAGTATTAAAAAAAAGAAAAAAAAAAAGGAGATTACTTTTGGACTTATGTCTATATATAATAATTCAACTCCAATTAGACAACCTAGAAAATTTTAACCATAACAATTAAAATTACTAGCATGAAACGGTTGGCATAATAAGATTATATAAAAATAAAATCGTAGAAAGTGAGATCTCTTATAATATTTAATAAACTAGTTACGAATTGATTACTATTAAATTTTTCATATTTAAAGTGGCTTACGCAGTTAAATTACAAATAATGATAATATCAGTCCAAGGAGATTAATATGAACGTACTTTTAATTTGAAAGTGACGTAAAAATTATGTTTTATCATAATAATTCACTTTCATTTAATTAAGCTTCTCCCTCGTTGACCATAAGACTAGAAAATTATAAAGTCAATGGAAATAACTAGGGTAATAGAGAAAGATAAATGCTGCACGTACTTTAGTAGGTCGGTGGCACAAATTGAAAACTTATTTATCTTTATGAAACTAGTTAAAGTACCAAAAAGTGCATAAAATTTTTTAAAATTATATCATTGAAAAGTTACTTTCTAAAACCGTTATAACTTAATAGTATAACCACTAATCTTCTATAGAGATAAATTAAGATGCAAATCACCACTCTCCTATAATTAGGGGGAAAGAAAAAGATACTTTAAATCATTTTATATGTAAGTTGTTATTGGATTACCCTTTTGTTCTTTATATCTTATTTATATTTTATTTATATATATTCGGTATCTAATTTTATTTATTTAAAATTTGGAGTTTGGGAAATTTTTTTATTTATATCTTAGCTATTTTATTTTATAATAATGTTGAAAATAGTGATTAGAATATAAGAATTGGAAAGTAAAAAGAGAAAAGATTTAAAAATATATATTCTATAATTTAAAAAAGGATAATTAAATTGATAATTATATAAAATGAATAAAGTAGATAATAGATAAATTTAAATTTATAGGAAATTCTTAGATGCATTTTATTTTTAAAATAGGGATATATATGTAATTATACTTTAATATTTTTTATGTCTTATCTTGTCAAATGAAAGATTCAAATTGATATGAGAAAGACACGAAAAATATGTTAAAAAAAATAAACCACACGGACTCATAATTTGCTTTTCTCATTCTTTTCCAAGTAATTTAATCTTTTATCAATTCCTTCTCTCCATTTTCCTCCCTCTAATCGAAACATAGTGTGAAAGTTGAGGTTCCACAAACTTTGAATTTACGATGGGTAACGAACTGCAGATGAAACACCTATAAATTGTGGCAAATAAATTTCCGTGGAAATCTCGATCGCTGAAGTTAAAGTCGTTTCCAATCGGTTAAGATACTGAAAAAAAGAAAGAAAAAAAATTGAATATACAATTATCTATCTACTTTAAGTAATAACTTTCAAGAAATTTATGACATATAAAAGTAATGAGATGCATAATCCTCGTACAGTTTTCTTACTCTTATTTGTCATACCTTTAATGAATAATGTTGCTAAAATAAATAAATCTATTGCTGCCAAAGTAGATAATAATTGAAAGGCCATATAATATATTCAAAATAGATGATGTTCCCACATCCCACTTCTATAGCTAGCTCACAAGAATAGCGAATACCTTCTTCCTGTAAGCATATGATCCTGTATAAGCTGAGAAAATTCCTAGAAAAAGGTTTTTTTCTTTGACACACGAGCAATGACACTCACACACACACACACACTCTCTCTCTCTATATACGGAGATATATATAAAAGACATCATATTTGGGCTTTGGGCTTCAGATATATCATACTGCTACCAAGTATTTTTCTTCCGACCACTAGAAAGCACTCACTAAATTACTTAAGGAATCCTGAACATAATGCCAACCCATGGACACGATGATAATGGTGTGAAGAAAGGTCCATGGAGTGCTGAGGAAGATGAGAAGCTAATAGCCTACATCAAGAGATATGGCATCTGGAATTGGACTTACATGCCTGGACCTGCTGGTAATATTAATTTAATGAAACATCCATATGTTTAGAGGTCCTTTTCCTTTGTCCGACTAAATTTTTCTTTCTTTTTTTTTATTGAAAAATAAAAAATCATCTGGTTCATTCAAAGAAAAAACCATATATTAGTTAGTTCCTAATCTTGGGGGTACAGGAATTTTGAAGATCGATTTCCTTTTGTTTGATGGTTCTATTTCTGATAGATATGGGATCAACATGTGTGATGCAGGTTTAACGAGAACAGGGAAAAGTTGCAGACTTCGTTGGGTGAACTACCTTAGGCCCAACATCAAGCGTGGAAACTTCACCAAGGAAGAAGAAGACACCATCATCAAGTTGCAGCAACGGCTTGGTAACCGGTAAGTATCCTTATGCTCGTTTCAATTCGGAATATATTATTATCATATCACCCTGATCTTCCGGGGATAGTTTGTGAAATGGGATCTCAAAATCTTCCACTTTTGTGCTAAAATTCAGTCAAGCTATCTATAACCCTCTTATATTTGTGACAGAATACAACTAAGTCTCCCATATTATGAGGGAGAGCCATTTAATTTATGTTCTCTGTCTTTGTGTTACAGCACACCAAACCAATCTTCTGTGTTTATGGATATTAATCATGGGAGATGCTAATAAAAGCACTTAAATGGAAAATATACAAATAAAAATAAATGACGTCATGATAATATCAGAAAATATATTTTAAAAAATTCTAGATAATATCAATAAATGATTTGTAATTTCACCTAAAATAATCCTAGATGATCCAATTCAAATATATATATATATATATATATATATGACTAAAAGGAAATGGACTTAATTGAATTCCAGCACATGCAGAAAGAACTCAATCGAATTTTAGCATAAACATATAAAACTTCTCGTATAATTATTCCCTTCCAATTCCCAAAATAAACACAACAAAGTGATGATGAATTTCCATTAAGGATTTCATCATTAATTTGTCAAAAGTATGCAATTTTTAAATCAGGAAAACTGTTTGGTGTTTTCCTACGCAGGCTATAATCATTCCAATACTAATGTTAGTCAGCATAAATTAATTTATTTATTGATTTATGTATTTTGATGAAATTGAAAGAAATTACGATGAGGGTAGATTGTAATTGATTAATCTTATATGGTATTTATGCAGGTGGTCTGCAATCGCAGCTAAGCTTCCCGGAAGAACGGACAATGAAGTAAAAAATTACTGGAACGCACGCTTGAGGAAACGCTTCTCAAGTAACAACATAAAAGCTAATACCACTAAGGACACACCAAATTCGCAAGATGCTGCTAATGTCGATGATTTTGAGCAGAGACCTCAGAAAGAGATCACGGACACCTCGATCCCACTTGTTCCTAAGAAGGATGATGCTCAAGAAGATTCAGGGTTTGGAGGACTTCCGGGCGATGATAATTTTCCAATCCCAGATAAATTATTCTCTGCAGAAAGTTCATCATCAAACTCAGCTGCCAGCTTCTATGATCATTTTGGCAATAACCAAACACGTTTACTGGATGTGGATCATGACCTCCAAAACTTGTGCTTTGAGATGTTCCAGGTGGAAGATAGTTGCATGGTACAGAATTTTGCAGACTCGAGAGAGACCCCAGTACCTTCTTTGGAATGGCAGCATCAATCGGAGTTCTCAAATTCAATCCACCGTTTCCAGGACTTCCTCTTTGATTTATGAGAAAGGGGATGACACTTGTTGAAGGAAGGAAGGAAGGAAGTATATCAATGAAGAGGCATGAATCCTGTAATTTGATTAATGTTCTAGTCCATGTTCTCTATTACCCTCGATTACCCATATAAAATTTCAAGTAAGTTCATAATTAATCGTGGGAAAGTGTTCATAGAGTAAAGATTTCCCCGTTTTCGTAGGTTTTTAGCATTTATATCCAATGTCGTGTGTCAAAAGGAGGAATGTATATGGAACAAAATCACCCTCCTAGATTAGTTCAATAAACCCCATTGGATATGGCTTTGAAAAATGGAATCACGGTTTAATAGAAATCGCCATTATCCTAGTAAGTGAAATTGCATTCCCAATTTATGAAGTGCGATTCCATCTTGAATTCATGAAAAGAGATTATATATATTTATCCCTCAAATTAAGATTTAATAGGAAAAAATCATATATTATTATAACTATGTAATGCATAATGATGTCTGATATAATTTAATATAATATAATTTGATATATACTGCGATAGATTAAGTTATGGTATATATAATTTAATATGTAATGTACTACAAAATATAATGTAATTCATATGAAATATACTATTTTATCCTATGCATCGTTTATTACATATAATATGTTTAATATATATGAGATGGTACCTTTTTTATAATTATATACTACATAACGGGATATCATATGATTTAACATGTAATGTATTATAAAATATAATGGAATATATATGAAATGTATTATTTTATCCAATGCGTTGTTTATTACATTCGATGCTCTGGTTCATGTTCTCTACGTTATCAATAAAAAAATAAAAAAATAAAAAATAAATAAAATTGAATTGAATTGAGAATTTCCCGTGCAAAAATGTCCATATGTCCCAATTTTCGTAAGTTGTTCAGCATCTATCCGTTGTCATGTAGGGGAGGAATGTTTGAGGAACGAAATCAACATTCTAGATTTGTTCAATATCTATTTGGCCATTGAACTGCGTAATAGTAAACGATGTAAATTCTTTTATAATAACCAAAAAAAAAAATCAAATATTTTATTATAAATTGTACATGTTAGACTTTGTAAAATGTACTGCGTAAAAGTTCTATTCAATATAATTTAATAAAATATGTAATAATGTACTACAAAATATAATGTAACTATTATTTTATTATATGTGTCGTTTATTACATATAATATATCTATTATATAATTGATGGTACATTATACATTGTAGAATATGATTACAGATTTGTTATATTGTAATATTTGTTATATGTTATAAAACATATTGCTTTTTTACAGGGTGTAAGAAAACAGAGCATCCCACTTCTTTAAACAAAGTGGTTGTCTACATTCCCAATTTCACACTATGTTCAAATCATCAAGACAAGATTCGAAAGAATTCCATTTTTTAGCTTAATGTTTACTCATGGTACCATTATTACTATCCATCTAAGTACTTAGTTAAATAATTGAAAGCTCTTGATTGGTGATCTATATAATGTTCTCTCACTATATTACTAATGGTGTTAATCATCATTACCAAAACATGATAATGCAATAAAAGTGGTATTGGATTTGAATCATCTTCTTGCATAAATGTCTCAAAGTTATTATATGGTGTATGTGACCTTATTCTTTTAATCCACATGCCATATGTCATAACCAACGGAGTCACACAACAACAAAAACCAATTAACTACTTTTTTACCTTTTTTTTTTTTAAATAATCAGAACACCTACTACAACCTTGTATTCATCACGACTTCATAAATATTTTTAGGAGAAACACCCATTATATCTTGTTATAAGTTGTACCACTTCTCTATTCACTTAAGCAGAAATCATTCGAAATACATTTAAAATTTAGTAAAAAAGATTATCTATTATGAAATATTAAATTATCTTTTTAGTTACTAAGGCATATGAATTTTTAGTCAATAGTAACTGTTTTTGCCCATTGAACTTATGAAGCAGGGATATGATAATATGACGTGGGGTTATCATCTCTATTGACTAATAGGGTTCTAAATACATTATAGTGGATCTGGTCTTAATTAGATCTCTTAATAAAGCCTTTTTTATTAACTCACTGGATTACTCTTAATGCTTAAAAAGGTATAGTTATCACCATATTCTCAATTAATCATCTTACATACCAATGTTTTAGACCCATACGACTAGTCTATGCATTATTTATTTTACTATAAATGTGAGACATGGTATTTTAACAATCAGAAAAAGACCGAAATGTCTATTAAAGGTTCTAGCCATAAATAAACTTCTAGTAATAAGTATCTCAACCATTTGGCATCTCCTCCGGCATTCTAAGGCTATGAATTCGAACTCCATTACCGAATGTGATAAACAAATTTGTTTCTATGAGCTTTAGCTAATCGCTCCATCACTTAAAAAGGTGTAAATCCAACTAAAGTAGATGAATGACCATCAATACTAATGACCACAAATTTGTACCTAAGCAACCTTTTAGTCTAGTATGATAGTAATTATAACACAATCGAAATTTCTTTCTACATTATCATGACATCTCTTTATCTAAAATTGACTTCAACTTCGAGTTTCATTTATGTATAACAAATAAAAAATAGGTAAAGTCTTAGTATTCTAACTTCTAACTATTTTATTCTTTATTTAGAATTTCTTCGTTTTTTACTTTCAATAGAAGTTTGTAACAAAGATTATAGGATCTTGTTCATCATGTTTATTCCAAAAAATTTATTTCATGTTCCTATATGCTATATTAATTTTTTAAGAAACTCTCATCCTAAGATCACAATACCTTATTCCTAACTTCCTTTACAAAAGGTCCTCGCCATTTTTTTCACATTTTTGTGAATCCTACGAACATACATCAACCAATCAAAACTTAAAATACAAAAAGAAAAAAAAAATTGGAAAGCTTGTTTGGATGTTTAGAAACATTCCTTATGAAAACTTCAACTATCGCTAATGAAGCTTTGCTGGGACCTTGAGAAGCTCGTTAAGGCACGAGCAATATTTTTAAACTATATTTATTTCATAATAACTTGTCTCTTAATTCTATATACTGTATTAATATATCAAAAAATTCTTTTCTTATGCAACTTCTCAATTTACCTTTGAGTTTCCTTTATTAAAGTTTTAAAGCTACCTTCGATTACGGGCATTAACTAAATAGTGTCCCAATTACAACTATTTTAACAATTGAGAAATTCAAAAAAAAAAAAAAATTGAAGTTGCTCTTTAACTTGGCTTGTCAGAGCATTGTATTGTATAGAAAATCCAAAAAGTGAGTTGCTTACCATTGTAGTACGTGTCAAGAATCTTGCGATATTTATGGTCTTAGAAGCTTCCATGTAAGCAATAAACCTATGATGATGCCGGCAACTGACGTAATCGATCGATGTCATAAAGGAACGTGTTCCACGAGGATAAACATTACGCCATGAAATTAATCAATGAATATTTATAAAGCCAACAACGCCAGTTTATTTGTCGTCTTTCGATTGGTATTGACAATGGTCATTCATGACCCGCCAACCCTACCTTGGGAAATGTGTACAATAATTCAATAGCTCTGGATGTTATTTAAAACACATCGATTAGGCTAAAGTTAAAATTATTTCATAGAAACGTAAATTTCATTCGTACTCAATTAAATTTGTAAACTAATTGAGGTAAATAAATGAAAGTTAAACTTAATGTAACAAATCATTTAAATAACTTAACTTTAAATTTGATTCGATTTGGTAAAATCAAGCTTGAGAAAATAGAATCTCAACCTTTAAACTTATTGTTACATTTTATATATAATCAGCTCTGCTCGCTATTTATTTATAGGAGAGACAAATAGAACGCAAATCTAAATGAAGCGCATATTTCTCTAATGATAAAAAAATATATATATATTTTTATACAAAAGTATTGTCTTTTTTCCACCCGACCTCTTCCATATTGAAATATGAGATTTAGACATTCAAATATGATTTCACTCACTGAACATAAAAGGCAAGCAAATTTACCCTTTGGAATGAATTCTAAGGAATGACAACCAATAAGCCTACGAATCTAGGTAATCCCATAAACATGGCAATAAGATTGCGATGGTACTACCTCGATCACCAAAACCAAAAGTCGTAGAAGACATCATTATTTAAAAGGGGACCTGGGTCATACATGTGTCACGAACCGGTTTAGAAGGGCCCAAAATCATGAGATTCACTCAAGCCTAAGAAGAAATCATTCAGAATATTCTAGAAGATCTAAAAGGGTCCAGAATATGTGGCAGGTAAGGTAAATAGATGCATTTAATGTAAAAGTAGTTGAAGATTCATTTGTAACCATTAGATCAAATTGATCTTAGCCCTCCATCTTGAGAGGCCTCTTGTATATATAGGGAAGATCTCCTCGGTTGTATCATCAAGTTATTTCAAGTGAATACTATTTACATCAGAGTTTCTCTCTCTAAACATTGTGAATTGATACTGGCTGACTTAGCCTTTCTTAGTGTGGTCAGGAACGCTAAGTACCGCACAGATTCGAGTAAAAGAATCTGCCCATGACAAGTGGTATCAGAGCTAGGTTAAGAGACTTTGTGTGGAGAAAATGTCCTTTGGAGGAGACAACAACACTTCAATAGTCAAAGAGTTAAGTAATCAAGAGGACCGCAGAGTCACTAAGTAGAGGGCTGGGTCTCGGGACTTGCTGAACTCCCTCCTTAATAGGATAGATAAAGTGGAGTTGAGCATTGCTAAAGCGAAGGAATAATTCGATGAATCACAAGACAGCCTTGAAGAGATGGAAGAAGAACTTTGAGGCAAGTTGCAAGGAACATTGAATCAAGCCATTGAGGAGATGAAGCAGTGTAATGAGGCGATTGAAGGGAAGAATGAAGTACTCCAAGCTCGAGTTATTGCTATGGAAACTAAGAAGGAAGATTATGAAGCCAAGATGGATGTTATAATGGTGGCCATGCGCCAGGAAATTGAAGAACTTAAGAACCAACTGGCAGTATATCGGGCAATAGTAGTAAATGGAGTAACCATCCAATCTACTTATACGATCGATGTGCCCAGGCCCAAACCTTTCAATGGGATACGATCCACTCGGGAGGTAGACAACTTCCTCTGGGGAATAGAACAATATTTCAATGCTGTAAGAATCTTGGATGACTTTGAAAAGGTACGTACTACTCTATGTATTTGAAAGATTCTGTTATGGTATGGTGGCGTAGAAGGGCAAACGAAATCATTACTTGGGCCAACTTTGTATATGAAATTAAGGGGTAATTCTCTCCCCAAAATGCTGTTAAAGAAGCAAAGGTGAAGTTACGTCATCTAACTCATAAGGGTGACATCAAGCAATATGTGAAGGAATTCTCAGAACTAATACTAGAGATCCCAGACCTTAACCAGGATGACGCTCTAGTGATGTTTTTAGATGGTTTGGAACCTTGGGCAAAATTAGAGCTAGATCGAAGAGAAATAGAAGACATCTCTAAGACCATAGCAGTTGCTAAAAGCCTAATGGAGTTCAAGAAGACAAAACATAAGACCCCAATGGAAAGGTGGAAGGGGGGAGTTGAGAAGGAAAGGAATGAGAGTTCCTCAAGAGGAAAGCCTAAGATGGAAGAGAATAATAATGATCGGCGAAGGACTCGTGAAGGAAAAGATGGGAAATGATGAAAGCCCCGAGAATTGAAGTGCTATTTCTGCAATGGGCCCTATTATGCTAGGGAATGCCCAAAGAAAGATTGGTTGGCAGCAATTATGGTAGATGAAAGCTCCGCTGAAGGGGATGAGGCCAAACTGGGTTCAGTACGACTGCTTAGTGCTATGAAGATGCAGGAGAAGCGAAAGGGGTTAATGTACACTGAGGTGATAGTTGCTGATAAGAAGTTAAATGCACTAATTGATACAGGGGCATCTCATCTGTTCTTCTTCGAGGTAGCAGCAACTAAGATTGGAATGGAAGTGGAGAAAACCAAGACATGGCTCAAGACGATAACTCAGACGAAGTCCTTACTATTGGAGTCACCAAGAAGATAGAGCTCTATGTGAGAGGGTGGAAAGGGAAAGAAACCATCAAAGTAGTACCTATGGATGACTTCGAATTTGTGATTGGTATGGAATTCCTAAATCTTATTGACATACATATTGTTCCTCGTGCAAACTATATATGTATACTCGAGACTAACTCTCAATGTGCGGTGCCTGTTACAAGAAAAGCTGGTCAAGCCATGAAATTCCTTTTCGCTATGCAACTAGCGAAGGCCCTAAAAAAGAATGAAGTTACGTACATAGCTACATTAAAGGGGGAAGAAGAGATGGGGAGTCAAGAAGTAATTCCACATCGAGTGGGGGAGTTGCTAAAAGAATTCAAAGACATAATGCCTAAAAAGTTGCCAAAGAAGCTACCACCAAGAAGGGAAGTGAATCATCTGATTGAGCTAAAACCAGGTACAAAGACCCTTGCTATGGTTCCTCATCACATGTCCCCAAAAGAATTAGAAGAATTAAAGCGACAATTGAAGAAGTTGTTGGAAGCTAGATTCATCCAATCGTCAAAGGTACCTTTTGGAGCTCCAGTTCTCTTCCAGAAGAAATACAATGGGTCCCTCCAGTTGTGTATTGACTATGGGGCCTTGAATAAGGTTACTGAAAAAAATAAGTACCCTATTCCTTTGGTATCAGACTTGTTCGATCAATGGGGAGAGGCAAGATATATTTTAAAACTGGATTTACGATTGAGATATCATCAAGTACGAATAACAAATGGAGATGAGTCCAAAACCACTTACGTCACAAGGTATGGTGCATTTGAGTTTCTTGTTATGCCATTGAGGCTCACAAACGCCCCGGCTACTTTTTGTAGTCTTATGAATAAGGTATTAGCACCATTCTTAGATCATTTTGTTGTGGTTTACTTGAATGATATCATAATTTATACTAAGTCTATGGAAGAGCATCTAGAACATCTTCATGCAGTTTGCTTAGCCTTAAAGGAAAACGAGTCATATGTAAAGCTAGAGAAATGTGCCTTTGCAAAGGAAGAACTGGCCTTTTTAAGGCACGTAGTAGGAAAGGGAAAGATCAAAATGGATGAAAAGAAGATATGGGCCATTCGAGAATAAAAAGAACCTACTAAGCCCACCGAATTGAAGTCATTTCTTGGCTTAGTAAATTATTACAAAAGTTTCATACGTAGATACTCTCGAATGGTTGCCTCCTTAACGAATTTACTTAAGAAAGATGTTCTACGGGTATAGAAGGAAGATCGATAGAAGGCATTTGATACCCTGAAGGAAACAGTCATTAAAGAACAAGTTCTTACGCTCCCGAATTTTAGTAAAGTATTTGAAGTATGCATAGATGCTAGTGATTATGCCATTGGTGAGGTTTTGATGTAGGAAAACCATTCAATAGCCTTTGAGAGCCGAAAGTTGAACGATACGGAGAGACGATATCCAGTACATGAGAAGGAAATGATAATTGTAGTGCATTGCCTTCAAGTTTGGAGGCACTTTGTAAGTATAAGTAAGTTGGAGTTACCTCCAAGATTAAAATTCCACCCAGTATTTCATGTTAGTATGCTTAAGCCATATCATAAAGATAAGGATGACCTTAGTAAAACAATATCACAAAAGGCTCCGGTTGGAATTCAGGAATCATACTAAAAAGAAGTTGGAAAAATTATTGCGGATAAATATGTGAGAAGACGAGGCTACTCCCTTAGGCACAAGTATATGGTTATTTAGAAAGGAAAGCCGGAAAGTAAGTTCAGTCGAGAGCCTATTGAAGCTCTATGGCAGTTTTCCAAACAAAATTCAAAAGTTCCATGAAAAAATACGACGAAGACGTCGCTGGAATAAGCAAGGCAGAATGTCACTGGCCGATTTAGAAGGGCCCAAAATCATAAGGTTCGTTCAAACCCAAGAGAAAATCATCCAAAATATTCTAGAAGATCAAGAAGGGTCCAAAATAGGTGGTTGGTAAAGTAGATAGATGCATTTAATGTAAAGGTAGGTGGGGATTCATTTGTAACCGTTAGATTGAATTAATCTTAGCCCTCCATCTTGAGAAGCCTCTTGTATATATAAAGGAAATCCCCTCAGTTATATCATCAAGTTATTTCAAGTAAATACTATTCACATTAGAGTTTCTCTCTAAATATTGTGAGTTGATACTAGCTGATTTAGCCTTCCTTAGTGTGGTCAAAAATGTTGAATGCCGCACGGGTTCGAGTAAGAAAATCTACCTGTGATATATCCACGCATTGTGTTAAACTAGCAATTAATTTAATAAGAATAAGCTTATGTATGTACACATGACTAAGTCAACAGCAAGACTAGCGCTTTCTTGTAACAATTTCTTTTGGAGGTATAGCCGTGTCCCTTATGCTACACAGCGCGAGTGAAAATTGAGCTGCCTTCATGATGGAATGGACCCAAGCAGAAGCCAAAAAGAGTCCTGACCCTCAAAAAAAAAATAATAATAATTGTAAATAAGAAGCGCACATATTATATATATTTTGTAAAATAAATTTTGACGTAATTCTAAATTTGCCTTTGTTCAATTATATGACCCCGGATCACTCCCAAACATATCTATAAATGTTGAAAGAGCATCCATCAAGTCTTTTTGAAATTTTTGTATATGACTTTGGAAAAGCACTAAAGTTACTCTCAACTCTTTTAAACCTGAGCCCGATCTTATGCTGATTTTTTACTTAGAAAACTCTAATCAACAAGGACAGATGCACGACCATGTAACTGGGGCTTGGATTTATCATAATAAAATCAAGATTTAAATTAATCATAGAAAAATATCCATTTGTTCTTATAATTATAATTATATTATATCTTATATAAGTAAAAGCATTTTACTTCCTTAAACTTAATAGAATGAAAATTTTTTGTTAAGGAATGATTAAGGGTGCTCAGTGCATCTTTTAAGATCCTCAAAAAGAATAAAATTTCTATCCTTTTATTATTGCATGAGTTAAAATTTGCCTATCAATTTATGAAAAAAAAAAAATAAACTTAATACATAATACCTGTGTAAGTTTTATTTTCAACAAAGTATAGCAAAAAAAAAAAAAAACAGTTCAATAGGAAATTGAAAGTAGAGAAAAAAAAAGAGAGCATTAAATATAATCATTAAATATAAATTTATGGAGGAAAACTAATTTTGATTATTTCGTTCATGATTGAATATCCTTAGTTTGTACAACATTAATTTCTTAATCATTTGTTTTCTAACTAGTTTGTTACTAATTTCTAATAGCTGTAACAAAAAACACTGGGGGACTATCAATTAACCGATTGTAAGTTTTGTCTTCAATTTTGCTAATCAAGGCAAGCGACTTCATTTTTTTCTTTTTGCCTTGATTTACTAATCATTGAACTCAAACCAATTACCACACTTTTTTTTTTCTAGCAAAATTTCTGCCTAATTCTACGAATGATATTGTCAAATCATATCTTACTAGATTCTTGCTAATACATATGAATTTAATATATGAAATTACAAGTTGGCAATATCAACCATTTTAAATTTGTTAATATGGCATGTCTAGACGTAAAAATCAATCCCAAACCATTGGGTCATGGTTCAAAAAATCATGAACTCTGATCGGCTCGTGCACCCATTATTCTACCCTAGTTTAATTGTACTGTAAATTCGTCTTCGAAGAACTATATTTTTTATATCTATTTTACATTTTATTTATTTTTTTCATTCATTTAATAAATATGTGTTAATTAAACGTAGATTCTGCATCATTCACATATTTATCTAATTATAAGTGTTTCAATTTTTCATTATATCCAATGATACTAAAATTTATATCACATTTATCAACCAATTTATCTATCTATCGTTATCGTTATTAATTACTATTATTGATATGATCATGTAAAATTAATAGAAATGGTGATACAAACGACTAAATCATGTTGCTCCCTACTATAATCGAGAATGTAGTCAATCATATGTAATTTATATCTCGTAAAAATATTATTCTCTTGTTAACTTATATAATAACTTTTTAGACTTGGCAATTCAAGGCTTTGTTTTTTTTTTTTTTAAAGACTGGCCAATGAACCGTCAATTCTATGGATTGTGGGTGTTGACCCATCTAAACTCATGTAAACCGATAGTTTTGAATTATCTTAATAAGCCAGTTCGTAATCTCTGAACAAGCAGACCAAGTTTTGGTTTAAAACCAACCCTTTATCTAGGTATAGACATGTCATACTACAACATGCAATAAAGAAAATATTAAAACATGCCATATTACTATCATATAATAGTGTGATTAAGTAACCCTATCAAAAGCCTAAAATCTACTCTACCTTATGTGGTTGAATGACTATTTTATTTCAATGTTTTGCAATCTACTCTCATTAGATTGGGTACCGATTCAACATTTTCATATATTATACTCATCCTAAAACTAATACTCTAAGGTACATAAAGTATACGATTCAAGATATCTTATACCTATCTTATAAAGAATCTTAATTGATGATATTGAATATAATAAAATATAATATTTTTTTTAACTTATGGAGACATACTCATGCCTCGAACTTTTTCGCCCATTATAGAATTTGATAAGTTTAAGATTAAATTTGTTGAAAATTAGTATATTGATACAATTTGATAAGTTTAAGATTAAATTTGTTGAAAATTAGTATATTGATCCATATAATTGGAAAGGTCAATAGATTATCGGTAACTTACTTCGAAAAAATTGTATTACAAAAATATAATAAAAATCTCACAGGTTAAATAAGATATTTTGTACTCCTTTTTACAAGGCAGAAATTTTATGATAGTTCTCACATACTACATAATAGGTTACAATTTTAAATAGAGTATTATACCCTACACATGCGATGCGAATGTAATGTGAGAAGTTTTAAGACTAGATCGATGAGACTGAAAGTTGCATAATTTACTTGTAAGAACCTGAAAAGTTTTAACATTTATGATTTATTTTTCCGATTCCAAAGAAAATATAATTATTTTGATTAGTCATACTTGATCTTCCTCATCTTCTTCTTGGATGAATGTGTACAAGTGTCTAAAATCAATGGCTTCACATAGTTAGGACACCAATGCGATTGACAAAATCATAATTCTGTCACCAAATTACGAAAACCAAGAATTTAGGCACACAAGCGATCATTTTCTGCAAAATCTGATTTGGGAGCATTTTTAAAATTCTATAACTCGGTTAATGACTAAATTATAAAACCAAAATAAAAGTGAACATATGTAAGTGAGAACTTCTTCCAAAGAACATGAGATTTCTCTTATATTAAACAAACAACAGTTGCTCAACATATACTTATTGTAAGCTCAAATAATTTAGTTTGAGAGTCAGAAAGAAATAGGTCCTAGAAGTCAAATTATAAAATATGGGAGAAATAACAAAATACGTTGATAACTATGGTTGATACTTTCAATATACTAAAATGTAAATATAATTTATGCATAGCCATGAAATTTATATAAAAATATGATTTTTCTACACTACCGCCCTTATCTTTTATAGGACCTATTCCGCTATCTATCTCATCTTTAATTTATATTCTTTTAAATCTAAACCATTGAATAAACTATAAATTCAACGGTTCATATTTAAATAAATAAAAATAAATTATGAGATGGTAGATGAGACCGATTGTATTAAAATAAAGTCCATAACCATAAAATCTAAAAGTGTAAGTATCTTAATTGACTGCATGACACAGCCCACAAATTGAAAATTGGGCTAAGGCTCCATACCTTCTCATCTCCCCTAAAAGCCTACAATCCATCCAAGCCCACCGAATTAGGATATATAATAGCATTTGATTATTAAAACAGTACAATAAAATGAGACGCTATATGAAGATATTATACCATGTTTAAAATAAACACTTTAGATTGGATAGCATAATATAAGAAATATAGTATAGTATAATCATCTTACACCATATTTGATTAGATATCTATTATTGTTAATCCAATAAGAGCACAATACGAAGAGTACAACATAGCATAACCCTCTTCTACGGTGTCAGAATAAGAATCATTTTATAAGTTTTACAATTGTATCTTACGAGTAATAAGTCTCGTATTTGGGCTGAGGCCCAGTGTCTTTCACACCCAACTTTTCCATCTCCATCAAAAGCCCACGGGGAGAGAAAGAGAGAGAGAGAGACAGCGGATAAGGCAGAAGCTGCAGCTTCTCTTCTATGTGGATAAAATAACGACGACAGAAGCATTGTAATTTTAAGCAGCCCGACACATCCACGGCAACGAAAAATGGCTTCGTTGGTTTCTTTGCCTTCTCCTTCCTCTTTTCTCTTGACCACATCCACGTCGTCCTTGTCTGCTCGTGCCACTCCATCTGCTTCTCTCACCTTTCTCACTGGTTCCCGAACCAAATCCTCTGTCCATCTCAACGCCATTTCCAAACCCAACCCTTCTCTTCTCCATTCTCCTTTTTTGCATTGCTCCACATCCTCTTCTCTCTCTTTCCCTTACTCTTTCTCAGGTAAGTTAGCTACTCAGTTCAATTTCCACTTCGCTACATCTTTTATGGGTTTTGTTTAATATTTCTTATACTTGTTAGTAGTTTCACTGAATTGATTCCTGGGTCGTGTATAAGAAATAGTATTATTGGTTTTGAAGTTTAAAATGTTGCTATTGTGTCTCATTTACCATCTGTTACCAGCCGTTTGTGTAAATGCTTGCGTTGATATATTGTTTATTTGAGCTAAAAAAGCGAAAAGCATCGGGATCATGGATGTAGGTTTACGGGGAAATTTTGTGTTTCCTTATTTGCTTCCATGCGGACAAAACCAATATCTTGAGGTCTGGATATAGAAATTGAATTTTCGAAAAATTTTGTTAATTTGTTTCAATTGGGTGTCTCTAAGGCACCCCATGAACCATATGCTAAATGTAAAACCCGAGGTAAAACAATCATAACCTATGAAAGCATCTGATGGTCGAGACACGGAGTAGGAAACTGAATTGGAACAGGGAAACCTTTATATATATATATATATATATGAAGCAGGGAAATTTTAATATTTGAGCTTATCTTGTGTACGCTCTGTATTTATTGGTCGACCCTTCATCTCAAGATAATTGATTCGAGCAAATAAGTGATAACTGGCTGAGAATGCATCCCCATGGGAAAGTGTGGATTGACATTGTTTCCAATTTGTGTCTAATTTACTCTTTATCATCTTGATTGATTTATTGCATTTGTAAATTTTGAAAGAATTCAGAATTCACCATTAATCCATTACTTGGATAGTTCTTTTGAAAGCTATAAGAAGTTGACATATTAGTTCTTCCCTTGTGATGGCATATAATGGCTTGTCCGTCTTAAAATAGCATGATCTTAGGTTGAAAATGTATAAATCGTAAAGCATATCTCATGTTTCCTTGCTTCTTTAACTTCCTATCACTTTGTTTTCATATGTGCATCTATTGAGAGGGGGCAGAGATGACTCTAGTTAACTTGTCATTATCAGGTTCGTCATTGCAGTTGGGTTTTGACAGCCACACAGGAATAGGAATGGTCAAACGCCGTGGTTTGGTTGTGAGAGCAGGGAAGGCTGCTCTTTGCCAAACAAAAAGGAACAGATCAAGGAAGTCCTTAGCGAGGACTCATGGCTTCCGCAGAAGAATGAGAACTACTAGTGGAAGAGCAGTGTTGAAGAGGCGACGTGCCAAGGGAAGATGGGTCCTTTGCCCAAAGTCCAATCCCAGCAGTGGCAAGCGTGCTTAATCCCAGTTATGTTGACTTTTCTTCATACACGTAACAATATTTATGATTTTTTTTGTTTGTAGACAGATCAGATGATGGTCTGATTTTTCCTAGATCATAGACAGGAATATCTGCTAATTTATCCTTTGTGGTTCATGAAATGTATTCTTTTTTTCGTTCATATATTGAGCAATTGTTTCAGCATATACTGCTTTACGCAAAGTTGTGGATGGGAGGGTATTGGTCATCTGTTCATCAGATTATGTCAAAATTTCTGGTCTTATCCTACACATTCAGGAATGCATATTTTTGTTTATGGTATGTTTTAATTGTTGAACTTGTCAATGCGTGTTCCTGTACAGTTGTAACGCTTGAATTGGA